>OY728130.1:136690142-137940142 GCA_963277665.1 Viscum album
CATGCTGGACTGTTTATGGAACTTTTTCACAGTTTAATGTCGTGTGGGACGAAGTTGCAGTTTAAAGTCATACTGGACCATTGCTGTATAGTTTTAGCGTCATATAGCAAGGACGAACTGATGCTGTACAGTTTAAAGTCATGTAGCTAAGACTAAGGTGAATCAATATGAGGATATCAGTTCTGATCTTTTTACAGTTTATCGTCATGCTGGACGTTGGAAGTGCCACACAGTTTAATGTCATGTTGCTAGGACACAATATAGTTTAATGTCATCTCGGACAGAATACAGTTTAGTGTCATGTAGGACAATAAGGGACTTAACACAGTTTAACGTCATGCTGGACGATGAAAGTGCCACACAGTTTAATGTCATGTTGCTAGGACAAAATATAGTTTAATGTCATCTCGGACAAAATATAAGAACTTTTATACGGTTTATTGTCATGTAGGACAAAATCAGGGACTATGCAGTTTAAAGTCTTGCAGTTAGGACTATTGGTGCTGCACAGTTTAGTGTCATGTTGCAGGGACATAAGTGCGAATAGTTTAAGGTCATATGCACGGACCATACAGTTTATCGTCATGCTGGACGTAGTTGTAGTTTAAGGTCATACTGGACCAGGAATGATGCAGTTTTAAGGTCATGCTGGACTGTTTATGGAACTTTTTCACAGTTTAATGTCGTGTGGGACGAAGTTGCAGTTTAAAGTCATACTGGACCATTGCTGTATAGTTTTAGCGTCATATAGCAAGGACGAACTGATGCTGTACAGTTTAAAGTCATGTAGCTAAGACTAAGGTGAATCAATATGAGGATATCAGTTCTGATCTTTTTACAGTTTATCGTCATGCTGGACGTTGGAAGTGCCACACAGTTTAATGTCATGTTGCTAGGACACAATATAGTTTAATGTCATCTCGGACAGAATACAGTTTAGTGTCATGTAGGACAATAAGGGACTTAACACAGTTTAACGTCATGCTGGACGATGAAAGTGCCACACAGTTTAATGTCATGTCGCTAGGACAAAATATAGTTTAATGTCATCTCGGACAAAATATAGGAACTTCTATACAGTTTATTGTCATGTAGGACAAAATCAGGGACTATGCAGTTTAAAGTCTTGCAGTTAGGACTATTGGTGCTGCACAGTTTAATGTCATGTTGCAGGGACAAAATTTAGTTTAATGTCATCTCGGACATTGAAGGTGACACAGTTTAACGTCATGTTGGACGAAGTTGTAGTTTAAGGTCATACCGGACCTTGGTGTAGTTTAAGGTCATACCGGACCTTGGTGTAGTTTAAGGTCATACCGGACCTTGGTGTAGTTTAAGGTCATACCGGACCTTGGTGTAGTTTAAGGTCATACCGGACCTTGGTGTAGTTTAAGGTCATACCGGACCTTGGTGTTGTTTAAGGTCATACCGGACCTTGGTGTAGTTTAAGGTCATACCGGACCTTGGTGTATGAACCAATTGTAAGAGTCTTGGTTCTGGGAACAATATTTTGTGTTTATACAAAATACTTCTTCAGAAATCTGGCATTAGTTGGAGTCGTGATGTGTTCTCCATCCATTGAGATTAAACAGAACCAAAGATTAACTCTTCGTCTGATAAAGACTCTGCCTGGTTGGCCTGTTTAGGCTGTGCCGTTTGGTGGGACGGTGCCCGTGACTTTGAAGTAGATGGCATGAAATCTGCCAGAGTCAAAGACAATTTAGGCTTTGATACATACTCATCTTCTTCTGATTCCTCTTTCTTCTTTGAATTACGCTGTCCTTTTGAGGATTTGTCCTTTGATGGAGGCTTTACTGCAGCTTTTGTAGGAGACACAATTGGTTTCTTCAATTGTGTTCGCAAAATGGAATGAGTCCGATTGATTGTCTTTCTGACCATCCAATCATCATATTTTTTCGCAGTTTTGCTTTTGACTTCCTGCCACTCGCCTCCTTCCTCTGGATCTGTAGCGGTAATACACGCTACATGAGCTGAAGAACCCTTCAATTTGACTTGTCCCAAGTCAACCATCTTTTGTAGGAGGTCTTTAAAGACAAAACACTCCTGGATGGGATGTCCCAACATTTGATGAAAGGGACAATAATTGGGACGGTCTTCATCTCCTTCCTTGTTTGGTCTCTTCGGCACTGGTAATTGAACCAAATTATTTTCCAGAGCTGAAATGAAGTAACCAGGAACTTGCTCACTTCGGAAAGAGTATGTTTTACTCTTCATATCCTCAAATTGTTTTCGTCGTTGATCTTTTTGATCATTTGGACGAAACAGCCTTTGTTGTTGGCGTTCAGGAGGTGGAGCCCTTCGAGAAGATGAAGGTTTTGAAGTAGAAATAGGTACAGGTGCCTGTTTAAGCATAACTGTAGCAGTTTCTGCTTTACCCATTCTTCTTCCTGGAGCTGATGGAATTACACGAGATTTAACCTTAGCCTGCATAAGGGAATCTTCAATCTGTTGAGCGATTGAAGTAAGGTCTCGAAACCCTCCTGTGTATTTCACAGGGATTAATGGCGTGCGTAATTCGTCACGCAAATTTGCCACACAGATTGGCAATAATTCCTCCTGAGGGAGTGATAAACTCAAGGAATACGTTAATCCCTTCCAACGAGCAATGAAATCAGAGACTCTTTCATTCTCCCTTTGCTTGCAGTTTGTAAGATCGAAAACTGTCGTTTTTGGCAAAGTTGAGCTGAACTGAAGAAGGAATTTTTGACGAAGATCCTCCCATCCGATGACTGACCAGGATTTCAAGCTTGTATACCAGACAAAAGCTGGTCCTTGCAAGGTTCGCACGAAGCATCTGAGTTTCACTGCTTCTTGTTGTTCTAGAGTTCCCATCATAGGATCACAACAAGACACGTAATGCGTCAAATGTTGTTCAGGGTCGCCTGATCCATTGAAAGTAGGGAAAATAGGGTTTCCAAAACTGGATGGAGGAGAAATTGAATCTACCCATTCAGGGTAAACTTTCTTTTCAGGTTGAACTTGCGCCCGTTTCCCTTCCATAGTTTCTAACCGAGCTGTTAATGACTCAATAGTAGTTATTAACTTTTGAGAAACGTCAGGTTGAACTTGGTTTTGGGTAGGTGCAATGAATGGAGTTTGGACAGCCGTGGAGGTTGGTGCTGCAACTAATGGTAGTGCTGCCAACCGTTGTTGCGTTTGACCCGTAGGATTAGGCCTCTGTGGGTGTACTGATAAAGGAGGATATTCCTGATCTATCTCAGTAGTTACAACAAATTCCTTCGGCTGTCGGACTTCAGCATTCTTAAGAAGAAGACTACTCTGAAGTAGTTCTGCATTCAACCTTCTTAATTCTTTCATTTCTTCCTCCTGTTGTGCAAGCCTTTGCTCTAATGAGAGCGATTGACCTCCTTCAGAGGAAGGGTGAGAAGTAACCTGATTCTTTCCTTTCCCCTTATTGGATCCTTTTCGGAGAGGGGGAAGTGGGTTACTTGAAGGAATACCCAAATTTTGGGTAAGCCTTTGATTACGTTTGCGCACACCTTCTTCATTTAGGTCTGTGTGCGCAACTTCTTGAGCAGGAACCTCTTCATCTGATCCCTCTGATTGAGCCTCATCTGGTGAATCAGCAGCAACGGCAGTGATGACATTAATGGATGCATATTTCATGAAATCCTTTCTATCAGCATTTCTATGATATTGTCTCCTTTTATGTCCATGATAAGACATGGCATTCCGTTGACTTGACCCTTCAGGAATTTCTTTGTGAACCGTCACTTGGAGAGAATCTCCTGACATCTTGGCTCTTCGTTCCTCTTGAGGCTTATTCCCTAATCGAGAGAATACTGACTTTCTCTGAGGGAGGGATTGAAGATTTGAAAAAGTCCCCAGTCCGGTGGACTGGGGGTGTTCCTGTTGCTTCTGCTCAACTCCTCGAATCCCATTCGTTGATTCTGAGGGTTGGGTTAGAGAAGTCCCCAGTCTGGCAAGCTGGGGTGTCTCTTGACATGCTATGTCTGAGATCTTCTTGAAATCTCTCTTGATCTTGCGGATCTTAGTTCGGAAATTAGCTGGATGCATTAACCTGTATCCACTTTTATCACCTGGTTCAACAGACCGTTGGATGATTTCCGAAACTTCTGTCATTTGATGACGTGTTTGCTCCAGACGAGAGGCTTGCGCAATATTCTCGCCTGCTTGATGTAGGAGCAATTCAACAACCTGTTCTCTATATACTTGATTTTGAGAGGAACTAGTTGAAGCTTGATCTCGAGCAAGATTTTGATTATGAACAAAGCCCATTGACTGTGGCCGGCCATGGGCAATAACATTGCATGAGACCATTTTCGGCGGGATTTGCTGACCGGAAAGCACTGTGAAATGTAGTGCTCCGTGAATACCCCATCCTCTGATATGAACATTAGATGGAGCATTGGAAATTAACTGACGCAATTTTCTCAGCGCGCCAAGGCATGAACGTTGAAGGGTTCTCTGTTTCTTTTCAGCCTTCGGATACCGAGAGACTGATAGAGATGCCAAATCAATCTGGCGTTGTAACCCTTCTATTATCTTAAGATGGTTTTCATATTCATCGTAAGATAATACCTTCTTCTTTAATTGACAAAGTGTTTTCCATATGTTAAGACGAATATCATGGATTCCATCATCCGTCAACATCTTTGAAATGTCATACTGTGAATCAGCCAAAGGCCAAAACATGACTGGTACTTCACCTTTTGCCAGTTTTTTCCTCATGTTCAGCATTTCCTCTTTATCATTAAATGAAGATTCTTCTACCTGTTTGGACCAAAGTTGGTGTTTCCTTGTTGCTTCATTAGATTCAACAAGATTGGTAGAGGAATCACTATTCATGCTGGAAGATGAATGACCTAGGGAAGGTTCGGAGAATAACCTGAACCCCAAGCTATCTTCTGATGGAGAAAGAGTTTCACCTGCCGATAGTAAAACTTCAGACATTACTGGTTTTACGTTTGCAAGTGCCTCGAGATAGGAGGGCTTTCTCGTCACTACATTGCCTTCTGAAGAATTTTCGAGACAATGTGAATCACTACTGCGGAGAGGACTTTCGCAGCGAAGTTCATCACCATGAGGAGGACCTTCATGATGGGTTACAGCAAAAGATGAAATCTCTTGCTCCTTGGTCTTCTGACCACACAGAGGGTTCCTGTGGTTCTCATCTGAAGAAGAAACTTCAAGATTGACCGAATTTTCATGAAGCAAGTCTTCATGAGGAAGTGTCTGTTGAAGACCTTCTGGATTAATGTTCCTGTTATTGGGAACTGAGGGAGTAGAATCTTGAATTCCGACAGATAAATGTCTGAGGGCTTCAAGAACTCCAGCATCGAGCAAGGCCTTGTTACAGATTGGCCTTTGATCTCCTGACTGTGCTGGGCGGATCTTTTTCTTAGATGCCTTCTTACTCGCTTTAGAAATCACTTGATGACGAAAGTGATTGCTCTGAGCAGGTGTATGTGCCTGATCAGGAAAGATGGTCAGGTTAGGCTGACGATCATCGCTCAAATCAGATGTATGTGCCTGACTTGGTTGTCCATATGATATGGGGGAGTAGGCCCCACAACCCTCTTGGACTGGAACAGATGTGTGTGTCTGTTCCGGAGTGAATTGTTGATGTGTCACTCCACTGCTAGGGATAGATTTATGTGTCTGTCCCTGAGATGATGCTGAAGCTGTTATGATATCCTGGCAAGCATCCAGAATATGAGCAGGAATTTGCTTCTGCTCTTTCACCATTGACAAAATATGTTTGGTGACTTCAGCCGCCGGAACAGGGATATACGTCCATTCCGGGCTTGGAGTAGGTGTATGTGCCTGCTCCTGTCCTCCTTTTCCTGTCAGTGAATTCTGACAGTACTCAAGTGTGGAGGCAGAGAGTTTAGTCTGCCTCCTGTTTGTCGTCGGGACTTTCCGACTGACTTCTCCGGGTGCTACCAAGCGAGACTGTTGGTAGACTTGATTAGTATTAGCAGGTGTATGTGCCTGCTGATTACACTTCGCCAAACGCTGTTGACGAGATCCATCATATGTAGTCAGACGAGCCTGCTGACTAACTGCTGATGTATAAGCAGGTGTATGTTCCTGCCTATGGTACTCCGCCGGAATTGCCTGGCGGGATCGGCTTGATGCTGCCAGACGAGTCTGCTGGACAGCTGAATTAAAACGGGCAGGTGTGTGTGCCTGCTCGTTGTTTGCCACCAAGTTAGGTTGGTGGATTTCTCCGGAGATGGCAGGGATGACAACCTGCCTATTATTAACCGGATTCCGTCTCTGGTGATTCATCTTGCCTTCTCGGGTTCGAGGAACCTGAGCTGAATGCCTGGAGCCGGTACCCTCATCATGTTGAGGGTGCACTACCGCACGAGTCTGGCGGCGATTGTTGATGGGAGCCCTTGAGAAGGACTCCTGTCTCTTTGAATTAAGGTCCCGCGGGACCTGCTCATTCACTTCCTCAGAATAAGGGAGTGAATGGAAATTGCGTTCCGGGGATAACGACCCGAAACGGTTGGAGACGGTAGTCAGCACCGCCTGCTTCTTGATTGCTGGTCGCCGTTGTCCGGACGACCAGGTAGAATTGTTAACTTGGAGGGCTTGACGAGCGGCCTCCAGAGTTGGGATAGTACCGTTACGACAGTACTCCTTAACCAGTGCATTTGAAACACAGCGTTGAAGACGCTGAGTTGGTGATGTCATCCTCAGAGCGGATGACGTTCCAGCAGGAGTAGCAGCATTGGTTTTCATGGCAGCAGACCTCACAGTAGAGGTGTTCTCAGCAGCAGTATTCACAGGGGTGAATTTAAGGAAAGCCATTTTTTGTAGGAGATCTTGAAAAAAGAGTGCCTGTTCCATATAACAGACATAATCAAGATGAATCCGGCTACTGCATCTTTTGGATGATCATATGTCAATGATTGCCTTGTTGGCCCAAGGGGCCTAACATCTAAGAAGAACATCACTTTAACTTGGTTAAGGATTCACGTCGGGTTCACCATTTTTTGTTTCGCGCGGAATCCGGGGATGACCTCCTTGACGGGAGATTCAAACGTTCCGATCGGTTTCTAACGGGTTTGTTCGTAGAACCGGAAACATCCAATGATTCCACATCCGTTGGGACCTACTTTCCAAAGGCAGGCGCTCATTAGCTTGTGGGCTAATGAGGCTTAGGAATTTGCATTGGTCGAGAGGATGGGAGGTCGGACTCATCACACCTTTTTGAGGGGAATTATTGTCTACTCCGGGACTCTCTTTATAGATTTAAGTTAAGTTCGTGAATCCTTATTACATTACCAAGTATAAAATGAGCTTTCCTTTAGTTTTAACAATCAATGATTAAATATGCAAGAAATTTAGAGAATCTTTTATATGTATTCGAGGTTCTTCATCAATATAGAATCATCTATATTTGTTTAGAGATTCTTGGTCAATGGTATCCTTCAAAACATTTATATAAAAGTCTCTTGGTCATTTTGATGACCAGGCTGGTTTTAAAGCCACTCAGTGGGGCACTTGAAGTTTATCGTCATTCAGAAGGACAGAGATTATTTCAATGTTGGGATCGAACCCATGAATGGGCTACCTACGTATCCTTTGTTTTGAAAAAAGGAATCAGAATCCACGTAGTTCGAGGAAATGGGATATGATGTTTTATGATTGATGGCTCAAAGATGAATGTCATAATTACTTTTACACTCTAAGCTCACGTGAGTCATGCTCGGTGTGAGAAACAAGAGGTATTGGTAAAATTTAGACAATTGTGCCATAAAAGATGCAATCATAAGAATTTGTTTTGGGGCTTATGTATAGATGACTGCCCAGATAGGTGAAGGTTTAGGATTTACTTTTAGGAAGAAAATCCATGAACAGGGTCCACAAAGTTATATGTGCTTTATGGAGATTTGAATACTCTAATCTTGGGGCTTACTTCTAAGGAGGATGCCCAAATTAGGAGGGGACTTATGATTGGGTTTTATTCCTGAAAAGGAAACCCAAATCAAAGGGAATTTATGACTGGTTAAGAGAAATTTTAAGAGACTTGTGGCTTACTCTTAAGAAAGATGCCCAAGATTTATGACTAGGACTTATTCCTGAGAAGGAAGCCTAGGTTAGGGGACTTGGGGCTTACTCCTGAAAAGGAAGCCCAAGGTTATGACTGAGTCTTATTCCTGAAAAGGAGACCCAGGTTAGGGATTAAGGTTTGGGGCTTACTCCTGAGGAGGATGCCCAAGATTAAAGGACTTTGATTGGGGCTTATTCTTAAGGAAGATGCCCAAGATTTATGACTAGGACTTATTCCTGAGAAGGAAGCCTAGGTTAGGGGACTTGGGGCTTACTCCTGAAAAGGAAGCCCAAGGTTATGACTGAGTCTTATTCCTGAAAAGGAGACCCAGGTTAGGGATTAAGGTTTGGGGCTTACTCCTGAGGAGGATGCCCAAGATTAAAGGACTTTGATTGGGGCTTATTCTTAAAGAAGATGCCCAAGATTTATGACTAGGACTTATTCCTGAGAAGGAAGCCTAGGTTAGGGGACTTGGGGCTTACTCCTGAAAAGGAAGCCCAAGGTTATGACTGAGTCTTATTCCTGAAAAGGAGACCCAGGTTAGGATTCTCTCATTTTAAAGGATGAGGTTGAATGAATGAACTCTCAATCTTTGATGACATAAAGATGTTTAAATCATTAGGTTTTGAGAGATATTTCACATAATTCCTTTCAGATAAGGATGTCAAATCAAGAAATCATGCCATAAATGGCTTTGAAGAGTATCTTGAAGACTGAATCTTGAATAGGAAGGGTGAAATGGCTTAAGAGGGGTGAAAAAGGGCAAGATGGGCACCCAAAAAGATAGGGGCGCGCAAGTATTGAAGGTCGCGCAAGTCCTGCGGCGGCGCGCAAGTATTGGTCGCGCAAGTATACTTGCGCGACATAAGGGATACTTGCGCGATTTTCAACCAGAGTTGAATTACTTGAGCGACTCTTTATTAAACCCTTTCCCATCCTCTTGAGGTTCTTCCAGAAGGGGGACGCGCAAGTTATATTGAAGGAATTAAGTCGGCGCGCAAGTGTTTGATAAGTTTCAACACTTAAGCCTTCCTTCTTCCCTTTAGATCTTCCATTCTAGGTAAGAAATTACCTTAGAAGTGTTCTGGAAGCTTTGAGAAGAGACTTGGGCGTCGGGAGCTTTGATCCGAGTTTCTGGGAACCGATCTCCTCAATGGGGGGCCCACAGGGTCTATTTATAGGCAACAGAAGACCCCGGGCGGTTACTGGGCGGTTACCACTTAGGTCGCGCAAGTCACTTGCACGACCATAAGGTGTCGCGCAAGTACTTGCACGACCACTAGGCGGCGCGCAAGTGTACTTGCGCGACCATGAGGGAACTTGCGCGACCTATGGGCAATGTTCTCCTTGTTCATCCCTTTTTCGATTTTTGATGTTTCTTCAAAAGATGAATCACTTTGAGATCAGATATTCCCTTTTCCGACCTTTAGATTCTGTGACGAAAGGAGCGTCAACAATCATGATGAAGGGGGTCACCATATATTGGTATTAGTTATAGTTTCATTAGAATGGATTTTTTGATATATCCACATCAAAAACATTGATGTGGTGCTAATGTAACCTGAGGTAAATCCTTATGAACTATCTCACCTCTTTAAGAAGGGAAAAGAGGTCATAGACACTCATTAGTGGATAAATATTATTGATAGTCACCTGATTCAGGTTATGGTAATCAATACATAACCTCAATCACCCATCCACGTATTTGGTGAATAAAACTGGGGCTACCTAGGCAGACACAATGGGTTAAACACATCCCATCCTATGAAAATATTACAACTTCAACATAAGCTCATGGAGCTCAGTGGGAGACATATGATATGTTAGAGAAAATATCTAGGTATTACCATGGTGAAATTCTAAAAGGAAGTTGTTCTCTCGATGGTGAGGTAAGCCCAACATATTTTCAAGAAAGACATCCTCATATATTTCAACTACTACAAGGAACTAAATTCTAATAACATCTAATTTTCCTAGGGTAATACTAGATGAATAATCATTAGTGGGTTGTATCCTCCTACATATGATCAAATCGTGCTCTGCCTAAACTCCCTTACCTCTGATGAAGGAAAATCTCATCCCATCATTGCATACACACCACAAACTTTGATGAAACCATATAATCATTTCTTGAACTACAGAGAACTAATCAAAATTGAGAATGATTCTATAAGGCCTCACAGTGGGTAAAAAAGGGTCTCACAAGAATCCATCTCCGCTATGATTTTGTTCACACTCTCAATGTATGAGTTTGATCAATGAATTTCTTCTACTATGAGTTTCTAACCAAATGGTTTGGAGTAAACAGCTCGATTGAAACCTCTAGATCTCAAATCATAGATGTGGAAAGAATGTCTCACACATATTTATATCCAAACTATGTCTAGGGTAGAAAATATAGATATTTCACATAGAATTATCCATGGTTACTCTATTTCATTGGCCTCTAATGCATATATATTCCCTCATCCATGACCAAGGATCCCTTATCTAGGCGTAGACCACCTACGGGTGTTGGTGGAAATAGATCAAAGTGATTTCCACTTCCTTCTTCTCTCCCATATCCTCTTATATGTCTTCCACATTATGGATATCCATCCTCTAGAAACATCCTTAGAATGGGTGTTCCATCAACTATGTCCATGTCCACATCATGACAATTCAGGAAATCTCATGTGATACATCATTTCCCATTGAAGGTATAAAACTTCCTCCCACTTGATGGATTGGAATGTACTCAAGGTTTCCATATTACCCAATGTTGTATCCTAGAATACCTTCATTTAAATTCTACATTCACTTAGTATGTCTCCCCCTGTAACCTAAGAAATTCTAATATCTAAATCTCACAATATGTTCTCAACCTATGAACATCCTCATACGATAATTTCAAGGTTATCCATGGAGCGTTTTGACATAATGCATCCACCTGAATCACCAAATGTGGGTATACACACTGACCAATAGGTATATAAACTAACTACTATTCTAATTGAAGGAATACATTCTCTTTTATAGGTCCCATAATTAAAGCCTCACCACCCATAAATTCATAATCATGACAATACAATGGAATACTCACTAACTGCCTTCTTGGAAACATCGAAAAATGTCATGAAGTTGCACAGTTAGTTAGAATATTTGAGGAGACGGCTATAGATGTAAATGGAAACCAAAAAACATTACTTTATAATTCATAAACCAATGATTTCCCTAAAATCTGTATTGACATAAATCAAGCCAACAATAGGTAATCATTATCTAGGAGAATGGATATGTCAGTTACCGCACCAACAATGGGTTCTTAGACTAAATTCTAAATTAAAAAAACCATAACATTGTTTCACTAGTTTTCAATCTATAACTCGCTAATAGGTTATATCCAAATAAATTTATATGATAGAAATTAATCTCATGACACTAACTTATCATGAGTTGACCTGATGGAGACCACCTAGATGGAAATTAATCTACAGTGACACACCAAGAACCCCACTAATAGACAGGGGATGAAAACATGCACCTAGTAAGACTATCATACACATAAAATGCCTTAGCCTAAAGTAACTGTAAACACACACAAATATCCATACACCTGTATGATGACAAATATAATAAATATATAAAAATATAGGCTTAAAATCTATAACACATCAGTGTAAAAACATAGGCTTAACATCTAGTTTACTTAACATCACTGGATTCAGCTTATGGTTTTACCTTCAAGATAATATTATTAAGTAGATCTTATTATAAATTTTCATGTTAACATCCCACCGTTAAAATCATCATTAGGATCATCAATCCCCTCATATATTTGCTTAAAAAATTTATTAATCTTTACCATCTTCCATAAGTATATATTTCATTAATGGAGTTCCTTTTTTTGATGGTTCCTACATCAAAAATATTTTCCTACAATGTATTCTTCTTTGAAGACATTGATAGAAACTTTATTGTTCATTAACATAATCATTTATTTTCCCCAAATAATATAAAAAAAATATATTATTATTATCATCATATGATGGGAACATCAATCTTACACTTTGTATTTTTTTCAGTTCCCATTCATAATACTAAAGTTAATGATATGTCTCTCCTTTATTAATAATAAATTCGTAATCAATTTTTTCTCCATCTTCCGATAATATTATATGAGGGGCCAATTTTTTATCTCACTTAAATATATGAATTTGAGTCCCTCATTAGTGACATCTTTAAGTGAGGGAGAATATTTTTTCAAAAGTTTTCAACTTCTCTCCTTTTCATCCACAAGATTAATATAAACCTGGATTTTTTGAAGATAAGGATAACAACACTTCTCCTAACATAATAAGTCATAAATAATCCAACTCTAAGTCCATGTGAGCCATTATTTGTGTATAAAACACTATTGACTAACATGGAATATAATTCTATATATAAACATACCAAGTGATTCCAACATATATAAAATCCACTTTTAGGAGAAGTTTATTAGATTTTAATTCATCCCACAATCCTTCATTAATCTCAAAAAACTGATAAAAAAACGTTTAATCATAAAATTAAGGATTCACTCCCTTTGAAAGATAATTCTTTCCTTTTCATCAATAAATAAATTTTACCCCTATGAATTTAAACTTTTGTTTTTATATGAATATTTCAGTGACAAAAACATACCTCATGGATGATAGAAACATTGATTCTCAAAATCTTTATTATCTATTACATATTAATCCTCTAGAACTTGTTCATTTCTATACTTTAATATTTAATCCATTATATTTTTATCATTTTTTGTTTGAGCAATTTGGTTTCTTGAATATTTATTTATTTAGATAAACTTATAAATATTCTAGAATAACCAACTTTATCATCACTTCATAGACCCCGATAAATAACATTACGTTTAAATCTGTTCACTGAATAAAAAAATTTGGATCAATCATTAATTTTGTTGTTATTTTATAGTATTCAATAAGATATGAAAGGTTGAGAAATTTTTCCATATCATAATCATTCTTCACTTGAGGTTAATTTTTCTGTAGACCTTCACCTTTAACTTATCAGGTATCATGAAAACGTTTTGGAATGGATTTAATCACCTTTTTTATTTATTTCATTTTTTGGAGTGTCTTTTTATAAATTTGATTAAAAATTATTGGAATTATTCAATTATTATACTTACAAATTCCTTAATTCCTATAACTATTCTAGACATATAATCATACATGCCTTCAAATAATTTTTTACTCTACTCTTCTGTCAAGAATCTTATTATTATATATATATTTTTTAAAAATATCTCAATTTTTATTTATCACCTTCTCCTATCCTGGTAATTAATTTATTACATTTCTAAGAGAGTGAATGAGGAAATTAAATTATCTATACAACTTATTATCTTTTTGTAAGTTACTCTTCGGAGGTAACTTCAAGTGTACTCCAAATTCTTTATCATAGATTTCTTCCACCATTACAATACTCTTGTATGTTCCATGAATTAATTTAATTTGATACATGATCTTTCTATAATTAAAGTTAATATTATAGGTGTCTGTAACAAATAAAATGTATAATTTTCTTCCACAAAAGTAACATTCATTTTAGGGTGAAAATTATTCAAAATAACTCTTATTGGGTAAAACCATACTTAGATAACTTGATTGTTTTCACCTCATGGTTTGACTAATGTTTATCTCCATTTAACTGTCCTTTAACACTTTATATTCTTTTATTTATTCTTTTATAAGTTTTATTAGGTGATGTAAACCAAAAATATTCATATCTATGACCACTTCTTAGAAACCATCAATAAAAATTGTTATGATATTAAAATATTTCAGATGTTAATATATTTTTCTTCTTCTATAGGGGTTGTTTTACTATGTTGAGTTTCCCATACCATCCATTATGATTCTTTTTTAATTTTAAGTGTCTTAATTTTCATACTGAAGCATACAAGGACAACATTCGATGGATATGTTACCAAACATTTATCATCACCAAATGTTTTCATTAACCCTTGGGTTCTTCTATGAAATAGAATTTTGGTTGGTAAGGGTTTCTCCAAAAACTTGTTTCTTCTATGTATTAACATTCTTCTTCTAGAAATATTGAGGGGAAATCCTTCCTCTTTCATTTTTTACTTCCACATTCAAAGAAGAGGTGATTTTTTCTCTTTTATTTAATCATATTTTCCTGGAACTACAAACTATATAATTATAAATACTGGAGTTTGTGAATAAAAATTCAATAAAATTTAGGATTAAATTTTTCTTCAACTTATTGAAATATGTAACCTTTGATTCTATCATATTATTCCTACTCTTAGATTTATTCATTATAAAAATATGATTATCTTTTTGAATTCTTGTATTTTCACTTTTCATAGATTCTAGGGAAGATTCAACTTAATTAACTTCCATTTTCCTCAATCCCACTCCCTGCTCAAGAGATATTAATTATAAAGTGTTCTTTTAATTTTCAAGAAACATCACCTTATCATCACATTAAACTTTTAAGTTTTGAATCATTTCTTCATGTAACTTACAAAATTACTTTGAGTAAATATTTAGTTCCTTTACTTGATTAAAATTTATCTCTATTTTTATATTATTAAACTCAATAATTTCATTATGAATATGTTCTATTTAATTGATATTTTCCTTAATAACTTTTATTAACCCACATTCTCAAAGAAACTATTTTTCATTGATTCTTCCAGAATATTATACATTTCATGGGAATGTAAAACCTCTTTTTCAGGCTTTAGTGATATTAGAAAGAGTTTTACACTCTTGGGGCTTCTTTTAAAATGCATTAAATATCACATCAAATTCCAATTCAATAAGTGATTTTTTCCCTAGTTGTTCCTAGAATTGTTCATATATATTTGTAAAAACATCGATAATGAAATATTTCATGCAGTATTTTATTTATGAATAAAAATAATTAACGGGCTCAAACACATCATACTGACCACATATTGAGAAATGTTATTCTTTTGGATAATTAATTATAACGTATTTTAAAAAAACCTACCACTGACTTAAAATTTTTGTAGTGGTGGATTCTATTTTGGATTGTTTTAAGAGTATAACTTCTACTACATATGAGCTTCATTATACATTTAGTTATTCATTGTTTTCTTTGAGAACTCCATGTTTATTGAAAAAGTAATATCTTTTGTTTTATTCATCTCATTCATTTCATCTGGTAGTTACATATCTATATCTTCTGCAAATTTTCAAATTAGGTAAGATAATTTAATACCTAATAGGGTAAAAACATATTGATCCAAATTATGATAACCTTCTCTAATATACCAATTGATATTCCAATGGGATTTGTTAATCCGCCAAAAATCAGGTTAAATCGGGGGTGATAAAAATTTATCAATTAATTTTAACATAAATATTTCCCATCCTTAAGAAGATCAAGCATTTATTATTTGTTAGGATGTTTCGTTTTTAAAAAATTATCCCTCGCCACTTTTACATTATATTACACTTGTAATGTAATGTAAAAAATATATAGGTATTTTTACAAGTATTGACATCAATTTTAAAACCTCCTAATTTCTATGTTGACTTCCATTTAGTCATTAATTATCCACTATGATAACCATTATAGAATACAAGTGGTAACAAAAGGAATCACCCTTATCCTTTAGCATGAATCACACAGACTTTCAAAACCACCGTTAGGTCCACAAGGTTGAATAACCTGAGAGGGGGGGTGAATCAGGGTATAACTAATTTAAAAGTAAGACTGTTCTGATCTTTTTTCACTGTTAAGAAAAACACTCTTCTCTCTCTTTTCTGTTGAACAATATAAACATAAAGTAAAGCATGCACATGACACAACAATTTTACTTGGTCCACCGCTAAGGGCTACATCCAAGGAGCATACTCTGATAGGTTTTCGGTCATACCAAATTCCAGTAAACTTCACTAGATGTGGATTAAATGGTTTGGGATAGATCACTTTTATGCCCAGGCTCACTGCCTTTACAAGGTTTAGGTTCAGCTCACTGCTTCCCCAAGGGTCCCTCCCTGTTTCTCTCTCTCTGGCTCACTGCCGGTGGAGAGGATCACCTTCTTCCACTTCCTTTTCTCACTGCTCTGGAAAGGATCCACTCACATTTTGTAGACCTACAGGTCTCTTCATTTTCATGAAAGAATGCATATTCCTCTGTATGTAGATGCTCTGTTGAAGTATAACTTTCACCCGTAGATGAATCTCTCTTTGCACCGAAGGTATTGGGAAAACTCCCAGCTTCCACGCAGCTTAAAAATCACTGCCGGAAATAAAACTTACTTGGCACGCAAGTCTAACTCGGCACGAAAGTATCAGCGCACTAGTCACAACTGGCGTGCAATTATACCTCAACCACTTTCACGACACAAGCTTGTGTAACTCCAAACTTGCGCGGCTCACTTCCTTCCTCGCCTAAACCACCTCAGGCGCGCAACTAACACATGGCGCACAACTTCCAACACTGGCGTGCAAGTCCCACTTGTGCAAAACCCCACCACTTGCGTGACCACCACACCTGCGCGACAGGAGCTCTGAATATTCCAAGTGTTGAACTCCGGTGAAGAATGAGTAGGGGTGGTCCAGTATTTATAGGAATTTTGGTCACCCTGCATGGCAGCGCACAAGTCACCCCTCAGTGCGCAAGTTTCGGTGTGCAGGTCTCTTCCCCTGTAAGTGACTTGTGTGACCCAATTAAAAACATGCACAAACCTCTTTCCTTTTCCATATTTTGATCTTCTGATCTTGAAAAACCAAAGGTGCGCAAGTTCTCAAGCTTCCAAGGCATCAACGCGCAAGTCTCTTTCACGGCGCACAAATCACTTGCGCGACACCACCAAATCTTGCGCGACACTTATCTCTTTGCAATATTTTGATGATATGATCTTGAAAAAAATATGGTGTGCAAGTTTCCAAGCCTTCAAGTACACGGCACGCAAGTCCCTTTTCCAAGAACCACTTTTCTTCATTTGTCGATTTTCAGGCCCAAAAATTTGGAAAACACTGGAAAATGGCAACACCTTGTATCTTGTCTTTTTATACCGCCTCCATATCATTCATTCCTTTTTCGAAGTTCTTGAATCAAACATTTATTGTTAACCACAGCTCTTGAACTTGACATTCCACCATGAAATCCACTTTGTCAACAAATTTGTATGTCATGTTTTGTATTTTCAATAATCAAAAAATAGATGTTCACTTTCTCAAGAAACACAATCACCTCAAAAATACTTCAATGATGCCCTGAGAGATTTTTTCCCTACAATCTCCACCTTTGGGTTTGTTGAAAACTCTTCCATAAAAAGTTATAGCATTAATTCATCAGCCACCATTTGCCTTTGTGATTCCTGATAGAGATCAAGGATTTAATCAACACATACTCTAAGACCACATGAGCAATGCTCGGCGTGAGAAACAAGACTAAATGAAAAGTTCATCAATGATTCACCTCATCTCTGACATCCATTGTTGACACCAAACTGATACCAATTTTTACCAAACTGATACCAATTGTTGGAAATCTTCTTACCACATTCTAACATCTCTCTTTTTCTTTTATCACGATCATCAGTTGTCGTGATATCTATTCTTTGATCGATCACATCTAGCATCATCAGATTTTATATGCTCCCCCTTTCTGTTCATAGCTTCAACCCTTGTCATCTTCAAAACCACTTTATCCCTTTTTCATGTGTTGTCCAAGATAAGATCTGGCTAAGCACGTTCAACAAGATTCAACTCCCCCTATCTGGATGCTCTACCTGTCATCTTCTCCACATTGCTTGCATGATTTATCAAAGAACCACATTGTCTCCCCCTTGAACAAAAACTATTTTCTCCCCCTTTTTCAAAGGACACAAAGGTCACACCATTTCAGCCTGTAACAGAGTAGAGAACACATCAGTGCATTTGTGAAAACACATCATACCTCGAGGAGAGGGGGTGGGGATTTGACATCCACACTATTTCAAGTGTGGGGAGTCGACTGAACTCCCAGTGCCAGTCGATGCCTTTCAAATGCTTCCCTTGGTAAGGCCTTTGTCAGACTGTCTTCAACCTATAGATCTTCAGGCACATAATCCAACATCAAGATTCCTTTCTCAACTTTATCCTTGATGAAATGATACTTGATCTCAATGTTCTTGTTCCTTGAGTGATGGACAAGATTTTTGCTAAGATTGATAGCACTTGAGTTATCGTACTGGATTCCGATCAGAGACTTCACTTCAACTCCCATATCTTCAAGCTGCTACTTCATCCACAATAATTGTGTGCATTCTTGAGTGGCCGCAATATACTTAGCTTCCATAGTGCTTAATCAAATGATATATTTCTTCTTGCTAAGACATCAAATACACAATCCACCAAGATAGAATGCACCACCTGACGTTGATTTTATATCATCCACTGAACCGGGCCAGTCTGCATCAGTATATCCCAATAACTCTATCTAAGATTTGTCATTATATGTCAAGCCAAAATTCATTATGACCTGGATATACCGAAGTATTCTTTTGACTGCGAGCATGTGGCTTTCCTGAGGAGTACTCTGATATCTCGCGGCTTGGCATGTGGAGAAAACAATAGCAAGTCTTGTCGCGGTCAAGTACATCAAACTTCCAATAATTTGCCTATATTCTGTGATATTAACTACCATTCCATCCCCATATTTTGATAATTTCATCTGAGTAGAAATCGGTGTTTTCTTCTCCTTGGAATTATCCATGCCAAACCTTCTTAAAACCTCCTTGGCATTTTTGATTTGGGAAATTAATGTTCCAGTCTTTCACTATGTCACATGTAGACCAAGGAAAAACGTTAGCTCTCCAATCATTGAAATTTCAAACACATTTTTCATAAATTCGGAAAACTGTATACACTGAGCTTCATCTAATCCGCCAAATATTATGTCATCGATGTACACCAACACCATCATTCTTTGATTACTATCAATGCTGAAATAGAGATTGTAATCAACTCCTCCACGCTGGAAACCCGTCTTTTTCAAGTATTGATCAAGTCATGAGTACCATGCCCTTGGTGTTTGTTTTAGACCATACAATGCCTTCTTCAGACAACATACTTTGTTCTCATTCTCATGAATAAGAAAACCATATGGATTCTCAATATACACCTCCTCTTCCAGAAAACCATTCAAGAATGGAGATTTGACATCCATCTGGAACACTTTGAAATTTCTTTGCACTGCTCTGTCCAAAAATAATCTGATTGTATACAACCTTTAAACCGGTGTAAATGTCTCACCAACATCTATTCCCTCTATCTGGGAGTATCCCTTGCACACTAGCTGTGCTTTGTTCTGAATTTTTATGTCTTCTTCATTCATCTTGTTGCGATAGAGCCATTTAGTCCCGATGATATTCTTGTCTGCAAGCCTCGAAACAATCTCCCATATCTAGTTCTTCTCAATCTGATCAAGCTCTTCATTCATAGCCTGAACCCAGTTTTCATCTTCAACTGTATCAAAAAAAAAATTTGGCTCCACCTGAGATAAAAATGATGTTTTCTTTAATGATTTCATTCTTCGAGCCTAAACTCGACCTGTCTGATCACCAATGATATTCTGCCTGTCAATTTCAGCTCGTCTCTTTGGCTTCCTTGCAGACACAAACTTGACACATTCTTGTTCATCGTCAGTATCTTCTTTTGAGTCAGCCTCTGCCACTTATGCTCCCTTTGTGTTGCAAACTTAATCATCACTTTCATCCAAAAACTATTCACTGGGCCGTTGAGTATTCTGTTTATTTTCAACTATATTGACATCATTGCTCTCAACAATTTTTCCCAGCCTTTTGTTGAAACATTTATATTCTTTCATTTTCTTGGAGTAGCCAAGGAATATCCCCTAATCACATCATGACTCAAACTTCCTATGATTTTCTTTTTTCAGAATGAAACACTTACTTCCAAAGACTCAAAAGTATTTCAATGTTGGATTCTTTCCGTACCACAGTTCATATAGAGTCTTCCCTTACATCGGACACTACAGAGACCTATTTGAAATATAGACTGATGTCAAAATTGCTTCCTTCCAAAATTTATCTAGTATGTCCTTTTCAATAAGCATTGTTCTAGCCATGTTTTTGATGATCCAATTTCTGCTTTCAACAACTCCATTCTGTTGAGGAGGTCTCGCTGATGAAACATGATTCCTTATCCCATGTTTCTCGAGATATTCTTCCACTTGACTGTTTGTGAATTTTGTGCCATTATCTGTACAAAACTTCAAACTTTTCATTCCCAAGCATCCTTTCTGATTCCCTTCTATACTACTTGATGCAACTAAACACCTCTCTCTTATGGGTAATGACAAATACCCAATTGATTCTGCTATAATCGTCAATGAAAAGAACATAGTACCTTTGACCATTTATGGATCGTGGTGAGATAGGTCTAGATACATCAGCATGCTCTAATTCAATCACTCTGGTTTATTTCTGTTCCTTTGGCTTATATGTCTTTCTGCGGATCTTCCCTTGCTGACATGCATCGCATGTATGAGTATGATCACGTGATAGTTTGGGAAGGCCTCTAGAAGAATCACATTTTACCAGATCTTCCATGGATGGTTGACATAGGTGACCAAGTCGCTTATGCCACAGCTATTTTTCTTCCTCTCTGGATAAAATGTACATATATTCCTCCCCACTTTCAAGGTAAAGATTTCCCTTTGTCCTTTCTCCTTGTAGAATAACTACTCTGTCTTTTTCTTTTACAACACACATTTTCTTGGTAATTCGGATAGAGTGCCTATAGTCACATAGTTGACTACCAATAAGAAAGTTATGACTAAGACCCTCTACTACCAAGACATCAGTACGTCTCATTTCATTGCCCCCAAACATGGATTTTCCTGAGCCAACAGTCTTCAGGCCTTCATCGTTTCCAAATTTTACAACTCCTTCTTTGTCATATTTTATGCCTGTAACAAGATCCTTATTACCCGTCATGTGGGATGTGCAACCATTGTCAAGGATCCACACACCGGATTGATCTGGTGCTTTAAGGGAAATCTCTGCCACCATGACCTTCTCATTTTTCTTCTTCTTGGTCCATAATTTTTTCTTTCACACTCAGCATGGATTGAGGCTTATGTTCTTTCTCAGAGTATGATGGACCAGCTTCATCTTACAGTGCCACAAATCTATTCTACATTTTTAAATCACCTGTTAGTTTATTGATCTGCTACTTGCGTACATTTTGATTTTTCTTTGCCCATTTCTTTGAATGGTCGAAGTGCAGTACCTAGCCATGTTCCCAAATCCTCTACACCAAAAATAGTGTCCTTCAAAATATGTTTTGGAAAACTGTTCTCTATGTGGTTTCCACCTCTATTCCTGTTATCTTGTATATCTCTTGGCTATGGAACACACATACTAGGAATGTACCATCTTCCCACAACAAAAACACCTAATATAAGGTGAATTCCTTCGTGTTACTTTAGCACTATGATTTTCCCTTTTATATCATTGAATATTCTGATTTTGTTTTGTGTGAAAATCAACATTCAATTTTGGGATAGGTGCTTGCGGTCTAACATCAATTGTCACAGATTTTTGTTTCTGATTAAGCCGTGAAACAGCTTTAACGTCTGAGCTCAATTGTTGCTTCTTCCCTACAGAACTATTAGGCTCCTCTTTCATCTCTTCAATATTCAAAATAACCTAGTTTCCCAAGAATGTGTTAGGAATCAAAGGTTTTTCCTGGTCTTGGACTTTTCTCTACAGACCGACAACTTACTCTTCAAGCTCTTTGATACGCTTGTCATGATCTTTCAATATTCCATTCAAGCCATCGATCTCCCTTTTCTGTTCTTCAATATTGAACTTATGCTTATCAACATTTTCTATGCTCTCTGGCCTTGAAGACTTATGGTTTTCTATTTCTTTTACAAGATCTAACTTCTCGTCTTCATGCTGTTGCATGTAGATTTTGGCATCATGTACCACATTGTTGGATATCATTGTTTTTGCTCTCCAAATATCTATCTCTACAAGAGATGCTTCTAATTCATCTTCCATGTCAACTCTTCCTTCAATTTATTCTTCTTCTTTATCAGTTTCGGTTTCATCCTTTTCTTGAGCACTACCTATAACATCCACCATTTCATTTTTCCATGATCATTAAAATTTTCAAAATCCTCAACCTCTTCATCCTCAAACTCATCTGAACTGTCTATTTCTTGGGAAAGAAGATTCTTCTTCTTGAAGAAATTTCCCTTGAATTGTTTCTTCCCTTTCACAAATGCTGAAGACTTCTTATTGGGAATTTTGACTTCATCATCATCATTATCTTTATCTTGAAACTTTTTGGGGCACCTTGCCGCAATATGACCAACCTTTCCACATCAAAAGCAGGCTAGTGTAAGTTTCCCTTTAAACATTCATTTTCCTCTTTGCATATTTGAAGAAAGGAATTAAATCACCTCATTTATCTCTTCTTCTTCCTGATAATCTTAAATGGTGAGCTTCTTCATGGACTTCAATGCCATATCTTTTGATTTAACCTTTTCCACATCATCATTATCATCATTAATCATCTCATATGCAACCAAGGTACTGTGAAAATTGTCCAATGTCAGCTCCTTGGGATCTTTATCTTCTAGTACTGAAACATTCAGATTGAACTGAGGTGGATGCTTCCTAAAGATGCGCTTTATGATCTTTATATCTTCAATGACTTCCCCAATTCATCGCATATCTTCCACAACAATATTAACCCTATAAATTAAGGCATCAATAGACTCATTCGGGTTCATCCTCAGATCTTCATACTTATTCCACATCACTTGCAGCATTGCCTCTCTGTCCTTTGTATCTCTTTCATATATATTTAAAAGTTTTTTCCACATGGAATGTGATGTTTTTCATGACATCACCTTTGTATAGATGGGATTGGAAGGGGCACCCCCTAAGGCATTGATTGATTTTTCATCAACATCCAACTCCCTATGCTCAGCTTCTGATAATGCACCACTATTAATATCAGTTGTGATACCATGCATAGCTGCTAAAAATACATCCATTCCCAATGATCAGAAATAGTGTTTCATTTAATTCTTCCATATCTGAAAATTATATCCGTCGATGATCGGAATCCCTTTATGATTAGTGACCTCCATTTAGAGAAGAAAAAATTTCAACCTTTCCCTCTAATACCAATTGTTAGGTCCACAAGGCTGAATACCATGAGAGGGGGGGTGAATCGGGGTGTGACCAATTTAAAATTAAGCCCGTTCTGATCTTGTTTCATTGTTAAGAATAACAATCTTCTCTCTCTTTCCTATTGAACAATATAAACAGAATGTAAATCATGCACAGGACACAAAAAATTTACTTGGATCACCGCTAAGGGCTACGTCCAAGGAGCATACGCTGATAAGTTGTCGGCCGTACCATATTCCACTAAACTTCACTTGCTTTGGATTACATGGTTTGGGATAGATCACTTCTATGCCCAGGCTCACTTCCTTTACAAGGTTTAGGGTCAGCTCACAACTTCCCCAAGGTTCACTCCATGTTTCTCTCTCTCTAGATCACTGTTGGTGGAGAGGATCACCTTCTTCCCCTTCCTTCACTCACTATTCTGGAAAGGATCCACTCATAGTTTATAGACCTGTAGGTCTCTTAATTTGCATGAAGGAATGAATCTTCCTCTATATTTAGTTGCTCTATTGAAGTCCAACTTTCACCTGTAGATGAATCTCTCTTTGCACTGAAGGTATCAGGGAAACTTCCAACTTCCATGCTGCCCAAAAATCACTGCCGGAAATAAACCTTACTTGGAGGACAAGTCTATCTTGGCGCGCAAGTATTGGCGCGCAAGTCACAACTGGCGCGCAAGACTTCTTCAAACACTTGAACGACACAAGCTTCTATAACTCCAAACCTATGTGACTCACTTCCTTCCTCTCCTAAACCACCTCTAGCGCGCAACTAACACTTGGCGCGCAACTTCCAAACATGGCGCGCAAGTCGCACTTGCGCGACACACCACCACTTGCGTGAACACAACTCCTGCATGATGGGAGCTCTGAATCTTCAAAGTGTTGAACTCCGGTGAAGAATGAGGAGGTGTGGTCCAGTATTTATAGGCATTTTGGTCACCCTATGCGGCGGCATGCAAGTCACCCATCGGCACGCAAGTTTCGGTGCACAGGTCTCTTCCCCTACAAGTCACATGTGCGACCCAATTAAAAACTTGTGCGAACCTCTTTCCTTTGCCATATTTTGATCTTCTAATCTTGAAAAACCACAATCGCCCAAGTTCTCAAGCTTCCAAAGAATCAACGCGCAAGTCTCTTTCATGGTGCGCAAGTCACTTGCGCGACACCACCAAAACTTGCGCAACACTTATCCTTTTGCAATATTTGGATAATATGATCTTGAAAAACATATTGCGCGCATGTTTCCAAGCCTTCAAGTACATGGCACACACGTCCCTTTTCCAAAAACCACTTTTCTTCATTTGTCTATTTTCAAGCCCAAAATTTTGGCAAGCACTGGAAAATGGCGCCACCTTGTATCTAGTCTTTCTGTGCCGCCTCCGGATAATTCATTCCTTTGTCGAAGTTCTTGAATCAAACATTGATCGTTAACCACAGCTCTTGAAATCGACATTCCACCATGAAATCCCCTTTGTCAACAAATTTTTATGTCATGTTTTGTATTGTCAACAATCACAACACAAATGTTCACTTTGTCATGAAACACAATCATCTCAAAAATACTTCAACGATGCCCTGAGGGAGTTTTCCCAACAACCACAATATCATAAATTTGGTTGAGCGAACTTATGAATAATACTTCTACCTATATAGTATGATTGATGGAATTGTTTATAATAGCGCCACTAGTCTTTCAGCAATCTATAAAAACTTCATCATGGATGGTTCTTTGATTTACAATGAAAAATATACAATTCTCATCATCCACATTGGCCCTATCTTTCTTTTTTTTGGGAGAAATTTCTTCCATAAATATCCCTTCCTTGATCATTAAAATATGAAATATCTAGAATTTGATTCTTGAAATTAGTTTGTATCACCTCCTTTTTATCTTCTAAATATAATTAACTCACTTAGTACTTCATAACATTATGTTTAGGTATTTTCAACATCAATAATTCTGATCTTCTAATGGAAGTGCATGGTTAACTACTTATTCAATTTTATAATATGAATATCACTCAATATTCCCTTTTTCATACAAAACTCAAGTATTATTCCCTCACCATTCATATAGGAAATAATTCTACAATGGATATGTTGAACATGTATTGTTCAATTTGAATTTATCACCTTCTCAACTCATGAATTGACTACATTTATTATCTTCAAATGATATCTGTAGATGAATTCATTTGAGATCCCATAAAATATAGCATAAAAATATTAAACTCGCAAATAGATCTGGGCTAGAATAATGTAATTTTCTTCAATAAACATTTATCATTGAATATCTAGGCTAGAATCATCAGAATTTATTATTTCACAATAATGTAAATTTCTTCTTACATCTTGTAGAAAATGTTCTTCCACATAATTCAATCATCTACTTCAGGTTAAACATTACCTAAACTAAATTTTTTTCATCTTATAATAATTTTATCATTTTCAACTATGAATCATATCCTTTTAGTTCTGTCTATTTAAAACACATTAATTTAGTTCAAACATGACTTATAACTTTTTATGTTGAGTAACTGTACTCCACATTTCTATATTCTAAACATCCACTCATCTAAGATCAATTTTACCTTTTCATCAACATAAAATCCAATATACTTAGATTCCACCATTAGATTCATTTTTTCTTCTAAATATATTTAGATCAATCAGTTTTTATTGAATTACCTGGGATATTTTTGATTTATGAAAACCAAAGTTTATCAACATAATTTATTATTTTTAATTCCAATTCGTTGGCCATTAATCCATCCCTGAATCATCCTTCAATCCTCAGACCATCCTTAAGTTAATAATATTCTCATAGACCACCTCATTATTCTAGTGATTTATTATTTCACCTATAAATTATCTATCTTCTAGTAACTTCAAAACTCCATGATGGTTTTCCTTTATTGTTATCTTTTGGTGATAGGGATTTTTTAAAACCATATATACATACATTATTGTTGTTTCATAGACAAATTATTGTTCTTCTTATATATGAAAATTATTTTATAGTATGATTTTTCTTTATGAAACATTTAATTTATTGTATTTCTTATCTCATGCTTTTGGAAACAGTCAACATTATGTTATACCTATTACAATGTGTATCATTGGTGAACTTCAAAATTGTTCATTTCAGGAAATCCTTTCAACATCATCTTCCATTGGTACTTACCTTTTTACCTTTTCCATATTTTTGGAAGAAACCCTATTCATATGTTTATGTTCATATTAGATTAACTGTGGATAAATAATAGGTACAATTTTAACACTTCAATGCGGTCTTCCCATCCAACCATCCCGGTTTGCTTAAATTCATCAGTTTTATTTTGATTGTTTTAACATTAGTCTTACATTATTCAGAAGATATTCTTCTAAATATTTTAGTGAACACTCCCCATTATCGATCATTATTGGTTCCATAAATATACACATCTTATGGTATCATGAATTAATTACTCTCTATCATCTTCAAGAATTATATTTTTCATCTACAGTGTCCCTGATATTAATGGTTCCAAATTCTAAAAAATATTTTTTATTAATGTTCATCAATAACATCAATTGGAAGCTTCATCTTATTTAAATTAATCATTGATTTCCCTAAAACATTTAAAAAAACAATATATCATGATAATCATCCTTTGAGTACTTTATATTTCAAGAAATTTGGTTTACCGCTCTCTTTATTGGACAATAACTTCTTCATATCTCCTAGTTACCCCATTCTTGATGCCTCCTTCATGGGAGAGAAATGTTGTTCCAATATGTGCTGGATTTGAGACTAGGGATTTTATATCACAAATGGTATCCTTTAAATGTTTTTCCCAAATTATAACCATATGGATATTTTGAGAACCCCATTCCATATTTCTCTCTATAGTGTCTAGATATTATATTAACATGCATGTTCAATAAGAAGATTAATTTTCATTATATTATCCATTATTCTATAGATGTATAAGAGGATATCTAATAACCTTTTTTGTCCCTATTTCTTTGAAAATTTTAATTGAGATCACCATAGTCATGAAAAATATATTATATATTTGAAGACGTTTTAACTATTGATTTAACCTGAAATATGGTTTTTAATTCTTATCTATCATAAATGTAATCAAATTAACTGAAATAGATTATTTTATGTATTCTTTTAATCTTCCAAAAACATTTTAATATTGAGATATTTTATTTAGATTACTCTTCTCTTATTCTCTGGAGATTAGTTTTCCATCAAGATATTTCATGGTCTTATCATTATCAACAAATTTCAACATTGATTTCATGAGCATTTTGTTGAGTTTAGCTTCTCTCATGAGGAAATATTCAATTTATTAAATATTATAATAAACAACTATGTCAACCTAAGCATTACAGAATTAAATATTTCCACAATTCCGAATAATATTAAATACACATTGAAATAAAACATACCCCATAACTATAAATGTTTATTATCTTTTAATTATAGATAAAAAATAAAATTATTTCATGGAATATATTCAAAATATCCAAAAACTTTATTCTCAATTAGTCCCCTTACTAGATATAACTTAATTTATTCTTTTCTTTATAACCTGGTGAAAAATTAATCATAAGAAAGGGTGAGCTCAGAATCATAGTAAAAGAAAATATGGGAGACAACAATTGATGATCATAAGTGACCATAAGATATGCATAAGGGTATATTAGTATGATAATAATCTATAAAAAAATTCCCAACACATAATAGACCATAAATCAGGATTCATGGCATATAGATTTAGCATGAAACAAACATGAGTCAAAATAGTGAGAAATCATCAATAATCAATCATGATTCATGAGACTATATAATAATTATAGAACATATGTTATTAGAATACACATAAGCATAGATAATCATTTATTTATTCAAGGATCACTACCAAGTCAATCATAGTGGGTAAAGTCCCAGAGTGGACTGGGCTCATTCCCCATTCCCATCATTTCCATAGTCAAGGAACAGTTCCAAAATTATAATAGTGGAAAATATACCATAATAGAGTTGGTTCACTCCCCATTAAAATTAATAATATATAATTTGGCATAAAAAATTACCCAATTTATTGGAGGTATAAATAATTCATATACCACCCATCACATAATGGAAAATATACATATGTGTTCCCTAATATCATAAAAATATTAATTATTTGATCATAACATAATTAACTAGTGGGAATAAAATAGGTTTCAAGAAATATTACTTACATCATCATAATAATAAGACATTTAGAAAAAGATATTTGATGGTACCATATGATTATAAACCTATTGAATCATAATAATACATATTTGATTTTGACATAGTTGGAAAATATCGTTTTTATAAAATCATTTAAAATAAGAATAAAAAATTAACAGAAAAAATTTATTTTCTTTCGGTTTATTTTAAAAGAAAAATTCTAAAAAATGGGAATAAGAGTTTCACTATAAAACTTTTCCAACTTTTAACATACGATTCATTAAAAAGAAAATACATTATAGTATAGAAATTTTATCATTATGTAAATGATTAAAGAGAACATTCTTTTTAATGTTTTGTAAAATGTTTAACGTTAGTCATAATAAAAACGTTGGAAAATATCTATTCTAATAATTTTTTAAAAATGTAAAATTTATTGAAAATTATTTTTTAATTATATTTTTTTTAGTCGTAAAAACATTGAAAACATAATTTGAAAAAAAAATGTATAAGAAAGAGAATGATTGTTGATATAAAAGCGTAAATATGGTCTTTTTATCATAAAAATGTTATATTGGTTATTTTAATTACCAATGACCAAAGAATTAGTGGAATAAATTAAAAAATATAAACAATGTGAGGATGATAAAATTTTTGGGTTTTAAAATATAAGGATCATTTAATTTACTTCATTGGAAATTTTAAAAAAAATCCCAAAATGAAAACACACTGTAACATAAAGCCTTACCCCAATTATGGAATTTATTCATATCCTCTCTCAACCACACGTAAAATATATTTATATTTATTATAAATATTTATTAGAAACAAATTAATACATATATTATAATATTTCATTCCCTTATAATCACCAATTAACCATTTATTAACACTTCTTCATTAAAATCAACATTTGGTTGTTAAATATTCTATTACCCGTGCATGTTCCAATTCGATGGTTGATGTCCATGTATCATAGTCACTATTTCATCATCTATAGAATCTGAATAATTTTATAAGTATCACATTTTTTCATTATTTAAAATTTTATTATTATTCATATAGGTGGTGATGAAAAATTAATTACATCACTTCATAGAGATGGTAGTTTGTATGTATACATGAGTGATGTTTTCATTTTCTAATGAATGGATGGAAAAAGGTAAATAATAATATATATTTATAGAATAATAATAATATCATAAATATAATATATATATTTTTAATATATCTTTATTACCATCCATGTTAATCAAAAATATAAAAAACAAACCACGTCACATTGTATAGGTGGTAGTGCATGCTTAAACACGGAAAACATTATTGTTCACCAATGAATGAGATGTTAAGAAAGAATATAATATTTTATCTTCATAGAATTAAAATTATTCTATAAACACTATATATATCCATTATATCTATCTTTAAAACCGTCTATGAGGGGTTATGATGAAAAATGAAACACATATCTTTGTTGAAGGGGTATTATACACATACTCATGATCGAAGTATTCATTTCTCATAAAATTGAAATGAGGAGGAACTGGGTAATAATTACATAATTACATTTTAGTATTGTAAATATAATTATTTTCTAATTTTATTATGATTAAAATAGATTACGAGTAGATTGAGGAAGAAAGAAACTCAAAATAGATCAAGAAATACAATTATATATTCATCAAGTATCTTACATTAAGTTACTCCTTAATCACTCTTGAAATGATATCTTGTTGAGAAAAAAACCTCTAGTATGTGGTGAGGATTGTTTAGAAGGGATTTTTTTAGGTACTTTCTAAACAATAAAGATCAATTTCTATTTAGAAGTGAAAATAGGAGGTGTCATTTTATAATTTTATTGTGTTGAAAACATATAAATATTTAAAAATATATTATATAAATATGTTTTACCGAAGTTAAGTATCTCTAAATAGGCTTAGATTCAAAGATAATAAGTATAAGGTAAAAATAAAATCAAAAAATTATATTTAAGCTTGTTTTTTCTATTAGTTTAAATCGTATATGTTAGGTTAAGTCTACTTTTAAACCTTATAACCCTTTCAATGGTGACATTTTTTTTCTATGGTGACTATTCATTAGGGTTAAAAATTATGAGGAAAATATTACCTAATATTAATTATCATTATTCTAAATATAAAATAAATTATAAATGATTCAGTTCCTATAATTGGATGAAATTTATTCTAATATAATAATAAAAAATGTATATTTTTTATATAAGTTTTTTTATTTATAGAAATGGATTTATAACTTTTAAGGAAAAAGATTCTTGATTAGTAGTGATTTCAAAAAAAATTATTATATTTAAATTAAATAGATTAATTTTAGTTGGAATTATAACCATCACAAAACAAAATTTAATCATTGTTCCACATAAATAATGGTAAATAATTACAAAACACTTTTTAGTTGAAAAAAATATGACTTAGGTTTCAAGAAGTCATGAATGATTTTCAAAATTCAACCTAATTTTTTTTAATTTTGTTATTTCACTCTAAAAATATATTTGATTTATAAAAATGATTAACATATTTTAAGCCATTTTTATATCATAATTATTTCATCAATGTTATAATATATGTCAAAATAGATTTTTTTTTATAATTCAAAAATATAAAAAAATTCAGAAAACACACAATAATTCACCCAAAGATAAATTTTAAAGTGTGATTTCAAAATGAAAGTTAATTTTTTTCTACATAAAGTTCTAAAATCTATAAATTTATTTTTTAAATTAAACACATATAATATACAAGATAATAAATGTTATTAAACAACACATTTTTTTATTCGTGATTAATGAAAATATTACTTATTAAAATTAATCTTACTAAGTATGTTTCATTTAATAATATCATAATATATATTTTTATGATAATAAGTAATTATTAAATTTATTTCAGTGTTTTCTGCATTACATGATATAGAAAACATCAAATTTTTGAATGAAAAATATATTATAATGTATGATGGTATTACATTCTACCCTAGTATATGAATTCGACCCTTGAAACTCATTTACTCTAATGACAAAAAATGCAGATATTTATATCCCATTACATTCAAGGGTTTTAACATATCTTTCTAAAATCTATGGTTTCACTAAAAACATTGACCAATTGAGTGGTATTGTTCTGTAGTGGTTTATCAATTCTCTATAGAATATCTACACCTTGTTCGTCATAAGACAGATTAACATTTAGTGGTAAAAACATTTAGTTTGGTACATGTAAATGATCAAGTATTTATACAAAAAAAAGTGATAAATGGGATGTATCATTATCTTTGGATAGGTTCATTGGAAGCACTGTGTGATAAGCTACCATACCAATAAAATAATAAATTTTTAAGGGATCGATATATCGATGACTAAACCATTAATTCAATCCAAATATCATTATTTTTATAAAATGATATATTTGAAGGAACACCTTATCACCAATTTCAAAATATATATTTCACAAAAGACTAATAGCATATCCTTTATATTGAAAAGGAGCATATTCTATGTGCTAATAAATTAATCTAACCCCCTCTTCCAATTTATCAACTAATTATTTTCCCATTATCTTACATTATCCAACCTTATCCAAGCATGATAAATTTATTCACTTCCATTTATACAGGGATTAATAATTATCCATATGATAAGTTGAGTGAAAGCATTTGTTGGAAGAAAAATCATCCATAGGAAGATATTGAACCAAAACACCCTTTAAATACAATGACAATGCTCTCTATATATCTTATTTGGTTTGAATGGTCCTATAAGACAAACCATCTATTTGATGATGATATACAGTGAGAAAATTTAAAATCCATATTTAAATTTTCCAAAATAGTTCTTCAAAATACTGAGGTTAATCATGGATGTCAATTAGAAATATTTTGGAGTAGTACACCTTTCATTAATTCCATTTCCATAATTTATATCCTAGAAACATGATCATGAGAGAAATATTCCCAAACATAAATAAAGTGATGTTACTTCATAAGGTGATCTACTATAACCAAAATGGTGTTATTTCCTTTTGATTCTTTTAGAGAGTGATATGATGAAATATAAAGTGATGGTTTTATATTTATCTAGGGATATAGTTATTGGTTTCATCATGATTTTGTAATTATAATGATCAGAATTTAATATAATGCATACCATGAAGCAAAACACATAATTTGAAATATCCCACATCATATTTTCTATGTATAAATGAGACTTTAGATCTCTATATATATTTATACTTCTAGGATGAATACATAATGATTATTTATGTGTTTATCCGAGAAAAACCTTTTTAATTATGGTATTGATAAAAAAAAACTAGTAACTAAATATGATCATTAAATAATGGTCATGTTTTAACTCTGAAATAATCCATACATTATTCTATAGCTCCATGTCTTCCTTATACAACTCTTTAATCCTCATATGGTTGGATGTTTGAATATTAATATGAAAAAAACATATGATATTTCCCCTCTAATTGGGATTTCAAGATATATCCTCTACAACTCAAAAAATATTATATCTTTTTCAATCAAAACTATTGAAAAATAGTGTGGTTCTTCTAACAAAGAGCATCGACCACCTCGTTATCCTTCCTAGAGTGCTAATGAATTATGAAATCATAATGCTCAATCAATTTGAACTGTATCCTTTAGAACATGTTAAAATATTAATACGTGAATATATACTTCAATTATTTTTTATATGTATATATATCACACCTTTATCCATATTGAAAATTATTATATATTTTTAATGTAAATATTTACAATGTCAGTTCCAAAACATGAGTTGGGTAATTTTTCTGATTATTTTTTAATATTAAGTTGGAATAATTTTACACTAAGTCATTCTATATAAAAGAACATAATAGTACATTTTTCATGCATGAATTTATTTCACGGACCATTATCTACTATGGAATAATGTAAATAAAGGTTCACTAGTGACCCTTATTTTCATTTTTTGGTAATTTTAATCACATTCATTTTTTCAAAGAAATATAACTCCAACCAATAAAATTTTTTAGTTTATTTCATATATATGATAGATTTACCACAAAACATCAATAATAGCCCACTAATATATGAATATTGTTGATCTTGTTCTTAGTTATTAGTTTTTTCCAATGATCAATAACATATTCCTTAGAAGAATCCATATTTATACCCACTATTGTGATCCCAAGACCCATGAATGATACATTATATAGCCAAATTTATAGTTTTTAAATTTTGAATATAGTTTCTCCTTACACAAGGTCTCTATCATATCCTTCCAATGATCTTAATTCATGAAGAATGTATAACAATATCATTTATAAGTACTACCACCAACTGATCATGGTAATATCAAAAGGCACTATTCATTATATCCATGAAGATAGCTTGGGAATTGATCTGTCAAAATGGAATTAATATAAATTAATAATTATTATACCTCATAAAACTGATTATTTTGGTATATACACCCTCTTGAACCATAATTATGATATCTAGTATCAAGTAAAATCATTAAAAAGTATTGATATTCATGTAGATTATCAAATAAGTCATCATTATATTGAAGATTATATACGTTCTGGATAGTGATATTATTATTTTTCCGATAATTAATGCAAAGACTCAGTGATCCATCTTTGTTCATAACAAAAATAAGAGGTATGGCCCATTTTGAAGAACTTCATAATATGAATACCTTTTATAAATTGGTTATGTGTTAATTCTTCAATTCTTACAACTCAATCAGGTCATTTATATATAGAATCTTTGAAATTGGAAAGACACCAGGTATGTATTATTTTTAAAAATCAACATTAATATTTGGTGGAAGACAAGGAAACTCATTTGTAAATTCATCTATGTATTCTAAATATTCGGAAAATATTAAATTTGGAGTTTCTCTCCAACTATTTAAGTTAAATACAGATTATGAATATGTAGTAACACCCACATAATGAAATTAATTTACATTAGAAGTTAATGTTGAACCTCCCAATGATCAGAAATCAATTTTTGATTTTGAATATCCAATGTGAAATACCTCCATAAAAAATTATTTGATCATTATATCCATTTTTCCAAAGAATTACCTATATCTTATAAAATTCAACTAGAGATTGAATAAAAATGTTTATAAGAAGCACATTTCCAAAAATTTATATTGGAGATGAGCTCTAGAGTTGATATTTCATTATCATACTGGTTATGAATTTTCATTGATAATTTAATATCTAATCATTTTTTTGGTGATGTGATGCAATTAAAAAAATACATATATAAATAAATTGGTAAAATTATATAAAAACATTACTTTTAATGTTCTTGAATGCATCAAAAACACCATTTTTTATTTGATTTAGGATCTCATAGATTTCTTACACATAAAATATTAATGTGAGTATCAATAATCTTTCATCATAGTAATAAATCATATAATAATGAAATATCAATCCAAATATGTCTAAATTCTTAAAAAATTCTTCTAAACATATGAAAGATCAGGTTTATCACATATCTCATTCAGTTCATTATAATTTTTCTTAGGTTCCTTTCTTATTTCTATCATAAGCTAATCTATAAAAATAACTCAACACTTCTATGATGCCAACTAAGGTGATCCAATAATCCCATACATAAGTATTAAACCATTTTAAACAAATATTAAATACATATAATAATGATTACACCCCAGAATGATAGATTTTTAGTTTTTTTGAATAATAGATATATAGTAAAATTATTTCATGAAATATCTTCAACATATCCAAAAAATTTATACTTACACAATACCATTCAAAAAAATATAATACTTAATACCATTTTTCGTAACTATGGGAAAATAAAACATAAGAAAGGTTAATTCATATTCTCAATAAGGATACACATGGGAGATATAAATTTATGATCACAAGTGATCATAAGATAAGTACAAGGATAAGACAACATGATCATAACATTTATAAACATACCGAACATTTCATATATAATTACTCATGGGTCATGGAATAAGGTTTTAAATAGAACAACATATATTAATATTATTAATGAGATGTATGATCCATGATTAAGGGGGTTTAATGTGGGGAAACATGAAGATATTGCCTCTTAAAATGTTTAAGAAACTTGGGGGTGATCTAATAATGAAAAAGTGAGTACACATACTATTCATTTTAAAATTAAAATCCAAAATGTCCATCGATTTGTTCCATTCATGTCATTCATGAATTAAGGTTGTCTAAAATTGATCAGATCCTTGTATCTCTGAATGTGGTATGTAACTGATTAAGGAATGTAAATATGACCATAAAGATAATTGTGGATAATAGTCATGTCTATTTCAACTGAGGTCAATTCAATGTTTTTATCTCAACAATTCTTCAATCAATTATGCATGGAACATTAATCCATTATAAGAGAGTCACCATGCATATAGGAAGCACTAAAGGTGATGATTACATAGAAACCATGGTCATGGAAAATCCAACCAATATAAAAACAAAATCTATATACCCCATGAACATTGAGTTTGAAGACATTGGAATGATTAACCCGATGAATCTAGCACCCCTTAGGAGTCTCCAACTATTTGAAGTCAGAGGAGTATCTAATGTTCGTGATTATCTTTAAAGATGGATTAGCCTCCCACCACATTAGAAGAGATTCTAGATCATCCACTAGTAATCTAGTTCTTATAACTAGAAATCACATAAAACTAATGTTTTGTTCATGTCAGGAATTTTTTCTTTAATTCCCATAATTTCCTTTATCAAGGATCACTTCGAGGACTATCGTAGTGTACAAAGACCCTTATTGGATTAAGTTAACTCTTAATTCTATTTCTTATTATCTCATGAGACATAAATCAGTTCCTAATGAATTAGAGTTATGTATTAGTATAGATATATCTATCAAAAAATTAAAACCATTCATATGTATGTCCCATAAAATCATAAAAACGTTATTCATTTTATCATAACAAAACTAACATATGAGAATGAAATAGATTTCATGGAATTATTCTCAAAATATCACCATCATCATCCATCCAAATAGAAAAATTGGTTGGTATATTAAGAGAATATCCCAAATAATGAATAAAAAACCTAAATATATTGACATATATGAAAAAAAATATTTTATAAAATATTTTGAAATTAACATTGAAAATATATAGAAAACACCACTATTAATTTGGTAAATTTTCAAAAACTAAAATTCCCATAAAATTTTAAATATGATTTTCTTTTTTAAAACATGTAAAATTTTAAAATAATATTCATTAAAATTGAAATATATTCTATTATTTAAATATATTCATGTTATATATGTTAAAAGAGAAAATTACATTCAAACTATTGTAAAAAATAAGAAGTGTTTCATTTGAAAAAACATTGAAAATATTAATTTTAAATAATTTAAAATAAATTTAAAGGTAGTAAAAATGAACATCTCAAAAATATTTAATTTTGGGTAAAAACATACATAATGAAATTTTAATAAAATGGATATGGAAGAGAAATATTCTAGGATGAAAAGTGGTAATGTGGTCACATTTTCTTAAAATTATTCTCAATCATTTTAATTACTCAAGAGAGGTGAATATATGAGAAACATAAAAAAATAAAAAATAAATTGACGAGAATAAAATATATGGGTATTTATGTTAATTATCATATATTTTATATTATTATAAATTTGATATAGAAAATCTCGGCAAGAATGTATATTAAAACATAAACCCTTAGCTCAAATCATGAATTTCTTCAAATTCACTCTAAAAAACATTTCAAATAAAATTAGATTTATTATAAATATATAAACAAACATTATTCATATTTATCTAATAATATATATCTCCCCCATAATCTATGATTACCCATTTATTTACTACTCTTCATAAAAATCCACATTTTGGTGTTAGTTGTTCTGTTTTCCAAGAATTTTCCTGCTCAACAGTTTTGGTCCGTCCACATTGGTGATGGTTTCATCATCTCCTGAATTCTCATAAAGTAATATGTATCAAATTTATTTGTTATATAATCTTTCACTACCGTTAATATAATTTGTTGATGAAAATTAATTACATCACTTCGAAGAGATGATATTCCATACGTACGCATGAGTGATGTTTTTATCATCAAATGAATGAAAATAAAGAAAGGTAAATAACAATATATATTTATATAATAATAAAAATATAATAAACTTCATATATAAAATGATTAAATATATCTTAAATATAATCCATTTTTATAAATTAAAAATGGTTCGCATCATTTTGTGGAGGTTGTAGTCCACACTTACACACAAAGGATGTTATGGTTTTACAATAAAGGGGTGGGTAAAAAGGTAGATAATATTTTATATTTAGAAAACATAATTTTACTACAAAAATAATATATATTCATTATATATATCTTTATCACAATATTTTGAGATGTGGATATGAAAAAAGGAACATGTCACTTCGTGGTTCCAGTATTCTATGTGTAGGCATGACCAAAGGCGTCACATATCATAGGATGGAAATGAGGTAGATATTGGATTTATCATTAATATAAAAATATTTAAGTTTACATAAGATATATATTTCATCATTTTGATATGGTATTATAATTTCTAGAATTGGTTATGGAAGAAAGAAACTCAAAATAGATTGGTAAAGACAATTATCTTCTATTTTGGTACCACCCTTTAGATTACACCATAAGACATATTGAGATGATATTTTTGTACTAAAATGAAAAGTACGATATAGGGAGGAATTTTTGGAATTTATTTGGTTAGGTATTTAGTGAAATATAGTACTCAAGTGGTGTGCATAAGTTATAATTTAAGGGGATATTTTATAGGTTAGGTAGGTGGTAAAATTATAAATATTTCACATTTTATTATATAATATATGTCATATTTAAGTAAATTTAATAGAAAAATTCATATAATCAAAGATAAGAATGTTATGTTAGAAAAAAACTATCATATTTTATTTAATATAGTTTGTTGTGTTTTTTAAACCTTCTCTTTTTTTAAAACCTCTATTATCCCTTTTAACCCTTACCATTGTAACAAGATTTTTACTACCAGGTTCAATAGTGGAATGATATCTCATATTTTATATGCTGATGACATGTTATTATTAAAAAATTGAAGGAAAAAACAAGTCATAGTGTTCAAAAATATCATGACATCATATGGAATTTTGAGCGGTCAATGTGTCATCTAAAGGAAAAGTAGTTCCTATATTTCCAGAAAATGTTCAAGAAGGCATAGTAACATTATTAAAGAAAAAGTCGGTATGAAAATAAGGTGACTACCAATGGAGTATCTTAGGTATACTATATCAAAAGGAAGGATCAAAATGGTTTTTTATGGGACCATTAATAGGATCACGGGGAGGATCTATAGTTGGAAGATTAGATTTCTCTCATTTTGAATAATGATTACATTGATTAAAAGTGTTATTTACTCAGTGACCATGCATATTAAATCTATCATAAAAGCTCCAAAAATTAAAATCAAGGAGATAGATATGATTATAAATGGGATTTTATGGGATGAAAATCAGGGTATAAAATTTCATTTTCCATTATGGCATCGCCTTGCTAAACCAATTGATGAAGGATGGATTAATTTGAAGACCATATCATACATAATTAACACCATGCAAGAAAAGGTACCATGGAAATCTTTGAAGTGAATTACTTAATAGGGGATGAGATACAGATATGGAGAATAATGGTAGGAATGGAGTTTATGATCTAGATGTCTCTCTATCATAGCACTCTACATGGTTAAAGACATTGAAGATTTGATGGACAAAAGTATATGGGTGATGGATAATGGTGATGTTAATTTTTGTATGTTATGATCGGAAGGGTAAGGTATGTGTTTTCATAGATTACCATCATCGAACCTCAATTTTAAGGAGCCTAATATAATTCATACTTTTATTAATGTTTTTTGGAATGAGGGAGAGAATGAATTGTTCGAGAACATATGCCTGGTGGTTGAACCATACAAGTCTTTTTTACTTTTTCGTCATTAGGGAATTTGAGTATCATGATTTACAGGGACTAAAAACATGTATGGAATGGGGTTGATAATTGCTCTACTAGTCTTTGGTGCACGGAGGTTCCAAACCATATGAATTTACTTGTTTGGATAAGTAGGAATGAATCCCTTACATCAAATGAAAATGTGAAAATTAAAAAAGTGATATTGGATTTTAGATGTCAGTGCCATGCTCATCCAAAAAAATAATCTTCATGGAACCTATTTTTAAGGGAGAATGAGAAAAGGAAATCTGTATTTTATGGGTCATATCATAGACATACATGTGGGTATAGATTCTATGTAGGAGGATTCTTAAAATTGGTTTAATGGGGCTAGGTTTATAAGAGCAGAGACAAAAGATAAAGAAGTGATTTTATTAGGAATGTGTTGTTCTATATCAAAGGATATAAATTAGGTGAGAGAGGATTGGAAGGTGTACCATAATTTGTTTTTGGTTCAGGTGAAGTTTCTTTTGGGGAGATGCATATTCTAATCCCTGTATAAACATCCTCTAAATTATTGTGATGCCCCATTCCAAGATACTCCAACATTTTTGAGGGAAGAAAAATTTATCAGGTTTGATCGATCAAATTGAGGGATCCTCATACAGGGAAAAAATTAAATTTTGATGGATCTTTTATGTTAGGGGTTATGTGAGGAGGTGTTCTAGTGTGCGAAAACAATGTCTCAATAATTCCTAGCCATATTTCATTCTATGGGGAATGAAATTCCATTGAAGTAAAGGTTAGAACGTTGATATCCGGTCTCCTACTATGTATTATGAATGAAATTATTATCTTAGAATTTGAATATGACTCAGTTATATTGGATGCTTTCCTTGAAGGGAAGGTCAGTTATCCATGGGAACCTATTTACCTTATCAAAAAAATGTAATAAAATGGTCAATTAGGATATTCGGGTTAGGCATACATGGAGAGAATGGAATGGTGTAGTATATTCTTTTTCAAGTATATAGAGGATAGGTGAATGCCCCATTTTATACATTGGGTTGGGGCCTCTTCCAGATGATTGTAAAATTATTATCTTGGGAAATGCTCCCAAATTCTACTATTTCAGACCTCTATGAGTGGAGTGTGTTGTTGGATTTATGTTTTTTTATTTCAATGTAATAAAAAGATAACTTCCAGTCATCCAAGAATTTTTCAATTGATTTGAATTACTTCTCATCTTTCAATTTCTTTTTAAATTCATGTGTCTTTCTCATTTCATAATAAATGATAATGTTTTGAATCTAATCTATTGAAATATCTTCCCAATCCTAAAATGTTCAAATTTTTATGTCAAATATGTTATGAATTTTTATTATGAGGTTTCTCAAAAAAAATTCATGAAAAATTTATTTCAAAAATTCCACAAACATTGTTTACTATTTAACAAGTGCAAGTGAAGTAATCAAAAAAGGATTCCACCTTATCCAAATTTATGAATTCTTACTTCTACATATTTGAAGAATTTCCTCTTTGAATTTTATATTCAATTCATAGTAGATCTAAAACTTATATCATACTTTTATGGTATTTTAAGACCCACTACCTTAGTAAACACTTTCTATGAAAGAGATATCAAAATAATATTTCTTGATTAAATTTGACTTTAAGATTTCTCTTGTTAGTAAAGGTTACATGTTAAACTATTTAAATAGGTAGAAAACTTACTATAGAGGTATTTAGAACCTCTAATACATGTGAAAAAATAATAATTAAACACCATATTTTACTTACAATGGAATTTGTATCATCAATTGTAGGAACTCCTCTACTATTAATAGATTTTATGTTATCCATCATTCATCAAACTAGGAAAATCTAAAAGAGTTAACTTATATCTATAATACAAATTTTCAGTTGAAATGGTTAGAATGACTACCCTGATATGTGTGGATTTTGTGTATCCTAAGTTTTTACACTTTATTTTCTCACTTGAAATTAACCCACATGACCAATTAAGATCGTATTATCTCACTTGTATATTTAAATCTCACAATTTCCCAAAAATTAAAAAATTAATGAAAATAAGTAACATAAATATTTTTACAACGTTCTTCTTCAATGTGTGAACCTTCTCCCTACTACATCCAATGATTATTGTAGCTACATATTTTCCACTATATGTCAATCACCCACTTTTAATGGGTAAGGATAAATCTACCTTCACCTACCATAACAGGGTATCCCACAATACCTACTATGCATCCCACTTGTTATAATGTGTTTTAATATATGATAATTATTGCTTTAACCAATGGGTTACTTTAGTAACTATTAAATAACTTCCACTCAATCCAAATTGATTAATAAAGATGAATGTGCTCAATTTATTCATGAAAATAAATCAAAAATAATAATAGAAAATACATCAATTATTTTTTACTCAATATAAGAAAACACTTCATGGGTTTCACTTGTTTTTCCTCTCAAGGCTATATTCTCATGACAAAAATAGTTTCAGACTCCCACAACCTGTAATTTATTTTCTCAGATTTCGCACTTCTAATTCTCTAATCAACAGGTTTTTTTCAGTCACTATATTTATGAACTATATAATTTTTTATTCTCAAAAAATTATCAATATATTCTATGATAAAATTAATTATCAAAACTGTTATTATTTTTAGAACAATCTTTTCTTCATTAGAAAACAAATTAAATTCTCACATCATTTTCATATACCAAAAAGGGAATAAAATTAAATGTCTCATGGATTCCAAAGGATGCTAACATAATTATAAATTATATTTTAATCTTCTGAAATCATTCATCCAATGAATCATTAAAAACTGTCATGTGGGTATAGTTCACTCATTCTCATGAAAATACCAAAAATACCCTCATTTTTGTTCTGGTAGACACCATCACCATAATCCATTTTGAAAACACGCATAAAAAATAGATATTATTTATTTCCTATAATACTTCATATTAGTAAACATTTCATTTCACTAGATTATCTTGACTCATAGGTTCTTATTTATCCTATTTGTAGTGTGAAGTTAATACTCAAAGTACACCACCCTTCAATCCTCAATACAAAAATAAATCTCATATATTAAAAAGGCACTACTTCAATCAAAAAACTATCAGATGTTTATTTTAGTAACTGGAGAATAGTAAAATGATTTCCCATTTATATCCATTCATTATTGAAAATATAATAAATTCCTTTCATTTTTCAATGCTCATAAAGAATTATAATTATCACATCATATGTTTATGAAAGTATTATGAGGGGAAAAGACTCAAAATTTAGAAAAAAAATTATGAACTATAAAAAATAAATACATAATAGAAAAAACATATTAATTAGGAAGAAGACATATGAATTTTAGTCAAATTCAAAATTGTCTTTGAGAAGACATAAAATGACTTTTAAACAGATTTTCATAAGAATAAAATCCAAATAATAGTCTTTCAAAATTCAAAATCACTTAATAATTACTATTACATCTTTAAAATAACCTCATCCATTTTAAACCATCTCAAACACACCTCAAAAAATCCAACAACAATTTAACAACCTTAAAGAGAACATTCAATCTCTTTACTAGGTTGTGCATAAATTCAAACCATCAACAACATCATCAACAAATCAAATCCCCCAATAAAAATTATGGGAGATTTTAATTAAAAACATAGTAGTTCATCATATAATGATGAAAACCAAGTCCAAATCATTTATTCATGATATTTAAGGAATTAAAATCACAATAAATAGTTACTTACTCATGATCCAAAACAACCTAGGGGTAATCTAGGTCAAATATTAATTTTTGTGGTCTAGAATAGATCTAACCAAAATCCCTTTCGAGTCTATAAAGAATCTATTATAACCCCCAAATCCTTCTTCCAATAGAACATTAGATATAGACTAGAATCAAGGGTAAAAATACCTTGAATTGGAGAAATTACCGTCTATGAAACATAGTGGATGACTAAAAGACATAATAACAACCACAGATCCATGAAAAATGAATAATATATGATCAATTGATTTAATATTCGATGACATAATTTTATACATCATAATAAAAATTAAATATCGGTACAACTTGTGTAAAATTATCCCCAAATCCAAATAGTTCTTTGAAGCCTAGAAACCTATATACCTCTATGGTATATAAAAAAATACTAAAAATCTTTCTTTAAATATCAACACTAATCATGAAGATTAATTTCCTTAGTAACCTATCAATAATAACCCTACAATACTATATGTAAAATTAGGGGTGATAAATAAACTATATTTAGTAGGATATGCCATAATGATGAAAGAAGAAATTCAATATCATGAAGACATAATAATTGATTTAGTAAAATAATAATACACAATAATTTCTTCCAAAAAAATTATTTATTGTACTATTAAGTGAAATATCTACTAGTGAGTTACAATACCTTCAAGTCTCATCAGTTATTATTAAAAAATATTTTTCATTCAAGGAGGATACGAGTCACTATGAATAAATATACATTACCATAAAATTATAAATGTACTTATTCATATTTCTAATAAATTTGAGAATCTCATTCCCATTTTATCCATATTAATCACTCACCAAATAAAAATGTATTAATAATCTAACACAAACCATAAAAATATAAATGGGCCCCAAAAGACAAACACCCATCACTTAGTCACTTATATTTTCTCCAAATCTAAACATCATATGACCGACTCAATATCATAATCACACAACATATAGCATCCCTAAGTAAAAATGATCCATAGTCACATTGCATTCAGTCTCCACATGTGAACTAAATCCATATCTAATCCAATCCTATCAATGGGAGTGAGGGAGGGTCTAATAAGCTTAAAATTAATTTTCCATGCTTGAAAAAAATGTTGCATCACACTAGATAATATTTCATCATTTTTTGGCTTCCAAATGAATGGTAATCAAATAAATAAAGTAAAATAAAAAAATATAATAAGAAATATATTTCATACACTAGTATTCATGACTATTGAATAAGTAGATTGACCAACCCAAATGAAAATCCAATAAATTAAGTTAATTAGTTTATGTGAATTTCCATATTATCATATCTTTCCAAGTCATAGTTATCATAATGTATATTTACTCATACCCAAAAGCACATAATTTACCTATACCTAGGTTAACACCTTCTAAAGAGGAAAACATATACCCAACATCTAAAATAAATTAAGATAAAAAATAATACTTCAAAATTTTAATTTAATGTAATTGAATGATTCATAAACTACAAAAATAATAACATCATTGAATCATATATTTAATTATTGTAACATATTAGTCTGAATCCTTGACCACAATATCTGATCTGGGATTCCACTAACCTATGACGAATTCCTAATTACCTTATATTGGGAAAAGTTCCGAGGTAATCATTTGTTATTATATGAATGGTTTTCCCATTATAATCTATTAATAAATAATGATATGAATCTAACAGTAATAATCGACATATAAAAATTACAACATTCTAAGTAAAAAATGAATAATTACAATAAATCTAATTTATGCAAGTGAAATGAAATAAACACCATCTATATGTTCATGTGGATAAATCAATATGAACATTCTTATATATTCCAAAAGTAAACTAATATTCCATTCCTAAAGAGCTAAACAATAACCTAAAAACATATTTATAGAATGAATGTCTATATCCACACCAATGTGTGTACTTAGGGTGTGAGATAATTCTCAATATAATTACACAAAATAATATATTTAATTTATTTTAGTATAAAAGCCTAAAAATATAGTTTCAAATAAATACTGAACATATCTTTATTAAATTGTTTTTGAATTGAAAATCAAACACATTTCATTTTCATTTTTAAAAAAATTTATGTTCTTTAAATTATGCATTGAAATACAGCACATAAATATGAATCCAATTAAAAACTGAAAAATATGAAATAATTTAATAATTTTTTTAATGAAAGACACATAAATATTTAAATAACAAGATAATGTAAATCATTATGTTGAGGCCTATGAAGTTGTAATGGCTTGAATGACACTATAAAGAAGACAAATGATCAAAGGATAAGTAAATAATCTAATTGAAATTAGAAAATATGGATTATTTATAAATATGATTAATGATTTATGCTGCTCCACACCATTCAACAATAGATTGTATGTGAAGAAACAAAACCATTTTTAATTCATACAAAATTAGAAATCCATACCCCTTGAAATGATAGATAGACTACGTAGTAGTTGTTGCCACATCATTAGTCTTCATAATTTATGACTTTGAGGCTGTGATTAGGAACCCACTTATAGTATGGACACAAGATACCATTTTTTTGTAGATTTTATGTGGTTGTTTATACCTTCAACATAGTTCCTTAATGAGACTTAATCAATCATGGTTGGCCTATATAACCATATATTCCTTATCTAGTTTCCTATTATATAAAGTAAGATATTCATGGTTTCCTTCAAATACATGGAATTCAACTTAGGAAAAACATGTGATATAATGGTGGAGAGACACTTTAAGGAATATTTAAATATTTTTTGGATGCCTCCATAAGAGATTATAGAGACTCAAAGGATATTTTCCATTAACAATTATCTTAGATGTTAATATTGGTGGCTAATTCTAAAATATAAAAATACAACAAGAGGAAAGAATAATGTGAAGGAACCAACATAAGCTTCTTTAAGAAGCCTATTTCCATGATTCCTCCATGAAGCCAATTCATTAGACAGCTTCATGAAACTTCTTCTAGACCCTTCTTTGAAAAATTATTTTTGTAAGATATAACCATGATTTGACATTGTAGGGATCCTACATAGAGAATTTACACAAACCCTATTCATGAAGGGCTGTCATATAATACTCTATAAAAAGAAATTGCCAATTATTCTCTATGTTGGATACCCCCATAAGTAATGAAATTCCACCTTATGTGAGGAAGAGAGATCATAAGGTGTAAGTTTCCCTCATATAAATGTCTCCATGAGACCTAGAATCTAGATTAACAATAGCTACTTCACAAAGCACCCTTATGATGGGTAACCTAACGTCTCCAATGTCCTATCCGCCACATTGGTTATCTTACTATGTTGGATTAATCCATTTAACCTTTACTTCCTCCTTCATCTATGTTAAACAACGCAAGAATACTAAATCAAAACCTTACCAAAAACCATCGTATGTACATGATACGATATACATGAATTCTAGAGAGTATCCTTTAGATTATTTATTCCCTTTATAAGAGGCACTTCCAAAGAAACTGTCCTCAACCTATATTAAACTCATGTTAGTAAGAACCATATATTCCATTGATAAAGAGGGTACCTAATGTGAGGATATTTGTGAAGCTTCCCCTAGAATTATATTATTATAATAACTAATAAGTTACATGTTGGCTAACCTAGTCTACTCAATGATCCAAGAAGGTATGAGATACCTCACTAAATGTAATCCCGAGCAATGTTATCATTGACGATTTCATTACCATATCTCATTAAATGAGTCAATTACATTCATACATGGGATGTCTAAGATTAATACACAAATCCCTCAATGTGAGTCCAAATACCACATAAATCCTATCATCTATTCTTGATTCCTTTTTATTTTATGTATAAAGAAACATAAAAGGGCATTCAAAACATTCATTCAACTGAATCATCGACCATGAAAAAAGGGAAATATAAGAATAATCCCCACATGTATCCTCCATATTACCAAGAAATTATAAGGCCTCTTGTTAGTTTTAATCCCAAACACATCTATATCGAGGCCTCTTACTAAGAGTATGACCTAACTATCCTTACCTTTATATACATCACTAACTAGGTCAAGAATTTGGTCAGCATATGTGTAAGCCTTGCACATATCCTTCTTGTTCTAAGGTTTGGCTATAACCTTTTATGAGGTGTATCTCTTAATTATTCCCCCGTTAATGGCCTGATCATGGAGATATATTCATTCGTCAACCATACTAATGTTATACCCATGTATAATATCTAATCAATCCTTTATTATATTTACTTTTAAGACACAAACATCCTAGTCACCTAGTGTAAAACTACATCACAATTTCTTTACAACATGATGTTAAACTGCATGGTAGGGTCATATCACATGACCATAAAATAAGAAAATCAAAAAATATGGGTTTCGATTCCTAAAAATTATGATATGTAGGGATCCTCTATGAGGTTAAAATTCAATATTTAAATCCACATTTTTACCATGTAACATTCCTTATGAACTATAAACATCAATTAATTAATTTATATATCCTAGGTTTTATATAAACCATCATCCAATATATTCAGGGCCATATTCCTCTAGTTTTATCACTCATTCTCCTCTCTAGTTACTTTATAGTTACTAATATATAGGGTAAGAGAGAGGGGGATGATCCAGAATAATATCCACACTAACAATTTTTAGAAACATTTTTATTTACCATTTATTCTATTTGATTATAAACTACTTATAATATATTATGGATTTAAAAACATAAATTAAACCATGTTTATACATGTCACGCATGCTTAAAAGTTTTGTAATACCCCATTTAGTGGATCTAAACTACACAGATTCTAATTCCATTCACCAATATACATAGTAAACACTTATCATAGGAATGATCCCAACTTTAAAAGGACATAGATCTTTGCAGGGTGATAATAAAATCCGTGTATCCCAGTTGTGTGACTTTAAACCATTGTGTATACTCTAAGTTAAACAAAGACTCAAAACCTTTGATATATATATATATATAGATTGAGAGTGTCTTACATATAACGATAGAGAACCCCTGATACATATATATTTTTAAATCAATATTGTCCTAACATTGATCACTTACATGATGGTAACCAATCCTATAATGGGATTTGGGAAAAATTCATATACATATCATAAATCGTTAAGAGAGTCATAGGGTATGAAATAATTACCCCAAAAGGATTATATGAGTTTAAACTATGATCAAATTTACCATCCAAAATTATTAGCTGTCTCTTATAAAAATACTAGTGACCACCTTGCTTTAGAACACAAGTCTTCATGATTTCATAGAATCGCAGATCAGGAAGATATTAGAGTTTCCATCCAAATATAATTGTTTACGAATATGAAAAATTTACACGTAAATATAATTTATAAAACACACTCTTATATTCTATTGATGATTCAATAATTAATTTCTTGTCTTTTAATATTATTCTATTTCGGGAAACTTTTAGTAACCCATTTTTATATTCCCCTTCAATTCAAAGGAAAATCATCATCATGTTTGTTATCGCATGTAATTATTTAAATATATTCCATTATCCAAATTATAGATTCTCAAACTAGTTCTCACTTGCCGGGATACTAGAAATATGCCTCTGTTCTGATAATGAAAATGGCCCCATGAACTGAAATGAGAGTTTCATTAACACAATGCCCATAGTTTAGGATGTAAGACCTATTAGTGTGAGAATACATCTTGAATTATGTTATCCTGACCCTAGAGACGGTTCTAAATAGTCTCCGAAAACAGGAGGTCCACAGAAAATCCTTTCAATTGTGGTCATTGATGATGTTAATGGAAATTGTTGCTGAAAAAAAAAACATTTTTTGTGTTTATCTTAAAAAATGGATACACTCCCTTACATTAAAAAGATACTGAAATCCAACAACTATGTACTACCTAGAGTATAGGATTCACCTTTGAGGAATTGTACGATGAACATTCATTTTTTATAATTCCACATAGCCCTAGATCCTCAGGGATACACTAATGAGATATCCCAAGATGAGTTGATCCCAGTCACCTAGACTAGAGTTCCTTGAAGTAGGTATAACAATGGGTGTAATACCAAAAGGGACTAGACTAATATTTACATTCTTACCAATAATGATTGTCATCACATTATGGAGAGAAAACGAGAGTAGAGAAATCATTTCCTCTAAGATCAGGGGCTCACATCTCGAACTCTTTTTGCTCATCTAAGACGGTATTTGGGTGTTAGTCTTTTTTTAGGGGAAGGGGAGGTCGTGTAGGTTCATGAGGATGGGCTTGAGGAGAGGAGCCCCCTGGATATTGTCTTAGCCAGTCTTTCGGACCCCTCTATCACGACCAATGAACCTGTTGTTAACAAGGACTCTTCTCCAGGTGCTGGAGATCTTCTTCAATGTGTGGGTTCAGAAGACACAAACAAACAACCTCAGTATGTGGTATATGGGTTTGAGTAGATTAGTGGTTCTGAGTTATCCAAGCAAGTCTTTCTGGTCACCTCATCCTATGTGGACAATGTGAAGTTCGGTGGAATGGCTACCCATTCTCTTAATTTTTTTGTAGTGTTGGAAGATGAAGAGTGTCATTTGGTTAAGGAAGGGGATGAAGAGAAGGTCGTACATGGAAAGATCACTCCTTCGCGCCTGGAGGGTCCTATGGTGGATAAAGATTCTTATTCGGATTCCCTAGTTGAGCCAATGGAAGTGGAAATTGAGGAGGAATATATCAGATTCTCTTCAATGAAGGGGAAGAACACCATCATCGACCAAGATGGTTTTATAATGCACTCTCGAAGGTCACGGAAGAAAAAATATTATTCCTTCTTACCTAGCCCTCCCATCACATGTTCCTCAAGAAATGGGTAGCCCCATCAGAGGGGTTCCAAGCTTGTGGGGAACATTTCTTCAAAGGAACTAAAACCACCTGCAGGGAAGTCATCTTCCACCAACCAAGTGAATGCAGTAAACGAACAGTGTATTCCAGATATCCCCCAATATGGGAAAAACAGATGGAATGTGATGAATGGGAAACCACTCTCGAATGTAATGCAGAATTCTTGGACAAGGACTTAAATGTAATCACTACGCATGTGGAGTTTGACAGACTGGTAGGTAGGGAGTTCTAGGCCAACCTGTCTAAGGATAAGGGCACTTGGGCCAAAAAACAACTTGGAATTTTTGAACGTGGATAAAATGGGTAGAATATTACTGTGGAAGAGTTTATACAGACATGATACAAGATGGTTTATAGTTTCTACAACATCGTCGACGATGTTCCAGATGATAAAGATTATGTTCTCCACTATAGCTTCCTTAGATGTAAGGTATCTAAATGGATTAAGCTGTAACTCATAGACTCCGCTATTTCATATCATGTTGACTTATTGTCTATCTTTGTACTAGATTGGTTTCTCACTTTTCCTTAAAAGTGTTATTCATAATCAAAATCAAATATTTGGAGTAATATACCTTGGATGTAAATCAATATCCTTTCTCCCACATATTTAGCTCATTGGTATACCTTGATAATAAATGGAGGACTGAATTGGGATCATATCTCCATTCCAAATGATGTATGGTCCTATATTTCTATTTTTTTAAAGGAATCATTCAGGAATATCCTATAGGTAACTGAAGGGTAGGCCAATATACTTACTCATAAATTACAAAGTTAATTTCATTTCCTATAAATATTAAATAAAGGATACCATTTTAATATTATAATAGAGAATGAAGAATAAGATCTGTGTCAGAGTTGGTTCCCGAGAACCTATTTATATGTAATTTATGATTGAATATTTTCATTTTATTAATATTAATAGTGTTCTAAACATATCATGATTGTTATTTTATTTTTCATAGTATTTTATATTGTCTTAAAGATAATTTTCACACTAAAAGGTCAGAGAAGTTCCTTACTATGATGAAAACAAATAATTTCTATGAAAATAACCTCAAATATATGTTGTATTGTCTATTGGAATCATTTTATGGGTTGAAAATGATATAAGCACTCTGGGACATAGACTCATAAGACTTGGAGACACTTTATCATGGTTTACACCTTTGGTATTTTTTAGAGAAATATATTGTGAGAATATAACCCACTAGTTGGAAACCAATATTAATGTGTGTTATTGGATGTTCCTATATATGGACATGTATCCTTAGACATTAATATAATTATTAATGTATATTAATTTTTTTTTACTTTTATGTATTATTGAAATACCTTAAAACATATTCTCCTAATGAATTATGATGACTTTATTGTGTAAGGAGTGATATTACATTAATGAATAGTGGGAGAAAGGAATTTTCCCTTACTAGTTTTTTCAAAGTCGATATCTCAGAACCATTTATTGAAATGAAATAGTCTAATTATTTTAATGTTCATGGAATTACAAAAATAATTTTATTTTTTAAAATTTAGTGAATGAGACATCGAGCATATATGGTTGATGAAACCAATATACAACCTTCTAGATTAGAAACATCATTATAATGAGATTATATTACACATTGTTCATCCATATGAATTTTTATGTTTTTATGACATTATCTCATTTCTCTATGGGTTTCATGGTTTATTTTAATATACTAACTAGGGAATTTATGTGATTTTTCATAATTACCCAAATAAAGTGGACTAAATGAGAGAATACTAAGTGTACCTAGAACCTGAGATGAATTTTATATGAATTTAATATATTGAATAAATATTATTCATGAATGGTATTAAACAATTATTCATGTGTGTATCGATTGAAATTATTTTGTGAAAAGTTATTAAAGATAATAAATGTGAGATAAATATTTAAAATATATTTATCCTATATTTTATTTGATATAATAGTTATTTAATTATTAATGAATAATTCAGTGACATTTGTTAATTTGTATAGTCATTATTTGTGCTATGAAAAATATTAAGGATGATGAGGGATATGTTAATGGTTGAAGAAAAAAGACAAGTTAAATACTATTTGAATAAATATGTATTTATTTATTCAAGAAAAATAATATTTATTTTATCTGTGAGTTTAGTTGATATCAAATAAATAATAATATTATCATTTTTTAGACACGGTGTTTATTAGGGATTTATAAAATATTAAGGGTCAGGGTGATATTCTATGTTGTCTAACATTATATCAATACAAACCATGTTATTTCATTTCTAATCCTTACTATAATTTTCCATAATGAAATTCTAGAGGGAATTTCCCCAAACCCTTGAGAGATCTCCCTATAGAACACAATCTATAATAAAGTGTTATTATCCTCATCAATCCTCTTGACTATAGAAAGAACCTAAAGAATATTACCAACCAATAAGTAATACTTGTTGTAATCCTCAATGAAGAACATGAAAAAAATATCCTCCACACTGTAACTGAGATATTTATTTGGATAATTTTTGATATTCATGAATTAGATGTGGATAACAACTTGAAGGATTCTACCCATTAATATTATCACAATAACGATAGTAAAAAAATTGGTATACCAAATATTCAATAAATAAATAATTTTGATGAAAATAAATTCTTCATCAAGATAGAGTAATAATAAATTATTAGTGATGATCATTTTTTCATAGTTCTAGTGTAATAGTCAATTAATATCTACACTAATTATGTTATCCCTGATATTCATCATCATGTACATGTCATATTATCTGTTGATTAAAAAAATAGTTTCCAACCTCCCATTTTATGCTTCCACTGCACCTAAAAACACCAATTTGTATAAATGTAATCACATAATTAATTTATAATTATTTATTAATCATTGAGTGATGATTTTAATTTTTTTCATTTCAGGATCATTCATTATTTTCATACAATCATTGAAGCATTCCCTTCTCTTTAATTATTCATGATTATATAATAAAAAATAATTTAAATTTACATAAATAATATTCAAATACAATATTATAAGGTTCCATGGGTTCTAATAATCTAACGCATGACTACACTATGTGTTTCCCATGTTTACACATTGTGTTTCTATGTTCATTGCACCAGGAATAACCATGGGAACTCTAAGTAATCATGAAATTTGAACACATGAAATGCATTAAATGATCACATAGTCATGAATAGGCTAGTCTAGGTCACAATATGTTAGAATACATGACATGTATCTCCTTACATGTCATGTAGTCCATGTGTTTTCATAGAATAAAATGTGGTGTCAAAGTGGTGTCGTTGATTTATTACAGGACACATATACTCAAAAACCATGAATCATCGAGGTACACATGGTGTATATTTGGTGTACATGTTGTGTATCTTGTACACATTAGAAACTAATGAACATGAAATTAACTATGCATTGTTCATGAATTGGGTAGAAGATGGTACATGATGTATATCCATTGTTCACACATTGTAACACACATTACCTAATGTGATTGATTTGATGTATAACAAGTATTACTGATATAATATAATAATTACATGTTCATGTCTTGTTTACTGAAATTTCACACCATGTGATATAATTATATATTAAATTCAATTTCATGTAAAATTCTAAACAAAAATATTATAATAATATTTACATGTAATGTAATCACTACGTGATTTTTTCATTTCATGTAATGTTATTTACATGTGTTTTGTGACATATAATGAAAAAAATGCCTCATAATTTAGTTTCTTCCCATTTATTCTAGATTCCATGCGAATAAAAAATACAAAGAAAGTTTCCAGTTGTTTTGATCGGTACATGTCATTACCTCCATGTAAATATGTGTAATTTATTAAATTTATATAAAATTAAATTTTCAAAATCATATAAAAATGGATGATGGAATTTCTCAAGATGGTTTTTATGGAATTAAGATAAATTTTTCTGATTCAAATAATTTTATCTAAATTATAATGAACAGTTGAGGTGATACTATTTAGATTGAAAATGTATATTAATATCTACTATATGGATGTTCATGCTCTTAGAACAGACCTATGTATGTATATGATTCAATTAATTTATTATTATAAAATAATATAATGGGATGTGAGTCATCACCTCCTTTAATTATATAAGGAATTATCTTCCCATATTTTATTTAATGTATAAACCTTAATGAATACATTGTTTCCCCTCATTTTCTTGTGAGTAATGCATATATAATATATGAAGATCCCAATGAATAGTGATTGATAAAGATATGGTCCATGGTAAAACTATTCTAGAAGATTCATATGATGAAATGTGGAATGTTGTAGCACAAACCAAGTCAAAGTTCACGATTTTCCCCAAAGGATGCAGAATAGGTTATTATATTCTATAAAAACTAACCATTATAGAAATTTATAATTATACCGCTTTTATTTTTTAAGAATTATGTGGAAAATTAATTTATTATTGATTCCTTGTAATGATCACATTAATTAATGAATTACAAAGCATACAAGATTGAATTTAAATAAATGAAGATTGTTGAAAAAAAAATTATCATCAAATGGTTAATAACTCTAATAAAATACACTAAATAATAACAAGCGTGTAATAGGATACAAAATGGAGATTTACACATAGAGACAAAAATATTTCAAATTAATATACTATATATAGAGTCTTCCATTTCATATGTTAATATTTAACAATAGTTCAATGTGCTTAACCAAACCAAGTTTGGGTTCTTTAAATAATTAGGGGATTTTAGCTAGAGTTTTGGGTCAACTTAACTTAGTTTACATATGGGGTTGAAAACCCAATAATTTATTTGTTGAACTGGGGGTAAATTTTTTGAGTAAATCCTATCCTAGGATTTTACGATTGGTGATTCTACTCAACATATCAAGAATTTGTGAGTTAATGTAGTTGGTAAGTTATACATACCTAAAACCCTTAAAATAACATGGCATGCACTTTTATTGGTACAAATAAGGGTAATATGGATCCTTTCAAATTTATTTTTTCACAATCCTATATTGTAAAACTACTTGTGGGGAGATTATGTTTCAAAAAAATAGTGGGAGAATAATAAATTTAGAAATTTTTATTTAACTGTAGAATCCGTATAAAGTATTAAATTTTTTATATTATTTATTATAGAAATGGAAAACTACATGGCATACACTATATCATTATGATCCATTATAGAGAAGGATATCCTTTTCATCACCTCAAATTTCGTGGAATGATATGGGATTTTGTGCATTATACTATTCCATGATAGGAAAATATACATGCTAGAAATCCCACTTCCTAAGACACTTACTAAAGAGAATAATGACGAAGAGGAATCAATCCTCCATAAATACCAGGATGATTCCATGTATATAATATTATTTATTCTATCATCTATTTACCATGAGAACATAAAAAAACAATAGTAAATGGATGTGTATAGCATGTTCTCTCACCTCTGGGATCATTATCAAGGGAAGTCTAGACAAGATAAATGAGATCTCCAAATCACTATTCATGTGGAATCATGTATATTTGGTGCTAGTTGGGATTTACGTAGTCAATATGATTGGATACATAGATCACTTAGACATATTTGGATTTAGGATCCATCATTACATGAACAAGAATATTTTTTTCCCTCACTACCTAAAGGATTATTGAGTTAAATTATAAACTATAATAAGTGAAATAGTGTGAAACACCTAAATTTAATTCGACACATTGATAAATAGTTACAGAATTAAAATAATGTGGTACTTCTGTTTAATAAAAATGAGATCATGGAAAAGGGACTAAATACATTCTCCATGTATATGGCTACTAATCAATGTTCTTCCAATAAAAGGAAGATCCAAAGATAGGAAAAGGAGACATGGCACACGGTGTTCTACATGTAGAAAATAAGTCACTTGTGGAAGAACTACACCACTTTAAATAATAAAGGAGAATCTCAAGGTGTGCTCATAATATATCACATTATTCTTATATCTAAAAATTGGGTATTAGATAAAGCTTATGCTTCTCACATTTAAATCAAAGTATATGATCCAAGTATATTATAGAATATTTATCAAGGAAAGGTGGATCATTGAGTAGACATTGGAGTATTCATTGCTACATTGTTCATATTATAATACCAAATTCTATTTCCAATAGGAAAGATCATTATTTTAAAATAATATAATTATGTATAAACTGTTACTAAAAATATAATATTTATATCCTTTATAGATTCCAATGGTTTTATTTTTATGTATGGAAATACAAGTTGTATCTTTTATAAAGGCAAGATATAAATGTTATGGTTCATTAAATAATGGAATTTATGTATTTAATTATGAAAATAAATTATTGGAAATAGATAAGGAATAAAATTCACACTCATTTGACACCCAATTATGGAAAGAAAACCTTATTCATGTAAATGATAACCCTTTCGAAAAACATTATTAATAATCCTATTTAGTTTCTTCTTTACTAATGCCATATGATAGATGTATTACTTGTTTATAATGAAAAATGACCAAGACAAATTTTGGTGGGTAGGGTGAATGATCCATAGTAATTATAGAATTGCTATATAATGATGTGTGGCGATGTTTTCCAGTGGAATATAGTGGTGAGTATTCTTATGTCATAACATTTTTTGATGAATCAAATAGATATAGTATGGTATAATTGATAACGTATATTTATGAATCATTTGATAAATTAAATAAATTTATTAATGAAATAGATATTCATCTAGGTAATACGATAAAGAACCTTCCAACTGATCTAGGTGGAGAGTATCATAACAAAGACTTTATCAAATTTCTATTGACATATGGGATTATATATCAACTCACTTTACTATATACACCTTAATGGAATGGTGTAAGTGAATGGGTAAGTATACATTTATTTTCAAGGTGGTGTGAATGGTGATTCATGAAGATATTCAATTAGGATTTTAGGGGTATTCAACACATGTTGTAATAGACATAGTAAAGTATATAATAACTAATGTAGAAAAATTAATTCACTTTGAGTTATAGAGTTGAAAGAAACAATTTTGGTCACATATTCATGTTTGGGGTTGTAAGAAATAATTTATGGACAACTCAAGTGATAAATTAGATCCTTAGGATATGAAATATAGCTTTATATGACATGCTATGCAAACTAGGGTATATTATTTGTACGACCCATCAACCTTGAAATTATTAGTGGATAAATATTTCATTTTTTGAGAGGGAGAATATCCTCAAAAGGTATAACAGAAAAAAAATATTGACTTCAATTATGACTATGTAGAATATATAAAAGAGTTGGAATAGGAACATATTACATAGGTCCCCATGAAATATGTTGTTCCTAAAATCAAATTATTTTATATGAGCACCAGATAGTTTAGAGAATAAGAAAGATACTATTTTCTAGTAACTATGGCGAGTGGCTCATTATTAGTTGAAACTAATGATCCTACTTCCTATAAAGAATAATTAGAGAGATCATAAGATATAATAATGAAATAATATATTATTTATTAATATATTTCATATATCAGAACCATATTTAGGTCATTTCGATCAATTAGTTGACATAAAACCCATTGTGTGAAAATGGGTATTTTAGAGAAAAATAGGCGTAGAATTTAATGTGAGTACCTATAAATCAGGAATATTGGCGAAATGGTTTAATATTAATAAACTAATTAACTAAAATAAATCCAATTTTAAATAAATTAAAAGTCTACTTTCTATAAAAACTTTTGATATATATGATATTTAGAAGATGATGTCTGAATAAAATTCCTCAATAAAAAACATTTAGGATGATTTCTATCTTAAAAAATTGAATTTTGTGGGAATATAATTAATTCAAAAAAAGATTCAAGGTTTCTAAGATCATTTTATGAAATGAAGGAATAATATATTTCATGGAACAAACAGTTTGACGAATCTATAATGGAATTTGTTTTCATTAAGAAAGAATATATGCCATGTGTTTTAATATAGTTTAGTGGAAGTATAGTTAGTATCTTATTTAAATATGTAGATGTCATATTACTTATTGGAAATGAAATAATATTATTATATTTATTTAATGATAGGTTGAACATGTGATTATCTATTAAGTAAATTTATGCAGTACCCTCTATCCTTAGCATCAATAACATTTATGATAAATCCAAGTGGATACCTAGGGTATGCCATGGTACTTATATTGAACAAATAGTTATGTGATTTAGTATGGAACCATCCAATAGGAGATTAATTCTACTATCACATGGTATACATTGTTACAAAAAAATGTGTCTATATAAACCCACCAAAAGACCATGAATTAGTAAGATCATACAAGATACTATGAATGGATCAATTATGTATGCCATACTATGTACTAGAATTGATGTTCACCAAGATTTCAATATGGTAAGTAGATATCAATTTATACAAGTGAAAATAATTGGTCTACTAATAAGTATATATTTATTATTTTATGGATAAATAAGGATATATTTATAGTATATGGAAGAGACAAGGAGTTGTCATTAGGTGTTATACAGATGTTAGTTTCCAGATAGATCTGAATGATATGAATTTAGAATCATGATATATCATAAATATCAATGTATGAAATGCAAGGTTGAATAGTTAAATGTATCATGTAACATCTTACCCCTCACTTTTTGGATTTAGGATAGGTGGATGGTGTTACTAGGCCTCATGTGACATCCAGAAGACACTAATGGTTTCCAATGAATTTCAAGGGATTCACAATAGTTATTGGATGATTTTATTTTAAAATAAAATAACAGAACCAATAATAAAACAACCAAAAAACCACTATATGATGCATGAAAATTATATTATAAAAATAAATTTAATACCATCTAAAAAAATACCAAACTAATACCATTAACAACATCAGAGTGCAAAGAAGAAACCACAACCAACATCCCAAAAATAACCAAGACATCCAGCTACAACTCCCAACCTGATCGATGACCCAAATTTACCATATATTATCAATTCATCATTATGTATCACTAAAAAAATGAGATAACTTTCCTTTACCCATGTCTCAATATATAATATTTCTAAATCAACCAAAAGTCCCAAGTAGTGGGTGAGTAAAAAACGGAGTAGGATTTCAACAAATGACATCCCCACTCATGCCATTAATATAGAACATGTTAGAAAATTTATATAAAACAATTTAAATTAACTTAAATAGTTTATACAATAAATAAGAAGTTCTATGAAAAAAAATGTTATCCAAGTCCATTTCTCAAATCCCATTTTGGCATACCAAAAACATGATCCGCACGCACCCATATAAGAAAACTCGGGTGGTAGTTCCATACCCATGATTGGTCTCTCATCGATATACAAAGTATTAAAAAGGTAACCATATCTCAAGTTACCAAATGTAAAACCACCATTCTATAAGGTCACATCATTATACCCTAATGTCACATACCCCTTATCTAGTTTCATATCAATGAAATGTATTAATAGCAACCATTTTTTCCAAAAGCAAGACAAACTAATTGTTCTAAACATTTCAATAAAAGAACATTTTATTGATAAAAGTTTTCAAAAAAAATTCCATGATTCAAAACCCAATAACCATTTTAAAATTATCATTTTAAAATCATTTAACCAATTTAACTTTCATCAAATTAACCAATTTTTACAATTTCACAAACCATCATTAAACAGATTTTCCAACAACCATTTCACAACAATTTCACAATTCAAATAAATAAAATCAATCAATTTTAGAAATATAATTCAATTTATAATATTATTAATTGGTAGTAAAGCCACCTACCTTACAATCTTAATCAAAAATGAACAATATTTGCTTATCTCTATAAAAAACCAACTTAGTTCTTGTTCCCTACCATCAACACAACCATATATCATCATTATATTCATAAAAAACATGGATATATCTGACAAATAATATATTATTGGAGAAAAAATAGGTATGTAGAATAAAATGAGGAAAACCACCAAGAACAAGCACTTACCAAGGAATCTGACCATCCAACGTACCATGATTCTCTAACAGATCATTCTTGGGTTAGGAGGAAGGGTCTCCATATCTTTAAGAGGTATTTTATTTCATGTCAGGTAAAAATTAATTGAAAAATAGTGGTTTAATAGGTGATTCATATTAGATCCAAAAAATTCAGATAAATTTTTTAATGCAATCCATGTGCAAACCAAATGCCAACCACTACCTCCAAACACCCCTCACACGGTTGGATCACATGATTAGAAAAATCATCCACCAAACATGAAAATCTATTATATTTTTACTTACAAGGTTCCTCATGGGTGGAAACACGGTTTTCCAAAACCATTCTCTAACTGGGAACAAGACTATTGACCTCAATTCCAACTTACATGATTTTTTGGAGGTGTTTCACGATTTCTAAAAACAGTTCCCAAAATGTTAACCACCATAAAATCCTGAAACACTTATAAAACAACTCATACAAACCTTCCAAAACAAAACCCAATCACTATATAGACTTAAAATACATGAATAAAGGATTAATTTTTAGGAACTGAGGGTGTTATATTCTCCATACCATTTCTTTATCCATCTATGGAAAGAAGAAAACCACCATTGGATTGAAAGATATCAGGCCATAGATCAACAATTTCCTTATTGCTCTCCCACATTCCATCATATATCTTACAATATTTTCATAAAACCTAAAGTATACCAATGCTTTTCCAATGAAAGACTTTCCCTTACCTTTCAACATTATACACTGGCACATGGACCAACGTAGCATCCAACACTAGGTCAACATGATCTCGTTGGATAATATATTCAAGATCCGGCTAATACATCTTCAACTAAGAAACATTAAACAGATTATGAACTATACTGAAAATTGGTCGAAAATAAAACCAACAAGGCACCTCACCAACCTATTCATATATCTCAAAATGTCATATTTATAAAGGATATAACCTAACCTTATTCACAAACAAATTTCTCAAGTATGGGAAAGTTTATCAATAACACATCATTAGTCAGCTAAAATTAAAATGGTCATTAATGATGATACACCTATGATTTCTGATGAAATTAATCCATTTCCATCATTTTCTTAATCAATTGAATCTTTTTCATTACCTCATGCACTAGGGTTGGTCAAACCAGTGAAGTCTCACCTATTACCTCTCAAAGAAGTGTAGAATGATAAGGAATCTAATAAAATTCATCAAAAGGATCCATATATATAAATTTATAATAATTATTTTTATTTTATAAATATACTCACTATAAGGACCTGACCTTAAAACATTACACAATGATTAATTAAATGAATAATTCACATAGAGGATATTTTCAGGTTTATAGTTTTATAGAATTAGGACATAACTATTACATCTCAAAAGATTAAAAAGTAGACACTTCTACTATGTTTCCATAAAATAAAAACTCTTAAAAAGAAACATTTCTAGTTCCATGTTTTAGATAGCATGTCTTTCCTTGATCCCATCCTTGACCCTATTCATCTTTAAGTCTTGTGGAAAACATTTAAAAAACTTGGGATGAGCATAAAAAGCCCAGTAGAGGATACAAAAAGAAGGAAAACTATTATTTTTTCCAAATAACAAGTCAATCATGAATAATTTATCAATGTAATACTTTTCACCTTTATGAAGTAGAAAATAATCTTCACTCAATAAAAGATCACTACTTATCCTTTGTAACCAAAAGATTACCATAAACCCATATAAAATATCACATAACATATACAAGTAATTTGGGACATAAACATACTTAAATTGAATAAACATACGGTCAACTTCCACACATATCACTACATGGAATATCCATATGGACAACTTCTATACCCAATGCATTGGAGGTTATAACCTAACCACCCGTCCCGGTATTCACGGCACCACCCGTCATATGGTTTATCACCTAACCACCCGTCAAATGTCCAAGTACCATTACAAAATCATAATACATAAAAAATTATAAAGGAAAGAAAACATTTCCACATTTCAATCACAAGAGATCACATCATGATATTATCATAAAAACATCTAATAAAATCATTAATACATTATGAGAGAAAAATCCCTTTATACTTTGAAAATATTAAAAGAAGACATTTAAAAGAGATTTTAGAATCATAGTGTCCCATACCAATTCGAAACTTCTTAAAGGGTTTTAAAACATTCGTATCCATATAAATAAATACTTAAAACCATTTTTAAAACATGGACATGGATGATAATTGTTTAAAAGAATAAATCTTTAAATCCATTTAAAACAATGTTTTAATAAAAGAGTCATTTTCCATTTTGAACATTTAAATTATAAGCCACAAGAAAGTAGACCATTTTCAAACCATTTAAATTACATTAATATATACATAATATGGATATTGAATGTTAGAGGGGTTGTATATACACCATATAAAAGAATAAAAGTGCATATCATTATGAAATGTCTCAATGAGAAGAAATTGAGATGTAATCCCAATCAAGGATCATGCCATTAGAGAAAGGATAAATGATATAATTATGTGTGAATAATATAAATACACCAAATATAATTGGATTGTCAGTATAAAAAAATCAGATGTCATCCACACATATTCATATCATTTCATAATCAAGAAGTAGAGTTTTAACCCAAAGAAATGAATTTGGGTTAAGAAGTTCCCTTAAAAAAATTCGAAAGCCTAGCAGCGTCACTTTAAAATTCCAAAAATGAGTTGATGAGAGAGAAAATGGTATCTCATCACTTGGACATAAAATTTAAATCAATTAGGATATATAATAACATATCCCAACATAAGAAGATGTAATTTAAAAGACAAAACAAAAAAGAAGTCTTTTATAAATAGGAGGGTGAAAGGTTCCCTTACCGACTTGGGTAGCTTTCGAAACGTACACCCCATGAAGGAAGGACTATACAACATTGATGTAAATACTCATAAACAAAAGTATATTAAACAAAGAGTATAATAATGGGAAGTACGTACACCACTCAAAGTAAATAGTGGAAAATGTAGCATAAATATCACTGGAATAAAGGTGAGATGAAAAATCCCTTATAAAAACTCGGCTGCCTAACGGCGCCACTTAAAACATCCAAAAAGTAGACTGATTAAATAAAATAGGGTCTCTCATCATATGAACATAAAATGCACAGTAATAGGAATATAAAAGAACATACCTCAACAAAAGAACGAGGAGCTTTAAAAAATGACATAAAAGAGAGTACTTAAAAATAAATATAGAGGTAGGATCCCTTACCTCAAGTCCGACTTTTCTTGTTCGTTTCTTTATATTCCTTTAGATCGGGTAACTCCTCTTGGTTTGAACCAAATGGGTTTCTTGAAGAGATTTCTGCCTAAGGTAAGGCTTCTAGGATGAAGAGAGGGAAGTGGAGAGATAAAATGAGCAGAGTTTGGCCGAGCCAAGGGCTTGAGAGGTGTGGTAAGGAGGTAGAGGTGGGAGCCTTTTATAAGAGGTAGGAGGGGCACTCTTGGAATGTCTTGAAAAGTTACTTTATTATAAAATTATTTTCGGATATTAAAGGCCCCAAAATTATATATTTCTAGGGTAAGGTGTTAAGGGTTCGAAATCCACCCATCCAATAGGTTTTTAACAAGTGTCAGTCTTAGATTTCACCTTATCTCCTCATTTTATTTAAATCATTCATTAATGAGGTAATCACTGCATCATCATGGTGTTATAAATAAATTGATCTATTTAATGTATAAAAATTATAAAAAAATATCATGATGTAGGAAATCTTTTTATCTTTCTAATTAATATTTATAGTCAAATATATGACTTTTATAACCCCATGTAAAAATTGTTTTAGTAAAACAATACATGTTTGTGACATTTTTATTTTAACTTTAAATAGAAAGTTATTAATGTCATTTTCCTACCAATGTGGATCCATTGGGTCCCCAAGTTGACACATGGATTGTCTTGGTCGGCCATGACTCATCCAATAAGGGTAGGACATGTGTCAAAGTCATTTCATATTATTATAACATTATCTTTACCTTAAATTACACTAATTACCTTTAATGACGATTAATAAAACATAAAAGTTATTATTCACCAAAAAATTATTTTAATCCCATTGAACAACATTTTACATCCTAATGACAACCATGTATGTCATATATTTGAAATTCAAATCAGATAAGTGGTAAAGTTTCATTTAATCGACCTTTTAAAGAATATTAGAATAGTTACGCTCAAAATTGGATTCATTCACATTTTAAGCCTATAACATTTATTGGATAAAAGTAAAAATATTTGACAAACATATATAATAATTTTGTAATTAGTTCTGTTCATTCCCACCATTACAACAGCTAGGCGTTAACTACCATTTAAAATAATATTATTTTATTATTAGAGTGCAACGTAAGATTTCCATGAAACTCGTTGTTGCGTATTGGGTACGCCATCGAGCATAGCATTACCATTAAATTAATATTAACATTTTATTCATAAAAATGGATAAATATAAAAATGTCATAATATTTTTTTACCTGGGGTGTTACATCTTTCCCCCCTTTTGGGAATTGCGTCCTCGCAATTTTAAACTTTGGCTTAGAAACATCATTGAAAGTCCCACATCAGAACAAGGATCGCAAAACTATCACTTTAAAATAAATAAAGTGAAGTACAAAGGTCACACGAGTAAACCCATACTAGGATTCCATGAAAACATGGATATGGAAGAAAAAACAAAGGTTCATGTTCTGATGGAGACTGATAGAAAACATGTTTAGGAGAAAGTTAACCACTAGAAAATCACAAACTTGTGATGGGTTAAACGGTATTTGATTCCCCTGTAAGAAATCTTAACAGAATTTTTTTTGTTTTAAATTACTTTTCATTGGGGAATTTATTTATGTGCTTAACTAAAACATAAGGAAACATACTTACTTGTCATGTTGACTTTCAACTTTTTCATGATTTCTTACACAAACTCATATTTTCTCCAAAAGAGTATTTACGATAACTTGTTCACATTAAGAGCACTATAATCAACTTCTAGAGAATCAACTAATCCACAAAATAGAACTATATACTTCCCATGTATTTGGACCAAAACGAAAACCAAAACAAAAAAGGTTAGTATAAGATTAGATAATACCTAAAAAGGATATTCCTTCATAAACAAATCTATTCTTAATCTACAAAATTTTTCAAAGTATACCCAAAGTTCAACAAAGACCATTCAATAAACATCTATACATAAAATTATTCAAAGTAATAAAAACGAATATTGAAACCAAAATCTCTGAAGGATTTAATCACATAGTCTTCCAAGATAAACCTTATCATTTGTCTCCAATCATCAGTTACTCTTAAAGTCTCATACTGAAAAGTAATAAACCTAATCACATATCCTCCATGATTGGTTAATAATTTTCATTGATAACCCAAAATCACCTTATTCTAGATTCATAAGATCGTCTAAAAATAATTTGTCATACTAACCATGGACTTCGCGTAGTCTAGTGGTAGGCGATAAATACCAGTCGCACTTTGGTTGTGGGTTCGATTCCCACATCTTTGTCTGACACGACGGGTTGTCACACAGTCTGCGTGTTTTTATTTTTTCCAAAACTATATAATTCTCAAAACATTCTCCAGAAAGAGATAAAATCATCAAAAATAACCATAACATAATTTAACCTCAATTTTATCTCATGCCTTTCATTATCCATCCTAACATATATTAACCCATAATTACCTCAAATGTAAGGATCATATAAACCCAAATGGTTCTTTATAACTATGTCCACAAATGAAGAGATAACTATTCCTTGAATAAAATTTTTATATATCAAACATCAGGGTTACACATACTATAAAAAGTCTTCTAATGTAACCCCATCATCAAAAGAGACTTAACACTTTTAAGAATTTCACCATCCTAAAATCTACCATAACTCTTGAATCCATAATATGTTGACTTCTTACTCATTCAACATTCTTCATGATCCATTGACCATTCCTTTCCAATATATTCTGATATACTTCTTTCCTACAAAAAAAATCATGAATCATATCCCAAGATTCCAAAATAGAAAAACATGTGTTAAGAAATAATCCATACCTTTGATTGGTTATTGTCAGTTTCTTCATCCTTAATCGGAATGGAATTAGGTTTTGGTAAATAAATATTTGTACGATCTTGGTGATCCCATTCCTGAAACTACTTCTTAGGACATGTGTTTTCATAATGACCATGCACACCACATTTAAAACATTCAATTGATCCCTTAGAAATAACTTCTTTCCTTTTCCTCGAGTCAACTGGATGCTTCCTTTTTCCATCGAAGGTTCTTGCTTTATGACCTTCAATTCCACATCTATAGCATCTTTCTATCCCTTTGAAACATTTTCTTAGGTGTTTCTTTCCACATCTTTGACACATAGGTTTTTGAACAGACTTACCTTTATGACTATTACCTGAACTTCCGTAGGGATTTGTTTCTTGCATATATGATGCCTTATAAAAATCACCAAGGTTTAGGTTTTCAATCATGACTCCATATAGTTGGTTGAGGATAAAAACAAGAGTTCTCATTGCAGCTCCCATATCATTCAGTTTCTCGGTCAGAAAACTGTCACATTTTCCTTCACATCCACTGTTACTTTGGTGCCTGCTAGTTCCAGTCATTTACTAAAACCAAAAAGGTCAGTGTGAGCATATCAGTAAAATCATCATTTAATAATGATGAAGGTAAAAACTAAGATTTTGTTATCCAAGTTATTTCAAACTCATTCTCAATTTAAAAAAAAGGACTCCATCTAATATACTACCCATTGTGGTTATACACAACTTATCACTTGCGCTTAAACAACACTCTAATCTCTAAATTTATCTAAACCGACCTCTGTACCAACTATAAGGACCCGACCTTAAAACATTACAAAATCATGAATTAAATGAATAATTCACATAGAGGATATTTTTAGGTTTAGAGTTTTAGAGAATGAGTACATAACTATTACATCTCAAAAGATTAAAAAGTAGACACTTCTACTATGTTTCCATAAACTAAAAACTCTTAAAAAGAAACATTTCTAGTTCCATGTTTTAGATAGCATGTCTTTCCTTGATCCCATCCTTGACCTTATTCATATTTAAGTCCTATGGAAAATATTTGAAAAACTTGGGATGAGCATAAAAGGCCCAGTAAAGGATTCACAAAGAAGGAAAATTGTTATTTTTTCCAAATAACAATTAAATCATGAATACTTTATCAAATTAATACTTTTCACCTTTATGAAGTAGAAAATACTCTTCACTGAATAAAATATCACTACTTATCCTTTGTAAACAAATGATTACCATAAACCCATATAAAGAACACATAACATTTAAAGGTAACTTGGGACATAAACATACTTAAATTGAATAACCATACGGTCGACTTCAACACATATCACTACATGGAATAGCCATACGGCAGAATTCTATACCCAATGCATTGGAGGTTATAACGTAACCACCCGTCCTAGTATTCACGGCACCACCCGTCATATGGTTTATCACGTAATGACCCGTCAAATGTCAAAGTACCATTACAAAATCATAATACATAAAAAAATTATAAAGGAAAGAAAAAATTTCTACATTTCAATCCCAAGAGATCACATCATGATATTATCATAAAAACATCTAATAAAATTATTAATACACTATGAGAGAAAAATCCCTTTATAATTTGAAAATATTAAAAGAATACATTTAAAATAGATTTTAGACTAAAAGTGCCCCATACCACTTTGATACTTTTGAAAGGGTTTTAAAACATTCATTTACCTATAAATAAATCCTTAAAATCATTTTTAAAACATGGAAATGGATGATAAATGTTTATAAGAATAAATCTTTAATACCATTTAAAACAATGTTTTAATAAAAGGGACCTTTTCCATTTTTAACATATAAATTTTTATCCACAAGAAAGTAGACCATTTTAAAAACATTTAAATGACTTTAATATAGACATAATATGGATATGGAATGTCAAAGGGGCTGTATATACACTTTATAAAAGAATAAAAGTGAATATCATTAAGAAATGTCTCAATGAGAAGAAATTGAGATGTAATCCCAATCAATGATCATGCCATTAGATCAAGGATAAAGAAATGACATAATTATGTGTGAAAAATATAAATATGCCAAATATAATTGGATACATAGTGTAAAACAATAAGATTTCATCCACACATATTCATAGCATGACCTAATCAAGAAGTAGAGGTTTACCCCAAAGAATTGAAATTGGGTTAAGAAGTTCCCTTACAAAAATTCAACATCCTAATGGCGTCACATTAAAATTTAGAAAATGAGTTGATGAGAGAGAAAATGGTATCTCATCACTTGGACATAAAATTTTCATCAATAATGATATAGAAGAACATATCCCAACATAAGAAGATGTAATTTAAAATAGAAGACAAAAAAGAAGTCTTTTATAAATTGGAGGGTGAAAGGTTCTCTTACCGACTTAGGTAACTTTTGAAACGTACACCCCATGAAAGAAGGACTATACAACATTGATGTAAATACTCATAAACGAAATTATATTACACAAAGAGTAGAATAATGGGAAGTATGTACACCACTCAAAGTAAATAGTTCCAAATGTAGCATAAATCTCACTGCAATAAAACTAAGATGAAAAATCCATTACGAAAACTTGGCTGCATAACGACACCACTTAAAACATCCAAAAAATGGATTGATGAAATAAAATAGGGCCTCTCATCATATTAACATAAAATTTATAGTAAGAGGAATATAAAATAACATCCCTCAACATAAGAAAGAGGAGATTTAAAAAATGACATAAAAGAGAGTACTTAAAATGAAAGATAGAGGTAGGATCCCTTACCTCAAGTCTGACTTGTCTTGTTCGTTTCTTTATATTCCTTTAAATCGGGTAACTCATCTTGGTTGGAACCAAAAGGGTTTCTTGAAGAGATTCCTGAATAAGGTGAGGCTTCTAGGATTAAGAGAGGGATGTGGAGAGATAAAATGAGCAGTGTTTGGCCGAGCCAAAGGCTTGAGAGGTGTGGGTAAGCTGGTAGAGGTGGGGGCATTTTAGAAGAGGGAGGAGGGGAACTCTTGGAATGTCTTGAAAGGTTACTTTATTATAAAATGATTTTCGGTTTTTAAAGGTCCCACAATTATATATTTAAATGGTAAGGTGATATGGGTTCAAAATCCACCCATCCAATAGGTATTTGACAACTGTAAGTCTAAGATTTTACCTTATCTTCTCATTTTATTTAAATCATATATTAATGAGTTAATCACTGCATCATCATGGTGTTATAAATATATTTATATATTTAATGTCTAAAAATTATAAAAAAAAATATCATGATGTAGGAAGTCTTTTTAAATTTCTAATGAATATATATAGTCAAAAATATGACTTGTATTACACCATGTAAAAATTGTTTTTGTAAAACATTACATGTTTGTGATATTTTTATTTTAACTTATAATAAAAAGTTATTAACATCATTTTCCTACCAAAGTGGCTCCATGGGGTCCCCATGTTGACCCATGTATTGTCTTCATCAGCCATGAGTCATCCAATAAGGGTAGGACATGTGTCATGGTCATTTCATATTATTATAACATTATCTTTACCTTAAATTACACTAATTACCTTTAATCACAATTAATAAAACATACAAGTTACAACTCACCAAAAAATTATTTTAATCCCATTAAACCAAATTTTAAATCCTAATTGCAACCATGTATGTTGGATTTTTGAAATTCAAATCAGAGAAGTGGTAAAGTTTCATTTAAATGAAAAATCAGTTTTTTAAGTACTACTTAGTGGTTTCACTATTCATCAAAAATTGATGTTTTTCATAAAAATACAAAAAATTGACCCTAAGCTATATTTGATATTCCTATTTAAAAAACTGATTTCTATTTTACCAAATTCAAAACATATACGTTGAATTAATTAATTTAATAATTAATTCCCACTGTCAAAACAAATAGCTTGTTTTTAAGAAACAATATCTATTAAAAGATTGACACTAGTTTGAGTCCAATTTCAAAGTTAAATTAATTCCAATGACCACAGTTGGATTAAATGGTAAAAATATATTCTAATATAACTTTAAAACCAATTAAAAATTTGATCTAATAATATAAATAAATTAGATTAAAAATAGGTTTTTAATTAAAATACAACATTTTTCACTTATTCATCAAAAATGGACTTTTAAAAAAAATAAAAAAAACCTACACAAAGTAAATTTTGATATCCCGATTCTAAAGAATGATTTTATTTGGTCCAATGTAACATATAAAATTGTCAACAAGTGGATTTAAAAAGGTTTCTCTATAAAAAGGTGGTTAATCGACATTTTAAAGAATATTAGAATATTTACGCTTAAAATTGGATTAATTCGCATTTTAAGCCTCTAACATTTATTGGATAAAAGTAAAAATATTTGACAAACATATATAATCATTTTGTAGTTAGTTCTGTTCATTCCCATCTGTATAATGGCTAGGTGTTAACTACCATTTAAAATAATATTATTTTATTATTAGAGTGCAACGTAAGATTTCCAAGAAACCCGTTGTTGCGTATTGGGTACGCCATCGAGCGTAGCATTACCGTTAAATTAATATTAACATTTTATTCACAAATATGGATAAATATAAAAATTCTTTATTTACCTAGGGTGTTAAACTAATAGTATGTGGTCCTCCCATGAGACAGAATAATTCATTTCAAAAGATGAAATAATGTCTTCCAAAAATGTTATCATCCTTTCATGTTTACATCCCTATGAGGATGATATGTTGTACTCATAGTCCACTGACTCTGAAGGTATTACTATAAGGATTTCAAAAGATGAGACATAAACCTTAATATTTTCCTGATACTACCAAAACTGGGATATTATCTATCTCTACCACTTCTGGGATATAGATTTCAAACATATCCTTCACCTTATAAGATTCATGAATAGGGATGAAATAAGACAAATTTGTGATTTTATCCACTATCACCTGTATGGAATCATGTTTTATAATCATCATTGATAGACCTATCATAAAATTTATGTCTATCAACATCCATTTTCTAATAAAAATTGGTTAAGATGACAACATATATTTTTGCAACTATTTCTCTTTCATAACATGGTCAGAGGTGTGGAATCTCAAAAAAAATTAGCAAATTTTCTTTGTATAAAAACCCATCAATTTTTTTCTTTCCATTCAATATACATATTTTTTATTCAAGGATAAAAAAACCATATCGAATGGTTGTAATTGTGAATAAGTTGTTCCTTAAAAAGAGGTATGACCATATGATCTTTAAACCACAAAATTGAAGTCCCATCTAGATTCTATCCCTTGATGGTCTCCAACCCACTGAGTTTTTAACCCATCACAACACAATAAAAATTAGATGTCTGTGACACATAAACCGTATTAAAACAATCAAAAAATTGAAAGAAAATTGAAACACTACCTAATTCTACACAATCCATGTTCATTTCAGCTATCACTAACATCAACAGCCACTGATCTGAAGGAACTTTTAACAACTAACCATATGACTTATTGCTTAATTAATCCTCTACCAAATTTCCTTTACCAAGTGTATACATCATGTAAAAATAAAACATTTGGAGATACTTCGTCCATATTTTGTTTTTCTTATATTAAAATAACTTAGTGATAAAATGTGTTTCAAACACTTATGAATCATAAATAGATTAAATTTGTCACTAAATAGTTAATTCTACCAAGTATTCAATAACTGAACATCAAAAGATAATTCCAAATCAGGTGTTGGGTAGGTTTTATCATGAAATTGTAACTGTTTTGAGCTATAAGAAAAAACATGATCTCCCTCCATGAGAAAACAAACCAAACTAATATACTAAAACAACATAATACCCCCACATACCCCTATCCTAAATTTTTAAGTTTCAATATTAGTGCTAATATAAGGAAAAAAATTTCTCTTAAAAAGGATTCGGAAATTCATTATTCAATTCAAATTAAATTAATATCCTTGTAAAATCTATCCTTAGTTAAGATAGTCTTGATAATTCATGAAAACAACATTGATATAGACAATCTAAGTCAAGGATACAGCACATCTCAATGACATTATTTAGAGTTATCAAGATATCATATTAATTATTTTATTTGGTTCCATAGAAAAACCTAGTTTAGAGATTAAATTTCTATGGAAACATACATATTTCATCCAATAATGAATCATTGAATGTTTGAAATACATATGATGATCCTTCAAGATACCAAACACTATTTCCAAGTATTGATAATGCTTGGCTCCTATAAATGAATAAAATAATATGTCATCCACAAAAACAACTGCAAAAGAAACAAGAAACCATTGAAATAGCTGATTATTGAATTCTATAAACATATATTGTGAAATCATAAGATTGACAGGCATAAACACATGCTCACAAGGAACATGTCTTTTCTCATAAATTTTCTTAGCAATATCTTTCTTCTAAACCCGCAATTGGTGATATCTTGAAAGCATGTAAATTTTAGAGAACCACTAGGATTCCCAAAATTGATCATACAAATCATTAGTTCATATAACTAGATACCAATTATTCATTATAAATTGGTTATTCTTATGATAATTTACACAGAGTATAAGAGTTCCATCTGAATTTTTCACAAATAAAACTGGTTATGCCCAATAAGACATAGTAGTTTAACAAACCCTTTAGTCTCAAACCATTCTAACTGAACTTTAAATTCCATTTATTCTATTGGGTCCATATGATAATACATAAGTGAGATAAGACTAATATCTTGTAAGATAAAAATCATAAACTGTATGTCTCTTTTGTATGTAAACCCTATGAAATTCATGGAAAACTAATGTGTAAATGAATCAAAAATTGATGGAAAATCGTTATTCTTGATCTCATCCACTGATACAAAGTTTAAGGCTACCAACTAGTATGATATGGTTCAAACTACAGGTGACAACAAGCCTATGGAACTTTATTTTTCGTTCCTCTCTCCTCTAAATATATCCTTGATTCCATCATTAGTCGTAAAACTAACTCTTTGGGTATGATGGTCGATGTGAGATTTGAAATTTATCTACCAATCCATACCTAGGATTATGTCCCAGACATCCATCTCAATCACACAAAAATCCCAACTCAATTCATCCAAATCAATGGTTATAGAAGAATATTTTCTCATAAAGTCCCTACATTATATTTTTCCAGGATAAGTTTTAGGTTTCAAAATAAAAGGCTTCATATCAACATGGAAACCCAGAAGATCAATACCATGAGAAGAAATAAACGAATGGGTTGCACCCATATCACACATTATCTTGAATAAAGGGATAATTTAATATAATCAGAACTATCACCATCGATGGTCCAGATTGATCATCCACACTTAGATTTTCTTCTTTTTATAATTTCCTACTCACTACACTCTAGTACTTATTACCCTATTAACATTTCCCTTGTTGAAGAGTCATTATATTCCTAGAATCTCTATTGAAAGATCAATTTTACTTATGAGTATTATTTTTCTAACCTCATCCCATTGAAGAATAATCTATCTGTGAAACATGGGATGTGACCTAAGTAATGGAACTATGAGAACTAATAAAATAAAACTAAAGATTCCCAATTTGGTTGCAATTGTGTCATGTCCTCAGTGTTGTTGAACAATCCAACTTCCTATGATCGAATGAACGTCATTTAAAACATAAATTCTTACTCTTGGTTTTAAGAGGAAGATTCATTGATCCAACCATCTAATTCTGATTCATACTACTACCTTGGAAATAGGTATCCCTATTACACTTTTCCCATCATTGGAGTTCTAACCATTTCCCATAGTTACCATCATGCTTCCTCCACACATAGTTCCTAATATTTATCTTTCTTCCAAAATTTCTATATTGACCATATCTGTATAATACATCATATAAAGAATGAAATTATTTGATTGAATCTCTAGATTTAACTCCAATTAAAAACTATATTCCTTTATTTTTTCACTTATAGAATGCTCAGGCGTAATTCAGAATAAATTCATTACATTTTTCACATACACTATTATTGAGATATTATCTTTATACATGATGAAAAATTATATTATTATATAAATCATAAACATTTGAGGAAATAATTTTTTGTTAAAAAGCTATTAAAAATCATCTAATTCAATGACATGATCTAACTTTTCCTGAAATGCTAATTCCCAGCACTACCATGCCAGATATTCGAGCATGTGTATTTATAAATTCACCCACAACTCAGTTAGTGTGACTTGGAAATCAAATATTGGATTGACCATATTTTGAAACACCTAAACCTAATCTGGTTCCAAATCACCCTAAATGATTGGTGGATTCTTCTTCTAGAATTGAATAGAACGATCCAATTTCATTGGTTCTTCAGTAATGTTCTCTCTATCCAGAGCTTGAAAATATTTGACAATATATTGAACCACTTGTTGGTTCAACTATGACTCAGGTGAAATCAAATTCTCAACATCCTCTTCTAGTTGGTTTCTTCTATAATCAGTTCCATTTTGTAAACCAAATAAAAATTCCATTTCATATCAGTCACTAGAAATTGAAGGCTTATCAATTTTAAATTTACCACATTACACATATCAAAACAAGACTATACATAATTCAATAATTATCCACTTTCTAACCACCATTGAAAATAAATCCATTTAAAATTGTTTTAAAAAATCAATACTTTTATGGAAAATCAAAAATCATTACTCAAATTGAGTCATGTACTCCTAGAGGGTATTTATTTCTAGTAATTTCTATTACTCTCTTCTTATTGGATAAAACTATGATAATAAGGTAACAACTTATTGGAGTTTCACAAACAATAATATACCAAAACTCTCTAGTAATTTGAGTTTCAACATTAATTGGTTAGCTAAACCTTTTTATGATCTAAATTTCATGTTCTGAAAATCTTACTCCATTCTACTATACCAACTCAAGGACTAAATAAAAATGATTTTTCAACTACAAGAACAAAAAACAAATACCATTTTCCCAAAATGAAATATGTTTTAGCTAAGACTTATACCATTTGTATCATCCCTCCCTTCACCTATCTGAGGGTGTTACAAGATATTATGTGATAACCCCAAGGAAACAAATGATGTAAATAAATGATCTAAATAAATGAAAAGGGATTCATAATAGTTGGGTATGATTTTAACTTTGAAAATAAAAAAAATATACCAGGAATAAAACAAACAAAAAGACACTATATAATTGATGATAACAATCTAATACAACTCAAAATAAAACCAAATAAAAATTATACCAATCTAAAACCATTTACCCTATCAGATTATGAACTAGAAACTAAAAATAACATCCCAAAGAAAACCAATATATCCAAAAAAATATAAAATTATCAATGATATAATTCATCAATTTATAATCATGGTATCATGATTCATAACAAATGAAACGAGACACCTTTCCGTTGTTTGTGTCTCAATAGACAATATCTGCAAATTCAAAAAAGTACCCAACCAGGGGGTGTGTATATAACTCAGTAGGATTTTTCCAAATGACTTTCATACTCACTAAACGAGAATAGAACATGATACCTCATTTATATAAAAAAATATAAAAAAAATTAAAATTATTTCAATAGTTTATAACAAATCCAATTATATCCAAAGAAAGAAACCAAACAATTCTTAAATTCCATTTCTCAAATTCACCAATTTGACAAATAAATGGGTGTGTATTATACTCAGTAGGATTTACCCAAATGACTTACATACTCACAACACTTGGATAGAACATGTTAGAACTTTTATATAAATTAATTTATATAAAAAAATTAAAAATATTCCAACAATTGATATAAAATCTTTGTTGTTCCATGTAATGGAACCAAAAATTTATTCAATACTATTTATCAAATCCCATTTTGTAATACCCAAAACCTTATCCATGAACACACAAACATACATGCTCTTATTATTGTTCCATACCCAAGAGTAGTCTCCATTCAATATTCCAAGTCTTCATAAGGTAACATAATCTTAGGTTCCCCAATGGAAAATTCCCCTTATATAATTAACATCATTGTACTCTAATTGTACCTTCCCCTTATCGGGGCCACGTCAATGAAATACACTCACACCATCAATTTTTTCTGAAACAATGCCAAAAAATATGCTAGCCATTTAAAAAAATTATTAATTTTATTGTAAAAATTTTACAACAAACCTTCCATGCTTCAAAACCAAACTACAATTTAGAAAACATTTCTAAAAAACAATTATACAATTTCACTTTCCACAAAACAAAAAAAATTACAATTTCACAAACCAACACTAAAGAGGGTTTCAAACTACCATTACACATCCATTGAACAATTAAAACTAATAAAATAAATTAATTTGAAATCAATACTTCAAGTTATAACAAGGTTAGTCAACAATGAAGCCTCCTACCTCAAAAACATAGGTGAAAATGAATAATGATGTTATTCTTCAAAAAACATGGCTTAGATCTGCCAAAACCCACATAAAATCATATTCAATACCATAAACAAAATCATATATTATTATGATTTTCGAAAAAACACAGATATATCCCCAAAACACTAGGTCTATGAATATAAGAGAGGGAAGAAGAATAAACATAGTAAACATAAAAATAATGAGCACATACCATGGAATTTGGTCCTCTAACGCACTAATATCTACTAAATAATTTCTATCAGATCAAGAGGAAGGGTCTTCACAACCTTTGGAGGGAGTGGAATCCGAGTTAGGGTTAGATTAAGGATAAATGAGTGGTTTAAGATGTGATTTAGATTAGATCCACAATATCTAGATATAAATGTTAACACCACATGTTTAGGGTGCACAATTAAGAAAACTGTTCACAAACTGCGCGCCAACCATTGCCTCCAGACACCCATGGAATGATTAGCGTGAATGTCTAGACAAACTATGAACCAATCATGCTCCACCCCTCTATTAAAAATTGAACAGTTCCTCTTGGGTGGCTTCATAGTTTATCCAGACAATTTTCCAACTCTATGCCATCTGAATGACCTTAGATTCCCTTTTCACAATTTCCTAGAGGATTTTAATGGTTTATACTAACACTACACAAAGCGTGAACCACCATAAAAGACCCAAAAACGTATCATAACTCCACTAAACATTATCAAACATAAAAAAATGATATTATATACATAAAATAAAAAAATATGGGGTTAATTACAAGAACCTAAAGCTTATACATATCCAGTTATCATTGATACTATATCATATTCATTATATATAGAGGATTTAGATTCATCCAAAGAAGCTATTTGGATACACTATTTTTTCTAAGAGTGTGATGTGTTTCCTAGTAGTAATGAAAATATAAAATTATATTATGGTAGTACTATATTACCAGCTCTTATAATGTATCAATGGTTATATCAGTGAATAAAGAACAAAATTAGGAAGTATAACCACCTGAGGTATTTTTCTAATAGGTTTGAAGTCAAGGTGAGAGATGTGTGTACAAAGTTGATGATGAAAGACCCTTTTAAAATAATTCTATATGATAGTAGAAGCATGAATTTTATGTGATGACTATAAGACTAAAGTTTGTTAGCCATTGTATCTATTGAGAGTGGGATTCTTTTATAATTGGTTCCCTAGAACCAACTTCTATGTCTCTTATGATTACATGTATACATTTTTTCTATATTTATAAAGTTCGTATCACATCATGATTATTCTTATGCATGAAAAAGTATGTTATAAGTATAAATATTTAACTAATGGTCTTAATAGTTAAACCCTATGATGAGAATCTATAAGTGTCATGAAAATATCCATAAATGTAAGCTCGATAGCTAGATGATGTCATTTTTAGATTCAAAAATATTTTCAGTTATTATAAGAAAATAGTCATTGATATTTGAGAAAATTTCTCATGTTATATGTACCATATATTTTTTATATCTTGATATTATGGTAACATGACCTGTTGGTGAGAAATTCACATTTTCATGTGTCATTGTATGTTCCTATCTATCGATGCAAATAATAATCCTAATATTTTATTATATTATTAATATATTTAATAGGTGATTTTATTTAATTTATTAATGAGAACTTTGATGACATATTTTCATGGAATTATAGGATATGTTGGGTTCATCACAAGTGATACTAAATCAGTGAATTATGATAGATAGTATTTATCACTTCTAGTTTAGTGTAAAAAGATATGTCAATCCCCTTGATAGAAAATGGAACTTACTTATTAATTCAATTTCCATATAGTTCAGTCATTAATTTTGTTTCTATGTAGTCAAAGAAAGATACACAATGAACATAGGTTGATGGAACTAGCGTATAACCTAATTGATTAGTGAAAATATGATAAATGGAATTTGTTACACAATGAATATTTATATGAGTTCATAGTTAATTGGAACATAAAATCTATTCTATTTGGGTGAACTTTTATGTTGATAGAATCTAACCTCCTACTTTCAGTGATGATTCCTAATTCCACTAAGAAAGGGTTGAGAGGATCACACACTAAGTGTATCAAGAACCATGGATAAAATCTATAATAATTTATTATGTTGAATTAATATTATTCTCATTCATGGTGTAATAATTATTCTTGCTTTGATTGATCATAAATATTTAGTCACTAGTAATTATATAGAATAGATTTGAGTTTAATATTTAGTAAATGTTTATTTTCTATTTTAGTGAATATAATATTTATTTATTTATGAATAATTTATTAAAATTTATATATTTAAATATTCATTATATATGTTTTGGCAAATATTTAGGAGGAGGAGGGATGATTTAATATCTTGGTGGGAAAACTAATATTTAATATTAATTGAATAAATATTAATTTATTTATGTAGGAAAAATAATATTTATTTTCAATTTGAGTTTGGAACATGTAAATTAAATATTATTATTATTATTAATATTATTATTGACATGGGGTTTACTAAGGATTTTTAATTTAAGAAGGTTCTTGGGGAATTAATTATATTCCTAACCCCACCTCAAGAATATCCCTGTGATGTCATTTCTAAACCAAATGATAAATTTTTACTAAACAATTATTGAGAGAACTAAACCGAGACAAATATATATTCCTCTTGAAATATCTCAATAATGGAAAGAAATTACCCTCATCTATCCTATTAAATACTGAGAGAACATGAATAATACTTTCTACTTTGATGTGATTACTATTGTTATCACCAACAAATGACATATGAGATAGAATTTTATAAGCTAGTATCTGAGGATTTCTAGTGTGGTGATTAGAGGGTCGTGTTATGTGTGTGGAGATCCACTAGAGGTATTATATCCTTGAATCGTCTCTCTATAATGATGGTAAAAAAATAGGAGATTTACCAATCTTTGATGAAGAAATTGTTTTATCATGACATAATTCATTTTATAAATAAAATAATTAGAAATTATCTGTGATTATCTTTTTTTTTCATGGTTCTGGTGTAATTTTCAAATAATATTTTATTTAACTTCATTTTTCATAGAATTATTTTTCACATAAATCTTACATTATCAATTTCTTATAAAATAGAGTAATAAACTGCTGATAAGGTGGTTTTGTTGGGCTCAAAACCTGTAATCGGACCCATATTATATATACAATTGGAATTCACAAGAATTATATTGCAGTCACTTTATTTAAATCCTATATCCCTAAAAAATTATAAAATATCGATTGAATACTCTGAAAATCACTAAAGGAAAGTCCCATATTCCCAATCCTTCCATTAGAAGAGTTTTTCAGTATACTCTAACAGGTACCTTGGAGTGGGTCCATATCCCCCTCCCATTAAAATAGACCATTTGTATACTTCACTTAGGATTATAGAATATGATTGGGACTATATTCCCATTTTAACCACATATCACTAAAATTTATCGATATTCACTTTAAGGATATCCTATATCACTTCCAACATCACAGGATCATAGCTACAAATTTCATGATTCACTATAGGGATGGAGTATATTTTAGATACTAACAGACGATGTCAAAAACATGTTCTCGAAATGACATTCATATGGGAAAATATTCTTTCCTATATGCATTATTGTTTCTATCATATTCTAGTGGAACACATTGTGAAATAGGTTAATATTTTTATCAAAATCTCCAGGGATTATCGATATATTTTGACAGTATTTGAATGTCAACAACATGCTCATATCCTTGTAAAATATCATACATACGAAGCATGTTGACATATTCCAACTATTTTATAATTTCAACGGAATATTACAATGATGGATAGGGGTTTTATAGGAGGCTTCATATGCACAAGGGGGTTTTACTACTATATAAAAACCTAGTCATGATCAAGGGTTTAGAAAAAGTTAACTGATCATGAAATAAAAATGATCTTAATAAGTGATGTTTAAAATTTTGGAGGATTCTCATTTTCCTGCATTGATTAGTGATAATATTATTGAATCCCTATATCATATTTTAATCTTATATTAAAACTATATAAACTCTTAAAAAATTGGAGAAGAAATAAATAACTATAGAGTTCATCCCCAATGTACCCATCGTGGAGGTCCTCAGCGTGATAATATGATGTTCTATCATTCATATTATCCATGTGACACCAGTTTACAATGTCCTCCTCAAAACATGATGATCATATTTAATTAATGTCCTCCACTCTAAAATTTAATAAATATTAGTAACTAAAAATGGTCTCCTTATGGATATCAGACCATCTACCATTGAGGTCCTCCCTAGGGCCCTTGTTTCATAATTTATCCCATTAATAATAAATAAATATTGAATGGAATTCACAACCATAATATATATAAGAACATGGATTTCCTTCCCATGGTTCTCACTATAAAGTTATTCCATTAACTGATATATTTCTTTTGAAGAAAGGTACTCCCCATGAAAACCCACTCTAAAAGTTTCCTCACTCTTGGGGGAACTTGATAAGTTATTTCTAGCCACATTTTGAAAACTTCATAAGTTAATGGTGCTTTCTTTTCATCCATGATATATTTGAGGTGAATTTATTCATCTATTACTACCCATCATTGTGTGTTATCCTATTAGACTAAGGATATTCCAAACATCCATTTACCCCATGATACAAAAACTAGAAAACAACCACTTTGGATAGACTTGATGGAAGAATATATCTCTCATAATAAGGATAACATCCTTATTATATGGAAAGAACTGGATAACGGAAATATGTTCTATATTTTATAACCTATATCCACTTCATGGTATGAAATTCTAGAATAATTAAATGTGAAATTCATACATTATCTACACAATAATATGTTGAAGACTCTCTACCGCTACAAGATGAAATAATTTTCTTATACAGAATATGCCAACCACGTTATGTAAATAAGCATTATCTACTCCCAAGTAATCATTTTACATCTCAACTATTTAATTAACAATGATAGTAAAATGATTAAAAGAACACGGACATGAATACCTCAATGTTCTAAATATTCTTCTCAAGGAGATCTCCAATTCCCCACAGACATGCACATTAGATGTTTGGTTGAATAGTGATCATATCATTTAACATTACTCCATTTCTAGTAGATTTCACCAACCCATATAACCTGAAATTTAATCACCTCAAGCCATGTCTAAGGCCTAGGTTCCTTATATATTATTTGTTCTATCAAAAAAATATATCATCATCTCCAAAGCTCAGAAATGGAATACATGGTTAATGTATACCACTGATGAATACATGCATCACTCTACTAAGAAGGTAATATGATCTTCCTACTTCAAGAAAGTGAAATATCAGACTAAAAAATACATAGTTTCATGAGGATAATGTTCAGAACATAATCAAAACATAACACATGCTCAGGTAAAGGAATAAAAAATAAATAATGTTATGATAGATTCTGCCTCATCAGAGTTTTAGGAGTATATCCAAACCACAAATCTAGGAGTTTTTTTATCACCAACACCACCCCTATGATCATAAAATCTTTAATGAGTATATGATGTGGTGGTTTAAGAGTTGAGTAAGAATGAACTCCTATATATGGGGGAATTATTACCCCATCATACATTATGAAAGTTATACTTTTCTAGATTGGTAGTATCTATAATAAATAATATATAGTTTCTTTCACTATGTAACCCATACATCCCATTGTGGGAAAATTTTGTGAAAAAATTGGGTGACTCCCTTATGACCACCCTATATAAATAACTTATGTGGGAATATAATGGAGAGAAGGTAAATCCTCATAGATGATATAAAACAAAACGATCCACCAAAATGTGGATATAAAAGTGGATTAAAATATTATCACTAATAAATATTCTGATGGAATCACATTCCCCTACATTTATGATGAGGTTATGATCCCAAAAGATAAATATGAATATGTAAATTTCATTAGTATAGTCCCCAAATGGTTCTCAAAATATTTGATTAACACAAATGAAAATTATAAGGAATCCCCTATTCCAAATAAGTTATACACCAAAATTTATACAGAAGTTATGCATACATGAAATTAGAGGAAAACTTAAATTCTGGGAGTTCCTCTGCATAGAAAACTACCACCTATCTAGAAAACAAAATACAATGAAAAAGGGATGGGTATTAAAATATCCTATATATTCCTGAAGAAATTAAAAATGTCTCTATTAGATAAAAATTCGAATCGGGAAATTTTTTCATGGAATAAATGATGTAGATTAACATTTAATTACACGTCATAAATTTTCATATTGATTATACCTCCCGGATTGAGGAAAATAGTCTTACTCTTTCAAAATACCTTAATATATTATACAATCATGAAATTATAAGAGCATAATCTAATAATACATCAATCTATGGGCTCAGGTGACTAATGTATCAAAACATAATGGATGAATATTATAGTTTTTCCTCCATCAGGGAAATTGTCATATCAATGTTTAGAAAGATACACCAGGATGTATCATATGGAATCTATATGGGAAATTAATAATATATAACCATATATATCCATTACCAATACCCCTAATAATGTTTTAATTCATTTTATATTCCTTCCATAACTATTTGAATACATTAATTATATTGTTTCATATTGGACTCTATAGAAGGGTGACACACACCAATACCTTGAAGGAAAAATACATATCTTGATAAGGTATATTAAATTCCTCCCCTACCCAATAATGGGAATCCTAGTTTCCCCATATTCTATGGTACCAAAGACCCAAAGTTACCCTTGAACGACTTGTGTCTAAATTTATACATGTGATGGGAATACTTTAATAATAAGAAACAAAAAATATTAGGATCTTTTGGTACACTGTAGAGGGACCAATGATTTTAATGTATAACAACCTAGTAACCCAGTCCCCAATAAGATGTCATAACTTTTTTGGGTAATTACTTTTTCATTTCAACTCCACATTATGAGAGATAATGATCTGGAATCTATAAAATCCCAAATAGAATGTGAAAAAGGATGGAATCATATTTTATTTTCAGTACTAAGGTACTAGCTTACTCATTGGACATGGAGATTCCATAAGTGAATCTACTATAAATGTTTATTGAAAATATTTACGATGAGTTTTATAACCCACTTATTACACTAAACTAACCATGTGGATTTATATATTATTGATAATTTATTCACTTCTAAGAGGATGTGATACGGTGGTCCAAGGTCATGTCTTATTTAACATTATTTACCCATGGTAGAGATCCAAATAGAGAAAAGTCCACAACCATAACACTCAAATTAGCACTGATACTAGGTCAGGATCCTATACCCATGAAATATAATATAGTAACTCCCCCAAAATAGTATAAACAATAAAAAAATACATAATTAAGAGGAAATTAAGGATCAGAATAATTTAATGTTTTTGGATATGAATAATGAAATGTATTCCTTTTGTATATATAATGTTTCGAGGAACTTTTAGAGCCCAATTCTAGAATTACCACTCAATGTAGAAAGAAAAATTAGTGGTTTCTTTTAAAAAATTATTTATTTCTAATTCAAACTATTTAACATGATATGGTTACTGATAAATAGAATATTATATCTCGATATCACTTTGTGTGTAGTTATAATAATGAGCATCACAAAGTATTTACATGTTTTAAAAAAATACTACTCCTTATTGCAACTAATTATTCCTTCTAGTTACTGATTATTCACTATCAAACAAATTATTACATTTACTTAAAACACTAACAAGAATATTCATGACATTAATGTCTAACTGAAATACTTCCCCAGCTCCAAAATCTAATCTATATACTTCTCTAAGAAATAGCACAATCCTGAAGGCTTATTCACTTCTCTAATCTTAGATTAAAAGTATTATATAAATTTTCAAGTTTGATGCTCGATAGAATGATCATTGATCTTCCTTCATGATTTTACATGATCTATCTTTCTCATTGAAAACATTAACAACCTTCAACATCATTTGATTTTCTCTTTCAGTATTGCTCAACTAAATCAGATCCACTATAAATGATCAGTTTCCTTGGAGCACCAATGTTATCTTATGAAATTTTACCAATTTAAAAACACCTATTTATCTTCACTTCCTAAAAAGTTGGACATATTAATTCATTTAATTATTATTTAAATTTATTTTTAACATTATATCTTGGTTATAATCTTGTTTGATTATTCATGCATGTATTTTATGCATGTATTCATACATTGTCTTTGTTCAATTTCTTCTTCATGTATGTGTGTACACGGCCATCTAAAACAACACATTTAGGATAATAAAAAATAAATTTTGATTTCTAAAAAAAATCATTATATTATATCATAAAATATTGGTTTGTTCATGAAGTATTCTGCACTAGTTCTTTTTTGTAGAAGATAAGTAGTGACTCAATCTTCAAACAAACCATGAGTTTTCATGGAACCAATTCTTTTTTAATTACATTTTGGTGGGAATGAAAGTAAAATACCCTATGGATCTACTTATTCAAAAAAACAGTAGCTTATGGAAATATTTTTTTCAATATAAGGTTTTCATACACTCTATTTTTCTATGGAAAATGAGAGGTCTCTCAATATATTTTTAGAACTCTTAACCATGGAGATATTTCTTTAACCGATTAGTTACACCACTTCATCTCCAATAATCATTCAACCTAAAGGATGATATTAGTTTCCTAAAAAAATGTGACATGTCCCATGACTTATATTAACCGAAAATTTCGGAATTCCTCAAATACATTATTTTGAAAACCATGCTATCATCATGATGAACTCCTCATAGTGAGTGACTCGTGTCCACATGATGATGATCATGTGCTCTTTAATGATCAAACCCTTCCATTTATATCAGTTTCATGAGTAACCTTATCCAAATCCATTTTCATTAAACAATTTAACCTTATTTGGATAACCACATATATGAAATATTATTATTTTATACATGGAGTTCCATTTTCTAATAACCACGACATCTAAACATAAGAAAAATCGTAGAGACCACCCATTTGATCATCGTAGGTTCAACCATGAACTGCAAAAATTAGTATCCATTGGTTAGGCTGGAGGTAAAATAAAATGTCCCATATTGATCAGATGACTCAGATTAACCTCATTGTATGAACTGATTTTATTCATATCATTTTAATAATGGATGAATAGTGAGTATACCACCTCTATCCCTCATCAAATTTCACTTAGGGTAACCACTTCCATTTATATCACCATGTTACATTAAATAATTAGTTAGTTGAATGAGGACATCTCCAAAATAAACATTGCATCCATGGGTTTCATGGGATGTAACTCACCTGAACTAGCCCACCTTTCCAATCATCTCATCCACATTAGCACACTCAAATATTTTTCCCATTGGGATAATGAAATACCACTTAAAAATTGTCACCATGAAGACTTTTTGAAGTTACTCTTATATGTGTTATAGTTCTTCCACCCATATGTGAAGGATTTTTCAAGTCCTTTACCAGTCTTGGATGTATAATGTTTTACCATACAGATAGATGTTTAAATTCTAACATATAAATTCAAAGACAAACCAAAATTCAAGCCTCTTCTTCATCTCTTATACTTCCTTAAATGTTCTTCCAATAAAATGTGAAAATTTTTTATGGGGGATTCTTTTAATTTATTAGTAAATAATAAAATATTTCATGGAATGCACTGCATTTTCCTTGTTGAAACCAATTATTCATCCTAAATATAAATTCAAACATGTCTTCTGAACTTATATTTATTTAAAAAAATTCTAAAAATAAAAGGATAATTGTACGATCATGGAATCCGATTTCATTAAATTAATCTCTAACACTTCTTCATAAATCACCAATTCATATCAACTTACTGAACTCATATTGACCCATCATTCTTGAAAAAGACAACACATGGAGAAAAAAATATACCCATATAATTTTTTGTCAACATTTTTTGAAACGTCCGAAACTTTTTATTAATATTTTTTTCCTAATTTTGTGTGATTTTATTATTTTATACTCAAAAATACTATATTCATTAATTAATGAAGTGAGTATAATTAAATTAGACTGTTGGGTTTCTACTGTTATATAACTGTTAGTCAATTTTATCGTTGGAAGCTAAACTCCTAACTTTACAATTATTGTTTATAAATACAAGTGATCTTGGTTAGTTAATACAGAAAGGAGAGTTGATGGCCTCATCCAGTAGACTCGGGTCATTTGAATCCCATATGATGGAACTTGGGAAGGAGGTATCACCACATAGCTTAACTCTGGACCAATCCCAAGACGAACTTCATCATATGACACTTGAACGGAATCGCCTACGGGAGAAGTTCAAGCTGATAGAGGTCTCCACTTAGGAAATGTTGGCCGATCCACCCCAAGATTCTATCACCTTAGCACATTTTACACTTAGGTCCTATACTCGTATTATATAGGGCTATGTAATGAGACCTTTACTACTTTGTGTAATCCTTTGATATAAATAAAATTGTTATTTCTTTTTATTGTAAAGTTTGTAAATTTCAAATGTCCAGATAAATATATGATGTATATTATTGATGAATTTGGGAAAAAAGGGGATATTTTAAAATATTTTTATAAACATTAAATAATTAATAATGTGTAATGTTTTTCAAAAAATGGTATTCTTTAGTTGTGTTCAGTAAGAAATTTAGAGTCTAATATGATCAACTTAATTTTTGGTGAATAGTATATTATAAATAGTAATTTTACGCTTATGACTAGTAATGTGACAAAATGGATTAGTAATCTCACTTAAAAAATTATTATTATAATTTAGGCACCTTGACTATGTTATGCGATTCAATAAAATAAGTAAATAACTATTTCGGAAAGTATTGGTTAAGTATTAGTTTTTTCGGGAGAATAGTGTTTTTATTTAAAAATTAAAATTAAAATATTTAGAAAATTATTTTCATATAATGGAGGCCATTTTTCAATTCATATCATCCATATTAGGATAAGGTGAATTTTTGGTATTTTTTTGAAATCGTTGAATTTTTGGGGAATTGTGAAAATACAGTTTTGACTTTTGGATGTTTAATGACATCATTAAGGATGTAATAATTATGTAATCATTCTAGTCAACTTATGAATAGTAATATATGTCATGAAGTGTCCCAAGTGTCAAATACCAAGGGAATATACCAGGGGCAAGACCATGGTCTTTCCAATACCAGTGATGAGGTGTCCCTTGGTAATTAATGATATGTTCCCTCACTTCTTCTATAAATACCAAGCCATTCCCTTATCCATTTCATTATAAAATCCTCCTCAACAAAGTTATGGTCTCTTTACCTCCAAATGAGTCCTCCCAAGGTGACCCCAAGCCTCCCAAGGTCTCAAACTTCAATATTTCAAGTTACTCTTCAAAGTAAGGGAAACATTCACCCTTCTCTTTTAAGTCATGACTTCCTTTATGTTATGTCTTATAGTTCTATTTTATTATGTGGGGAACTATTCTTCTATATCATTACAACTGTCCATTTCATTTTCAAATGATGAGAGACCCTTTTCTCTCTCATCAATTTGTTTTCAAAATTTCTAAGTGACGCTGTTAGGCTGCAGAACTTGCTTAAAAGAAATCACTTTGTCTCATTCTTTTCAGGTGTCCTTTTCATGTGGTGTGTCATTCAAATATCCACACCATGATCTTATTTCTTTTTAATCTGTCCCTCTATTAAAAATGATCCATTTATGGATGGAAGACTATACCGCTCTAATATTTTTCAAATAGATTTTTTATAGAATTCCTAGATCACTATGTCTATAAAACACAACTTTTTTATAACCTAGCCATGTAAACCTGATTTTTTCACTTCTATGATATGAAATTCAAAAATCCGACATACAGAGTTGCGATCAGTAATTTATTTAGGGTCCAATTAGAAAAAATTAATTTTTGGTGAATAGTAAGCTACCCTTAGGAATAGTAACACACCCTTATGAATATTTATATACCCTAATTAATAGTATTCTTACTTATGATGGTATATAAATAATATTCTAGTGTAAGTACGATATATCTATGCTTTAAAATAAATAAATAAATGTTTTAAAACACTTGTTTTTAGAATAAATTATGATTTAATTAAATAATAAATTTTTTATAATTATAAAATCATTTTTGAAAAATGCACATCATTTTTGGATTCTACATGTCGAAAAATGGATGGGGTAAATTTTTGGGATTTTCCTGAGATACTTGATTTTTTAGGAATAGTGACATACCATAAATTGCAAAATTAAGATAAATACACTAATTATAGAGTCATGTGTGATGTTTTTCTGATGTAATCCCACTTGGTTTGGGATCACATGATGAAAATTACTATTCTTGGTCATGTAATACTCACTATTCCTTGTATTGAGGTGAAATAATAAACTAATGAGTTTTATATTAAGAAATCCACTCTCTCCTCCACTATAAAAAAACCCCCTCTCACCCCCTTCCATTAACTTATCTCAAGCCTTGTGCCTTCTCCAAATTCTGTTCAAATAACCTCCCAACCTCCTCTCCTACTTCCATCAATCTTTAGTCTCATAAAAAGTCCAAAACGTCTCCCTAATGTAGGCTCTCAAGGAAGTTTGGTTCGAGAGATAAATTTATCTTTTCAATTCTTTGTCCTTTGTTTCAAGTTCATTTTTATTCTTTTTCTATTACCTATCCTTCTCCAAAATTTGTTATGACTCTAGTACCTTATATTTACTTGAATTTTGTCATGATAGTGGAATAAGTTATCAAAATATCTCCCTTTTTACCTTCTTTTATCTAGTAGCAAGAACACTATCCGAGATGTGACAATTTTACACATTCAAGGACGATTGACATTCGATTTATTGTATCATTCTCAATTCTGGTCATGAAACCATTCCTGTTATGGTTGAACCAGCATTCTATATATAATATAATCTATTTATGATTATGTAATCCTTTTGTACAAATTTTATTAAGATATAAGGGAAATTGAGTTTTTTGTTATCAAAACCCACAAATTAATCAAAATAATTATTATTAAAGTTATATATAATAATTCATCCTATTTCCATGAAACCAAGTCATATAAATTACCAATAACACCTATTTATGTTCATAAATAATATATAATTTCAATTATAGAGATTTACATCCATTCCACATATCTAAAAACCAGTGAACCAAAGATGAAAATAAGGAAAATGAAAACTCCGAAGCGACATAATTCAATATAATAACTTATCAACAAGAACATAAATGAACTAACCAGAACAATGATAAACTAAATAAATCTCTAAAATTATTTTTAAATAAGTTATTAATAAGTATAATTTCATATTCCAGGAGCTTAAGTTTGAGATAAGGACACGTTTGGAGTTAAGTTAAGGGTTACTTCATCTCACTTCCATTTTCGTGAGATTTTCTATATTCACTACTAATACTTTTGTATGGTGTATGTATACTGACCACTGATTTCACATATCATGAATATATTTATCTTCATATTATTAAATATATAATTTTTTATTATTAATTTTTTGGGCAGACGAATCATTTGATTACAAAGTGGTAAGGGTTTTCCACCCGAACTTCCATTTTCATTCGGGTTACTTTTATTGTCTAATTTTCTCAATGAAATTATTATGTATTGTTATGTACTCCTTATAAATTCTGTTTGGGTATTCTATATATGTACACCAACCAGAATCCTTCCCTATTTTTTGGATAGTTACATGTTTTAAGAGAATCACCCAAAACTTTTTCCAAAAATACGAGCCCAATACAAGGGAATTTCCAAAATTCATATCCATTTTCAAGGGAAATCTATAATATGTTTTTGGAAACAATTATTCTTATAAAAAAAAGTATAATTTGAATATACTATCTTATATAACTTCTGGTTTTATATAAAGATTTTTCCAAATGAACTATTCTTTTCAAAATAAAAGAGTATTTATCTCAAGAATTGCTTAATGATTTCATACAAGTGTTTTCATCTAATTCAACACTCTTGTTGATTCCATGGTATTATTGGGTTAATAATTTATTATGTCACATACCATATTTTATTTAATGGTTTATGATTAACTTTATTGTGGATGATCTATCCTAAAACCATTCACCATATAATTCTAAATGGTTAGTGTTTATGTTCAATAATTGGGGAATGTTAGTTACATTTCATATGATAGTTTCAAAATGAATGCATATGTTGGTTATGTAGATCCCCGATCATATGAGGAATGAATTGGACTTTTTATGTGATGGGAGGGGCCCGCTATAACCCCCCTTATAAGGCCCCAGCCTTAAACCTTACTTAATCTTGAGTTATTACAAGATTACACATTGAGGATCTTTTCGGGTTTAGTGTTTTAGAGAATTAGTTCATAAAACATGCATTTCATTCCACATATAAAAAATGTGGTTACATAAAGACAGTATTCTTCTTTCCCATCAATGGAAACATATTTAAAATAAAACATGGATTCTTTCTTGACACTTCCTTGGCACTATCATCATATCATGTACCTTTCCCTTGACCTGTGAAAAACATTTCAAAAAAACTTGGGATGAGCATAAAAAGCTCAGTAAGGGATATAAAAATATGGAAAGGAAACATGGGTACATATATACATAAGAATGAGATCATACTTTACCCATAAAACCTAATCACTTTAACATACCTCATCAAATCATGAATAAACCATAGAAATCATAAGACATAAAGGTAACTTGAGGCATTCATAACATTCTTACGTAGGGAGTAACCCACTTGGTTACGTTCAGAATACCCATCACAGTATATTCCCTAAATCTCTTCGGAGAAACCTTAACGTTTCACTCCTTCACATTAACCAATGCATTGGAGAGCTATATCGGGCTCACCCTCCCTTAGTCTATCACGGAACCACCCGTCTTCTTAATAATGCCCAAGAACCTCAACATAATCGTATCACATAAAACATGCATAAAGGAAACATAACATTTCCACCTTTCAATCACAAGATATCAATACAACACATTGATATAAAAACATTATGAAAACAATTTTAAATACCAAAATAAAAGAAAAGTAAAACATGGTATTTATTTTTCTTTTTTTAAAACAAGGTATGGCTTGTAGAGGAAGCCGAAACTCAAATAATGGTCACGGCGGCGGAGAAGTCGTTGTCGCCGCATACGTATGACAAAAACATTACATTTTGTCATTTAGTAAACTCTTCATATAAAAAAGATTCCTTTTTAATAAACGTAAAAGTCAAATTGGTTTATACACCATATAAAAGAAGGTTGTGTATAAAACAAAATATGCATCAATGAAAGGAGATTGAGACGAAGTCCCATACCTCAGGTCCGACTTGACTCGGTCGTTCTTTAATATCCTGAATAATAAACTGGAGTTAATTTCTACTTGTTTAAGAACCTTTTTGAAGTTCATTATTCCTTTTATATCACTTATTTCCATGTCATGAACACTATGTAATTATTTAAGTTAATAACGGTCGTTTTAACGATCATTGGTACTTGAGTCAAAAATAAGCCCTTTATAATTACAAGTTTTTCATGTATCCATTATATCCAGAATGGTATTCATGATGTAGATATCATATATGTCATATATATCCAGTACATCCATGCATTTATAATATTAAATAATCATTTAGAGGTAAGAAATGAAATGCACCGTTCATTGGGACGGTAAGCCGTATGTACGCATGAACGCTACTTTCATTTCTATTTTTTATTTTATAGAATGGAATCATAATTATATAAAGGTATATTATACTCCTAGTATAATATCATATATAATATCATAGTTCCATCCTTTATACCTCCCACATATGGTATTTAACGAATCAAATCACTTTGAGGGGGCGGTAGTCCGCACTTCCTTAAATGAAGATGTCGCGTTTACCCATAATGGAAACCATAAAGGTATGCCCAAAATGAAAAATACATAAGCTTAAGGAAAACATAAACATATTATATATCATATATAAATATATTTTCATCTTAATGTCCACCTTTGAAGGTGTTAAATGAATGTTGAACAATCATCGTTCTGGGAGGCATAAATTCACCATCCACAGAAACAGTATGTTCTTTAACCATTAGATGTAGGTGTGTGTAAGTGTAGCTCGAATACTTATTATAAAAACATACTAGTATATTGAGTATACTGGAGTTTTTACAAAATAAATGAATAAAAATAGTTTAGGGGGTTGGAGAAGAAAAATAAAACAAAAGGACTCAAGTGAAGACATTACCTTAAAATCGGGTAACTCCCTTTGGTTTGAGCTCAAAGGCTTCCTTGGGAAACCTTCTGCCCAAAGTGAGGCTTCAAGGAGTAATATAGGGATTTGGAGAGACAAAATGGGTAGGGGTTGGCCAAGACAAAGGCTTTGGGAGTGTGGGTAAGGAGGTAGAGGTGGGGGCCTTTTATAAGAGGAGAGGAGGGGCACTCTTGGAAAGTAAAGAAATGTTATATTATTTTAAAATGAGTTTCGGATTCAAAAGGTCCCACATTGATATAATTCGAGGGTAAGGTGATAAGGGTTCTAAATCTACCCATAAAATAGGTTTTGGACATGTGTAGTTCATAGACATTACATTATCATTTCATTTTATTTAAATCCTTTATTAATGAGGTAATCGCTGCATCATCATGATGTCATAAACAATTTAATTTATTTAAAAGCTAAAAATTATGAAAAAAAATATAATGATGTAGGAAATCTTTTTAGATTTCCAATGATTATTTATAATCAAAAATCTTACTTGTATAACCCCATGTAAAAATTATTTTAGTAAAACATCTCATGTTTGTGTCATTTTTACTTTAACATTAAATAAAAAGTTATTTATGTTATTTCCCAACCAAAGTTGCTCCATGGGGTCCCCAAGTTGACCCATGGATTGTCTTGGTCGTATATGACACATCCAATGTGGGTAGGACATGTGTCAAGCTCATCTCATATTATTAAAACATTATTTTTACCTTAAACTACACTAATTACCTCTAATCGCGATTAAGAACTTAAAAGTTACAATTCACCAAAAATTATTTTAATCTCATTGAACCACATTTTACTTCTTAATGACGACCATGTATGTCGGATTTTTGAAAATCATATCACAGAAGTGGCAAATTTTCATTTAAACGAAAAATCAGTTTCTTTAACTACCACTTGGTGGTTTCACTATTCATCAAAAATTGAAGTTTTTCAAAAAGATACCAAAACTACACCCTAAAATATATTTGATATTCCAAATTCCAAAATGATGTATATTTTACAAAATTCAAAACATGTAAGTTTCATTAATTAATTTAATAACTAATTCCCGCTGTCATGACAAATAGCGTGTTTTTATGAAACAATAAGTATCAAAAGATTGACACTGGTTTAAGTCCAATTTCAAAGTGAAATTGATTCCAATGACCACCATTGGATTAAATGGTAAAAATATTTCATATTACACTTTAATACCACTTAAAAGGATAATCTAACCATATAATTAAATTAAATGAAAAAGCAATTTTGATGTAAAATGCAGTATTTTTCACTATTCATTAAAAAATGAACATTGTCAGAAAAATACCAAAACTTTATCCAATGTAAATTTCAATGTCCCAATCATAATGAATATGTTTATTTTGACAATCATAGCTTATAAAATTGTGAAAAGATATATTTTAAATGGTTTTCCATTAAAACGCAGTAAAACAATGTTTTAAAAATATTAGTGTATTACATGCTTAAGATTGGATTTATTTTCATTTTAAGCCTCTAAAACACTATCTAAATCATTAATAGACATAGATAAAAATTTCTATTATTCATTACTTACTTGGGATGTTACATCCTTCCCCCCTTTAGAAAATTCTGTCCCCGTAATTTATTTACTTATCGAATAAATGGGGGTACTTATCCCTCATTGCATTTTCAGATTCCCATGTTGCCTCTTCCATCATGTGGTTTTTACACAAAACCTTTACCTAATTAATCACCTTATTTCGTAACACTTGCTCCCTGTGGTCATGAATCTGGACCGGTTGTTCCTCATATGATAGGTTCTCTTCCAGCTGAACTACCTCTGGACTCAAAACATGAGATGGATCTGGCATGTACTTTCTCAACATCGAAACATGAAAAACATTGTGTACCTGGGATAAACTCAGATTTAAAGCCACTCGGTATGCAACTGATCCAACTCTCTTCAGAATTTCATATGGTCCAATAAACCTTGGACTTAGCTTTCCTTTCTTACCAAATCGCATCACACTTTTCCATAGATAGACTTTGAGAAAAACATGATCACCTACCTCGAAAGATAGATCCTTCCTCCGGTTGTCCGCATAACTCTTCTCCCTGCTCTGAGCCGTTCTCATGTGTTTCTGTATCAGCTGAACTTTTTCTGCCAACTCTTCTACCAATTCTGGTCCCATCAACTTCCTTTCACCCACTTCATACTAGAAAGCTGGAGTTCGACACCGCTTCACATATAATGCCTGAAATGGTGCCATCTGTATACTGGAATGAAAACTGTTATTATATGAAAATTCAACCAACGAATGATGTTGGTCCCAACTTCCCTGATAATACATCGAAAAAGCTCGTAGCATATCCTCCAAGGTCTGAATTTTTCGTTCTGACTGCCCATCTGATTGAAGATGAAATGTTGTACAAAAATTTAATTTAGTACCCAACGACTTCTGAAGGCCTTTCCAAAAGTTAGAAGTGAAACTGGGATCAGGATCCGATACAATGGAGAGAGGAACTCCATGTAACCTGACTATCTCTTTAAGATACAAACAGTAAAGTTGATCTAGGGGAAAAGTATCTCGTATAGCAAGGAAATGAGCAGATTTAGTCAAGCGATTAACAATAACCCAGATTGCATTATTACCTCGAGATGTCTTCGGTAATCCCACAACAAAGTCCATGGATATATTCTCCCATTTACACTCTGGCACTGGTAAAGGCTGAAGCATCCCTTTCAGTAACTTCCGCTCTGCTTTAACCTGTTGACATGTCAAACACTTCATAGTTAAATCAGCAATATCTCTTTTCATTTCGTCCCACCAGTAATACTCCCGCAGATCTCTATACATCTTAGTACTGCCAGGATGAACTGAAAATGGAGAACTATGAGCTTCACATAACAACTCTCTCTTCAACTGTGAATCACAAGGCACACACAATCTCTTCCCAAATCTCAAAACACAATCATTATCAATGTTGAATTCAGGCAACTTACCTTTCTGAACAAGATCTACCATTTTCTGAAACTCACTGTCTTGCTTCTGTTCTTGCTTGATTCTATCTGAGAGAGATGATCTCACTGATACATGAAACAAAACAGAAGAACATCCTTCACCAAAAAATTCAATGCCAAATTTCATCAAATCCTTAACCAAAGGATCACGTTCCAAACGCAACACTGCTAATGAAGCATTAATTTTTCGACTCAAAGCATCAGCCACTTTATTTTCTTTTCCCGGATGTTAATGAATTGTACAATCATAATCCTTGATTAATTCCAGCCATCTCCTCTGTCTCATGTTTAACTCTTTCTGAGTGAATATATACTTTAAACATTTGTGATTAGTATATATTTCACACTTTACTCCATACAAATGATGTCTCCAAATTTTTAAAGCGAAAACAACAGCAGCTAATTCCAAATCATGTGTAGGGTAATTTACCTCATGAGTTTTCAACTGTCGTGAAGCATAAGCAATTACCTGATCATTCTGCATTAGGACGCAACCAAGTCCTTTCAATGAAGCATCACTGTAGATAACAAACTCACCATTCCTGGAAGGTAGTGCCAAAACTAGAGCTTTCACCAATCTTCTTTTCAATTCCTGAAAACAACCATCACATTCTTTTATCCAGATAAACATAACACCCTTCCGAGTTAGCCTAGTCATTGGACTAGATAACCGTGAAAAATTTCTAACAAACCTTCGGTAATAGCCTGCCAAACCACGGATGCTACGAATCTCAGTTACATTTGTGGGTCTTGGCCAGTCATCCACAAATTTTGTTTTTGCCGGATCAACAGTTATCCCATCTTTAGAAACAATGTGACCAAGGAAAGAAATTTGTTGCAACCAAAACTCACACTTGCTGAATTTCCCATACAATTTCTTTTCTTTTAAGGTTTGCAAGATAACCCTTAATTGTCTTTCATGCTCTTATTTTCCTTTTAGAAAACACCAAAATTTCATCAATGAAAATCACCACAAACTTATCCAAGAACTCATGGAAAATTCTATTCAATAAGTCCATGAATACAGTAGGTGCATTGGTTATCCCAAAAGGAATTACTACTTCATAATGGCCATATCATGTACGAAACACAATCTTCAGAACGTCTGCTTCCTTTACCTTCAGCTGATGGTACCCTGATCTCAAGTCAATCTTTGAAAAATACTGATCTCCCTGGAGCTGATAAAAAAAATCATCGATATGAGGCAAAGGATATTTGTTCTTAACAGTGATGTTATTAAAGGCTCTATAATCAATGCAAAGTCTCATTGAACCATCTTTCTTTTTAACAAATAAAATAGGAGCACCCCATGGTGATGTGCTAGGTCGAATGAAACCTTTCTCTAATAAATCTTGCAATTTCTCCTTCAAATCTAAAAGTTCAATTTGAGCCATTCGATAAGGGGGTTTTGAAATTGGCTTAGCATCAGGAACTAAGTCAACAGTAAACTCAACTTCCCAATCTGGTATTATTCTAGGCAACTCATCAGTAAAAACATCAGGATACTCATTTACCACTGGCACATCATTAATCTGAACAGTTCCCTTTTTTTCAACAATGTGTGCAAGGTAACATTCATTTCAATCTTTTAGAAGTTTCATGGCCTCTTGATAAGTTATCAACATTAAGGGTTCATTCTTGTACACAAATTGAAAGTCTTTCTGAAAAGAAACTTCTTTAGCTCTACAGTCAATCTTAGCATGGTAAATAGAGAGCCAATTCATACCCAGGATAACATCAAACTCTACTAGAGGTAGAACAATAAGGTTTGCAAGTAGGTTCTTTCCACAGATAAGGATAGGAAGATTCTTATAAATTAATTTTGCCACAACATTTCCCCCAGGTGTTTTTACCAAAAGTTCAAGAGTCATTTCTTGAGATGGTATACCCATTTTAATAGAAATGTTTTCAGAGTTGAATTAATGTGTAGACCCCGAATCAAACAACACACTAGCATAATCTGAAAAAACAAACAAAGTACCTGATACAAAATCATTTGATGGTCCGACATCTGCTGAAGTAGTTGGAATGGATTTCAATACCCCCTTCTACTTGTAGTCTAACTGCTTCCCATCACTCAAGCTCTTTGTCGGACACTCGTTTGCATAGTGACCCATCTCATTGCACTTAAAACATTTCACTAAATGTAAATCAAATTTGGTCTTACCTTCACCTTGACCTTTTTCAGTGCAATCACAAGCCCTATGTCCCATCTTACCACATCGGTAGCACTTTCCAGAATTCAGAAGACATTCCCCAGCATGCCTTTTTCCACATTTATCACAGACTGGAAACTTATATTTCTTACCATCAGACCTTTTTGAAGAATTCTTACCTTTCTCCTTCCACCTCGGTCTCTTCTTCTGTTGGTTGTTATAGAACACTTGATCATCGGAAAACTCCATTTCCACCTTCTCAGCACATCGAACAAGCTTTTCATAACTTTTAAACTCACGAGAAGCTAATGCCCTTCGATATTTTGGCTTTAATCCTGAGTAAAAATGATTGATTTTACTATCAAGGTCTTTGATAAAATTTGGAGCATACCTTACCAATCGAGTGAACCTTTCTTCATAGGTAGCCACTGAGTCTTCCTCCTGCCTCAATTCCTAGAATTGATTTTCCATCCTAAGTCGAACAGCCTTAGTAAAATACTTATCAAGAAACATACCATTGAATTCATCCCAGTCAAGAGAATCAATCTCATCGGCGTCCCTGATATTTTTAACCATCGACCACCACTGATCGGCTTCACCCTCCAAACGGTAAATAGAAAGACTAACCATTTGATTGTCTGAACACCCCATGACATCGAATGTAACACCCCGAGCTTCCATGATAAGCTTTTCATTCAATAATGTAATAGCTTGCATTGTACGCAACATCGAGCTCTAACACACTGCAACTAATCAATGTAGCCGTTATGAATAGTAATAACCACTTTTTAAATTTATAGAAATTTTATATTTCAAAATGGACTTCATTTTTGTATTCCTAATATTGAAATTAGCCTATGTTGAATTTTTTGTAATTTTCTGAGAACTTCAAAATTTTTAGGAATAGTGAAAAATACTTAAAACAACTTTTTTAATCAAAATAACTTATAGTGATAAGTTATACTATTGAGTGGTTTTACAGTATAATTAGAATATATTTTTACCATTTTATCTAATGGTGGTCATTAGAATTAATTTCACTTTGAAATTGGACATAAACAATTGTCAATCTTTTTATATAAATTGTTTCTTAAAAACACGCTATTTGTTGTGACAGCGGGAATTAATTATAAAATTAATTAATGCAAGTTATATGTTTGGAATTTCATAAAATAGACATCATTTTTGAATTCGGAATATCAATTATATCTTAGGGCAAAATTTTGGCATTGTTCTGAAAAACTTCAATTTTTGATGAATAGTGAAACCACTAAGTGGTATTTAAATAACTGATTTTTCGTTTAAATGAAATATTACCACTTCTGTGATTTGATTTTCAAAAATCCGACATACATGGTTTTCATTAAGAAGTAAAATGTGGTTCAATGAGATTAAAATAATTTTTTGGTGAATAGTAACTTTTAAGTTCTTAATCGCGATTAGAGATAATTAGTGTAGTTTAAGGTAAAAATAATGTTTTAATAATATGATATGAGCTTGACACTTGTCCTACTCCTATTTGATGAGTCATGGCCGACCAAGACAATCCATGGGTCAACTTGGGGACCCCATGGAGCCACTTTAGTTGGAAAATGACTTAAATACCTTTTATTTAATGTTAAAGAAAAAAATGACACAAACATGAAATGTTTTACTAAAACAATTTTTACATGGGGTTATAAAAGTCATATATTTGACTATAAATAGTAATTGGAAAGCTAAAAATATTTCCTACATCATAGTATTTGTTTTATAATTTTTAGACATTAAATAAATTAAATTATTTATGACATCATTATGATGCAGTGATGACCTCATTATTTAACGATTTTAATAAAATGAAAAGATAATGTACAAACCAAGGCTTACACTTGTCCAAAGACTATTGGATGGGTAGATTGCGAACCCTTATCACCTTATCCACGAATTATATAAGTGTGGGACCTTTAGAATCCGAAAAGCATTGTATAATAATGTAAAATGTCCTTACTTTCCAAGAGTGCCCCTCCTCTCCTCTTATAAAAGGCCCCCACCTCTACCACCTCATTCACACTTTCAAGCCATTTGGCTCGGCCAACCTCTGCCCAAATACTCTCCCAACTTCCCCCTCTTACTCCTAGAAGCCTCACTTTGGGAATAACTCTTCCCAAGGAAGCCTTTGGCTATAATCAAAAGAGTTACCCGATTTAAAGGTAATGTCTTCTCTTATGTTATTTTGTTTTATTTTTCTTCTCCAACACCATAAACTCTTTTTATTCATTTCTTTTGTAACAACACCAGTATCATAAATATACTAGGATGTTGTTATAAGAAGGATTTGGTTTACAATTACACACACCTTTGTCTAATGGTTAAAGAACATACTATTTCTGTGGATGGTGAATTTCTGCCTCACGAAACGATGATTGTTCAACACTCATATAACACCTTCAAAGGTGGCCATTAAGATGTCACTATATTTATATATGATATATAATATGTTTATTTTTTACTTATTCTTCTGTATTTCTCATTTATGGCATACTTTATGATTTCCATTATGGGTAAACGCGATAATTTCATTTTAGGAAGTGCGGACTACCGCCCCCTAAAAGTGATTTGAATCGTTAATACCATATGTGGGATGTAAAAAGGATGGATTAAATGGTATTATATGCTATATTATACTGGAATTATATTATAAATTTATATGATTATGATTTCATTACATTAAATACGAAATAGAAATGAAAGTAGCGTTCATGCGTACGTACGGCTTACCGTCTCCATGAACGGTGTATTTCATTTCTTACCTCTAAATGTTACGTAATATTATGAATGAATGTATATACTGGATATATATGATATATATGATATCTAAATCATTAATATAATTCTGGATATAATGGATATTTCACCACATGAACAACTTGTAATTATAAGAAGTTTATTGTTGACTCAAGTACCAAAGATCGACAAAACGACCGTTATTAACTTAAATAATTACATAATGTTGATAACATGGTAATAAGTGATATAAAAGGAATAATGAACATAAATAAGGTTCTTAAGTAAATAGAAATTAACTCTAGTTTATTATTCAGGAAGTTAAAGAACGGTCGAGTCAGGACAAGACGCAGGGTAAGGGAATTTCTTAGCCCAACTTCCATTCTTTGGGTTAATCTCCTACTTTCAAATTATGTCATGATATTATTATGTCTTATTTTGTATTTTTACTTTCATTATGTGTACCTATAGTGAATACACATAATATATCTATTTTATTTTACAAATGATCTTTGTGAGAAATTCGTCTCAATCTCCTTTCATTGAGGCATATTTGGTTTTATACACAAATTTCTTTTATACGGTGTATAAACCCCTTTGACTTTTACGTTTATTCAAAAGGAATCTTTTTTATATGAAGCTTTTACTAAATGACAAAAGGGAATGTTTTTGTCGTACATATGCGGTGACAACGACTTCTCCGCCTTCATGACCACTATTTGAGTTTCGGCTTCCTCTACAAGCCATACCTTTTTTTAATGAAAAATAAATACCATGTTATACTTTTCTTTTATTTTGGTATTGAAAATGGTTTTGGAAGCGTTTCTATTATATCAATGTTTTGTATTGATATCTTGTGATTGAAATGTGGAAAAGTTATGTTTCCTTTATGCATGTTTTATGTGATACGATTATGTTATGGTTTATGATATGTTTAAACCTATTCATATGAGGAATGCATTGAACTTAATAAGTGACGGGTGGAGCCCGCTATAGCTCCTCGATGCATCGGTAGGTCTCATGAGACAACTAGACGTGGAATTGGACGAGGCCCTTTCCCCATTTGATTTGTGATTTTGGCCGAGGCCTTAATCATTTTAGACGTCTTGGCCGAGGCCTTGACAAAATGTTTCAGAATGTCTGGCATTATGCATTCCATCATTATGAAAATGGTTATTGATATTGCATGTGATTATTCGACCAGTAGAATATCCATGTGAAGAAGTAAATGGCATTATCTCATTTTACTTTTGCCATATTATGTTGATGTTCATGTTTAAAAGGCTTTAGTTTTAGTTATACATTGCCTTAAATGTTTATGTTTATTTATGAAAGCTTCCGCAACATTGTTATCCTTATTGAGCATCTGATCTCACCTCTTTCAATGTTATAATATTTTCCAGGATGTGAAGAAGTATTTTATGAATGACCTGCAGGGATAGTCAGAAGAGGATATGAGTGTGGACTATGAAGACTTTGTTATTAGTTTTTCACTTTATGATGTAATGTAAGACTTATGAATGTATCTAGTGTTTCCAAGGCTACTAAACTAATCGGTCTTTCGAGACTTGATCTTTTGTGATCATGCCAATGTTACAAATTAATGCACCGACTCTGGGTAGCAGGGGTCGGGGTGTTACAGTTGGTATCAGAGGCAGTTTAGTACTAACCTTGGAAGCTAGATTTAGATAAACTCTGATTAGAGCACATAGCCCGAAGATAGACTTTAAGGATTAGTATAGAAGAACTTCCTATAATTTTGGTATTATAGAGATTTTGTGAGTTTTCCGAGCAATATGTCCCTGTCTGGATTCGAGCAAGTAGAGGCGGCTCTGGAACAGATGTACCTAGGGGTAAAACCCGAAAACACCGCTTTGAGCTAGACTCGAACGGGAACGGTGCACGAAAATGGGCCTTGCTGCACTCTTGGTAACGACACTACCGGGGGATATGCTTAGGATAATTCTCATTTTCTTTACAAACCACTATGAAGGGTTATGAGTATATACTTCCTCAAAGAAAATATTTTTATGATTATGGATTATATCCTTAAATAGTTCAATTTATTATTAGTGTTTTCAAGTTTTTTATTATGTATTTCGATTCATAAACTAACCTAGTTTATGGAATTTTATAGAAATGGCGCCTAGTGGAAGGAATGGAAACCGTATCAATGCACGCACTTCGTGTAGGGATTTCCCTCCTGTTCAAGATAATTATTATGGAGCTAGAGATACAACTGGTGCTGATCAACTTATTACCATACTGGGACAACTCACTCAGGTTATGAATAATAACCTTACTCGTATGGAGCACCCTGATCTGCAACGTGGAGGATCAATGTTAGACCGCTTCATGAGGCAACAACCACCAACATTTAATGGGGGTACAAATCCATTAGTAGCTGAGCAATGGATAAACTCCTTAGAGAAAATATTCAACGCCTTGGGGACTAGTGAAAGGGAAAAGGTTATCATAGTAGTTTACCGCCTCACTGGAGATGCTGATCAATGGTGGTCATTGATTCAAAACACAAAGGAAGATGATGACATATCGAATATGGAATGGAGGGAGTTAAAAGATCTTTTCTTAGAAAAATACTTTCCTCATGACCACAGAGCAGATATGGAAAGGCAATTTCTGAGTCTGAAACAAAAGGAGGATGAGAATGTCGCAAAGTATGAGGCCAACTTTACAAGGTCAGTGAGGTATGCTGTAGATTATATACGTAACCCAAGAGGTAATATTGATCATTTCTTTTATGGGTTAAAACCATTTCTCCGTCGAGCTTTAGTATCACAATAGTTCTCAACATACGAAGATATTGTCTCATGTGCTATCAAGACAGAAAAGGAATTTTCTAAGTCTTATGACAACAAAGTAAAGCAAGAGAAGAAGAGAACGGTGGAACAAGAGACAGATAAAGGGATAAAGGGAAAAAGAGAAAGAAAGATTTTCCATTATGTGATAATTGTGGGAAGAATCACCCCGGTACTTGTGTAAAAGGAATGGGAGTTTGTTATAAATGTGGGGAAAAAGGTCACCAGGCACGTGATTGCACGGGAAAGAAAGAGGCTATCAATGTTGAATGCTACAATTGTAGGGAAATGGGGCATTATTCAAATGAATGCCCTAAACGTCAGGGAAACTTACCTCAGAAAAGGCCAAGGGAACAAGGACAATCTTATGCTGTTACTACATTTGAAGCAAAATAATTAATGTATTGGTGCCTTTGGACTCATGGATTATATTCTGGTTATTAGAATAATGTGATATATATATAAGGATTGTACTGCAGTACATGTTTATTTCAGTAAGGTTTTAATATGATGAAGGTAATTATATTTTTAGTATGTGACAATAAGAGAAACTTTACTTTGTTTGGGGAATCTGATAAATTGATTTTGAAATTAAGAGACCTTTTAGAGAAAGTCTGGACAGAGGTATTTTGGATAACTATAAAGGTTGGAGTGGATTAAGTTGATCTTTGAATAGTATTGTTTAAGGTTAAAAATTTATGAAGATTATTTTTGAATATTATAATACTATAGTTTTAGGAAAAGGACAACCTGTAGGGTGGGGCATAACCCGTCGCGTCGGACAAAGCTGCAGGAATCGAACCCACAATCCTAGTGTGACAGGCCTTTATTTCCTACCACTAGCCTACAGGAAGTCCCTGGTTATTACAAAATAATTTTACTAATCTAAATGGTATGTGTTAACATTTGGAACCTTATACAATTAAGATAGGTATAATATTTTTGAGTTCTATTATCTTTTTGAGTGAAAGATGAGTTGAAGGATGAAACTCTAATTGTCAAGCATAAATATATATATACCTATCTCTTATTCAATGAATAAATTAATTCTTAACCTTTAGTAAAGGGATATTAAAACAAAAAATTGTGTTATCCTAATACCTTATGTCTTGTTGAACTGATGATATTTTAAATCAACATAGATTGAAGTCTTTGAGGCCATCAATTTGACAGTTGATTGTGATTGATGACCTCAATCACTCCCTACAAATATTTACGTTTTTCCTCCAATTATATGTCTTTAATTTCCACCAATGTTCTCCTAATCGAGATCATAATTGGGTGGTGACTTTTTCATTTCCCTTTCCCTCTTATTAAGACTAAATTTTATTAACCTTATTTCCGATGTGGGTTTTCCACAAAGATATTTTCTCTTTTCAACCTTTTATTTAAAAAGAAAAATTTCAAATTATGAGGACGCAATTTATTGAAGGAGGGGAGAATGTAACACCCCGAGCTTCCATTATACGCTTCTCATTTAATAATGTAATAGCTTGCATTGTACGCAACATCGAGTTCTAACACACTGCAACTAATCAAAGTAGCCGATATGAATAGTAATAACCACTTTTTAAATTTATAGAAATTTTATATTTCAAAATGGACTTCATTTTTGTATTCCTAATATTGAAATTAGCCTATGTTGAATTTTTTGTAATTTTCTGAGAACTTCAAAATTTTTATGAATAGTGAAAAATACTTAAAACAACTTTTTTAATCAAAATAATTTATAGTGATAAGTTATACTATTGAGTGGTTTTAAAGTATAATTAGAATATATTTTTACCATTTTATCCAATGGTGGTCATTAGAATTAATTTCACTTTGAAATTGGACATAAACAATTGTCAATATTTTGATATAAATTATTTCTTAAAAACACACTATTTGTTGTGACTGTGGGAATTAATTATAAAATTAATTAATGCAAATTATATGTTTGGAATTTCATAAAATAGACATCAATTTTGAATTCGGAATATCAATTATAGCTTAGGGTGAAATTTTGGCATTGTTCTGAAAAACTTCAATTTTTGATGAATAATGAAACCACTAAGTGGTAGTTAAATAACTGATTTTTTGTTTAAATGAAATATTACCACTTCTGTGATTTTATTTTCGAAAATACGACATACATGGTTGTCATTAAGAAGTAAAATGTGGTTCAATGAGATTAAAATAATTTTTTGGTGAATAGTAACTTTTAAGTTCTTAATCGCGATTAGAGGTAATTAGTGTAGTTTAAGGTAAAAATAATGTTTTAATAATATGATATGAGCATGACACTTGTCCTAATCCTATTGGATGAGTCATGGCCAATGAAGACAATCCATGGGTCAACTTGGGGACCCCATGGAGCCACTTTAGTTGGAAAATGACATAAATACCTTTTATTTAATGTTAAAGTAAAAAATGACACAAACATGAAATGTTTTACAAAAAAAATTTTTACATGGGGTTATACAAGTCATATTTTTTACTATAAATAGTCATTGGAAATCTAAAAATATTTAATACATCATAGTATTTGTTTTATAATTTTTATAAATTAAATAAATTAAATTATTTATGACATCATTATGATGCAGCGATGACCTCATTATTTAACAATTTTAATAAAATGAAAAGATAATGTTCAAACCAAGGCTTACACTTGTCCAAAGACTATTGGATGGGTAGATTTCGAACCCTTATCACCTTATCCACGAATTATATATGTTTGGGACCTTTAGAATCCGAAAAGCATTGTATAATAATGTAAACTTTCCTTACTTTCCAAGAGTGCCCCTCCTCTCCTCTTATAAAAGGCCCCCACCTTTACCACCTCATTAACACTTTCAAGCCATTTGGCTCGGCCAACCTCTGCCCAAATACTCTCCCAACTTACCCCTCTTACTCCTAGAAGCCTCAATTTGGGAATAACTCTTCCCAAGGAAGCCTTTGGCTCCAATCAAAAGAGTTACCCGATTTAAAGGTAATGTCTTCTCTTATGTTATTTTGTTTTATTTTTCTTATCCAACCCCATAAACTCTTTTTATTCATTTCTTTTGTAACAACACCAGAATCCTAAATATACTAGTATGTTTTTATAAGAAGTATTTGGTTTACACTTACACACACCTTCGTCTAATGGTTAAAGAACATACTGTTTCTGTGGATGGCGAATTTCTGCCTCACGAAATGATGATTGTTCAACACTCATATAACACCTTCAAAGGTGGCCATAAAGATGTCACTATATTTACATATGATATATAATATGTTTATGTTTTATTTATGCTTCTGTATTTCTCATTTATGGCATACTTTATGATTTCCATTATGGGTAAACACGATAATTTCATTTTAGGAAGTGCGGACTACCGCCCCCTAAAAGTGATTTGAATCGTTAATACCATATGTGGGATGTATAAAGGATGGAGTAAATGGTATTATATTATATATTATACTGGAATTAAATTATACATTTATATCATTATGATTTCATTACATTAAATACGAAATATAAATGAAAGTAGCATTCATGTGTACGTACGGCTTACCGTCTCCATGAACGGTGCATTTCATTTCTTACCTCTAAATGTTGTGTAATATTATGAATGAATGTATATACTGGATATATATGATATATATGATATATACATCATGAATATAATTCTGGATATAATGGATATTTCACCACATGAACAACTTTTAATTATAAGAAGTTTATTGTTGACTCAAGTACCAAAGATCGACAAAACGACCGTTATTAACTTAAATAATTACATAATGTTCATAACATGGTAATAAGTGATATAAAAGGAATAATGAACATAAAAAAGGTTCTTAAGTAAATATAAATTAACTCTAGTTTATTATTCAGGAGGTTAAAGAACGGTCGAGTCAGGACAAGACGCAAGGTAAGGGAATTTCTTAACCCAACTTCCATTCTTTGGGTTAATCTCCTACTTTCAAATTATGTCATCATATTATTATGTCTTATTTTGTATTTTTACTTTCTTTATGTGTACCTATAGTGAATACACATAATATATCTATTTTATTTTAAAAATGATCTTTGTAAGATATTCGTCTCAATCTCCTTTCATTGAGGTATATTCGGTTTTATACACAAATTTCTTTTATACGGTGTATAAACCCCTTTGACTTTTACGTTTATTCAAAAGAAATCTTTTTTATACGAAGCATTTACTAAACGACAAAAGGGAATGTTTTTGTCGTACATATGCGGCAACAACGACTTCTCCTCCGTCGTGACCACTATTTGAGTTCCGGCTTCCTCTACAAGCCATACCTTTTTTTAATGAAAAATAAATACCATGTTATAATTTTCTCTTAGTTTGGTATTGAAAATGGTTTTGGAAGCATTTTTATTATATTAATGTTTTGTATTGATATCTTGTGATTGAAATGTGGAAATTTTATGTTTCCTTTATGCATGTTTTATGTGATACGATTATGTTATGGTTTATGATATGTTTAAACCTATTCATATGAGGAATGCATTGGACTTAATAAGTGATAGGTGGATCCCGCTATAGCTCCTCGATGCATCGGTAGGTCTCATGAGACAACTAGACGTGGAATTGTCTGAGGCCCTTTCCCCATTTGATTTGTGATTTTGGCCGAGGCCTTAATCATTTTAGACGTCTTGGCCGAGGCCTTGACAAAATGTTTCAGAATGTCTGGCATTATGCATTCCATCATTATGAAAATGGTTATTGATATTGCATGTGATTATTCGACCAGTAGAATATCCATGTGAAGAAGTAAATGGAATTATCTCATTTTACATTTGCCATATTATGTTGATGTTCATGTTTAAAGGCTTTTGTTTTAGTTATACATTTCCTTAAATGTTTATGTTTATTTATGAAAGCTTCCGCAATATTGTTATCCTTACTGAGAATCTGAGCTCACCCCTTTCAATGTTTTAATATTTTCCAGGATGTGAAGAAGTATTTTATGAATGACCTGCAGGGATAGTCAGAAGAGGATATGAGTGTGGACTATGAAGACTTTGTTATTAGTTTTTAACTTTATGATGTAATGTAAGACTTATGAATTTATCTAGTGTTTACAAGGCTACTAAACTAATCGGTCTTTCGAGACTTGATCTTTTGTGATCATGCCAATGTTACGAAGTAATGCACCGACTCTGGGTAGCAGGGGTCGGGGCGTTACATCGAAAATCTTCTTCAGTGCTTTAATCCACCATTCAGCTAACACAGGTTCAGATGATCCTCTGAATGATGGGGGATGTTTCCTCATGAAATGTTCCACCACTGACTTGTTCCTTTGCGGTAGATCTGGCTGATCTCGTGCATGGATACCACCACCATTTATCACTTGAGTCAACTGCACCATTACTGCAACAAACTGTTCAGTTCCAATTCCGACCATCTCAGGATGCTGATTCGAAAGGTTATTTCCTTTTGTATGCCTTCCTAGCACTGCTTCGCTGTTTCCTCTGTGGAAAACCATTCTAAACAAACATGTCTTAGATAAAGCAACATGGTAATCTTCAAATACTATATCACTTCAATTTGACCATAAAAAAATATTTTTGGATAATCATTTAACAGAATTATAACTCCTAAAGTTATCTAAACTGGCCTATGATACCAACTATAAGGCCCCAGCCTTAAACCTTACTTAATCATGAGTTATTACAAGATTACACATTGAGGATCTTTTCGGGTTTAGAGTTTTAGAGAATTAGATCATAAAACATGAATTACATTCCACATATAAAAAAAGTGGTTACATAAAGATAGTATTCTTCTTTCCCATCAATGGAAACATATTTAAAATAAAACATGGATTCTTTCTTGACACTTCCTTGACACTATCATCATATCATGTACCTTTCCCTTGACCTGTGAAAAACATTTCAAAAAAACTTGGGATGAGCATAAAAAGCTCAGTAAGGGATATAAAAATATGGAAAGGAAACATGGGTACATATATACATAAGAATGAAATCATACTTTACCCATAAAACATAAGAACTTTAACATACCTCATCAAATCATGAATAAATCATAGAAATCATAAGACATAAAGGTAACTTGAGGCATTCATAACATTCTTACGTAAGGAGTAACCCTCTTGGTTACGTTTGGAATACCCATCACAGTATATTCCCTAAATCTATTCGTAGAAACCTTAACGTTTCACTCCTTCGCGTTACCCAATGCATTGGAGAGCTATATTGGGCTCACCCGCCCTTATTCTATCACGGAACCACCCGTCTTCATAATAATGCCCAAGAACCTCAACATAATCGTTTCACATAAAACATGCGTAAAGGAAACATAACATTTCCACCATTCAATCACAAGATATCAATACAAAAAATTGATATAAAAACATTATGAAAACAAATTTCAATACCAAAATAAAAGAAAAGTAAAACATGGTATTTATTTTTCTTTTAAAAAAAGGTATTGCTTGTAGAGGAAGCCGAAACTCAAATAATGGTCACGGTGGCGGAGAAGTCGTTGTCGCCGCATACGTACGACAAAAACATTCCCTTTTGTCATTTAGTAAACACTTCATATAAAAAATATTCCTTTTGAATAAACATAAAAGTAAAAGGGGTTTATACACCATATAAAAGAAGGTTGTGTATAAAACAAAATATGCCTCAATGAAAGGAGATTGAGACGAAGTCTCATACCTCGGGTCCGACTTGACTCGGTCGTTCTTTAATATCCTGAATAATAAACTTGAGTTAATTTATACTTGTTTAAGAACCTTTTTCAAGTTCATTATTTCTTTTATATCACTTATTTCCATGTCATTAACACTATGTAATTATTTAAGTTAATAACGGTCGTTTTAATGATCATTTGTACTTGATTCAAAAATAAGACCTTTATAATTACAAGTTGTTCATGTATCCATTATATACAGAATGGTATTCATGATTTAGATATCATATATGTCATATATATCCAGTACATGCATTCATTTATAATATTACATAATCATTTAGAGGTAAGAAATGAAATGCACCGTTCATGGAGACGGTAAGTCGTACGTACGCATGAACGCTACTTTCATTACTATTTCGTATTTTATAGAATGGAATCGTAATGATATAAAGGTATATTATAATTCCAGTATAATATCATATATAATATCATAGTTCCATCCTTTATACGTCCCACATATGATATTTAAGGAATCAAATCACTTTGAGGGGCGGTAGTTCGCACTTCCATAAATGAAGATATCACGTTTACCCATAATGGAAACCATAAAGGTATGCCCAAAATGAAAAATACAGAAGCTTAAGGAAAACATAAACATATTATATATCATATATAAATATAGTGTCATCTTAATGGCCACCTTTAAAGGTGTTAAATGAATGTTGAACGATCATCGTTTCGGGAGGCATAAATTCACCATCCACGGAAACAGTATGTTCTTTAACCATTAGATGTCGGTGTGTGTAAGTGTAGCTCAAATACTTCTTATAAAAACATCCTAGTATATTTAAGATACTGTAGTTGTTACAAAAGATATGAATAAAACGAGTTTATGGGGTTGGAGAAGCAAAATAAAACAAAAGGACTCAAGTGAAGACATTACCTTAAAATCGGGTAACTCCCTTTGGTTTGAGCTCAAAGGCTTCCTTGGGAAGACTTCTGCCCAAAGTGAGGCTCCAAGGAGTAAGATAGGGATGTAGAGAGACAAAATGGGCAGGGTTTGGCCGATCCAAAGGCTTTGGGAGTGTGGGTAAAGAGGTAGAGGTGGGGGCCTTTTATAAGAGGAGAGGAGGGGCACTCTTGGAAAGTAAAGAAATGTTATATTATTTTAAAATGCGTTTCGGATTCAAAAGGTCCCACATTGATATAATTCGAGGTTAAGGTGATAAGGGTTCGAAATCCACCCATAAAATAGGTTTTGGACATGTGTAGTTTATAGATTTTACATTATCATTTCATTTTATTTAAATCCTTTATTAATGAGATAATCACTGCATCATCATGATGTCATAAATAATTTATTATATATAAAGCCTAAAAACTATAAAACAAATATCATGATGTATGAAATCTTTTTAGCTTTCCAATGATTATTTATAATCAAAAATCTGACTTGTATAACCCCATGTAAATGTTTTTTAGTAAAACATCTCATGTTTGTTTCATTTTTACTTTAACATTAAATAAAAAGTTATTTATGTCATTTCCCAACCAAAGTGGCTCAATGGGGTCCCCAAGTTGACCCATGGATTGTATTGGTTGGCCACGACACATCCAATGAGGGTAGGACATGTGTCAAGCTCATCTCATATTATTAAAATATTATTTTTACCTTAAACCACACTAATTACCTCTAATCGCGATTAAGAACTTAAAAGTTACTATTCACCAAATATTATTTTAATCTCATTGAACCACATTTTACTTCTTAATGACAACCATATATGTCGGATTTTTGAAAATCAAATCACAGAAGTGGCAAATTTTCATTTAAACAAAAAATCAGTTTCTTTAACTACCACATAGTGGTTTCACTATTCATCAAAAATTGAAGTTTTTCAGAAAGATACCAAAACTTCACCCTAAGATATATTTGATATTTCGAATTCAAAAATTATGTCTATTTTAAAAAATTCAAAACATGTAAGTTGCATTAATTAATTTAATAACTAATTCCCGCTGTCATGACAAATAGCGTGTTTTTATGAAACAATAAGTATCAAAATATTGACACTAGTTTAAGTCCAATTTCAAAGTGAAATTGATTCCAATGACCACCATTGGATTAAATGATAAAAATATATTCATATTACACTTTAAGAACACTTAAAAGGATAATCTAACCATATAATTAAATTAAATGAAAAAGCAGTTTTGATGTAAAATGCAGTATTTTTCACTATTCATTAAAAAATGAACATTGTCAGAAAAATACCAAAAATTTATCCAATGTAAATTTCAATGTCCCAATAATAATGAATATGTTTATTTTTACAATAATATATTATAAAATTGTCAAAAGATAGATTTAATATGGTTTTCCATTAAAAGGCAGTAAAACAATCTTTTAAAAATATTAGTGTATTTCATGCTTAAGATTGGATTAATTTTCATTTTAAGCCTCTAAAACACTATATAAATCATTAATATACATAGATAAAAATTTCTATTATTCATTACTTACTTGGGATGTTACACCCATGATGCATCCCTAGGTCTCATGAGACAAATAGACGTGGAATTGGATGAGGCTTTTCCCAATGTGATATATGGATTTTGGCTGAAGCCTAATTCATTAGACGTCTTGGCCAAGGCCTTGAAAAAATGTTTCAGAATGTACGGCATATTCACTTCCCTCGTTATGATGCTAGTATTTGAAGATCATGCGGTTATTCGAGTAGTAGAATACCCATGATTATGTTTTATTATGGCATTATTTATTCAGCTCATATTTCTTCCATAATGTGTTCATTGTTTATGATTAAAGGCATGTGTTTTCAATTATTCACCATTTATAATGTTTATATTCTCTTCCGGTATATTGCTTACTCTTACTGAGCATTTGATCTCACCCTTTTCTTATGTTTCATTTTTCTCAGCACATGAAGAAGTAAATTATTAATGACATGCAAGCATAATCTAGGAGACATGATGTTGCTAGTGGAATAATTTAGCGTCGTTTTTCCTCCCCATATGTAAAGTTGGACTTCTGTATGTATATTTTTTCCTATAATACTAAACTACTCGGTCCTTAGGGAGTAGTATTCCTTGTATGTATGCCAATGTAATCTAATAAGGAACCAGCTCCGGGAAACTGGGGTCGTGTCCTTACAGTTGTTATCATAGGATTTTTAGTAGAAAACAAGGAAACTAGATTTAGAAAATGTAGATTATGTAAGAGTCCCTAAGATAGTATTTGAGGATAAACATACAAGAACATCTTGGTATTTTTGTAATGAAAAGATTATGTGGATCATTCAAGAAATAAATCCATGTCTGGATACGAGCAGGTAGAGGTGTCTCTGGCATATATATACCTAGGAGTGAAAGCTCCGACAAGGATTTTTGGGCATGACCTGGGGTATCCTGGTATACAAAAATAGGCCTTGCTACACTCTTGGTTACAACACTCATGGGGGATATTCATAGGATAATTCAAGTTTTCTTTACAAAAAAATATTAAGGATTTAAATGTAATTTTTATTTACTCAAATATACCATGATTATGATTAAGAGGTTAGCTATGCATAGAATTTCAAATTATACTTAGTATTTTTCTAAATTGAGATTATAAATTATGATTCATAACCTAATCTAGTGTATGCCATTTTTTCGGAATCGTGCCTTTAGGGATTATGAGTTTTCATTACACATATGGTTAGTGTCTATGACTATGATTTAAGTTAAACCCTTGTTTTATAACTTTTCAGAATAGGGAAAGTCAGTTAAAAATGGAAGGAGGAGGATCTGAAACGACATTTATATCCCTTCCTGAGGAATTTCTTGCAATAATTATTGCAAAGTCATGCCCCAACAATTCTGAAACATTTTCTAACATACAACTCACTTGCAAGGAATTGTTTGAGATGTCAAACACCTCCACTATACCTCGATACCATCGTGGATAATGGGTTGTATTTAATCAAATCCTATTTTCTCAATATTCTCATATTTTCAAGAAAGGTAAATATTATTAAGGAATTTTCAAATATTTTACCTTATCACAAGATTTTGAAGCATATTATGATTTTTTAAAAGGTGCTGAAGAAGGAGACCCTTGTGCATCTTATTTATATTTTCTTTTGAAATATAATATTTCAGCATATACTTATGTAATTTTAAAAGGACCATTGATTGAAAGTTTCCACTCAAATTCGGTCAGACTATTTTATAAAAATCAAGTTTTATCAGATGTTTTGAAATTATATGTCATACATAATTATTTTTCGAAACAATTTTTCTATGAACACCCATATGACCCAAGTTGTACAAGGTGTATCTGGATGAAGGAAGCAAATGATTTTAAAGGATCTCTAAATCATTGTTTCAATGCATGGACCTTCTATTTACCTAAGAAAGATGATGATGAAACTAGATGGAAACCATAATCAAGGTACCCTCAGTTTTTAATAAGTAAATAAGATTTTGAGGATAAAATTTCAGAAGGTGGGAATAATGTAACACCCCAGGAATTTTCAAATAGATCTATTATAGATTGCATAGATCACTAAGTCTATAACAACACAACTTTGTTATAACCTATCCATGTAAACATGATTTTTTCCCTTCTATGATGTGAACTTCAAAAATCTGACATACACATTTGCGATCAGTAAGTTATTTAGAGTCCAATAAGAAAAACATAATTTTTGGTTCATAGTAACTTACCCTTAGGTATAGTAGCATACCCTTATGAATAGTGACATAACCTAATGAATAGTAACCTTACTTATGATAGTATATAAATAATATTCAAGTGTATGTACGATATATCTATGATTTAAAATAAATAAACAAATGTTTTAAAACTCTTGTTTTTATAATAATTTATGAATTAATTAAATATTAAATTACTAATATATAAAAAATTATTTCTGAAAAATGGTCTTCATTTTTGGATTCTACATGTCGAAAAATGATTGGGGTAAATTTTTGGGATTTTTCTAAAATACATGAATTTTTTATGAATTGTGACATACCATAAATTTCAAAATTAAGATAGATACAATAATTATAGATTCATGTGTGATGTTCTGCTGATGTAAGACCACTTGGTTTGGGATCACATGATCAAAATTACTATTATTAGTCCTGGAATACTCACAAATCCTTATCTTGAGGAGAAATAATAAACTAATGAGTTTTATATTAAGAAATATCCCCTCTACTCCACTATAAAACCCCCTCTCACCCCCTTTCCATTCACTCCTCTCAAGCCTTGTGCCTTCTCCAAGAAATAAATACACTTTTTGAGGATTCATTTAATATTATTTTAAAGTGATTTCAGAAATTTTTGGAAACATTTTATTTGGTTGATATTGATGTAACCCTTACATGCATCATGTTATTTAACATGATGAATTATTTTTGGAAGAATTATGTCACATTTTATTATATATGATGACTTTTATAAGTCAAATTTTTAAAATAATTTTGTTATTTGGGAAATATGGTAAATTATTTGTGGAATTAATTAATTTCAACATTGGATACTACAATTTATTTTATAGATTAATGCATTATTTCATTATATAATGGTTTATTCGTTTTGGATATTTTCATAACATGTTTTAAACATGTTTTTAGTAAAAAAAAGGAAGAAAAGATTTTCATCCTTTTATATACCAAATTTTCAATTATAATTTGATTATAGTTCTTCATACATTAAATATCCATACTCATCATTCGGAGTAAAAGATGAGATAAAGGTGGAAAATTATTGAAACACACAACCAAAGGATAGAATTTATTTTATATATTTTAAGAAAAAAAGTGGGAATATTTTATTATTTTATTAGTATATACGGTAATGTAAGTAATAAAATATTAGAAAAGGATCTTGAAATAAAAATATAAACCTATTAATTTTATTTTTAATGATTAAATAGACTTTCTCACACATCATTTGTTCATAGTTTTGTTTTCAATTACTTTCCCATGATCAATGTTCTCTCTCACTCACTATAATTGTTTGGAAATTATTATTTTCCTCCATGCCCATATTCATAACTATCTATTAATGTTTTCATTTGGAATCCTATTTATGTGTTATTCTAGGAGGCCTTCATATTTTCCCTTTCCTTTTTTTCAAAAATATGTTTTATTAACTCTTTTTATGATGTCAGTTTTTGACAATTTTATTTTAAAATGATAAAACCTTGATTACTAAGATCATGATAATATTGTGAGGAAGATGTTTATTTAATTGGGGGGTATAATTTAATAACCTAGGAATTTTAAACAACACTATGTTTGATAACGTATATTACACACAGAACCGATCTTAAATGAGACATAAAGAAATATAACAGAAATATGAATATTTTAACATAATTATTAAATAGGAAGTATAAATAGGAATAATTAAATTAATAAAAAAATATAAATTTAAAAAATAATTTTAGTTTGTTGATTAATTTATAATAAATAATCTCTCGAATTTTAGCAAAGTCATTTTATGTTTCAAATATGCCTTTTACTTCCTTTTATGAGAAAATTTTAAAATCATTTTATTCTAATTTTATTAATTTTATTTAATATAAAGGATATTATTTTTATATCATCATATAAATTTTTTATGGTGAAATGTTAGGATTTTTCGAAAAAATTTAATTTTTTAGACAGTAGTGAAATATAGTGACTTTTTTTAAAACTGTCATTTATTTTCATTAAAAACACCAATTATGTTTTTAATTTGATCTTAAATTAAAATAATTATCATTTATATGTAAATATTATTATTCATTACATAATAATAATATATGTACATGACATTGGTTTATGTTTATTTGTCAGAAAAGAAACACATTTTCCTAAAAACTATTTTACATTGTCTTCTACTCATTTATATTTAAATTAATTTCTACAAATTATAGAAATTTAATAATGTAACATAGAAACCATATTTTGAAATATTATGGTAAAATTTCATAAATAGTTCTACTTTAATTTTTGTTATGATGAATAGTAAATGTGGTAAATATTTTTCACCTTAGTAAGGGTAAATGGGGAAATTCGGGTAAAAAATATTATAATATGGCATTAAAAATAAATCTAACACCTTATATAATTTTATTTGATTATTTTATTTCAACCAAACCTTTATATATTATAAAATATATCATTTTGGTGTCATTGTTCTTTGATAAAGACCTTTATATTGTTAATGTGATTGAAAATTCCAAAATGTCAGTCTTTGGATTTTAATGTTTGGTATGTGTTATCACAGTAATAATAATATGTTATGAATAAAAATAAAAGTTCATTTTAAATTATTTTCATTATTATAATATATTTTATATTTTTATTGATGGTATAATTACCTTAAATTTTGAAACAATGCTAACACAATGCCTATTCAAGTAATAGAAAAATCTATATGAATAATATTGAAATCGTCCAATGTGTTATTATTTTTATGAATTAGAGTTTCCTATTAGTTTTTTAACTAATAATGTATAATATATTGTGATAGATTTTATATTCTAATTCCATAACATTCTTGATGACATTAAAGTCAAAATAGGTGAATAGTTCTTATAATTACTCAAATGGTAATTTAAGTTAATTTATATATTATTAGATAATAAAAATATAGTAAATATCTTGAAAGAGGACATGGGGGATGGTTTATGTTTTAAAATTTCACCGAGTTACAATTTTTGAGTCAAATATTACTTTATTATTAAATTTATAACCTCTTCATATTGAAAAAATTGTTTCCAGGGTTAAGGTTAAAATTAGTTAATGAAGGGGTTAAACCCAAATAATTGGTTTAATAAGCAACATATACCTAAAAAATATTTTTTTAATTTAATTCAACCTTTACCTATTTTATATTTGATATTTTGGTCACTTCGTTCAACCTTCCCATGGAATACTTATTATATTAAAACCTTTTAAGTAATTCCAAACGTGTGCATTCTTTTATTATAATAGGTTATCACCTATCCTATACTATTCATAATAAATATTTCAACAAATATTGAGAAACACCTAAAAACATATTATGAATATTCTTATCCATGTTTTACAAAATTCAACGTCATTAAAAAAACCATCTTGAGGGTCCCTAGGGAGAAGTCCAAACAAGATCTCTTAAAGTGGAGGTAATCGTTTTAACCAATCTCTTTCATTTTACATATTATTCCAAATACATTAATTCCATAATAAATATTAAAATATAATAACATCAATATATCAATTATAATTATAATTTTTTATTTTAATGTTATCGCCTTATTTTATCTTATTTTCCATCTTACGGAGACTGAAAACATCATTCGTGCATACCTGTAGACTTCCAACTCTATAAAGTTATGTGTTTCCTTTTTCATCACTAATGCATAAGGTTTTATTATTATTATGGATTTAATTATCTATATATAAATATGATATTTATGAAATAATTATTCTTCCTGAAATATAATATATTACTTACCTTTTACCCTTCCACCCATTAAAATTGACAATGTCACTCTAGTATATGTGTGGAATACCACATACACGACGTGATGTGATTAATATTTCCTATATTCCATTTATTTGTGATTATAAAATTGTATTTTATGTTTAAAATGATAATTATTCCATTATTATTTTTCTAAGTATTATGGTGCAATGAACCCAATAACTATAGTCGACACACCAAAGTCATTTTTTACATCTGAAACAAACATCCACAAAACACCGTACATGGACTGAACTGATTATGTTATGAAATATTTCATTATAATAAATTAAATAAATTATTAATAATATTTTAAAAATCCTTGAAACTATTATCAAAATCAAAAAAAATACCATTATTATAAAGAAATGTGATAGACGTATATAGAATGTATGGACTCGAGGCAAGGAGTTTCTTACATCAATTTTTATTCATTGGGTTATATTTCTACTTAAATGACTTTATTAATAAGTTATTATGTATGATATTACATTTTATTATATTATATAGTATTTAAAATTGTTTAATATGTTTTTATATTTTCTACATAAAGTCACCATAATGATTAATTCTCACTTCACTAATATGATCTTTTAATAATTATTCATGTCAATATTGTTTATATGAGGATTTTTTCATATAACCTATAGAATTTTATAAGGTTTATATGTTTTGTATTGACATATTATATAATTAATGAATATTTTATTTGGATATTTATAGTTTTTTTATTTTCTTTAAACCTTTATATATTGATTCAAAAGTTATATATGTGTTGAGGGTTTTTGTGGTCTTAGTTTTTTTGTTTGAGATATAATTCATGTAATGAACAATGTTTTATTTTATAGGGTGTTTTTACTTCCTAATAAAAATTATTTTAAAAATATTTTCATGTAAATTATGTTTTTTGAAAAAATTTGTTACACTCCTTCGTTTAGTGGTTTTTTACTGAAGTATTACACAAGTTGCATGAATTTATCATCTCAATCATCCTTTTTTTAGAAATGTTTTAATTATTGCACCAATATTAATTTATATGATGTATATATTTACCATTAATATATAATATAGTTAATGTTTATTATCCACTAGTTATTTCATGTTTATTTCAATTTTCATTATCTTAAATGGGGTTTTTGTTTTAAAATAAATTATATTGTACATTTTTACCAACATTATTTTGATGTCATAAAAAATCTTGAACAATGTATTTCACCATTTTAGTTATCCAATTTTAATAATTTAATTTTCTAATTATAAATTATTTAAAAAAATTATTTTACATGACCATTATACTTCTATTAATTCATTAAAAAATTAAATTTCTTAATGTTTTCTGTACGGGTCACTTTTGTGCTTTTTTTAAAATGTTTAAAAGGGAATCTTGATTTTAAAATTTACAACATTAGAATATTTTCAGGTATTCATGATCATTCACTGTTTGGAAGCTTCCATTATATGTTTCTATGGTTATTTTTTAAAAAATACCTTGTATTATAGAAATATTTGTAAAATATTACTAAAAGAAATGGGTATTTCCATTTTTTCAAACAAATGTTTTAAATGTTCTATTAATTTAATTTTCCTTTATGTGAAAAAACATTAATGATTACTATGATTCACTAAGAATTTGTTCTTATCATTCCATCTATATTGTCTCTCTGGATAGCTTATGATGATTTTTTAAAGTGGTTGTCAGGAAACTCAATTCTTTTTCAGGGTTAAATATAGAAATGAATGTTTTAATGAAATTAAAGTATCCAGTAGTTTGATAATGATGTGGAACATGGAATTTCATGATGAATTTGGTATTTGGAAGTGAACATAAATCCTTAAGTGTGCTTGGTAGATATTATAATGGGGTCTGTTATAGCCCTCTAATTCATTGGGTGATGTGATAGAGTTAACTGGATGGAAGTTACTCCAATGATATGACCAAGTGATGTTACTCCTAAGAATGGTCAAAATTAACTAATTGTATGATAATTTTAAGAGATGAATAATATTACCAATTATTGGTTACTCCTAAGATTTATTATAATTATATTATTAAGTTATTCCAAGATTAATTTTTATGCTCCAAGATACCTATATATTTTCACAATGATTTTTGTAAGTTTTAATGTATCATTTTCTCAAGAATGTTTTTTCACATCACTCATTATTATTCTCTTCTATAGATCCTTTATTATATTAATTATTTATGATATTACCCATAAATTATGATTTCTTTTGGTGTATGAATTTCCTTATGTTATTCATATAAACTTTTATTTCTCCCTAATACCTATATAATAATATTAACCTCACTCATGATAATAAATTGAAAATGCTGATTTCCCTTACATATTGTTTGAGATCACCCTCATTATGTTTTCCACTTCATGATGTTATTAATATTTATCTTAAATAAATTTTATCTTGAAATGTTTTATGTGTGATTAATTTTATGAAAATGTTGAAGACGTAATTTAAAATAAGAAAATATTATAGTGTATGAAAAATGATTAATAAAATACATTTTTATTTTTATGTAATAGTTTGTCCTAATTCAATAAAACTATAAGCATAATGGTCCATGGTTATGTAATATATCCAACATTTTCTTTTGATGTTATATGTTTTAGATGGCCAAAATTGGTTGATGGTTGTTATTATGAAATATTGAATTGTAAATATTGTGTTTCTAGAACTAAATATTGGAGTGGTGGATTGTTACTGTAATAATAAATATTCTAAGAATATGGCTTAGTAAGGGAATTTTATATCATTTTTTGGGTTATAGAATAACATGGAAGACATTATTTACTACATGGATTATTGACTTATAAGGATAGGGAATATAATCCTAGAGATATGTGGTATTATGATTTATATATATATATATGATTGCCCTATGGTGGCATGAGGTTTGAGGATATTTATATTAGTATCGAACCATAGACAGGTACCCTATGTTTCTAATTTATAAAATGAAATAGAGTACACATAGATCAGAATATTAAGGGGAACTACATATAAATGAATGGAATAATTCAAAATGTGATATGGTAATATAATACATATTTACTACTAGACAAAATTCCTTGAATGAAAAAAACATAATATCTAAGCCCACATAAGTCTTGCTTGGGGTAGGAAACAAGAAGACAAAGCATACTTTCTATACAGATCAAGGGATTAATAATTATGAATGGGATGAACTTAAAGATTTTATTAATATGTATTTCATATATAATATGTCTCTTAAGATAAATTATGTGCTTTCATATAAAAAATTTGAAATATATATGAGGTCATTTTATGAAAATATTTTTAAGGAATCCTGGTCTCTATGAGGCGTATCATCATGAAAATAATAAAATATGGATGTATTTTACATTGTGGGTTGGGTCTCAAAGAGGAATCCTATATATCATGAATAAATAGGAATAAATGGCTTCATAGTTTATAAGTTGTGTACTTTAATATCACATGACAATGATGTTGACCTTTTAGTTTAACATCATACGCTGACGATGTTAACTATGTAGTTTAATGGAATATGGTGAGAACATTAATTTCCAAAATGGATATCGAAATGTGTACATTGGATGATATATGGGTGGATTTATGGTCCCCATGGAAAAAATAGTCTTGTGGAGGGACATTATAAAAAATATATATATGGGAATTCATATTCTCATATAGGGATCAAAACTTCAAAATGTGTCCTATATATCATATTTTTAAATGAATAAGTGTTTGAATAGTTTATATTGAGATTGTATTGGGATTATGAATATTTTTATTCCCAAAAATATATATTATGCCTTACACCTAATAAGGACTCGTGTAATGGATATATTTTAATTGCATTAATGGTGTAATCAACTCATCTCTCTACGCCCACGTTATTCATGATTGGTTTGAGAAACAATATAAAATGTAAGATTATGTGTGTTTCATAATTTGATTTTTAAGGGGATTACATCTGGAGAGGAATCCCATGAGGGACATGGACTCATTTAAGAAATGGAATGGGACTTTCAATGGGGTGGATAGCCATTAAAAATATGGAATCATGGAAGGAATGATTAGGGACTTACCCCGAGTGTATGCTAATAAGGGATACCTATGTAATTAAGGGTGTGAAAAAAGGAGAATTGGTTGTGCCTTATACATATAATGTTTTCCTAGAAGATAGGTTGGGTATGAAAACTAATAAAGCCACCCACCATGGATATATTTTAATTTTGTTATGTCTCAATAGAATTTTCTCTCAAAGAGGAACAATTTTATTTAAGTTATCACTATGAGATCGCATGAAGTATATGTGGTCATGTGATAGTATAAAGTATTCCATATCATGTGATTGACTAATGGATATGTTTATTGATTTTATAGAGATTCAATATTTATTTCAATCATTATTGTGCTATTTGAAACTATTATTGTATTGAAAATTTCAAATATAATAACAAATTTCACTTCATGATGGATTGAATGATTTAATGTTTATAGATTTTAAATAGGTAAATTTTTATTTTTTAAATGATTAAATTTTAGGAGGATTTGATATGGTGATCCCATTATGGAATTTAATAAAAATGAGAGAAATACGCGAGATCTCGATAACACTTGTATACTTTAATAATTTTTTTGGATAACCCCTACATCCCATGGGGGTGAAAACTTGTGAAAATTATACAACTATGTTGAAAAAATTTCTATTGAAGACCATAGATACCAATTTATAATGGCCCTTTATTTTCATACATATACATTACATAATGTTTTATAGAATACCTACAACAATAAACAAACAGATGCACAAAAACCATATTGTTTTAGTTTCTTTGGAAACACGAAAAAATAAACACTGTTATATGAGTGAGCTAAATTATATCCCACTTGGGTTTCCAAGAAAATAAGCCTTCTTATACATATCATACATAAAAAATATCTTCATAACCCGGGGAAGGAAACCTAAAAATTGATAATCTCGTATGTTCAGTATGGGTATTCAAGGGAGATATGTAAGAATAAAAACGAGTATAAGGGTATGAGAACATGATCATAAAATTAGATGATCATAATGTACATATAAATGATTATAAACATGGATCCTGGCATAAATATTAGTAGTTCATAAGTGATGAATCACAAGGGATACAAGATCATTATCCATAAAGTAATAATACATGGATTTTGTAGCATACAGATAGAAAATATTATGTAAAGGCTACCTACTAAGACATTAATAACATGTTAGGATTTTGATAATAAACCACATACATTATTTGGGATTAGGAATCCCTCCGATATACCCTCTTGTTTTAGTATTGGGATTCCCTCTCATTTACCCTCTTGTTTTGGGCTTAAGATCCCTCTTTTTACAGGCTTTGGATGACCTTCCATTTACCCTATTGTTTTAGTTTTGGGATTACCTATAGTTTTAGTATTGGGATTTCTTTATTTGTTCCATCTTCTTACAAGATTGTGATTACCTCCCATGTACCTTCATGTTTTAGGATTTGGATGCCTCCCATTTACCCTCTTCTTTTGGGATTAAGATTATCTCTTGTTTTAGGATTAGAATGCCTTCCCTTGTACCCTATTGACCTCACAAAACATTTATCATTTCCCAATGCATTTGAGGGAGATATAGGTCCCACCCATATCATAATATGATCATACATACATGTGCCACAAGATAATAAAACTCTCATCATATCATGAAAAATAAAATTGATGGGTTTCATAAACAGTTGTTGGCGCCAAAATAATGACCGAAAGAAAGGAACGAAAAAGATGGCTGGTGCGCTGCCTCGCGAAGCACCGACGTGAAGCACCAATGCGAGGCACCGCTACGAAGCGCCCCGATCATCGCGGCCTCACGAAGCTCCAGAGGCGGTAAAGATCCACCAACGCATTTGACATTCGCGAGCGCGTCGCGAAGCTCCAGAGGTGGTAAAGCTCTTAAAACGCATTTGGCATTTGCGAGCATGCCGCGAAGCTCCAGAGGTGGTAAAGCTCCGTGAACGCATTTGATGTTCGCGAGCGCCTCGTGAAGCTCCAAAGGCGGTAACCCTCCACGAACGCATTTGACGTTCGCGAGCCCGCCGCGAAGCTCCAGAGGCGGTAACGCTCCGCGAACGCATTTGACGTTCGTGAGCGCGCCGCAAAGCACCCGAGGCGGTGTGCAAGTTCTGCTTCACGGTGCCCCTTGCCTATAAATACTGGACTCCCCCTGAGTCCCGAGGACGGACAATCCGAATTTTCGGCTTCTCCTCTCCCGAATCGCGAAGCACGCTTTGCCTCGGGAATCATGAGCTCCGCGAGGTACTTCTACTTCGCGAGACGCCTTTGCTTTGTCTCGTTTTGAGCCCCTCTTCTGAGAGGGATGCCCTTCGCAAAGATCAAGGGCATTCACGAAGGACAGGGATTCCCAAGGGAACCCGGGTAGCTGTGGAGCATTTATGCTTCGCGAAACACCCAACATGTACTAGTGATTCCTATGCTAAGGCAGGATCCCTACACATCGCGAAGCACACTGCTTCGCAGGACCCTGCTTCGCGAGGCACCTCTTCTTCGCGAGGCAGTTCTCTGCGAACACTATTCTACTTCGCGAAGCACCTTCCACTCACACTTATGCCCCATGCTAAGGCCAAGGCACTCCACTTCACGAAGCACACTCCTTTGCTTAGCAATTCCTCTTCCCGTGTGACCCTCCAGGTTTTCACGATGTGATTTCAAAGTCCCATGGACAATACCACCCATAGCGTTGCTTCGCCTAATGCTTCTTCACATAGGCACGCTAACGGATATTGCTTCTTCGCATAGCCATGCTAACGTGGACCCCTTGATGGTTCGTTCCACAACCCCCCTTGACCATGGCCTTACTGGTACCTTCCCTTCCCTAAGGACCAGAGGGTACCGGTTATGTAAGTCCTAGGGGTGCGGAGTAAACCCACCTCGTCCGATCTGCAAGACGTTAAACTGCCAAGCACCACGTCCTCAACACATGACGTTAAACTGTGACCCGACCTCGTGCCTCTCACGAAGGGTCCCCCAAGCTCGAACATTCTTTACACCACTCGTCTCCACAGGAATAGAATCACCCATCCACAAGGGATGATATCCTCCTTATTGGAGTGGCGTATGTTCATAGGAGAAGGGCGACCCAAGTTCCCCAACGGATGGCTGCACCTCTACATCTCCGTACTTCCCCACTACCAATGTCAGTGGAGGGCGTGATAGGGAATGAGGCACCTCCCATAATTGGTCCCAAACCCCTCTTTTGTTGTGCTTTGTCGCACTCTGGGCCTCCATCCTGGAGTAAGTCCCAGCACCATGGGCCGCCTAACGCGTAAGCCCCTCTTCGCTTCTCACGGACACATCCTTCGTGACGTGATTGTCAGGTCCTTGCACCCTCTTGTTTATCACACCGAGCATGACTCGCGTGGTCTTAGAGTGAGCACCGACCCTGACCCCCACCCATAACGAACTACGAGGTCTTTGATCCATGTCAAGGCATGGTACGTAGGAAGCCTTCATGTGGTTTAAGCCACATTGCTCGGTCGTTCGTTCACGTCGAGTTTTGCCCTCGTCCAGCATGATGTTAAACTGCATGCCCCGTCCCGCATGATGTTAAACTGCATGCCCTCGTCCAGCATGACGTTAAACTAGACCCCCCCCCCCTCGTCCCGCATGACATTAAACTGCACACCCATTCCCACCTGAACTACGAGTTCTTTGATCCATGTCAAGGCATGGTACGTAGGAAACCTTCCAGAGGTTCAAGACCACCACTCATTGGACCAAGGTCCACCTTCACGTCAGTTCGCCGACAAAGCCCCACCTAAACTACGAGGTCTTTGATCCATGTCAAGGCATGGTACGTAGGAAGCCTTCCTGAGGTTCAAGCCCACCCATCATCATTCATGTCGAGTTCTACCTTCGTCCAGCATGACTTTAAACTACATCCTAGTCTGACGACAAGCCATTGTGACTAACCCGAACTACGAGGTCTTTGATCCATGTCAAGGCATGGTACGTAGGAAGCCTCTACGAGGTTCAAACCCACCATACGGTCGTTCTGACCTCATTCACGTCGTTTCACCCCCGTCCTGCATGACATTAAACTGTACTCCACCACCCGAACTATGAGGACTTTGATCCGTGTCAAGGCATGGTACGTAGGAAGCCTCCCTGAGGTTCAAGCCCAACAATCATTGGCCCAAATCGTCTCCTAGTCGGTGTGCCAAGCCCCCATTTTTACCCGAACTACGAGGACTTGGATCCATGTCAAGTCATGGTACGTAGGAAGCCTTCCAGAGGTTCAAGCCCATTTCCCATTGGACCAAGGTCCATCATTTACGTCGGTTCACCGACACCCACTGCCCATCGTTTATTCACGTCAGGGTTCACTACCGTCCCGTATGACGTTAAACTGTGTTCCATCAATCCTTTGAACTACGAGGACTTTGATCCATGTCAAGGCATGGTACGTAGGAAACCTTCATAGGGTTCAAGCCCACCACCAGTGGACCCACGGGTCTTCTTTCACGTCAGTTCACCGATGAAACCCTTTGAACTATGAGGTCTTTGATCCATGTCAAGGCATGGTATGTAAGAAGCCTTCCAGAGGCTCAAGTCCACCACTCATCGGACCAAGGTCCACCTTCACATCAGTACGCTGACAATGCCCATCGGACCAAGGTCCACCTTCACATTGGTTCACTGACGACATTCATTGGACCAAGGTCCACCTTCACGTTGGTTTGCCGGCACCATCCCGAACTACACAGACTTTGATTCCCTGCCACGGGGATACGTAGGAAGCCTCTCCAAGGCTCAAGCCCAACTTCACCATCGCCCCTGCGATGGTCCCATTTCAATCCCCCTCCACTCCATTCATCCACCTATCACCCATTTTGATTCTCTCCCGGACCGTCATATCCCGGTGAGACTATGTCGGTACGCTCTTCTTCACAGCCGCCCATGGGCTGGCCCCAGTATCGGCATCCCTTCAAGGGGAATCCCTCAATCAGATCGATCCTAGATAATTCTCCAGTTGGGTTGATCCATCTCCGCTAGACGTTAAACTCGCGGCATACCCTGTGTTAAACACAGGAGGCTGAGAAAAACCTCAGACATGTGTCTATGGCATATAATTCCCCGCGCTCGATGTGGGATGCCTCGGGCTTCCATGCCCTCGAGAAGCCCTGTGACCAGGGATAATAGACAGTCATGCCAGGTTCCCCAGCATCCAGACATGCTACTGATGCCTCAACATGACTACTCCCCTGACTGAAGGTTGCTGCCCTGACTAGACCCTTTGGAATGTCCCGAGAGAAGTATTTTAATTAACCGACGTCCATGGAAACATGGCACTGGGAAGAGTTTCACGAACTACGTATTAAATCTACGAGAGAGACCCGGACAAGGTGACGAGTTCTATGGAGGAATCCCCAGAAGGAGGAGCCGACATCCCATCATCCCGTTTTGATCAAGGAGAAGACTTCCATGAACAAGGAGCGAATGCCGCCTGCCTTTGGAAAGCGGGAATGCGGGGAAACAAGCACCGCGCGTCCTCCCCTGCGGACAGACGGATGCGCGCGCGCCCCGGCGAAAGCGTCGGAAACAAAAATGGTGAAACCGACGTGAAATTATTCTCCTCAATATGGAGATTAGTAGCGTTCGAGACACCAGTAGATTGACGTGTCACCAGATCCAGATATCTGGTGCCTGGTCCCGCCATGAAAATAGCGGGCCTATCGTGAAACTCACCGGAAGTCGGGGCAGTAGAACATGGGGCACTCCATTCTGTAGCGTGTTGGCGTGGATCCTTCTTACAGACGTGGAGAATAGAAGGACGTTGGGGCACTGGTTGTCAATCCTTTTCCTCTCAGTGCTGATGAGTTGATCCCTTCGTTTCTCAGGAACCAGGTTGCTGTTACAGAGACGCGTTCACTGCCCGCTAGCCTACGCAGGGGCAGGGGAAACATCGCCACAGCCACCCCACCTGGCGCCGCTACCGCCAAGACGGTCGTCGCATCGTGGAACACGGGGTGCCCATGTCCCCTTTCCCCATCAGAGGTCATTCAGCGAAGGGTGATCAACAACCTCGTGCGCAGGTACGAGGAGAGAGGGGTCATCCCAACTCTGGATATGGCCTTCCTGGACCTGGAGGCATCCAGGCCCCGCCGCCAACGCCGCCCTAACAGGCCGCGCAGGGAGCCCCTGCTCCCCACCCCAACGTTCAACCATTTTGGGAGCCTGTCCCCGGAAATCCTTGAAGACTCCTCGCCTTATGCGGAAGAGGCGGGCGTCGTCCGGCTCAGCCCGCTCAGGGTCCCGACCCAAGGGCTCCAGGCAAGAGCTCCCGCCCGTCCGCATCAGTGCCGCCGTCTGACTCTGCAGGAAGAGTAGGCAGGCTATGTCCCTGCACCACCTACACCAGCTCGCCTGACCCGACGTCAGCGACGGGCCCGGGCTGAGGACGCTCGCCCAGGCACATTGACGTCGACAACTACAGTGGCCCGAGCCACCACCGACGTGCATCATGAAACCCCTGCATACACTGAGCCGGGGCACTCCTTCACCCAACCAGAATCGAGACCCCAACCGCCCAACGGGCAGGCTGGGTTGACTCTCCGGGTTGCAGGCCCAAGTGGTGATCGCTGCGAACTAACCCGTTGTGATGTCACCCCGTACGGAGGTCCTCCCCGTACCACTACTCCATAGAGCGTGGGCCTTACCCGCTCCAAAGTTTGTCATGGAGGTATGCCTCGTGCTACCCCCATCCCGAAAGAAAACCTGCCCCGCGGCAGTGACGCTCAGCGCGGAAACCTTTCCCGCGCCCACTATGCAGGGTATGGAGTCCATCCTCCTGCCCCCGACCGCCGATCTGAAGGCACCGTCCATCTGGTCCTTCTCCAACATGGGGGACCGCCCTATGTCCTCTCTAAAACTGGAAAAGGTCCTCCTCGCCCCAGCAACTCGAGGAGTGAAGGTCAGCCTCGCTCCGCCCGCATCGACCATGGAGGTCCTCCCCATGCTCCTGCCGATTCCAACAGAGGCTCCGCCTACATGGGTGCTGTTCATGGAGGTCCTCCCCATGTACCCTTCGACATTTACCCTGGTTCCCCTCGCACCTCTGCTATCTCGAGTGGGGGCCCTCTCTGCCACGGCGCCAGTGCCACCCCGAGACTGCCTGATAGGAATCAACCATCTACCGAAGAGCCACCCCGAGGCAGGAGAGCGGGCCGTCGCCGCCACAAGAAGAATCATGGGAAGGCCCGGGTGGAGATCAAACCTGCCAGCTTCTCCGACTCTGAAACGGAATGCGATTCAGCGATGGAACCTTCTCCCCACTCCTCCATATCATGGACTGGGGCAGGAACCAGATGCGTTATCCTCATTCTCCCGGAATTTGAGGTCCACCAGATTCCCATCTCTCTCCGCGGGTACATCCAGGAGGAAGAAATCTTGGGAATTCTGCAGGTCTCGATCGCGCAATCACCGCCTATGTCACCAGAAGCGCCATCTACCTCTACCATAGATCACAGAGAGTTATTTTGGGGGCCAACGGCGGTAGAGCGACGACACGACCTGTCGCCGGTAGCCGTGATTCCTGTGCCAGAAGCTGTGGCTATCAGCCCGTTGTATCGTGACATTGTGGCCAGGTCACCTCACTCTTTGGAGGATGGCCCGGAATTCGGCGGTCAGTTAGCTCGTTCGTCGTATTCTCCACCGCCGAGCTTACTATCCCAGAGGTCCGCCTCGGTACCGCTACTGGTCCCTCAGCAACCCCTGGTTGACGAGTGGGGCAACACAGGGCAAGACCCTGAGTCCGAGCCCAGGTGCTTTTGGAGTATTCTCGCAGCGGATTACTTCCCGGAAAAGTTCTGGCCGACGGCGGCGCTAAATTTTCACGTTCCGGAGTCTCTTACCCCTGAAGAAGTGGGGTGCCATTGTCGAACCCTATGGGCGAAACACGTCCACCTTCGTTACGAACGGGTGGTGTACCCCAAAAGTTGAGAGAACTTCGAAGAAATCGGCGAGCAGTGCCGCTTGATCGATGCGGCAGGACCACTTGTGGCCCAGCACCCTGAGTCGCCAGGCCGCCAGAGCGCCCTTCAACGGAAATGCGTTTAGAGTTTTAAAGCACTCCGTAGAATCGTCAGGGAAGATACCCCCCATGTGCAAGTCCGTGGTTGGGGACACTATGCCGCTCTCCTCTTCAACCCTATCTGACGGCAGCCCGATTCGTTATGTGACATCGAGGACATGCCCTTGAGAGGGGTCGCAGTCCACATGGCTGACATAGTGGACAAGAAAGACGAGCTTGAATTCCTTGATGGAGACTTACCCCCCGAGGGCGTACCGCCACTGCTGGACCCATCAGGGAGAGTTACCCGTTAGCAGAGGGACCTGCTAGGCCTCCCCGTACCCACCGAGTCTCTGGTACTCGGTAGAAACACCGGCAAGGGTAAGGAGCACGTCTAAACTATCAAGCACTCCGACCCTTCCGCCTCTGTGCATAAAACAGACGAAGATCCCGAGAAGGCCACGTTACGCCAGCTTCTTACTGAGCAGAAGAGGCTGGTTGACGAACTCTTGGCTGAGCGCGCCGCAGAGCGGCGACCCGACTATGGTGATCCCAGGCCGGGGGAGCAGGGGTAGGAACAATTTCCCCCCGGTGGGATGCCTCCGGGAAACCCCGATCATGCTACTGCCGCATACAGGGCAGAATCTGGAACGTACGACAAGAGGGTGCGATACGTCTCGCCAAACCCCCACGAGCGACGGGGCAATCTGAAGAATCCAGTCTGGGTTCCCCCAGTCGCCCCGTAGGTCGCTCCGCCAGTCAATCCAAGAGTGGCCGAAGTCGTCTACCATGTTGATGAACCTGGCAATGCACTTGTGGTTAGGGATCCCCATCAAGACAGGGACCCCCACCCGGATGATCTTATCGCGGCGCTCACAGCCCGCCTCGAAGCACTAGAAACGTGACAGGTGGCGGTCCCACCAAATGGCAAGCCTTATCCCGCATGGGTGCATGATATGCCCGCACCTCCGGGTTTTGGGAACCCCACTTTCTCGCCTTTTAACGAGACAGGGGACCCACCGCAGCACTTGGCTCATTTTTCTTCCAGGTGTGGCCCCATGCTGGGGACCCCGGCTCAGCAAGAAGCCGCCAAGCTCCGATGTTTTGTACAGACATTGGAAGGTCTGGAATTCGTCTGGTACAGCCAGCTCCCTATCAGGTCGGTGACCGGTTGGGAGGATCTTTGCCGGAAGTTCTTATACCAGTTCATCTCCACCACACGGAAGATCAGCATTGTAGACCTCTTCAAGTGCAAGAAAAGTCCTGATGAGCGGGTTGCAGATTTCATCGCCTGGTGGAAGGGACTTACGTATTCCCTCGATATGCCACTGACTCAGGAGAAATTACTGACGATGTGTGTGGGGAACGTCAAGACAGAGCTGGTACCCTCCCTGATTACCCAGAACTACCCTGGAGGGTTCAGATATTTCTCAGATAAGGCTCAGCGCCTTGAGGAAGCCCTGCAACAGGATAGTTAGGTACATTTGTTTCCCCCCATGATCCCAGCCAGGAGGACCGCCAGGGCTGAACCCGCCGCGGTGGCCCAAATAGAAGCCCCAAGGCAGCTTGAGTTACATCCGGCGGCACCATCCCCGCAACCCCGCAGAGGTCCCCCACCTCAAGCACAGGCTCCTGCCCAACAGCGACCGCCTCAGAACCGACAGGTTCCCCCACGCAATGCCCCACCGCCACCTAGGTGAGACAATCAGGCGCCGCCTCCTCGGCAGGCCCCTCCGGCCCATTGTCAGGGCCAGGCCCCCAGGGCCCCCTATCTGGAAAGAAGGCACCAGACTTATTCGTTCAACGAAAATCAGGTCCTTGGATACTTCCGAAGTGCTCTAGAGCAAGGGATTGTGCGTTTTCCCGAGTGCAGAAGGCCGGAAGAGGCGAATCTCACCGATCACCCCAACTACTGCCCTGATAATCAGATTCTGAGGCACACCCTCAAGCAATGCTATGTGTTTAAAGACTGGCTTCAAGACCAGGTCAACAACAACATAGTCATGTTGGGCCCAGCACCAGCGCAAGTGGCTGGTGTCTTTGCAGGATCAGAGATCGGCAGCGACAGCGAAGGCGAGTGGCAGCAGGTCCCCAGTCGCGGATCCCGGAAATATGACGACTGGATGGCTCGAAAAACCATCGTCTGTGCCCATGGTATCATTTGGGCGCTCCTGAAGCAGTCAGAACCTTCAGAATAAGTAGCTGGTGCCTCTGCATCGTCTTCACAGTCAACCACTTCCCAAAAGGGCAAGCAGCGGCGACGCAAGAGGTAGCAACGCGCACCGCCGGTGCCATCGTCATCCCATACTCTCGGCGACTTTATGCCCCCTGAAATGGGGATTCCTCCCAGGATCCGCCCAGCGGTGGATGACTCCTCGAGCGACAGCCAGGGGTACGCTTCGGTTAACACCATGGAGCTGGTAAAGCCCTATATGACCCCCGACGAGGGGGAACGCCAGGCAGACCTCCCCAACGTTCCTAGCCGACGTCAACGTCAGCGGAATCGCAACCGTGTCGGTCATCGAGGTACGTCAGCATGCACTTTTGGCTAAGCCGTGCACACTACTGAGACCAGGCAGCAGGCTCAGCGCAGATCTCAACACGCACAACCCCATCTAACGCCCTCGGCTCTACCTCCACCGCCATGCGTGCTATTGGATCGGGGAGAGCTGCCTCGTTCGTATCATAGTCAGTCTTGCCCGGCTACAGGCCAGCCTCCGCTGTCCGATCCTAGTCCGGCGTCTACTCTCCAGGCTTCTACTAGTAGGCAGCAAGATGTACCCAGTACTAGCTGATCGCCGGTTCAACCTGCAGGACCCGCTATGCCTCCAAATGCCGAACGACCTCCTGTAAGCAGAGGTTCGCGTTTGGCACGAATGTATGATGTCCTGAAGCACCTGGCCGGCATTCCAGCGAGGCTTCCTATCCTTGAGGCCCTTCTCCTGTCATCCGAAATGCTCAAGGCACTTTCCGAGGCCCTAAGGAGCCCCCTCCAGTTTGAGACGGAGGTAGCAGCTGCAGAAGCCTTCCATACAGAGGCGATTGAAAACGCCGAATTCCAGGCGGTTATCTCATTATCCGGTGAAGATGAGGACCCTCCTATACAGGGGCACATTCTCCAAATGTACATCACTGGCCACTTCAATGGTGTGGAAGTCCGCCGCTTCCTCGTTGACACGGGTTCCGGAATCAATCTAATTCCAACCCGGACGTTACGAAATATGGGTCTGTCTGAAGGTGATTTCACTCCCTCTGCCCTCAGAATCTAGGGGTACGACAGGACCGAGCAAACCCCAGTTGGAAATATCCACCTGAAGACTCAGTTTGGTGGCTTAATTGCTAGCACCGAGTTCATGGTCGTCTCTTAGGACACCACCTACAATGCATTGATTGGTATGCCATGGCTCCATCTGCATGCAGCAGTCCCTTCATTATATCACCAGTGCCTCAAGTACTCGCTCAACGGTCGAGTAGGCGTGCTCCAAGGAGATGTGTCCCCTTTTTCTTCTTGTGAGGCCCGCTATCTGGATGCGGGTTATTACAAAAGTAAGGATAAGCAAATCCTAGTAAGTGAGGATGAACCCGCCCCCGTCAAAAGTGACCCTGGGCAAGCATGGATGATGCCTACGTCCTCCCGATCCACCGGTTGGAGTCCACAACCCCCGACATGGGGAAATGTTTTGTTGTTTCGGGTACGCAAGGAAGGCATGTTCCCGTGTCCAAGCGACGGCGGAAAATCACCTCGTACTCCTGCATCAACTAGGCTCAGGTCATCCCGGAACCTCCTACTCTTGTACGGTACCGGGACGTCAATCTTATGACAACGGCGGTGCGCCATACGTGTCTCTTCCACCGGGCTGGAATAAACCGACTCAGGCCGACACGTCACCACTACTTTGATATCATCAAACGTGTCCCCTTATGCCGAAGGCTAGATGGGATAGGGTCGACTGCCTTCATTGCTACGGTCTCAATGGCAAGTGAGTCTCCCAATGTGATGACCGCTTCTGCCCAAGCTAGCACCAGCTGCCCCTCAGATTTTGATAGACCAGAAGTATCTTCCGTCATGGGAAGTTCCCCCATGGGTGGGGAGGAAGACCTGGAGGATGCTCCCCCCGCCTTTGAAGAATGTGTCTCTTCCACAGTTGATGAACTGGTACAGGTGAACCTTGGTAGCGAGGCAGATCCGAAACCCACATTGACCAGTGCAACCATGTCCCCCGAGGAGCGGCAGCAGTACGTAGACTTCCTCAAACAACACTATGATGTGTTTTCTTGGAGTTACAACGAGATGCCAGGACTAGAGCCCCAGGTATCCGTTCACCGTCTAGGCCTCCCGGTGAAACATCATGGGTTTAAGCAGCCCCCCAATAAAATGCACCCTTCTCATGGTGCTATGGTTGAGGCCGAAGTTAACAACCTTATCAAAGCCAACTTCGTTAAGGAGGTCCAGTACCCCAAATGGCTTTCCAACATTGTGCCAGTCAGGAAGAAGAATGGGTAGATCAGAGTCTGCATCGACTTCCGCGATCTTAATCGCCACTGCCCAAAGGATGACTTCCCACTCCCGGTGACAGAGTTATTGATTGACGCCACGGCCGGGTTCCAAGCTCTCTCTTTTATGGATGGGTATTCTGGGTACAACCAGATCCGGATGGCCCCCGAAGACGAGGAGTCCACTGCCTTCAGGGCTCCCAAAGGTACCTTTTGCTACCAGGTTATGTCATTTGGTTTGAAAAATGCAGGTTCCACTTATCAGAGGGCCATGCATAGCATATTCAAACCGATCCTCGGGACGTTGGTGGAATGCTACGTGGATGACCTCGTAGTCAAATCATTTCAGTGCCAGGACCATCTCAAAGACCTTGAGAAAGTGTTCGGTTTCCTCTGTTCCCGTCACCTGAAGATGAACCCGCTGAAGTGTGCCTTCGGGGTCACCTCCGGGAAGTTTCTGGGCTTTGTTGTCAGATACCGAGGTATCGAGATCGACCCAGAGAAGATCAAGCCCATCAGCCAAATGCCTCCCCCGAGCAACATTCGGGAGCTTCGAGGCCTTCAAGGCCACTTAGCCTATATACGCCGATTCATCGTGAATCTGGCCGGCAAGTGTAAGCCCTTTTCCTGGCTCATGAAGAAGGGCGCCGCCTACGAATGGGATGAGGAGTGTCAGACCGCCTTCGAGGAAATCAAGCAGTATCTGCTACAACCTCTGGTCTTGATGTCGTCTGTCTCCGAAAGGCTACTGGTCCTTTACATGACCACCCTGGAAAGATCCCTCAGTGCACTGCTCACCCAGAATAATAACGAGGGTACTGAGAACAGTCTCTACTATCTCAGTCTCATGCTTCTCGATACGGAGGTTAGATACTCCCCTATCGAAAAGAGTTGCCTCGCGTTCGTCTTCAGCGTGTAGAAGTTGTGACATTACCTGCAGCACCATGAGGTGAAATTGGTCTCTCGGGTAGACCCACTGAAGTACATCTTGAACCGCCCCATGATCACTGGCCGACTTGCACGGTGGGCGGTGATTCTCCAGCAGTTTGATATCAGGTTCGTACCTCAGAAGGCCATTAAGGGACAGGAGTTGGCAGACTTTTTAGCTACCCATCCAACCTCCGTGGATTAATACCTGAACCTGGATTTCCCTGACGAGACTATCCTCTCAGTCGATCATGTTGTCCCGTGTTGGAAAATGCATTTCGACGGCACCTCCCGGAGCCCCACCGGTAGGAGGCTCAACAATCCCAAGCTCAACAGAGTGGGCCTGGGTATTGTCTTCATTACCCCGGTGCAGGCCATCCTGCCATACTCATTCCTGTTGTCAAAAGGTTGTACGAACAACGAGGCAGAGTACCAGGCTCTCATCACCGGCCTCGAGTTGTCCCTTGAGATCCATGTACCCCATCTACATGTGAAGGGAGATTCCGAGCTGGTAATCAAACAGGTTAATGGCGACTACGTCATCAGGAAGCCGGAGCTTGCAACGTTGCTGGAGTACACCCTCCGCCTAATGGCCCAGTTCTCTTCTCGACCAGAGGTTACCCATGTCCCACGGTCACAGAACGGTAGAGCAGATGCCTTGGCCGGCTTGGCTGCATCGCTCGCAGAACCCGAGGAAGATGATTTGATCATACATGTGGCACAGCAGAGAGTCATTGCCCCCGTCACCCATGAGGACAATGATGGCTTGTGGGTAGGTCATCTCACTTCCGGACCCTCCATGTCAGGGGTCCCGGGTTAGTCAGATGTAGTGGTTGAAGCCACTCCCGACTGGAGGGCTCCTTTTGTCGAGTATCTCCAAAATGATCGCCTCCCGGACAACCGGGCCGAGCGCGAGCGAATCCGACGCCGCGCGCTGCAATATACCCTCCAGAGCGGCCCCAGTCTTGAACAAATCCTTTATAAGTGGAGTTTCGATGGTGTCCTGCTCTGTTGCATCCAAGGAATACAGATACCTCATGATATGCAAGAGGTTCACGCCGGTTCCTGTGGCGCCCATAAAGTTGGGCCGAAGCTGTCCCATCAAATCCAGAGGTTAGGGTACTTTTGGCCCTCTATGATCCACGATTGTATTGGATATGCCAAGAGATGCCACGCGTGCCAAGTTCATGCCAACTTCCTGCATCGGCCACCGGAGCCCCTCCACCCCACCAAGTACTCTTGGCCATTTGCAGTATGGGGACTTGATGTAGTGGGACCATTTCCACCGGCAACAGCCCGCCAGTGTAGGTTCATCCTGACTGCTACAGATTTCTTCTCCAAGTGGGAAGAGGCAGTTCCTCTCAAAGAGGTCAAGGCCTGTTCCATCGTTGACTTTGTGAGCTCCAACATTATCCACTGGTTGGGGGTCCCTCACTCCGTCCCCACTGATAACTGAACCAACTTCCGAGCGGCTGAACTAAAGAAATTGTACGCCAAGTACGACATCCGGTCGAACCATACCTCCCGCTACCACCCACAGGAAAATGGACAGATCGAGGCGTTCAACAAAACCCTCTCTAACATTCTGCAGAAGATGGTTGGTCAGAATAAGAAAAGTTGGCCGGACAAGCTCCCCAACGCCCTCTGGGCTTACCGGACGACGACTCGCAACTCTACCCAGGTGACCTTATACTCCCTGGTGTATAGAGCTGAGGTCGTCCTACCCATTGAGATCCAGCTACCATCGTTACGCACTATAGTTTATGATCACCAGACATCAGATGAGGTAGCCGAGATCCTTCTAGCCGAATTAGAAGCACTGGACGAGAACCGACTTCGTGCCCTGCACAATCTGGAAAGGCATCAGGATAAGATAGCGAGGGCCTTCGACAAGAAGGTTCGTCTCCGCTCTTTTCTACAAGGCGACCTGGTACTGGCCCTTCGAGCGCCAATGATTACTAGTAGTAAACCGCCCAAATTAGAACCCAAGTGGGAAGGGCCTTATATCATCCATAAGGTTTACCCCAATGGAGCATACTCCTTGGTGACCACAGATGGAGAGCGTATAACCCCTCCTACCAATGCCAAGTTCCTTAAGAGATACATTTCCTAGGGCGAAAGGGTCCTGCATGACCTTAAACTTCACATTATGGTCCCGCACGACCTTTAAACTGCATCTTCGTCCTGCAAGACGATAAACTGTGAAACGGTCCTGCATGACCTTAAACTGCATATTATGGTCCAACGCGACTCTAAACTGTAAAGTACTACACGACCTTAAACTGCATCTTCATCCTAAAAGATGTTAAACTGCAAGCCGTTCAGGCCTTCTTGACCGAGGCTCAGCCTCAGGCCCTTTGGCCTCCTCGGGCCCCTGGCCCCCCGTCTTCACCGCGAGACGTTAAACCGCAAGTTGGTTTTCCCCGACTTACCCTCTTGCAGGATTTGTACAGTATGGTATGGGATTATGTCCTCATTCACGTCAGATTACCCGTCGTACCGTACATATCCCCAAATGAGATGCTCCTCATCCCGCATGACGTTAAACTACATTTCAAGAAATACGTGTGGCCTGATTCCCATTTCAATGGGATACGTAGGAACGCTCAGACGCCTCATCCTGAGCCCAGCCCCAAGCTTTTCTCTTCCACTACCCCCCCTGGGAATAGTTTCTTTGGAGGATCTTTGTGTAGTAGGGAGTAGCCTTTCTTGGCCCCGTTCATGCAACCCCGCTCACACAAGGATTGTAAGGGTCGCACCATGTGCCCACTCCCGTTCTTCTATCCTCCCACGTCCTCACCGCACGACACTAAACTGCATGGCCTTCAAGAACTACGTATGGCTTGATTCTCTTCCTCATGAGATACGTAGGAATGCCCGGGCATTTCGTCCATTGGCCCAGCCCAAAAGCCAAAATCTGCCCCTCGGGTCAAGACATGGCAGGGTGCACACTTTTGCCCCAACTCACATCGAGCAAGCCTCGACCCGGCTACACATACCCCCGAGAGATGTCTACCTCTTTCGTGGATGGATACAGCTATGCTTCACCCACTCCTTGACTGGGATTCCATCATTTTTTGCACACTCAGAGGGACCCCAAAGAATGGCCTGGATACTACGCCCAAGGGCTCTCCTACCATTACAGGCCAGCGCCCCCGAGGGTTTTCAAGAAACAAGCTGATACAAGTCCCGCGTTGCGAATTTGGTCAGCGGTCGATGCTCATTTGTTGCTCCCATATCGGGTCACCATAGGAACGCTGTGTTTTGAACATGGTCAACAATGTCCTGGATCTTAGGGTCCAACCCGAGATGTCCCGGACATCGAGTGCAGTGATTTGTTTTGCCCCATCCCGAAGTGACAAACTTCCCCCCAGGTGGTGCTAGTGATCGGGCCCACGGCCCCGATTCTTTTATAGGGGTGTACGGTGTGGTGTAGGACTACGTCCTCATTCACGTCGGGATCATGTACCATGCCGTATGCCTTCCCTTATGAGGCCCAGACTCAGGCCCCTTGGCCTCCTCGGGTCCCCGACCCCCGTCCTCATGAAAGACGTTAAACTGCAGACCCGTCAGGCCTTCCTGACCGATGCCTGACCTTAGGCCCCCCTGGCCTTCTCGGGCCCTCCACCCAACATCTTACCCGGGTGTATGGTGTGGTGTAGGACTACATCCTCATTCACGTCGGGATCATGTATCATGTTGTACGCCTTCCCTTATGAGGCCCAGCCTCAGGCCCCTTGGCCTCCTCGGGTCCCCAACCATCGTCCTCATTGCAAGACGTTAAACTACAAGTAGGTCAGGCCTTCTTGACCAATTACTAACCATCAGGACCCTTGGAATTTCTGGGCCATGACCCAGGTCCTCTCTTATAGGAGTGTATGGTGTGGTGTGGGACTATGTCCTCATTCACGTCGGCTTCTTCGCCATACCGCACACCTCCCTTGTTTATGGGTATGTTACTATCCTTCTCATCCCGTATGAAGTTAAACTACATTTAGAGAACTACATGTGGCTTGATTCCCATCCTCATGGGATATGTAGGACCACCTGAATGTCCAGGATTCAGGTCCATACCCATCTCTTGGGAATATTCATCCCATCTTGGCCCCTAGGCCTATCCTTCCTCCATGAGGGGATTATATGGTGTGGTGTGGGACTATGTCCTCATTCACATTGGTCTCGTAATGACCACGCCATGTACCTCTCCCTACGGAGCTGTTTCTTTGATCCCTTTTCGGCGGTTCACCAATTTGCCTAAGGGTACTCTGGTTTATTACCTGGAATGCTAAGCATTACTCGGACACGTCCGCACCCACTTTCCAGGATTTTTGTATCCCTGCATCAGGGCTTTCATCATCTTTCACACCCGGTGGGACCCCCAAGAACGGACTGTATACTACGCCCAAGGGCTCTCCTACCATTACGGGCCAGCGCCCCCGAGGGTTTTGGACAACAAATCGATAAAGTCCCGCGTTGTGAATATGGTCAGCGGTCGATGCTCGTTTGTTGTTCCCACCTTAGGCTAATGAGATATGGACGCTGCGTCTCCACCATGGTTAACAGTTTTCCTCTATCGCCACACCAACCTGTTAGGCCCAAAATGTCGGGTGCACAATTCACACCCTTCATCACTTCATCATGTCCAAGTAGAGTTTCAGAAATCTTGGTACTTTTCCTCCATGCACGTCCGCGAGTTGGGGGAACAAGCCGTGTCAAAGGTGTCCTTCGGGGCTCTACCAACTCCCATTTGACTTGCCCCAAGTATTGCGATGAGGATACCCCCCTTGTTTTCCACACCGAGTTTAACTCACGTGGGCTTAGGAATCGGGTTGACATCTATGATTGCTCGGGAAGTTGTCACCATTCATGGTCTGAGCTCTAAGACCATAAACTAAGATTCTCATCTGGAACTACGTTCATATTGATTCCTATCTTGATAGGATACGTAGAAATGCCCAGACCCCTTGTCTTTGGGTCCAGCTTGGGTTCAGCAAATTCACCTCTCTGGTCCTGCCTTCAGGGCCCCGACTACGGGACCGCGTGGCGTAGTGCGGAATTATGTCCTCATTCACGTCGGGTTTGCAATGGCTGCACCACACGCACCCCCATTCTGAGGGTTAGCCCTCCTATTCCTTGTCCATCATGAAATTAAAAGGCACCCTTCATAACTATGTGTGGCTTGATTCTCATCTTCATGGGATACGTAGGACCACCCGGACGCCCTGTCTTTGTGTACAGCCCATTTATGAAGCCAGTATCTCCCCCTGTTTCACCTCTTACCTCCATATAGGCCCCTTGGCCTAAGGTCTCCCTCTCCGATTGGCATACAATTTGATGTGGGATCATGTCTCCGTCAATTGTGTTTTATAACACTGCGCACATTCCCTGCCTATCATCATCTCTCCTACGTCTGCGATGCATCACGATAAAATGCATGCTTGGTCCTATCATACAACCCTAAACTGTGACATTATCGTCCTGGCCGAATGACGAAAAACGGCACAGCATTGTGGTGACCTCGTTGTAGAGGACATCACGTTGGGTATTGGTCTCGTTCCATGCCATTTTTCAATGCCTATCACGGCTTGATCCTTGTGGCGACATCACGACCTACTATTCTAGGCCTGTCGCTTCACAAAAAAAAATATTCACCTTAAAAACCAAACAAGATTTATCAAATTCCGCTTCTTTTAGTGAAAGGGCCACGGCCGCACTCCCCTTTTCCCTTGGCACGAGTACCTTACTATGCCACCCTTCAGAACTACGTATGGCTTGATTCTCATCCTTATGAGATACGTAAGAGCACCCCGGCACTTCCCCGCGGGCCCAGCCTAACCTTTGTGTTCGGTCCCTCGACTCGATCATTTCCCCAGAGAACGCATGGTAAATAGGGCTTAGGTCCTCATTCACGTCAGATTTTGTTGCCATGTGTCCCCTGCTCCCTTTACCCATCCATGGTCCGAATTCTACAACCTTAAACTAAGATCTCCCCAAGGGAAAGGAATCTTCTCCCTCTCTCTAATAAGTCTCGTTTTCGTATTCAGATGTGTTTCGACAAAGAGCCCGAAGTGTGGGATTTTCATGGGGGCATTCCCTTCGTCCCATGACCAAGATTCATGAGCTCGCTATTTTGATCATCATCCTCTTCCACATCCAAAGGACCCTCAGACAACATGGATACTAGGCTTAAGGGCTCTCCGTGAATGCTGGACCTAAGGGCCATCCAATTGTTTCAGGCCAACGTCCCTACGGATATCTGACAACATTTGTGACAAGGTCCCGTGCTTCGAACATGGTCAACGGTAGACCCTCATTTGTCTATCCCCATTCTAGGCTAAGGTTACAGGATGTTGTTTTGCAAACACGGTCAGCAGTTATCCTCCATCGTCACGCCGCCATCATCGTGATCTGAATCTCGAGCACCATGATTCCCACATTTCCACTTCCTCATGTTCAAGTGGAATTACATCATACTCGGCTCTATCTCTTTTTGCATCTAGGTGTGCTAAATGACCGTGTTAGTGTCATTAGGCCGGTATTCACCGAGCGTCCCTTTTCCCTAACCTTCCCCCTTTTTGTGTCGGCAAATTCCCACCACTAGTTCTTGTTTCCCACACCGAGCACGACTCACGTGGGCTTAGTAGTGTTGGCGGGATGTGTACCAACACGGTCAGGCTTCTCATCATCCCGCATGACGTTAAAATGCGCTTCCAGAACTACGTATGGCTTGATTACCATCCTCATGGGGTACGTAGGAATGCCCGACCACTCTACTTCGGGCCCAGCCTAATCCTCACTCTTGGTCCCTCAACCTGAAGAGTTTCCTCCAGGGGTACATGGTGTGGTTTGGACTCCAAGTCCTAATTCACGTCGGTTTCATATCTACCGCACCACACGCTCCCTGGAATCTTCCCTTTTATTCCACATCCTATCGTATGACGTTAAACTACAGGAGTCCATGTGTCCTCAACGCATGACACTAAACTGCGGTTCTACCCTGAACAAGTTCAGGATGCCCCAAGATCCCATTGGGAAGTGACAGATCCTCTCACCAGAGAGGCCCTGTCTGGAAGAAGGAATGATCAATGATCAAACCAATGCGCCCATATGGTGTACTCCCACCACGGTGGTGTAACTACCTAAGTGTTGGATTCTTTTCGGACAAACCATCACTCCATATTCCATGCTTTGCGTGCCCCTTATTTGGACCCTCGTCCCCTTTCATGTCTCAAGGGACCCCCTAACGGCTTGGTCTCATGCCGCATCAGCTCACCTACCGTCCTGGGCCAATGTTTCGGAATACGGGTCGTGTTTGGAAGGACCCCCTAACAGTATGGATGTCGACCTATGGTCCACCCACTGTCCTGGGCCAACGTCCCGAAGGATTGATCAACAACACTTGTGACATGGCCCCGTGTTTCGAACATGGTCAACGGTCGACCCTCATTTTTTGTCCCCATTACATGCTAACGCAGTAAGGGTACCGCTTCTCCTCCAAGGTTAACGGTTGTACTTTATTGTCATGCCATCCCCACAGTGTTCCGAATCTTGGGTATCGTGATTCACACCTCCCATTTCATCTGTTTGGACCGATTTCAGTGCCCCTGGCGTTACCTCGTTCGTGAATAATAGCACGCTGAAGAAACGGTATTTCGGCTATCCTGGAAGTTCCTTCTCCGATCAAGCCTCCCCCGTCTTTCAGAAATTCGGACTGGTAATCCAAATCCCGGATGCCCGGAGCATGATCCCCACTCCTATGTTAGGTGGGATGAGAGGGAAACTGTCTCATGTTTCTCACATCGGGCTCGACCTACGTGGTCTTGGGGAATTGTCGTCGAACGTCCCGCAAACATTGTAGGGATGTAACAAGGCGATTCAAACAGTGGAAATCGTGTGCGCTGCGACATTCAAAATAAAGAAAGAAAAATTGAAGCACAAAAGTACCAGTAAAAGGTTTTTGGGTTTGTTACAATACCCGGGGGTCGACTCCCCCCATGGACGGGTTGACCCCATCAAAAGAGCGTTGCAACTCCGCCACTCGTTGGCTTGTAGCATCCAAGGCTTGCTGCCACTGAATTAGCTCCCGCTCCTCCTCAGCATCGGCAGGGCGCATTTCGTCAGTCCTGGCTTTGGCCCTCTCTACGCTAGCTTGAACGGCAACCATCTTTCCAGAGGTCTGCCTCATATGCTCTTCTGCCTCTGCCAGCTGGGCCTTCAACCGTGAGACCAGCTCAGATTGTGCATCAAGAGAGGCTGAAAGCTCGTCTGCCCGGGTCTGCATCTGTTGGACCTCGCCTTCAGCCTCTTGGAGTTTCTTGATGCTGGTCGCCTTCCTCCGCTACCATCCCACGCTGAGCCCACGATCATGCTCCCAGATCATCTCAGCCATAAGATCACGGATGAGTGCGTGAGGACATTGGGAATCCACTCCCCCAGCACACAGTTCGCACAACCGCAAGCGGAGTCTATCCATTTCGGCCAGCCATTGCGCTTGGGGAGTGTCCTTGATAAAGCGAGTGATCAGATTCCACGACCGGTGGTGGACTATGTTGTTGTCTTCCTCATCGGAGGTCGTTTCGTCCCAGTCCACGTGATTGGCAGGCTCGTATGCGGGATATGACCACAAGAAATCCTTGGCATGATCTACATCTGGTGTTGAATCCAGTACGACACCTGGCGCTGAAGCAAGCGTGACAAGAATGGGACCGACCGGTTGATCCTCTTCCTCATATTCCACCTCAATGACTTCGGGTATGGCCCTGCTGGTGGTCCCGCCAGTGATGATGTGTGTCACAGCTTGAGGAGATGGGGGGCATATCGCCACCATCACCGGCATGCCCCTAGGAGGGACGCCACCAGACATCCCGACCAGTCTTGCCGCAGCAGCCCACGCCAGTCGGAGAACTGTACGATAGAGAGGGGCATAACGTTAGTTGGTGGGCATAGTCTACATATGGCGACAGGGGAACCGGTAAAGGAGGCTTATGGAGATCGACCTCCTGGTGCTACTCTTGAGCCGGTACTGACAGGACCCCGAGGCGAGGCCCTCCATATACTGTTGGAAGGTCTGGAGATTCCGGAGGATCCACCTCGGGTGCTCTGGTCCTACCAGACGCGGATCTAGACGCAGCCATAGGCGCAGGTTCTGAAGGTCCCGCATCATCACCCGCCAAGGAGCGAGAACGAGGCCTGCGAACAAGTTCCTCCTGCATGGCTCAAACATCGGTGAGAAGTCCATAGTGATCCAAGAACAGATCGTAAGGAAAGAAGTTCGGAATGCTACCTCGAGAGCCTCCACAAAATCGTCGGATTCTGAGCCTCGGTTTCCAACCTCACGCTCCTCCAACGGGCTCCCTCCTCCTAAATCATCCTCCCGAGAGGAGTCCTCTGATTCTTCCGGAAAGGGGAAGCGCTCCCTCAGAACGGCAGCCGATAACTATGGGGGGACCGTCTGATTCAACAGTACCCTCACCCGGTCTGTCATTGGGCGAAGGACACCACTGGAGTGGACGTAATCCTCCAGCTCATCCAGGTATTGTTCTGCTTCCACCGGAGATGCCATGAATCCAGCCGGAACTGGGCCTATGCCCAGTAATTCCATCCCTAGGCGATTCACGTGGGCCCATATCTCGGGTGGGCTGAGGAATTGCTGGTTGACATCCCAAATGTCCCAGGCTTCCGGGAAGACAGCATCCCCTGCCATGTCGATATGACGCAGCCACTTCCCCGGAGCCTGAGTGGATATCCTACGAAATCCCCTCGGTGGCCGCCCCTCCGGATGGTCGTGCTCTTCCGGAATCACCGGATCCACCGCTTCTGCCATACCCTTGGCCGGTGCGGGTCTCACAGCCATGGCAGCCCCGCTACTGCGAGCGGGCCTAGCTGCCCTCCGACCCCGACCTCGGGATAGGGGAGGCCCACCGTCACCAACCTGAATAGTTGGGTGCTTCAACATCTCCCCTGGGTAAGCAGCCTCCCAACTGATGGCATACTCCCTCACCAATCCGAAAGCGGCGGTGGATGGAGGAAATGCAATCTGCATCTTCCCATCTTCCCATGTGAACATGAGCCACAACTGCCTCATCACACACGGGTGCTCCTCATAACAAACCTCCCAGTAGACCTGCGGGGTCAGCCGCTTGAGGCACCGAAACTGCCTCACAAACCGATGCGGGGTGTACGGTTCGCAGAGTGGATCACGATCTATCCGTGCCTCCAAAACTCCACCTCGAAAGGCCAGGAGGTAAGCTCGATGTTCTTCCGTTCCCCGCCCGTCATCAGTAAGTATCCCCGTCGGCAATGGGAAGGGGTGGAAATTAAACTCATCCGCCCTCCACAATCGATTCAGCACCATCGGAACGACTAGTTTGAATGGGAAGCTCCCGACCGCGTTCAGGATGGAGGGGCGGAAGTTCGATCCCGGCGGCGAAATGGGGTTTGGATACTCGTAAATCCACCAGATATGCGCTGTGATCCACCCATACAGGAGGTGGAAGGGCCCACATATCCTTGGCGGATTCTTGCCCTCGCTAATATGCCGCAGCATTCTGTACAGTTTGGTGAGCATCGAAATCCCCAGATTGATCCGCTACCCCATGGCCAACATCGACGCCCTGATAACCGATCTGGGCTGTACCCCCATGCTTGAATCTCTCACTGGTAGGATCCAACCACAGATGAGAGCCGCGATGAACGCCGCCAGCCTGACTATCGGCTGTTGTTCTGTGATGACACTGAAACCCCAAGTCTTCCATTCGGATGTCCTCCAAGACCCACAAATACGAGTTCCCCTTACCCCGTTGGGCCGCCCTCAGACAAGTTCGAGGCCTCGGAGGGAACTCTCGATTCTCTGGGAAATTCAGGAAGCATTTGAACCATCTCCTAATGTGGACATCCCTCGCTACCTCCTTGTCCTCTCCAGGGACGAGTTCCATCAGCACTGACGCCAGTCAAAGCATTTTCTCCGTATCCTCCCATGCGCTGATGATGGGGAGGAACTCGTCATACATGGCCCCCAAGATCGGAACCCCAGAAATCTGGTGGACATCCCACAGGCTGATGCCCACCTCCCCATGATGCAGGTGAAAGGTATTTTTCCTAGACGACCATCTGATCAGCAGTTCCGGCATCAGTTTCTTTGGTTGGTAAATGTGGAATTGGGAGGCCCATGCCGCCTCATACAACCCCACTCTCCTCAGCTCGGCCCCAAACTCCTCGCATGAGGCGCCTACCCAATAGGCCATGGACCAGTCATCAGTAAAGTTGCCGCCCTAGCGCAGGTCCCACTCATCGGACCATCCCTTCATCGAATCCTGCAAAGCTGCCTTCAGCATGGTACAGTAGAGAGGAGGGGACGTCTCCTATTGCAGTGGCCTCCCATCAATATCGTTCACATGGTTGTAGAGACAGTCAGCGGTGACGGGTGTGAAGTCCTCCGACGCATGACCATCGGCCGCCCTGAACCATTGGTGCTGGCTTAGTGTGCTCTGGAACCAGCAAGCTGGTTCGTCCCTACTCACCTCTGGGATGAAGACGTCATCCCTCAACCCGAAGCCGTACAATGGCAGTTTCGTGCACTGCGGATAATTTTTCTGACCCTCCAATAGCAGATCTATCAAAGAAGTGTGGTCCAAGTTGCATTGGACCATCTCCCCCAGGCCTGGACAGTTGGCCATCTCATCCCGACGAGCAGCATCTGCAAGCACCCCCACTACAGCCTCTTGATGGGCCATTTTGATTCCGGCCCTCAGAAAAGAATTTTTTTCAGCTGGATCGCGAAGCTCGAATGCGAAGCTGAATCGCGAAGCCGGATCACGAAGATAGGTCACGAGACCAAGCCGCGATGTCTGTCCAAGGCCGACAAGTAGAGGTTCGCTTGGCGCGGACGCGGAGTAGGAGACCCACGGTTCGCCGCGAAGCTCGATTCACGGAGGGCTGTCATGGAGTACGTGGAGCTTCGCGAAGTCAAGAACACAAAAATACAAGGAAGGAACGTGAAGACAAAAGAGTTCGACCCCCCTATTTATAGGTGGTGACCCCGGAGCATCGCGGCGTGCCTCACCCGCGTGGAGCATCGCGGCGCGTCTCACCCGCACGGAGCATCGCGACGCATCCGGATCTGTGGCCCCGGTGAGCACCGCGGGGCAACCTTCGCGTAGCCGCATCGCGAACCACCGAAAATTTTGGCGATTTTCCCTCAGACTCCGACCCTTCGCCCTCCGCGGCTCCATGTCTGAGGGGGGGAATTTGTTGGTGCCAAAATAAGGCCCGAAAGAAAGGAATGAAAAAGACGGTTGGCGCGCTGCCTCGCGAAGCACCGACGCGAAGCACCGACGCGAAGCACCAACGTGAGTCACCGCTGCGAAGCGACCCGATCATCGCGGCCTCGTGAAGCTCTAGAGGCGGTAAAGCTCCACGAACGCATTTGACGTTCGCGAGCGCGTCGGGAAGCTCCAGAGGTGGTAAAGCTCCACGAACGCATTTGACGTTTGTGAGTTCCTCACGAAGCTCCAGAGGCGGTAACCCTCTGCGAACACATTTGACGTTCGTGAGCCCGCCGCGAAGCTCCAGAGGCGGTAACGCTCCGCGAACGCATTTGACGTTCGCGAGCACGCCGTGAGGCACCCGAGGCGGCACACGGGTTCTGCTTCGTGGCACCCCTTGCCTATAAATACTGGACTCCCCCTAAGTCCTGAGGACGGAAAATCCGACCTTTCGGCTTCTCCTCTCCAGAATCGCGAAGCACGCTTTTCCCCGGGAATCATGAGCTCTGTGAGGTACTTCTACTTCGCGAGATGCCTTTGCTTTGTCTCGTTTTGAGCCCCTCTTCCGAGAGGGATGCCCTTCACGAAGCTCAAGGGCATTCTCAAAGGACGGGGATTCCCAAGGGAACCCGAGTAGCAGCGGAGCGTTTATGCTTCGCGAAACACCCAACATGTACTAGTGATTCCTATGCTAAGGCAGGATCGCTACACATCGCGAAGCACACTGCTTCGCAGGACCCTGCTTCGCGAGGCACCTCTTCTTCGCGAGGCAGTGCTCCGCGAACACTGTTCCACTTCGCGAAGCACCTTCCACTCACACTTATGCCCCATTCTAAGGCCAAGGCACTCCACTTCGCGAAGCACACTCCTTTGCTTAGCAATTCCTCTTCCCGTGCGACCCTCCAGGTTTGCACGATGTGATTTCAAAGTCCCATGGACAATACCACCTGTAGCGTTGCTTCGCCTAATTCTTCTTCGCATAGGCATGCTAATGACTATTGCTTCTTCCCATAGCCACGCTAACGTGGACCCCGTGATGGTTCGTTCCACAACCCCCCTTGACCATGGCCTTACTGGTACCTTCCCTTCCCCAAGGACCAGAGGGTACCAGTTATGTAAGTCCTAGGGGTGCGGAGTGAACCCACCTCATCCGAGCTGCAGGACGTTAAACTGCCAAACACCACATCCTCAACAGATGACGTTAAACCATGACCCGACCTCGTGCCTCTCACGAAGGGTCCCCCCAGCTCGAACATTCTTTACACCACTTGTCTCCACAGGAATGGAATCATCCATCCACAAGGGATGATATCGTCCTTATTGGAGTGGCGTATGTTCATAGGAGAAGGGCGACCCTAGTTCCCCAACGGATGGCTGCACCTCTGCATCTCTGTACTTCCCCACTACCAAGGTCAGTGGAGGGCGTGATAGGGAATGAGGCACTTCCCATCATTGGTCCCAAAACCCTCTTTCGCTGCGCTTTGTCGCACTCTAGGCCTCCATGCTGGAGTAAGTCCCAGCACCATGGGCCGCCTAATGCGTAAGCCCCTCTTCGCTTCTCACGGACGCATCCTTCGCGACATGATCGTTAGGTCCTTGCAACCTCTTGTTTCTCATATCGAGCATGACTCACGTGGGCTTAGAGTGAGCATCGACCCTGACCCCCACCCATAGCGAACTATGAGGTCTTTCATCCATGTCAAGGCATGGTATGTAGGAAGCCTCCATGAGGTTCAAGCCACATTGCTCGGTCGTTCATTCACGTCGAGTTTCGCCCTCGTCCAGCATGATGTTAAACTGCACGCCCCGTCCCGCATGACGTTAAACTGCATGCCCTCGTCCAGCATGACGTTAAACTGGATCCCCCCATCGTCCTGCATGACATTAAACTGCACACCCATTCCCACCTGAACTACGAGGTCTTCGATCCATGTCAAGGCATGGTACTTAGGAAGTCTTCCAGAGGTTCAGGCCCACCACTCATTGGACCAAGGTCCACCTTCACGTCGGTTCGCTGACAAAGCCCCACCTGAACTATGAGGTCTTTGATCCATGTCAAGGCATGGTACGTAGGAAGCCTTCCTAAGGTTCAAGCCCGCCTATCATCATTCACGTCGAGTTCTACCTTCGCCCAGCATGACTTTAAACTACATCCTAGTTCAACGGCAAGCCATTGTGACTAACCCTAACTACGAGGTCTTTGATACATGTCAAGGCATGGTACGTAGGAAGCCTCTACAAGGTTCAAACCCACCATCCGGTCATTCCGACCTCATTCACATCGTTTCACCCCTGTCCCGCATGACGTTAAACTATACTCCACAACCAGAACTATGAGGACTTTCATCCGTGTCAAGGCATGGTACGTAGGAAGCCTCCCCGAGGTTCAAGCCCAACAATCATTGGCCCAAACCATCTTCTAGTCGGTGTGCCAAGCCCCCATTTTCACCCAAACTACGAGGACTTTGATCCATGTCAAGGCATGGTACGTAGGAAGCCTTCCAGAGGTTCAAGCCCATTTCCTATTGGACCAAGGTCCATCATTTACATCGGTTCACCGACACCCACTGCTCGTAGTTTATTCACGTCAGGGTTCACTACCGTCCCGTATGACGTTAAACTGTGTTCCATCAATCCTTCGAACTATGAGGACTTTGATCCATGTCAAGGCATGGTACGTAGGAAACCTTCCCAATGTTCAAGCCCACCACCAGTGGCCCCACGGGTCTGCTTTCACGTCGGTTCACCGATGAAACCCTTTTAACTACGAGGTCTTTGATCCATGTCAAGGCATGGTACGTAGGAAGCCTTATAGAGGCTCAAGTCCACCACTCGTCGGACCAAGGTCCAACTTCATGTCGGTACGCTGACGATGCCCATCGGACCAAGGTCCACCTTCATGTTGGTTCGCTGACGACATTCATTGGACCAAGTTCCACCTTCACGTCAGTTTACCGGCACCATCCCGAACTACACGGACTTTGATTCCCTGTCACGGGGATACGTAGGAAGCCTCTCTAAGGCTCAAGCCCAACTTCACTGTCGCCCCTGCGATGGTCCCATTTCACTCCCCCTCCACTCCATTCATCCACCTATCACCCATCCCGATTCTCACCTGGACCGTCATATCCCGGTGAGACCATGTCGGTATGCTCTTCTTCACAGCCGCCCATGGGCTGGCCCCGGTATCGGCATCCCATCAAGGGGAATCCCTCAATCCGATCTATCCTAGCTAATGCTCCGGTTGGGTTGATCCGTCTCCGCTAGACGTTAAACTCGCGGAGTACCCTGTGTTAAACACGGGAGGCTAAGGAAAACCTCAGATATGTTTCTATGGCATATAATTCCCCACGCTCGATGTGGGTTGCCTCGGGCTCCCAGGCCCTCGAGAAGCCCTGTGACCAGGGATAATAGATAGACATGCCAGGTTCCCGAGCATCCAGTCATGCTACTGATGCCTCAACGTGACTACCCCCCTGACTGAAGGTTTCTGCCCTGACTGGACCCTTTGGAATGTCCCGACAGAAGCAGTGTAATTAACCGGCGTCCATGGAAACATGGCACTGGGAAGAGTTTCACGAACTACGTATTAAATCTATGAGGGAGACCTGGACTAGGTGACGAGTTCTGAGGAGGAATCCCCAGAAGGGGGAGTCGACATCCCGTCATCCCGTTTCGATCAAGGAGCAGACGTCCCTGAACAAGGAGCGAATGCCGCCCTCCTTTGGAAAGCGGGAATGCGGGGCAACAAGCGCCGCACGTCCTCCCCCGCGGATGGACAGATGCGCGCGCGCCCCGACGAAAGCTTCGGAAACAACTGTATATCATAACCCATGAAATTAAATGGGTATCATAAATATTCAATCATATCATAACATATAGAAAATATATAGGTTTTATATTCATTTAATCCGAGAATAACCCATGAAATGAAGTCGGTTTCATAAACATGTAACGTGGTATAACCCGTTGAAGAGGAATGAGTTTTATAATCATCAAACATAAAAACATAGACTATTAAAAGAAATAGTATGAATGGATACACAAGATCATTTCCATGAAATTCATTAGGAACATCAACATATTTTGACTTATAATTATTTGTGCTTCCTAGAGTGTTAAGTCAAACATCATCAACATATTTGGTGTCCCTCATACCGTATTGATAGATGACAACACCAAATTATTTTTACCTTAGTTAAAAAGTTTGTACTAGGAGTATACCATTGATTCTAACAATTCATATTTCTATAAAATAACTGTAATGGATAGATAGAGTCTTTTAATAAAGAATTATAAAAATACTATATAAAATTGTGGTAAAACACAATATATCTTGGATAGAAAAACCCATGCATTCCTTCTGGACCAATCATTCAACAACCTACACCCCGACACAAGAATCCATGTATTATATTATATAATGAATAGAGGAGTGTCTTACCATTGAATTCAGTTACCCTTACATTGACTCACTCTAAAATCACCTCTCAAAATATGTATTGTCATAGAAGAAACTTTATGAATTAAAACGGTCAATCAAAATATGTTTCATACATTTCAAAACCTAGTAGTCTATCAATATTGGATTGAGCGGGTGTTAAATATGACGGTATGCCTCCAATAATTTCTTCAAGGATTTTTTTATATTTTATAAAAATCCTAATGATACTGAGGAGGAATCCTTGAATTTAGCAACCAAAATGGGAAGGATCTCGATTGAAACACAAGGTATATTTCAAGGAACCCTTGTCCATAGCCATGATGGATGGGGAAATCATCATTCCCCCTATGAATGAAAGTTTTCCTAGGAAATAATTTGTATATTTTTTATGTAAGAATACATGTCTCGATGGATAGAAATTAAACTACACAATATCCACATTCCGAATGAAATAATTTAAACTACATAGAATCATGGTCCTCGTGGAATGAATCTAAAATGTATATCCCCAACATACATACTAGATGAAGATAAGATTTAGGATCCACATCCTGTCAACATAACATTAAACTTTTAGATAGAATCACATCTCAAACAACTCTAATTTTTTTGGAGTGGCCTGTTCCTAGCGGCCTCTTTCTCAGCATTCTATGATATTTATCTATATAGGTATCATTAGAACACAACACACCTATTCCTTAGAGAATTTATACCCCCTCGTGTAATTGATCTATATCTATAAAGGAAAATTTTCCTTTAAGAACTATGTTTTGGTTGGTTCCTACTCTAAAAGAATATACAGTGATGTTGATATCCTCGCTCTTGGACCCAACCCAAAGATTAAAAAAAACCCTTACTTTTTCTCTGTTTATGAGTCAGATCTGATCAAAGGATATTCTCTTTAAGATCTATAAATGGCTTTATTCTTATTATCATAGGATATATAGTGATTCCTAAACTTTGTAACGTAGACCAAACCGTAAATATTTAAAATATACCCCTTTTTACTAATTGTTTAAGTTGTTTAGATAATAATTAATTTCCTTTATAATACCACACTATGTTGAGGATCATTTATTTTTCAATTCATGTGAGACAAAAACATGCATACAAATAGGTAATGAATTTTTTTGTATATTAAAATAAAATTTCCAATGTATGATCTAAAACTATGTGGGACTTTTTATCATATATTGCTTCACCCATGAACCTATGATGAAAGTATTTTCCTCTTTGCATGATCTTGATCTACATCAAAATCATAGTTATAAACTATATTTTTTTAAATATTATCGTATGATATATAGTGATGCTCGAATCTCTTATCTTGGACCTATTCACAAATTAAAAAAACATTCCCTTTTCCCTTAGTGTTTGAACCCTTTAAAGAATAATTTATTTACCAGATGGTACTACACTAAAGTAAGGATCAATTATCTTTCCTTGTATGTGATCCACAACCGTGTAGATGAAGTTCGTTTAGAATGTTAATGGCTGATTTTTTATATGAGCGGTTAAATAAACCAAATTAAAAAATTTATAGAGATAAATTAATTTTATAAACTAATAATTCTAATTAATAAAAAAGGTTTATTAGAAGTTGAATAAAATAAATGGCATGAGAATATTTTTTATAGTACTCTATTCTATACATGACCTAACCTACTCTTATTCCCTTTTGCTCAACAAGTGATTCATTAGGCACTACATTATTTTAATAGAGATTCATAAACTGATTACAAAATAAATTTCCCCATAGAATAATAACAAAAAAACATAATATTTATAGGGTTAGTTGAACCCAATTACCACCAAGATATTAGATATCAAGATTCACAAATCGAATAATCTAGACTTTAGAATATTGGAGTCACAATATGAATAAATAAAATTCTTTTTTTTTGTAAAATCATAAATATAGAGTCAGAAATTTCAGATATGAGAATTAGTGTTTCAAAATCAAGAAATCAAAATTAAATAGATATAAGAAGATTAAAAACAAAGTTACTAGTTCTTGAGTGGGATCAGCTTGGTTATCTCATCATGGAAGAGGAATAAGTTGTAGATGTTTTTGTTCTGCCCATTGGAAATCATCCAGTATAAGATAACATGTTCACATAAGACTGGTTTATAATACACATCAATGTTCAGTGTAGATCTTTTGTTCTGAAAAGGTTCATGTTCTTGTAAATCATCTATGTATTAAATTGAATGAATACCTAAGGATTTAAAACAATTCAGTAAAAATTAAAACCCAGTTACCATCCGATAAAGAAATTCAAATTCATGCTACATAATTATTCAAGGGAGATAAAGTTATTGTTCTACAATAATTGAATGAATAATCATTTGAAATCATAAAAAAATACCAATTCCAAAAAAATTAATTTCACACTAAATAACTAAAATAGTATTCATAAAAATATTTCAATTAAATCACATAAATATTGTAAAACTTTCTGTGTATAAAAACTTTGAATTTTAAAAATAATGTTGTGTGTAATTATTCAACCATTGCTTATTCTTCATTAAATTTCACAAAATAGTTTTGAATAATGTTCTTATCAATTGATATTAATTTAGGAAATAATAACACAAAAAAATAAAAATATAGAAATTTAAATATTTCAAATATGGATAGTATGTGTATATGTGAATAAAGAGTAAATTAAATCACATATTACAACTAATTAAAATATTTTTCAAACACATATCATGAATTTTATATAATATTTATCAATTTTAAAATCAATAAAAAATATAAAATGATTAAAATAATCATGTAGTTCATCTAAGTATAAAAAATTGATAAATAGATAATACTGAAAAAACATTCATATATAATAAAAAAGAAAAAAAATAAAAAACCTGACCATACATGCCAAGTGGTCATGTTGACAGTATACCAACCATGTCGTGTGGTTGGTTCAAGTGTTTTTATGGTCATTATATTGACCATGACAAAAAGATAAGTAGTGGTCACTATATTTAAAGTGAATGCATAATCGATTGAACAATTATTGTGCAGAAGGTATAGTCATTTTAATGAATAAACATAATAGGTGGCTAGTACCAGAAGGATCAATGTCGGTTAACCACCTCTTTTTCTATGTATAAATATTAAAATGAAACATATGATTGGTTTATAAGCCTTTATGTGGAAACATGAAAACAAATTCATGAGGTTACTTGAAAAAAATGGTCACCTTCAAAAGTAATTTCAGGGTATGTATGCCTAAATATATAGTAGGAACTGTTAAACACATGGTAGGTATAGTTAAATACCTCATAAGTATCTAAAATGGAATCTTGAAAACCTATCCATTATTTATTTATTAAAATTAGGAAATATTTTAGAACCACTAAATATCATAATAATTATTAGATGTAGTTGAATTAAGTAAATATAAATTTTATAGATTTCAAAAGGATTAAATAATGGTTCAATCTGACTGCTATAAAGAATGATATCATAAAAAATATATAATGAAAATATCCAAAAAAAATAGTGTAAGTGTTATAGAAACTTCATCATTTTATAAAGTATCTATTTCTGATGCTTTCGTCGGGGCGCGCGTATCCGTCTGTGAGGACGCATAGCCATTGCCCCGTATTCCCTCTTTCCAAAGGTGGGTTTCATTCAATCCTTGTTCAGGGACGTTTTCTCATTGATCGAAAGGGGAAGATGGGATGTCGGTTCTTCCTTCTGTGGATTCCTCCTCGAAACTCATCACCTAGTCTGGGTCTCCCTTATAGATTTAATTCGTGAATCATGAATCTCATTCCTAGTGCCCTATCTTCATGGACTCCTGTTAGTTACACTACTTCTGTCATGAAATTCTATGGGTTCTTGACATGGTATCAACATTCAGTCAGAGTAGATGACAACATAAGGCATGTCGGGGCATCTCTGGGTGTGTGGACATTGGGGAACCTGTATTATTCCTCACAAGAGTCCATCTCAAGGGTGCAAAACCTGAGGAATCCCATGTCAAATGAGGGGAATCATATGCCATAGGCATGTATATGAGGTTTTCCCCATATTCCCAAGATTAACAAAGGGTATTCCGCAAGTTTAACGTCTTGCGGAGATAGTTACGCCATAGGCATATCTTCTAAGGTTTTCCTTAGGCATATAATGATTAACACGATGTAGGCCGCGAGTTTAATGTCTTGCGGAGACGGAATGATGGTGATTAGAACATCACATAGAGATAGATCAAAGATGGTGTATCCCAAGGAGGGAACACCTGGAAGACAGATGGATCAAAATGCCCAATGAGGACAGATCTTAGGTAGTGTGCCCCGTGGAGGGGAGATGTCACACTATAATGGCTGATCTGAACACCACTAAGGGAGGATCAGGGAGAGTGCACCCAAGAATAGGGAACACCAAGGATTGCCATTAGCATGGATTTAATATCATGGAGGTTTCCTACGTACCCTATGTAGAGGACAGGGATCAAAACCCACGTAGTTTGAAGGGGTGATGAATCGGGGTGTACACAAAGGGCAACGACCCGAAGACATGTTGGGGCTTACGCGTGGATAGTATCCCAAGTACTGATATGAGCAGTGAAGAAGTGGATGACATGATCCCATCGGGATGTGGCGTCCCGGGTAAGAATCGGGATGGATTATGGAGAGTTGAATGATGTGGAGGGGGAATGAAATGGTACCATCACAAGGGAGACAATGAAGTTGGTCTTGAGCCTCGAAAAAACTTCTTACATATCCCCGTGGTAGGAAATCAAAGTCCGCGTAGTTTGGTGGGACGATGTGACACTTGAGGAGGTGGCCCGTGAAAATGGATGCTTGGATGAGACCTAGAGGAAGTGGAACCTCCGTGTTGGGGCATGACTTTCCCGAGACACAAAGGCTCGAGGGAGAGATCAGAATGAGACATGAGTGATGGGATTGAGCCTCAGGGAGGCTTCCTACGTATCGTCGTAGTTCAGGTTGGTTTTCGGAGAACCGACATGAAGATGGATTGGGGGTCCAATGGGTGTTGGGATTGAACCTCAGAGAGGCTTCCTACGTACCATGCCTTGACATGGATCAAAGTCTCCGTAGTTTGGGATGGGTGTCGGCGAACCGATGTGAAGATGGACCGGGGGTCCGATGGGTGCTGGGCTTGAACCTCGTGAGGCTTCCTACGTACCATGCCTTGACATGGATCAAATTCCACGTTGTTCGGGAGGGTGTGGGGATTACACTCTATGATTCCCAAGGTGTTTGGTGAACCAAAGTGAAGGAGGTCGGAGCAACCAACGGGTAGTGGGCTTGAACCTCGTGAGGCTTCTTACGTACCATGCCTTGTCCTGGATCAAAGACCACATAGTCTAGGAGGTTGGTGGTGTCTAAGAACTGATGAGAAGATGGGCCTTGGTCTGATGGATGGTGGGCTTGAACCTCATGTAGGCTTCCTACGTACCATGCCTTGAAATGGATCAAAGTCCTCTTTGATTGCATGTGGGTGGTGTCAGAGAACCGACGTGAAGATGGACCGGGGGTCCGATGGGTGGTGGGCTTGAACCTCATGGAGGATTCCTACGTACAATTCCTTGAAATATATCAAAGTCTCTGTATTTTTGGTTGGGTCACAATGGCTTACCGCTGGATCGGAATGCAGTTAACATCACGTGGGATGGGGGGCATTTGGGGCTCATGCTCTAAGGTGGCCCAAGATGTGTAATGGTCGGTGCTCACTCTAAGCTCATGAGATTCATGCTCAATTTGAGAAACAAGAGGTTGCAGGGACCTGACGATCATGTCACGAAGGGTGCGTCCATGGGGAGAAAAGAGGGGATTAAGCGTTGAGAAGCCCATGGGGTTGGGACTTACTCTACGATGGAGGCCAGTGTGCCACTATGGAGCGGCAATGGTGAATGGAGATTACACATGGAAGTTGCCAGTGTGCCGCTATGGAGTGGCAATTGCGAATGGTGCTTACGCATGGAAGCTGCCCGGGTGCCATTATGGAGCAGAAATGGTGGATGCGGTTAACGCAAGGAAGCTGCCCGGGTGCCGCTATGGAGGGGAAAAAGTGAATGGGGCTTACGCATGGAAGCTGCCCGAGTGTCTTCCTCATGTCTGTCCATGAGGTCATCCCCAGTCATTAGTGGGTTGAGGCATTTACCTATGCCCTAGTGCACAAGTGTTATAACACCAAGGGTGTTGGAATCTGTCCAAACAAAGGGAGATGAAATGTGTGAATCACATGCCTGACATTCAGAATGTGGTGAGGGTGGCGTGACAATGGAGGATGACTGTTGACCATGTTTGAAACACAATATCCGTATCACGCTAGCCTGAAGTGGGGACAAACAAATGAGAGTCGACTGTTGACCATGTTCGAAACACAGGACCTGACTCGAAGTCTCATCGAAAGCCTTCCGGGGCGTTGGCCCAGGAAGATAGGTGAGCCGATGTGGCATGGAACCAGGCCGTTAGGGGGGTCCCTCTAGACATGGAATTGGATGAGGATCCGAATGAAGGACATGAAAAGCATGAGGTGGAGTGATGGAATATTTGAAAGGATTCCAACACTCTTGAAATTACACCACTAAGATCATAGCATTATGCATCTTATGCTTGGAGAATAAGGCATCTCTTGTTTGGAGCAAAAGGCATCCTATGATTGGAATATAGTGAGTAATACAGTTTATAGTCATGTACAGAGGACTATTTTCCTCTCATGCTTGGAGCATAAGGCATCTATTGATTGGGGAAAGAGGCATCCTATGTTTGGAACATAGGGTGTACTACAGTTTATAGTCATGTAGATAGGACTGTTGGCATCTTATGCTTGGAGCATAAGGAATCTCTGGTTTGGGGTAAGAGGCATCCTATGTTAGGAACATGGTTATTACTACAGTTTATATTGGTGTAGAGAGGACTGTTGGCATCTGATGCTTGAGGCAAAAGGCATCTATTGTTTGGAGTAAGAGGCATCTTATGTTTAGCACATAGGAAGTACTAGAGTTTATAGTCATGTATATAGGACTATTAGGCATAAGGAGCCTAGAAATGGATGATGTTGGGACTTACACAAGGACGGCCCTTTCTGGATCAACTTGGCGTAGGAGCCATGTGATGGGGTTTGGATGAGTTACTTGAGGAATGGTTTGACTCAAGGGACTCCGAGAATTGATGATGAGAATCTCAACTCACGACATGTGAAAGGGGCCAAAAGGAATATTTTGACTTAAGGTGTTTCATGGTGTGTGGAGAAGTCTCTCAAATCATGGAATAACATTGGTGGAATGAGGATGCACATAAGGGCGCATTAGAAAATCCCAACGTCCCGGCTCGAAAAGTTCGCGATGCGACTCTCAGTTTTTCAAGGGGATCTGTGAGGGCAACGAAGGGATTGGCCTGGAGGCCCGGGACCGAAGCCCGACAGTGACCCTCGAGCGGGGGAGGGGGGGCGCAGCCCCACCCGTATGGACTGGTGGGCGTGAAGGTAAGAGCCTCACAAAGGATAGGCCTTCGCGATGTAGCTTCGCAGAGCATGGCCTCGCAAAGCAATGATCTCTCATGGAGAAAAGGACTTGCAGAGAAAAGGTGGCTCGTAGAGTAGAGGTCTCTCGCGGAACAGAGGAATCTCGTGGACCAAAGGGCTCTCGCGAAGTACTCGCGGAGCATGGATTCGCGGAGTAGCATCGCAGAGCATTGGCTCGCGGAGCATGGACTCGTGGAGCATCAGCTCGGAGAGCAGAAACACGAAAAGCTGCTCTCAGAGAATGGCCTCGCGGAGCCACAAAGTAGAGCTCCGCAGACCGGGAGATCGGATGCCTAAGGGGCGAGGTGGCCTTTATGCGAATGCGAGTGTGAGCTGGGTATTTATTGGCAAGGGGCACCACGAAGCAGAGCTCGCTCGGCGCAAAGACGAAGCTTGCTCCGCGGCGGGTCGCGAACGTCAAATGCGGTCGGGAAGCATCATGCCTCCTTGATTCACCACGGGTCTTTGCGGTGCATTGTGAACTTAAAACGAGTTCGCAGAGCCTCCTGCATCCTTGCTTCACGGCGGTGCTCTGTGATCGCGGAGGGGGCTTTGCGAAGGGGCTTCATGAACCAGTTTTCCAGCCCAACTTCAAATGTCCATAACTCCTAATCTGTAACTCCTTTCGGGGTCGGCGACCTACCAAATCGAAGCTTGTGAAAAGGCCTATCATCTTGGATCGTGTATGGAAGCATCTGAAAAATTTTGGGGACACTTTTTCTGTTGCCAACAATATCTAAAATGAATTTCATCCATTAATGATGTTTAATGAAATGTATAATAAAATTTATCATTATAATATAATAAATAGAACACTATTTTGATGTATATATCTAATGTTATAATTGAAAAATAGATGAAAATGTATTCTGAAAATTCTAGAAATCTATAATTATTACTCTAATATTGGGTTCTTTTTAGAAAACACAAACCAATATTTAAGACTTCATATTAGTTTAACGAAATTTAAATAAATCTATTGGGTATCCAAAAAAATAATCTTCATGAAAATAAAAACTATATTACAAGTTTTATAAAATAATAACTAAAGAAAAAAATAAAACACAATAAAAAAGAAATTATTATTGAAACCAAATGAATGTAGCATATTTGGATCCAAATGAAATCATTCTATAGATTGATTTAGACTTTTTGGTAGTTCAATAAATGATAGGTAAACTTATTATATTTTATATGAAAGAGGATCTATAATGAGATTATTATTATAAATCAATTTATAATAAAAACATTGTGAGCAGGTAAAAATAGATTTCCACATAAAGTGTTGATAGGGGTTGGAATATTGAAAAACATAAAATATTAATAGAGAATAATAAATTCCCTAACCAATTATTTCTCTAAATAATTAAAAAATTAAAATAATATTTTATAAAATCAACAACATTTTTAAAACATATCAAAAATTTAAAATTATATTGTATGAAACATGTATAAAAACTCCCCCTAAAAAATTCATATTTACATCAGTTGAATACAAAGAATATAAAGTTTTTAAAATAAACATATAAAATACCAAGCTACAGTTATAGTTTCAAAAGCATTCCCAAATCCATTTATTTTGTGAAAATATCTATGAGTTTATTTTCAATGAGAATATTTTAAAGGATATTATCACGTTTATTAAAATAATCATCAGGAAAACGAATGGAAATATCTTTCATATTAGTTCTATAATGAATTAAAGGTTTCTTTGAAATAGAAATATCAGATGAAATAAAATACTAAATTGGATTTATATTACAAAATAAAATCATATACATATAAGGATTGTTTAATCCATAATGATTAAGAGAAACATGTTGTGGTATAGATATATCAGTTTCAACAGTTGACAAGTAAAAATTGTTTTATTTTCTTGTACTCCAGGAGAAAAAATTATTATTGAGAAAGTGAAACATACCTAATTTGATTTTTCAATGATGTCCACATACTCCAAATGCGGAGTTAGAGTAAAACATCAAATAAAAATATTTTTTTTCTAGATTAAAATTGTCAATAAATATTATTTTCTTGAATATATATAGTAGTAATATTAACATCCTTTAAGAGATATTTCCCAGGATCTGATTAGAATCTAGAACATAAACAGACACCAAATATTATATCAAGTCTAAAATCCATTAAATACAACTAAAATCCCCTCATTTCTATAAAATATTTGGAATCAATTTATTTTCAAAAACAATACAAATATAATTTAAAAATAAAAAATATAGGTTTTTTAAAATTTTTATAAGAATAAAAACCAAAATACTTATGTAAATATTTATCAAAATTTAATTTTTTTGAAAAACATTATATCATTTATTTGATTATTTTTATGTTCCATAAAAAATTTATTTTTCATAGAAGGATCATATTAAGCTCACTTTCCATGAAATTTTAAACACCTTTTAAAATGAAATCATTATATGGTCTATAAATAATATTTATCAACATAAATTATGAAAAATTAAAATATCATTAAAAAAATTTAATTAATATTGTAGTACCTTGATTATCTTTGAAATGATAATTTTTTAACTAAAAAAGTAGATTCATTATACCAAGCCTAAGGTTATTATTTATGAAAATGTAAATATTGTAATAAAATAAAAACAGGATTAGGAAATACTACTTTTTTAAAACTAGGGTTTCAGAAACCTAAAATTGTTCTTAAATAGAAAAATTTAGAAATGAACTTTTAACACCCATTAAAAACAACTTAAAACATTATAAATGGAAAAATGGTAATAAAATTATAAAAAATTTGATATGAGAAACAAGTAAAAAAGGTTCAACAATATATATACATTAATATTAAAAATATCATTTAGTAACATGTTTTCCATTATTCTTAACAACCTCTCCAGATTCATCCATATTATTTTTAAACACTATTTTGTTCAAATAACCTGATTATCATTAAGCACGATATTACAAATAAAAGAATAATTAGAAATTTTTTTTAAATAATTACTTATAGTTTTTATAGCCGAACCAAAATTACCAACCACAAGGTAAATTAAATTATCTCAATGAATTGTTCAATATATAGGATTAGATTTAGAATCATTTTTCCCCACAAAATATTTATATTATCTAGTTTATTTATTTTAAAAAATTTAAAACACTAAAATCATCTCCAATGTATTCTGAATATAATTTGTGAATATCATAAGATTCATTAATCTTAATATGAACATATTCTTCAATATTGATATTATTCGTATTAATAACCAAGAAAAATACCTTGAAAATCAATTAATTAATATTATCTAAATTATCTTCATATTCTAGATAAAAACAACACAACCAAAGTCTTTAAAATAACTAATCTCCTATTTTTACCTTTTAATCCGTTCTTAAGAGGTTTTCTTTTGAAATTTTCAATCATAACCTCTATTCAAAACATATAAAGAAATATTAATAGATTAATCCTACAAATAATTGGTAATATTCAATCCATTTTTGGAATATTTATGTTTTTTCTTATGCAACACCATTTTGATGTGGTGTTCCTGGAGAACAAAAATTGTGATCAAAACCATCTTCTTCGCAAATATTATTAAACTCTTAATTAATAAAATCAATACCACTATAACTTATAATATAAAAAAATACAATAACTTTTTCTTATTTTGAACGATGATAAAAAATCACTAAATATAGATAAGGTTTCATACTTATGAGACATATAATATACCCATGTATATCTAGATAAATCATATATAATTACAAAAATTATATCTCTTGAATGTTAAATATAACATTCCATTAGACTATATATATTAAGATGAAATGATAAAAGATTTTTAGAAGTAGAAATATGATTGATATATTTGAATGATTTTTTATGCTTCTTAAATTTTAGGCATAAATCAAAAACAACATATTTTCAAACCATTATCTTTAGTAAATCTAGAACATGTCTTTGCTTGGTTAATTTGTGTATCATTAAGAAATGAGCATGTTTGAGATTTATATGATAGATAACATCATAGTTTTCTTTAATATTGAGACACATAAAACTTTTATAAGATATATTAGAGAAATTAACTGAATGAATATTAAGTTATTAGTTGGCATAAATGTTTTTAAAAAATAAAAATTCATTATAATCAAATTTAAGGTAGATTCTATTATCACATAATTTATAATTAATAATTTAGTTATGTTTTTATTTATTAATGTATAAAACAAAAGAAATTAAACCCATATTATAAATATAAACTTCATCAATTCCCTTAAAATTTTCTTGAGAGTTATCTCAAAAAGTGACAGATCCTACATCACATTTAGTATAAGACATAAAATTCAATTGGCCAATATTTTTGTGATAAGAATGGCCACAATATATTTACCATTTTTCATTGAGATTATTATGGAATTTATATTTAATTATAAACCATACATACTAGAATATTCTTTAACCATAGTATTTTGGATCTATTTTTGTTACAAATAGAATTTATATATTTTTAACGTGATTTAAATAATTAATTATAAGGTACTGAAGCAAATAAGTTCTTTGAAAAAAAATTCTTGGTATAAACAATAGATTAAGGATATATTAGAAAATATTAATTTGTATAATTTAATTGTATGTAATATTTAATGCATGTAATATAAGAAACATTCTTTTGTACTTTCTTTTATTCCCCTTTCAACTGTGATCTTGCAGTCAGTATACTGAACATGAGTATGCTCACTATACCAATAGTGAATGCATATTAATTTGATTAATCATAAAATGTTAAGTATAGTTACTAATATTAATAAACATAACATGTGGTCAATTTAGGAAGATACATGGTATGTTGTAGACCTCTTTCAGCAACTTGCGTTGTGTAACAAAACATTTGATAGGTTTAAAAGACATCATGAGGATACATGAAAACAACACTATGAAATCACCTAAGAAAAAATAGTCACCTACAAAATAGAGTTCACGGTATGTTTATTTAATCACATGGTACGTATAGTAAAAAATATAGTAGTCATATAAAATAGAAACTTGAAAACCTCAAATTTATGGACTTCTTAAACTTTGGTTAATTTTGGGAGCTATTAAATAAAAAAATTATCGTTTGATTTAGTATAATTAAATGAATATAAATTTTATATATTTCTAATGGATCAAATTAATATATAATTTGACGTATATAGATCAAGACATCATCAAATAAATATTGAAAAATGTTTACCAAAAAGTTATGAAAAAATAATGAATAATTTGAAGAAATTAAGCCATTAATATGGTATCTAAAAATAATTTTACGACTTTCATTCAACTGGATGAAATGTAGAAACAATTATCAAATTTAAAATTAATCATACAAAATGAAATTTCATATTATATTTTTAATGTTATCAATGAAAAATAGAAGAAAATTTATTATGAAAAGTATATGAATATAAAAATATTACATACACTTTAGAGAAAATATATAATACTTATACACGGAATTTTGAATTCCTATGAGTATAATAAAATGTAACTAAATATATTTTCTATATAAATTGAAACTTTTCATGAGAATATGAGTTATGTAACTCATTTTATAATATAATATCTAAAGAAAACTATAAAACACTATAAATTTTTAAATATTGTTGAACCCAAAACAATAAAATATGTTCGTAAGAAATTGAAAACGTTCTATAGATTTATTGAGACTTTTTCATAGATAAATATAAGTCATATAAACATTTTAAATTTAAAATTAAATAGGATTTATAAAAAATAAATCACTATAATTGATGGTATGGAAAAATAAACTGAGCTACTAAAAACAGATTTCCACATAACATATTGAGAGGGTTTGGAATATTCAAAAACACAAATAAAAATAAAATTTAATAGAAAAGTCCCAATACAAGATTCCTAAAAAAATTGAACAATATAAAATTATTATTCGATATATGTGCTAGACATACATATGTTGTTTCAAAAAATAGTTCTGCATCTATGAACCTTGGTTGAATGTATTATCCTTTATGTAGGGGTTGATCTGTATGGAGACCGCACTTAATAAATACCAGTGGCTTGATCCATGTTATCACATGATATTTAGTGATTTCTATATTTATTATCCTTGTCCCAACTATAATGTTTTTAAAAATTCCTCTCTCCCTATATATTAGATTGTTGTATATGGGGGGATTATTTAAGAACCATGTGTTTCGTAATTTTTGTCTATTTAATATATATATTGACATCAAGATCTATATCATATTCATAGCCACATTGTTAAACTAACTTCAAAATTTATTTTATAAATGATCTAGATCTATATAGAGGACCTCCCATATATGATCTATGTATGTCTTTATTCTTATCTTCATAGGATATGCAATGATGCAAGGAATCCCTATCCTAGAACCAACCATAATTTGAAAGGAATGTATCTATTTTCGTTAATTTATATATCCACTATTGGAACTTTCATTTTCTGAGTAGTGTTATATTAATTTAAACATAGATCTCTTCCCTCAAACATGAAATTTTTTTGTATAGAGGGAGCTAAATAAAATGTCTCTGATCTAATGTATGACTCAAATCGAAAATAAATTATTCTCCATTGACATCTACATAAAAATATGTTGAAAATGATCCCTCACATATGTAGGAGTGTGATCTATATATAAAATTGTAAAATAATAACTATATATTACTTAATTATTATCCTTATAGGACATGTAATTACACCTAGATGTGTCCACCCATATAGATCTCGAATTCCCCAACCTCATATTGGTTCCCAATCAAATGACAAGTAATTCAAAATGGGCCTCATATGTTCTATTCACTAGGATGAGTTTCTTTAACCCCATAAATGAATTATAGAAATTAAGAACCAAAAACTAGTGCATACCCCTAATGTATATAAGTCAGATCTACATAGGAGGCTTCAGTATGGGTTCCCTTATTTACATACCAATTCTTATAATAATACTCTCTTCCATAAAAATGAATCAAATTTGTAAAAGGAACAAAATTTATAATAACTATGTATTACCAAATTTATTTCATCTCAAGATAGGCCTGGATATTATATTCAACGCCCAACAAAAATTTTTATTATCTAAAATTTTCCCCTCTCACACACATAATAGATTTCAGTGTAGGTCAATTAATCATCCAACACTAAGTAAATAAGGGATCATAGAAATACCCTATTCTATAAGTCTTCAGGTACACATAGATCTTTTTTGTGATTGTGTTTCACCCATATTTCAGATAAATCATCTGACATGAAACCCTATTGGGAATGGTGTAGGTTATTCTCCCATTTCCCCTTATTTATCACACTTAGACAGGTATACAAGAGTTTAAATTTCTTAGTTTAGTACCCTATTTGGAATACCAAGGATAATTATGAAAAAATACCAGAGGTAAAAAATTTCCCACCATGTGTGACCTTAAATAGCTTGAGAATGGTTTAGTCTGAGAGACACACATTACTTTTATATGACTCAGATCTAAATAAGAGCCCTATTTATATGAATATCTATCCATAACCCTATGCATGGATAAAAATTTCTGCCACATTGAAACAACCAAAACTAATAAAAATTCTCTCAAAATATATTTTCATAATCATTATATCAACTTAAAATTTCCTATCCATTTGAAGATAAAATTCATAGTGTAAGGTCCTCATCACATGACCCACAAATAAAAGAAACTGAAGTCCTTGTCACATGATGTTATAATAACCAATAGTATCATCCATGTTGTATGATATTAATCAGTAGAATCCATCATTCATTCCCACTCTTTATCAAAAGACCATATTAGCCAAACCATGGCCTATTAGGGTTTGAGAAACTTACAACACTTTTCATAAACATCTCAGTCCGTAAACCTCACTTTGTTTCTCAATTGTCTCAAGTTACCAAAAACCATTCATTGCTATTGGGGTTGAGTGTATATGGATTATTGGTAATCTTAGTTTGAAAATTCATACAATACTATTTTATTCTCTAGTATATGTTCCCCAATTTATCCTTTCAACTAGAGTAAATTTCACCTCACCGAAAGGGTCCTTTGATCCCCATGTTCCCTAGAAACATTGTAGATAAATCTTTCAACCCATTTTAATTGATGATAATAACTTATCTATATGTCACATACCATTACTCATGATATAATAACCTTGATCCATGATTTCAAAAATCCTCATCCCCATTTCATGAGTGTGTTGAAGAATTCTTTTCCCTGGGTATCCTAATTGTGTTATTTTTTCACAAGTAATTTTTTTTTCAATTCATGGTCCATGTATCGTTACCTAAAACTGATTAATATCCAGTGCATGCATCATAACTATATAGTATTTTCACCATTGTCAATGTTTTGCAACCTTAAATTCTATCATTTGATGGTCCAAATCCCAAGACCCTAAAATTCTAGTTAAAGAGATATAAAAATAATTAGATTGAGAACCCATACTGGGTAGTCTTAGTAAAATTCATGTCTCTAATTTCTAGGATTCACTATTCAAGATCTTAAGAAATAGTTGTAGTTTAAATAAAAGAGGTGACAAGATCATATGGCTTATATTATTACCCTATAAAAAACTTAGTTACACTCACTAGATCCACTGGTCTAAGAAAAAGTCAGAGTAATGAATTACCACATATATTTACCTTGATAATATGTTTAGTATATTGTGACAAAAATTTTAGGCTTATAGAACCCTCTTTTGATATATTTTTCTCTATAATATACTTCATTTCCATAGTATTTGAATACTATAGAACATTTCATGGATAATGGTAATGAGCATGTATAACTTAAAGGGACTCTTCCACTTGGCTATGAGTGCATTCCCCAAGTTGGATCCTATATATATTCCCATGATTTCTCATATCAATTACATGTGTTTTATCTTTTAAAAAAGAACCCCTAATTTTCAAAAACTCTAAAAACATTACAGTGGAATCCATCCCCACAATGTGATTCTCTTTCATATCATACAACTATATCTTATCCCATAATACTGATTTCAAACTCCACAAGGCATGATATTGACAACCCATTATCTAATGATTAAAGTTGATTCGACATCCTTAACATTACACCTCCATATAACAAACATGTTCTCAAGGAAAATATGTGCTACCTCATTCATGAACCTTTTTATGGTCCCCATAACATGACCCAAAACCAAATGGTACATGGTTAGATCTTTTTTACCATAAATCGAATAAACCCTTTTCTATGGTATCATACTTTAGAAATTGACCCTCTATTCACCTTGGGTTTCACTCAACCATTGTTTTATAAACTATATACCACACAATTCGTCCATGAATCTTGACCATATGATTTGTTTGAATTTTCTAAACATCAAAACCATAAACTAGGTTCACTTTATTCATATATGCATGAACCTAAAATCTGTCCCTAGTGGGTATGACTTTCATGACCATAAACTAACCATTGAATGAGATTTAAAAACATTCAAGATGAAATCCCATTATGGGTTTCCCAGAAATAATTCATGTTTCCACACACTAATATCTTATACATTTGGCCTTAGGTAAAATGTATTATGTAGAGTAAAAAGGAAAACATATCATAGGGTTCACCATGTGACTGTATCAAAATCATATCCAAGCTCACTGGACCCCTTGGTTTTATGAACAGGTAATAGTGATGATGTACCTTATATTTGAAATACTAAGATTATAAATACATCATGATATGATCTTTTTGGAATCATAATCCTTCTTTAATACTCATCTCTCATGACCCTCTCAATGGCTTAATAATTTTAATTCCCAAAATATTCCACAGAATCACAATATGTGTGTTTCACTCAAAGGGAAACCTCTACTAATAATACATACATGTCCTATCTTTGCTCAAAAATAAGAATCCTCAGTTTATCCTATAGACTGGAGTAATTTTCACCTTGATAATAATTTCCACTATTCTTCATGATCCCTCAACACTATTACAGAATAATGTTTTTCCCTATTGTAATTCACAATCGTCATCAGTATTTCAGAATTGTTTCATCACTCAGATTCTAACTCACTAAGTCATGATGTTACTATTTACCGATTCAACCACACATGTAGATTCAATATCTTCAACATCAGACCCTCATTCGTCATACTCATTAAAAGATTCCAGAATTAAGTTCTTTTTTCTTGACCCTTTATCCATGATTTATGAACTTAAGACAAAAACCCACTATGATTTACTTGGTTAAGTAGTTCGACCTTAAATATCTACCATCCTAGTAAAAATTGTTCGACCTTATACATAAACCATATTTTTCTGACATTCAAAACCATAAACTAACTTTAAAAAGTGACATGGTGCTCAGAATTTTGAAAACTAATAAATAGATGCTTGTGTAAACGTTGAGCCACTAGTCATTGAACATTCACCTTGTATGATCTAGAAAAAATTGATCATTTAAAAACAAAATATAATATGTGTAATCCTAGTTAGGTCAAAACCCCATAAAAGGTAGCCTATGAAATTTTAAAGTATCTACCATTTGTACCTTACTCATGTGAATTTTTTGAAAATGTATAGGTAATAAAGAAAAAACACAAATCTTGTGGAACCCACCTTACAGTTTTACTGTTAGTTAAGTCGTGATCACTAGAACCTCAGATTAACAAAATGTAAGGTCATTCCTTTTCCTTAAAATGTTAACCAAAATAATATAATTTTGTGTTGAACCATTCATCATTATTCTGAATGGACAAGCCTTAGTGAATAATGGATGGGGTTTATTGTGATATCCATATGTTAGTCATACCCTTGTGGAATTCAACATTATTCTGAATTGAACAACTATAGTGCATCAATGATTGTTTTTATTATGATATCCATTATTGATCCATGAAAATAGAAATTAACCGTTATTTAAAATGGACCATATCTAGTGCATAAAAGATGGTGTTTATACCAATATATGTTTGTGATCCACACATGGGAGGAATTTATCTGACCAGAACACTTGGGGTTATGGGTGAAATAGTAGTAGGGAAATGGAAAATTAAGGAAAAAATGAGCCTCTGTTATGTATTTCAATAATGAGTGAAGAATTTAAAAATTAGATTTTCCCTCTCTTTATTGTTGAAATACATCAAAATGCCAATAAAAATACATATGGATTTTTTTGATCTATATTCGAGCATTGTTAACACTCGGTTGAAGCCTATCAAGATCTGTAGCTTCATCCTCCACAAAAAATTGATATTTTCAATATAATCTTAAACAAAATAATTCTTTCTTATTTTAATCTCTTTAAGAAAATGGTGAAGTTTCACTGACTCATCCTTGGTGGTTCCCAACTCTTACAAGTGTTCGATCAATAGGAGAGCTTCTTTATTGACTCAAAATTGATGCTCCAACAACTACATGCCATGCTTATAATCTAATTGAGGAAATATAACCTAAATATCATATTATATTTAGAAAAATCCCACATTGATAATAATAATTTCTCATCCTCTTATCTTCAATTGACATCCGTAATGCAATAATGGATGGAGTAATAGTCAAACCCACTGTAACCCAATGTTATTAACATACTATTAAATTGGTGGAGTTTTGAGGGAAGGTCGCACAAGAGTGTCTCTAAAACTAACTTCAATATGAATTTATAAAAAGAGTAGATAGATAAATAAAAGTATTTTTGGATTCCAAGTCATCCACATAGAATTCCATATAAGAAAAAACATAACTCTTGATTGAATCATTTTGAGAAACATCTTGGGTCGCACCCATAGGATTGGTAGTTTCAATAGTCATTACAAGCCCAATCTACTTCGGTGGTGAATTAAATTATGGAACTATTTGGAATGCCCAATCATTGAAGCTAAACCTAATGAAATTTGTAAAAATAAAAAATGGAAATGGTAAAAACATTGAGTTCAAATAAGGAGAAATCAAAGGATATATAGATATTTTCCCATGGTCTAATTGAGTAGTGAGTCTAGGAAAATCATCACACACATAACATCATCTTCCCGTGATGTGAGTACTTCTTGAGAGAGCTTTCTTTTCTAGGTATTTTCATGGGACAACATAGATAACCCATGAGATCCCATACTTCCTGGATTTCATTTTTGTTAAACCTCCATTATAGAGTCATGAGAAACATCAAATAGATTTCAAAGGATTTCCTTATAAACATTATCTATATGTAATTATGTATAGGGGATGGAGTAGAATTAGAAAACTATGAATAAGGTTACCGATATGGAATGAACCCATTGACATAAATCCTTCCATGTCCTTAATAAAATTACCAAACCCTTATATAGATATGGGTATATCAATCAACACTGTAATCTCTTCCACTCTTATCAATGTAGTAGATGTGGTTTTGAACCTTGTCTTATCTATATCAATGGAATTAATATCTTGAGTTCAATTAATCATAGTCCTTATTTTCCCCTAAACTATACATTTTGTAGAAACGACGGGTCCCCCTTTAGAAGATTATGGATCACTAAATATTTGAAGCTTTAAAAAATTAGTGTTTATAGGGGGAGGTTTTTTGATAAATGTGTCGTCTTATTGTTTATGAAATCCTATATTTTTAAACACGTATAATGGTTGATTGGATATGGTACAGTAAGAAATTCCTAGGAATATTCCACCTCAATGTGACATGTTAAACTAAGTGCATATTTATTCCCCATCATGTCTTTCCCAAATAATGAGCCTCTATCTTAATCCATGATAGATTACCCTTAAATATATTGATAATGGGTTTCCAATCAAATAGTACTATTGGAAGGTTGCTCAAGGATAATGTTAGGTTAACCTTATTCATGATCGAGTCATTCTTAAGTAGTCGGAGGGCCAACCACACCAATGGATTCTATGTGATACTCAAACATATGTGATGATTATTGAAATATAATGGATCCCATTAAAAATAGGGGTTATTTCTACTAAATTTGTTTTCTCTAAGGATAATTTCACATCTATGTAGACCTTCACCTCACTAGGACCATCTTCCTTAATATTCATAGGAAAGGTCCAATACCCTTTATGGGAAGAGAGAGGGGTTTATTTTTAAATTGATAATTGTATTTATATATATTATAAATAAATCAAGGATAATTTTCGATTTCTAACCATGAATAAATACATGTTTGTCCAATGAATTTTCAATCTCATGATATTTAACTTTTGAATCTGTAAATTGCTATGCACCATCACAAATATTTGTATTAAAAGAGAAAATTGAGAATGGAAATCCACCATATCTTCTTTCATGATCCTTTTTCCTGAGGATAAATTACCTACTTCATGAAGAGATGACCTTTCCACCTCGATGGAGCTTCGAGGTATAATATATCATGGAAATTTCATTGGTATTGATTATATCACCACCCTCTTCAAATAGATATGGTAACATTGGTAAGTAGTAATCTCCCATTTTAAATAATAAAATAATAAGTACCATGTTATGATACTTACATCCTCATAATCAATACATTTATCCCATTTTTTAGTAGATGGATCAAACATCCCTTTATTGGTGTCTCAATCCACCATTTCCCATACTATTTTTTTGGTCAGGATTTGGCTTGAGATAGTATAGAAAATCAACTTTATATCATTGCTTCAACTTAAAACCTCAATAGGATTTGTATAATATGAATTTCAATCACCAAGATAAGGAATGTACACAAAAAACCTAAAGAATAACTTATGGGTGCGTGACATCAGAAGGCCCTTTCTACTAAAATTCAGGTACCTTAGGTTATATATAATCTAACGATTCTTCTGCCTATTGTGAAGAAGGACCAAAATCATGTGACTTCAACAGCCTTCTAGGAAATTCTTCATAAGAAGAAGCCATAACAACTACATCATAGGTATCTTCTTAGTTATGATGAATGTGCCTTCTTAATTTGACTATAAGTAATGCATGCTCCTTCAATCTGGGTCACTATGCAGTCTGCAATTAGGGTTATTTTTATGACTCTAATACTTTATCATTATCACTATTATAGAGACACATTTGCATCATCATCCTTGTTCTGAATCCATGATTATAGAAAATCAAGGATTGTTTTTCAAATCCATTTATTATATCAATATAATAATGGGTTGACATATACAAGGGTTAATCTAATAGTTTCACTCAACAGAGGCAACTTGATCGCCACCAAAGAGACTTCATGGGACTTCATTACCCAATGTTTCCTAAAAACCATTTGATTAATTTTAATTGAAACATATACTAGAGGGAACCTAGTCTATTTTTATTAGAACCTAAATTATCGTGTGAACCTATATGAAATATAAGCATCATAGATGACCTCATGATCTATCTGCATCACCTTTATGTAGACTCTTAATTCCATGATGTATGAACTAAGATTTTAGTTTCCAAGAGTGTTAGTGATAATTATCCCTATATGATGTTGGATATATGGAAATAATATTAAATCAATAGAAATTTTTTTCATCATTGGAGTTTATGTGTATTTAAAATATAGAGTCTTGGTTCTCAATATGACTTAATAAAAGAGAGGAAACGATACCCAGGGATACAAACCCCGTGATGCATTGAATATGAATTTAAATGAGATTTTAACTATCCCAATACACATGGAACAGTCTTGAAATATGAAAACATGCAGCCGAAAACGGTGAATCTTTGTTAAAAAGTATCATTCAATCTCACTTGCTCTCTTAGTGTTAATATGACAGGCATAAAAATTTATTATTTCCTTACATATCCATTCTAATCACAAAATGGATGAAAATAAGTTCCTAGAGACATTTTTATAAATCATTCCATTTTATTCTCTAGGGGGGATGTTATTATCAACTGAATAACAATATTATTATATCTAAACTATTCTAGAATAGTCTACTACCTAAATGGGATTCCATAATTTTACATTGTGGTTCACCCATTGGATTATTACAACTTCATCCTCTCCTATAAGGTATTAAGACAACATTAAATCACACTTAATTTGATGTGTTCCCATGGGTGAGGGTCCTTCCTCCTAACCATCAAGGATAGTTTTAATGATTCATGATCTTATTTTGGTTTCTATTTAACATCCTCCCATATTTCCTTTTTGGGGAAGAAATAATTATACACGTCCCCAAGTATGGGATCCCCTGAAACTTTCTAATCATCAAATAATGTGATTCCTACTTTAGCATTTTTCATATGAAATTTTTTCATATGAGGGATCCATTATCCAAACAACTCTGAGACTGTGATAGAATGTTTTTATACATTTTTTAAGAAATAAAAATGGATTCATAAATGGTCACTTCCAAAATATCTTCTCCAAATTCATCACATGTATTATGCACCCAATAAGCCCAAAACTATTTGATATTGAATCCTCCTCCGATATAACATTTCCACTCTTTATTCCATCATATTGTCTTATTGAGATAAGAATGATGGGGAATATAGGGGAAAAAGTGCAGCTTTTGGTAAATAATATGAGGTTTTATTCTTAGAGATAAAATGATATGATGTATAAACCATATATAGTTTCTTTTACCTTCACTAATGTAGGAACATTTGGTAGAAATATTTTCCATAGTATTGTTTGTGTACTCCCCTAACCAGGAGCACAACATAGAGAAACCTAGTCATATAATGAGAAATTCTATTTGAATCCCATGATAATAAAATGGATGAAATTCATATACCAGATACTCTATATGGTGTTTCTTCAAATGATTCATAAGGAGCTATACGAAAACATTGAAATGGTTATAGTAACCTTACCCAATAATTTTTAGAATCTAATTGATAAAAATGATGAACTCATTATCCATAAATAGAATCACCATCTCACCCATAAAATATATATAATAAAAGCATGGATGATTATTAAACAAGTTACATATTTTAGGTGAACATTATCTATTTACAACTTTTAAAATCCTAGGTAGTACTCTTATGTGGGTAACACATAATTTTATTATGTCCCTCACCCTAGCCTATCACATATTGTGGGACCCCATGTATGGGTTATTCCTAACCTATGTTCCTAACATCACTATGCTAATAGAATAATGAAAATAGGAGTGGCCACATACCCTAATTTGGTACAGAGAACAATGAAATAAGTAGGAATAAAAATTATCTCCTATGTAGAAACATTCATAGATAGATGGAGGGAGTCTAGCATAAAATATTTAAGAATTAATCTAATCTCTACACATGATGAAAATATTCTACACTTTCCCATGTAGTTTGCATGAATGGTTTGTAGAAGCCACTAATGTTATCCACCTCCTATTTAAACAAATAATTTTGAACATTCCTGAATTAAATCACTTCGATGTAAATTTTACTTCAGGAATAAATCCTCCATGTTCATATTGGGTTCAATAACATCCGGGTAATTTTTCAATCACCTTTCCAGAAACAGAATAATATCTCAAGGAAGTAACACCTCAAATAAATGGGGGAATTATCTCAAGATAATGAAATGATAAATAATTTTATGTGTTCCCAAGATGCAATTGTGTAAGACAACGACATGAATAAGAACCTCATAATTGGTTTGCATACATGAAACATCTATATCAATATGTAGCAATGAATAATACATTTTCCTAGTTTCTTGAGTTTTTCTCTAAATAGGCTGAACAATATCCTCAATTACATGGTTCGGAATATGAAGCGACAACTCAAAGCTATACTCACCCTAGTATCTCTCACAAAATATAAAATTCTTCTAGGTATATTATTCAAGACCATAAAATAGTAATTAAATAAAGTAGATGGTAAATAAAATACCCCATCATTTTGTATGTTATTACATTTAGAAACAAATTAAGAATTCAATAGTATTCTTTACATTTAATAGCGGTTTTAATGACCAGTGTAATACTATTAAATTATTATTTTTTAATGTAAAACATGATTCTAAGATGTTGGATTTTATAGTATAAATAAGTATAAACAAATTGTAATGAAATATAATTTTTTCAAACTTATAGAATAAATTCATTGGATATCAATTAATAAATTTATTTTAATTTAAAAATTAAATGTTTCTTTAATTTTATTATATGAGAAATAATGACCCTACCATTTCATTTCTGACTATAAAATTATTTTAAATATAAGCACCATAATAATGTTAAAAAACATGTATTCAATGTTTTAGATTCATGGTAAAATAAGGACCATACATATCTTGTACATAATAATGTAAAAAAAATTATTTTGAAACATATTATATATCCTTAAAAATATCATGTTCAATTTAGTACATACAGTCACCTGAGGATATATAGTAATGAAAGGGGTAACATAAAATCCGAGTAAGAGAAAGAATAAGAGGAGTGAATCAATATACCATAATTGAACACAATATTCATCATCATCACCATCAACATAAAATAAACATGGAATCATTATAAAAATCATTAGGGGAAATTTTAGAAAATGGCACGGAATATGGCAATGTATAAAAAATCAAACATCATGTCTTAATGGTTAAATACGACACATAGTTGTGAACAAAGCTAAAATCATGTTCAAACATAAAATATATTCATAATCATTAAATATTCATTGAGAAAAAATCTAGCATCATGTTTATGAATATTACAAATAATATCATGAGATATATCACATTACCCAATACATTGGAGGGCTGTATAATTGTAGGTGCACCTGTAGTATCATAACATTTACATAATCATGCATTCCACATAAAACGTATATCAAACAAAGTAATAATGTAACCCATGAAAATGAATGGGTTTCATAAGTATTTAATCAACAATGAATAAACATGGGGTTACAAAATGAAAAAGGTAAAAACATATTTTGTATAAGAATCATCATTCTTGAGCGAAGAAGAGGCAACTCAATAGGAGTCAAAATGTGTGTGTGGAAGGAATAGTTATTTTGTAAAATCATTGTATTTTTCTTAAAACCAGATTGGAAATATGTATATCTCTGATTAGAAAATGTACAAACAATGAAATTATATTTTAGGTATATTAAATGAATATACACACTTAAATTTGTCATGAAAGATTAATAACCTAAAGGAAGAGAGTTTGCATTGAGAATCCACTAACCTTATGTCCCGATGTGTTCTTTACTTTCACTAAATACCCCAGATAATAAAATAAGATCAATTAATTACATAATTTAGAACCTCTTGTACATGAATTTTATTTAATATATATTTTTTATGTTCATTTACATTCATTTTTATGAGTTATACTATTCAATTTCATTATTTCCGGATCATTTGTTTTTATGGTTTCATTATGAGCTTACTTGAATATAAGTATGAATGTTCTTGAAAAATGAGAATAATTCTCTAAAAGTGAATTTATGTGTTATAAATCCACTTCTATAAGATTAAATGGTCTCATATATAATTTTTTATTATATTATGATGATTAGGATGATCAAATGTTAGTGAAAATGTTTAGTTCATTTTGGTGGTTCTTCCGTCCACCACAATTGGTTTTATTAAATATTATGTTTGTAAATTAGTTCCAGAACCATAATAATGTTATAATTTGTATATTGAAATCTGTAATAACCATATTAATGGATATATCACCATACTTGACTGTGGTAATGGAAAATGAAAACTCGACGTCTGCGAATGTTGTGAATCGACACGTCACAGATGATGTTTTCATTTTTTAGAATAAATGGTGGAGAGAATAGATTTGATGATAGATATTACGTTTTAAAAGAAATTAAATTTTATTATATATATGATATTAGATTTATCATGCTATTTTTGATAAAGGGAGGTGAGGATAGGATAAAAAAGAAAACAAAACAAAAGAGAAAGAAAGAAGGTTTTAACTCTTAAATATCTTCATAAAATCCTTATGGAATTTGGGTTATGTATTTTGTTGTTACTAGAAGATCTTGGACAAGGGAAAGAGGATATATATGGTAATTGGGTGGAATTTAGACAAACTGCATGTCTTTCATGGTGTGAGGATAAGAGGTGGTGAGAGGTTCTATTTATAGGGGAGGGGAGAGATTTTTTTGAGAATTTATTCATTTGTTTATTATTTGTGGATCTTGACATCAATAGTTTTGATTACCATGATTAAATACAGTATCTAGGGAAGGAGAGTTCGAGATCACGGTGCTTGCATCAGCCAAACATCAACCAAGACCCAAAAAAATTATTTAGCTTATATACTAAATTACTGTATTTCACCACTATAAGAAATTAGTGTTTTAGGGTCAGTTTTCGTGCAGCGGTTTTCAAAATCATCGCAAAAAAATTTTTGAAAAAAATTTATTATGGGATTTTTAGAGGTGTTTTTAAAAAATACTGCTAATTGTTTTTAAAATATTTTTTATAAATGCATTAAAAAACTTTGCCAAAAATTTTAAAAAAATTAGCTTCAAATAGAGGCGGTTTTTTCAAAACCCATGCAAAATTGAAAAAAAAAATTAAAAAAAATTATTATTTATTACTTATTATTTACAATAAAATATAGTTTATTGTTATAATATTAATTATTTATAATTTTTTAATTAATAAATATTTATAATTATTACTTAATAATAATGTTAAACTGAAAACAAATCTTTTATAAGTTGAAGAACAGACTTCAGCATCAAATGACCATAACATCTGATTCGAGAGTCCATTTAAGCTCCTCAACCAGTCAAATCGAAAATTATCAAATGAGATAAAACAAAGTGATATTTAAATCATATAATAATCAGAGGAAAAATATATATTCAAATTTCAAAAGATGAAGTTCAAACATGAAATTCAAATGGTAATAACTTTTAATCCGGGTGTCCATTTGGGTTCTCCCATATATCTAATTGAACCCTGCAATGAGCTCTATGTCGTTTAGGTATGGTAAAAACTCTTGGATTATAGTACCCCTTTTTAATCCTCCTGAAATTCCCCAACGGCCTCTAAAATAGAGATTTTAGTTACAGACCCTGATTTCATAAAATTCAATGGGTAATAACGTTTGATCCAGGTGTTCGTTCGACCTGTACCACATATCATATCAAAGTTGATTTCATGATCTTCGATTTGACAAGTTGTGATGCTGAAAAAGGAGTCATATGTCATATTTTAGGGTAATTTTAGTGTTTTTAGGGTTTTCAGAGGTTCTTAACATTTTAGGATTTATTTATTATTTAATATTAATTAATTAATTAATTAATTAATTATTAATTTATCCATTATTTATTATTTATTATTTATTTATTTATTTAAAATTTTATTTATTGAAAAATTTATTTATTTATTTATATATTTTATATTTAAATGTTATTTATTTATTTATTATTTAGTTATTATGTACACATTAATTATTAATTTATTTATAATTTACTTTTTAATTACATAATATTAGTTTATTATTAATTTATTAGTAATTAATTAATTAATTAATTAATTACTTAGTATTTATTCTTTATTTATAAATTAATTATTTGTTATTTATTATTTATTAGTTATTATGTATTTACATATTAATTATTTATTAAATATTAAATATTAAATATTAAATATAAATTATTAATTAAGAACTATTAATTATTAATTGTCAATTATTAGTTATTAAATATTATTTATTATTTATTATTTATTATTTATTTATTTATCTATCTGTTTATTTATTTATGTATTTATGTATTTATTATTTATTATGGATTCTTTATTTATTATTTATTATTTACTATTATTTATTATTTATTAATTTATTTTATGTTACTAGATATTAATATATTATTAGTTTATTATTCATTAACTATTTATTTATTATTTATTTACTCAATATTCAATATTTATTAATTAATTATTATTAATTTATTAATAATTTTTATAAAATTTATTAATTATTTATAAATATTTAAATATTAATTATTAGTTATGAATTATCAATCCTTAATGATCAATTATTTATTATTAATTCTTTACTGTTTACTATTTATTATTTATTGTTTAATTTTTATTATTTATTATTTATTGTTCATTATTTATTATTTATTATTTATTTATTATTTATTTATAGTATATTAAATTATTTTTGAAATAATTTTTTATTTATACATTACTTATATATTATATGTTATATATTATATATAATAAATTATATATTATATATTATATATTATATATTATATATTATATATTATATATTATATATTATATATTATATATTATATATTATATATTATATATTATATATTATATATTATGTGTTATGCGTTCTGTGTTATGTATTATTTTTTATGTATTATGTATTTTCTATATGTATTATGTATTATATATTATGTATTATATATTATGCATTATGTATTATGTATTATGTATTATGTATTATGTTTTATGTATTATGTATTATGTATTATGTATTATGTATTATGTATTATGTATTATGTATTATGTATTATGTATTATGTATTATGGATTATGGATTATGTATTATGTTTTATGTATTATGCATTATGTAATATGTATTATGTATTATGTATTATGTATTATGTATTATGTATTATGTATTATGTATTATGTATTATGTATTATGGATTATGTATTATGTATTTTGTATTTTGTATTATGTATCATGTATTAGGTATTATGCATTATGTATTATATATTGTGTAATATATTTATGTAATGTATACTGTGTATTACCTCTTATGTATAATCTATTATGTATTTTATATTATGTATTATATATTATGCATTATATATTATATATAATATATAATATATAATATATTATATATAATATATTATTTAGTATTTATTATTTTCAAGTTATTATATACAATTTACAATTTACTATTTATTATTTTCCATTTTTTATTTACTACTTATTATTTACTATTTACTATTTTTTATTTACTATTTTTTATTTACCAATTATTTCTATATTTTATATTTCATTATTTATTAATCATTTATATTCTATTTATTAATTAGAAATTTGTAATTAGTAAGGATTAAATATTAATAATTACATATTAATATTTAATTATTAACTATTAAATACTGATTATAGATGATTGAGGAATCATTATTGATTAATAATAATTGATTAATAATTATTTATTGTGTATCTATTTGTCATGTATTATTTGTTTTCCAAATATATATATATATATATATATCTATATTAGTATATTAAATTCGATTTATTGACCACATGAAGAGCCTGCTGGAGTGGTAAAGTATTTGGAGAATAAGAAAGAGGTATGGGGTTCAAATCTCACACAACAAAATATTTCTATATATGGAATGGGCATGTTCATGGACATGGTGTTGTGCGTGGAGATGGGCATGAGCATGGTAATAATAAATAGATACATAAATAAGTTACAAAAATAAAAAAATTCAAAATTAAAAAAAAACATTGAAAATTTAAAACAATTTACTGATGGTTTAAACAGCTACTAAATCATTCTACGGTGCTTTTAAAAAACCATAGCTAATTATTTCCCAACACGAGGTTAGGCGACGGTTTTCCAAAACCATCATATAATGATTTAGCAGCATTTTAATCCTCTGCTAAATACATATTCTTGTGGACTAGATTGCGGGGGGTTTTTGTTACCTAGATAAAACATTTAACAACTTATTAAAATATTCTTTCTGCTACTATGTTTTATCTCGGTGCCCTTATGTGGGAAAATATATGGTGAATTTTTAATCTATATATTCATGTTTGGACATGAAAAAACCTCTTACATCCTCATGGATATAGGTCACCCCTGCCAAACCATTTAAATTTGTGTCTCCCTATTTTTCATTTAGTTTCAATTCTTTGAGTGCATGATTTTCATCAATGTATAAAAGTAGGTAGATAAATGGTTAAAAGATCATCTCACCTCAGAGTTTGAGGTGAAGTATAATGGAGAGAATAAAAATATAATTTTAGATGGAGATCATGTGAGATAGAGATAAGGTTTTTTTTACCCTCATCCAATTACAGTATTTGACGAAATTTGTTCAAAAGATTGGAATTGATGATAATTCAAATAGGTCAACATCCCATTAGAACCACATTTCAAACATAATGCCTTATTTTCACTAAATATATATTCATAAAGGAATTATATTGATTGTTCCACATATGAAAGAGTATTTGGATATTTTATGTATTCGATGGTGTGTACGAGACCTGATATGTCACAGATATTGAGTATGGTAAATCCGTATATACAAGATCATGGTAAATGTCATTAGAAAGTAGTTATATAAATTCTACGATATATAAAATGTATTGTTGATGTTGGCATGAATTTTATGAGAGATATAAATGATTTGAGGTTTCCTATTGAATATGTTCATTTAGAATATGTATGGTACCAAGACAAGTGATTATCTATAACTGGTTATGTTTTCACTTTTGTTTGAGGACATGTAAGCAATAGATCAACACTACAGTCAACAGTGGATTTCTCCACAATAGATATTGTGTATATTGAAGTGAAAGAATATTTTAAAAAAGTTATTTGGTTATATGGTATGATTAGAGACTTAGGGATCATCCAATAGAAGGTTGATATAATTTTTGATAGTCAGAGTACTATTTTTCTTTCTTACAATCAGGTCAATGACAATCGAATCAAAAATATTTAGGTTCTATTCCATTTCATCCATGAGATTATCAATGATAAATTTATCTCACTCTAGAATATCATGACATTGGATGACCCATCTAACATTTTGATGACAATGGTTATAGGTATAAATTTCCAACATTTTTTGGACTTCATTAATATCTCCCATACATGAGATGCCTATGGTCATTTGGAAGGAAATAGCTATAGGAAGATTTGTTTGAGAAACAACATGGTGATATTTTTTCATCAATGTGGATATTGTTGAATATTAATAATGAAATATCAACATCTAAAGATTTTTAGTGGATGTTGGTTAACTACTAGGGATGACCAGCCACTAATGAAGAATCATTGGTAGGGTTTGGTGTTGCTCAGAGAAAACTTACATAATCTTTTTTGAAATCCTCTCTCCACTAATTACATTTTTGATGTATTTATATAATATATTATTCATTTCATAAACTGAATGAAATTTTATTTATCTTTATAAGATAATTTACATCATCAAGTAACTCTTAGTGACTCTTCGCATTCCATATGGGAGAGTATTTTTTTTTTATCAAAATCATTGAACATTTATAATCCTCATTGTCTCACCTTTTTTAAATTTGAACACTTATTTCCCTAAAAAATACCTTTAAACATCTAACTGAATTCCTCACATCAATAACGGGAAAATGGAAAATAGTGGAGGATAATGCTTCAAGAGGCATGAAGGGGGATAATGTGTTACATAAGGCACTATAGAAACCCAACCTTTTATTACATTACTATTACATCATTATAAATATAAACAACATAATATTATAACACCATGAGGATCCATAGGTTTAGTTTCTTGGAAAAACTAAAACCAAACATAACATTTAAAAAATCAAACATAAACATTTAACTAATTCCTTCTTCTCTGGCTTCTTATTGGAACATGACCATTCCTTAGTACATGTAGTCAATTGAGGATATAAATCAAAAAGGGGTGATCTAAAATCCCATTAAGGTGGTAGATAAGAGAAATATAAAATTGGGTGGGAATAATCATAACATCATTATCAAAATCATGAGAGGAAACTTTAATAAAATACTTGAAATGTGGGAATGCATAAAAATGAAACGTCATGTCATAGTGGTTAACTAAAACACATAGTATTGAACAATGCTAGAATATTGTTCACATATCATTTCACTTAAACTAATGAGATTCATCACTTTACCCAATGCATTGGGGTACTCTATAATTCTAGGTTCACCCATCACATTGAAACATTCATATTGTGCTATATAATTCTGGGTGCACCCATCACATCATAATAATATCATTTATCATGCATGCCACAATGAACATATATAAAAAATGATAATAAATAACTCATGGAATGGAATGATTTTCATCTCATTATAACACATTCAAATAAAATTGGTTCCCAAAATTAAGTGGGAATAACATACATGATATGATAACCATCAACCTTGAGTAAGTAGTAAAAGGTGTGTTTTCGAAAGAAGAGTCTTTGGGAAAACATTGGATTCACATAAAATTCAGTAAAAAAATTTTATATCCCAAAAAAGGTAATATAATGATGAAAAAATTATTTTTAATGAGTGACCATTATAGAAATGGAGTGAAAGAGGGATAACCCAAAGAAAGAAAGTTGGGTTCGAGAATTTCCCCTTACCTCATATCTAAATGCTTTATTCACTTTAAAGTCATATATAAAAACATTAGATTCATTAATTAACAACTACAAAACCTTTTTTACATATATATGGTTTATAATGGTTTCATTAAGTTATTTTATGTGCCTTTGGATTAGTTATAGAGTTTAAGAACATTGTTCGGGAATGTTTTTTTAGGGTTTTCTTGAACTCTTCACTTGTGTTCAGACATGGAAGTTCGTGTAGAACATGGGTAAACAAAAAAAATGATCATTCATGTTATTAATGATATTATAGGTGTATAAATTATCTTATAATTTATTTGGTTTTTTACCATGAGTATGATTCATTACAAAAAATTTAATGATGGTTATTTTTATTATTTTGGGTGGTTTTTTAATCACAATGAACTTGTTTTATTTCATCACTTGGTTTCATGTAAATTAATTAGTTCCCGAACATAAAAGTGGATAATTTATGCACATTAAAACCTATTTTTAACCATTTTATGGTTTTATTGGCATCCTTGAAGGATTTTAAGGAAAAAGGATGTGCATCGCCCATGATTTAGGTAAATTAACACATTAGGGGAAACAATTTCATTTCATTAAAAAAGAGATAGAGGGAGGAGTATAATGTGTAATATTCCATTAACATGATATCATAAAAATATATAAATAATACTAGGGTTATAATGAAATTTTTATTAGATAATATGAGTATATGATAAGGAAATAATATAAGTTTGAATGGAAAAAATGAAAGAAAAGAGAGAGAGAGGAATTAACTCTTGAATCCTCATCTTGAGATCCTCTATAAGGAGGCTTGGTTTGGTCTTTTGGTGAGACCAGAAGCTCTTGGACGTGGGGGAGGGTCTAGGGAAGATTCTTGGGCATATTTTAGTCAAGTCTTGTATTTTGAGAGGTGTGAGGAAATGATGGTGTGAAGTGTGGTATTTATACTGGAGGGGAGATGGGTTTTCTTAATATAATATTCATTAATTTATTTATTTACCCTAAGACAAGAAATTGTGATGATTCCAGGAAAAATAATAGTAAATAGGGAATTTGAGTTCGATATTTGGGTTCTTACTTCACTTGTGATGTCATAAATAGTGGTTTTAAATTACAATGTATTTATACCACAAATTAATGTATTTTACTATTCACAAAAAATTCAAGTATTACAGAAAAATACCAAAAATTCACCCAAACCATTTTTTGATTTGTATAATCCTAAAATGAAGTTTATTTTTCCAAAATAATTTTCTTAATATGATTAATTTAATTTTTAATTAAAATCATAATTTACTTGAAAAATACAGTTTTTATAACATTTGTTTACTTATTCCAAAACATAGGTATATCATAATTTGACTTAAATCTTACATATATACTATCATAGGAGAGGTTACTATTCCTAAGGGTACATTACTATTCATAAGGGTAACATTAATATTCATAATGGTATGTTACTATTCACCAAAAATTATGTTTGTTATATTAGACCCCTAAAATCATCTTGAACACAACCGTGTATGTCAGATTTTCAAAATTCAAAACATGGAAGTGGAAGAAATTATGTTTAATGATCATGTAGTATTTAGTATCATGATATTTAATTGTTCTTACTAATGTTATTATACTATAAAAATTAAATGTAATTCTTTTTATAAAATGTTGGGTTGTTACATTCTTCCCCCTAATGAAATTTCACTCTCAAAATTTCATTTTACTAATAAAGGTGAGTGTACTTCTCCTTCATCGCATCTTCTGGTTCCCTAGTTGATTATTCAAATTTATGGTTCCTCGACGACATGTTGATAAGGATGGTTGTATTTTTTCATAAAACCTTATCTCTCTGGTCCAGAATCTCTACTGGATGATCCTCATAGGAGAGATCATCTTCCAACTATAACACCTCTGAGTTTAGTACATGTGTGGGATCTGATATGTACTTCCTCAAGAGTGATACATGAAACACATCATGAACTTATGAAATATTTGGTAGAAGTGCAAGACGATTGGCCATAAATCTTATGTGGTCAAGGATCTGGAAGGGTCCAATGTACCACGGGCTTAGTTTCCCTTTCTTTCCATGTCACATGACTCTCTTCCATGGTGATATTTGAAGGACGACTTTATCTCCAACGTCGAAATCCAAGTCCCTTTGATAGTATTCAGTGTAGTTATTTTCCTGACTCGGAGTAGCTTTGATGTGTTTATGGATGACTTGAACTTTTTCTGTCATCTCTTGCACTATATCAGGTCCAAGTAGCTTTATTTCTCCAACTTCATCCCAAAAGGTTGGGGTTCTACATCGCTTTACATACAGAGCTTCATATGGAGCCATCTGAATACTTGAGTGGAATCTATTGTTGTATGAGAACTCAAATAATGGTAGATTTCGATCCCATCCACCATTAAATTATAGAGAGCTAGTTGTTACAATATCATCAAGTGTCTGAATAGTCCTTTCAAATTGGCCATCAGTTTGGGGGTGATAGGCCCTGCTGAAATTTAATTCAGTACTCAAATCATGTTGAAGGCTCCTCTAGAATTTAGATGTGAACCTTGGGTCATGGTCAGAGACAATCAATAGTGGAACACCATGTAGTCTCACCAATTCCTTCACTTATATCTTTGCATTTTTTTCAAGATAAAGTTCTTCCCAAATAGTGAAAAATGGGCAGTCTTGGTGAGTCAGTAAACCATAATGCATATAGCATTATTTCCCACAAACATCTTCAGGAGACCCGTGACAATGTCCAAAATTAAATTCTCCCATTTACACATGGGTATAGGAAATAACTGCATCAGCCCTTTGGACTTTTGTCACCCTGCTTTAAATTTCTAATATACCATGCACCTTGAGATATATACTGCGATCTGCTTTTTCAGGTTATCCCACAGGAAGTTTTCTCATAGATCTCGATAAATCATGGTAATACGAGGATGGATAGAGAATGTTGAGCTATTTGCATTGTCCAATATCTCCTTATTTATACTGGGTGATGAAGTGACACAAAGTCGCATTCCAAAACAAATCACACCATCATCATTGATATAAAACTCTTGTTTTTCCCTTCCATTACTACATTCACCCTATTTTGTAACTCTAGATCATTCCTTTGTTCTTCCTTAATATTCTCCTAGATTGTTGGTTGTGCAACCATTTATTCAATATAGGATGTATCCTCAACCCATATGATTACTAAATTCATTCTTTTCAAATCCAAGAAGGTATGGTCTTTCTCAATCCATAACATGGACAGAGTAGCTGGTTCTATTCTACTTTGAGCATCTGCTACCTTGTTCGTCTTTCCTGAATGATAGTGAATAGAGCAATTGTAATACTTGATTAGCTCTAACCATCTCCTTTGATGCATGTTGAGATCCGTTTTTTAGAATATATACTTTAAGATCATGTGGTTAGTGTATATGTCACACTTCTCACCATAAAGGTAGTGTCTCCATATTTTGAAGGCAAAAATCATAGCTTCCAGCTCTAGATCATGCATCGGTTAGTTCTACTCAAGAATCTTTAATTGTCGTGAGGCATAGGGTATCACATTATCATTTTTAATTAGTACACAACCCAAGCCTTTATTTCAAGCATCACTGTATATCAAAAAACATTCCCCACTTTTTTTAGTGTGAGTATAGGTGTAGTGATCATCATTCTCTTTAGCTCTCTGAAGATTCCCTCACATTCTTCTATCTAGACATACTTTACCTATTTCCTAGTTAAATTAGTTTTCCAGTTGTGTGGAATTTTTCAAAAAACAGAGGTATTACTCATATAATCCATGAAAACTATAGATTTATGTTACATTAGAGATCCTGGGACATTCCTCAATCGTCTTTGTTTTGGAAGGGTCTACAAAACTTTCCTCACTTATGATCACATGTCCCAAGAATGTGACTTTCTTCATCCAAAAGTCACACATGCTAAACATGGCATACAAATTACCCTTTCTAAATTTCTCAAAAAAAAAGTCTTATATATTCTTCATGTTACTCATTTCTCATGTAGTAAAAGAGAATATCATCAATAAACACTACCACAGATTAGTCGAGGTAATGTATAAAGACTTTATACTTAAATCCCTAAAGATTGAAGGGGAATTTGAAAGTCTGAAGGGAATAACCAAAAATTCATAGAGCCCATACCTTGTATGGAAGATAGTCTTCTGAATATCTTCCTTCTTTACCTTTAGCTAATGATATCCAGATTGAAGATCCACCTTTGAGAAGTATTTAGCTCCTCTCAACTGATGGAACAGGCCGTCAATCCTTGGAAGAGGATACTCATTCTTTATGGTGATCTGGTTGAGTTCTAGATAATCAATACAAATCCACATTGTTCCATCCTTCTTCTTCACAAAGAGCATTGGTTCACCCAAAGGTGATGCATTAGAGTGTATGAACCATTTTTTCAGATTCTCTTACAACTTCTTCTTTAACTCCTACAGTTCAATAGGATCCATCGTATAGGGACACTTTTAGATAGGAGTAGCTCTGAGTATTAGTTCTATTGAGAACTCTACCTCATGATCTGGGGTAAGTCCGGGTAACTCTTTTGGAAATACATCATTATATTCCCTCACGATGGGCATTTTTACATGGTTGGAACTTTCCGTCAACCAAATCATTTGGGAGAGGTATTCTTCTTTATAGGGAATCAACACCGACATAGTTGAAGGATTTTTCAAAGGATATTTATGATCTTCCTTGTGTTTTTTAGGAGAATGGGATGGTTCGGAATATGAAAATATACGTCCTTTTCCCGACAATGGATATGTTCTCTATTCAACGAGATCCAATCCATTCCCATTATAATATGAAATTCAACAAGGGAAGTATTAAGAGATTCACTGGAAGAATCATCCCACATATGGCAACATGAGAAGAGTCAAAACACTTGGGTTATAATGATTTCATCACATAGTTTTTTTACAGATATCTCTACTTCATGGTTTTGGGTCTTCAATTCTATATTTCTAGCAAACCTGCAAGATATAAAGGAATGCGTAGAACCAGAATCAAATAAGACTTTTATCATTATTCAGTGAATATGAAATGTACCTTGTATGACTTCATTATCTTGTTCCACTTACACAGTACTGATGGCATAGGCCTTCCCTTGTTCCTTTGGCTTTGGTGGCTGCTGACAATGATTACCCTGGAGAACTCCAGGATTAGTGTACTAGCTTACATAGTGCCCTTGCACCCTACAATTGTAGAATTGAACCATGGCTGGTTCTCTCATTTCATCTACCATATTCTCCTACCTTTTCATGTATTTTTGAAAATCTTGAGCAAGGTATCCTTCTTTCACACACATGAAGCATTTACCCATCCCATTGAGGTAGTTTTCATAATGAAACATCCCACATTTTTGGGATGTGGGACGTTGAGTTTTCATCCCACCTTTTCTATTATATCCCCTAGATTGAAACTTCATATTTCATTTCTTATCAATATATCCATGATACCATTCTCCAAACTCCATCTCCGCTTTGAGAGTGCACCAATAAACTTTTTTATAACTCCCAAAGTCTCGAATTTCAAGAGCCTTTCAAAGGTGTGTTTTTAATCTACTAAAGAATATATCAATTTTTCTATCATTGTTGATAACAAAACCAAAAGTTTACCTTGAAATCCTTGTGAAATTCTCTTCATAGGTTGTGACATATTCTCTTTATTTTTTCCTGATATCTATGAATTCCTTATCCATCTTCGTATGAAGAGTTCATGGGAAATACTTATTATGAAATAAATCATAAAGTCTTCCCAATACATCTCCTCAATTTACTCCCTTGTCTTAGTGTTATTAATCAAATCCTACTATGGATCAGCCTCTCCATCTATATGATAAACGGATAGTGTCACCTTCTCCATCATAGAACAGTGAAGCATAAAGAAGATCTTCTCTATGGAGTTGACCCACTGCTCCGCAACTAGTGTATCAAAAGATCCACTAAACATCGGTGGTCTTTGCCTAATAAAACACTCGATAGCTAGTTTATCCCTCTTTGGTAAAGAAGGATGATCTCCATTATTCTGGTTTTTCTTTATAACCTGAGAAATTTGGGTAATAATCACTATGATGTTTTTAACTCCGCTTCCCAAATCATTGGGGATTTCGCTCAGGCAATCTTTTCATTGGCCCTCGCATGATTTTTTGGCCTAGTTTCTCATGGTTCCCTCAATTTTCTAAAATAGAAAAGGATTGAAAAAAACATAAGTCAACTAGTCATGAAGAAATTATTCATTTGTACAATTTTCAATAAAATCATAACTTATGGGATCCCTTTATAAATATTATTTTGTGCATATTTGTACTTAGTATCATGTTAGAAGTTTTCTTTAGGGTTTGCTAATCCTAATTACAAAATTAACTAAACCATTCCGTTGATACCAACTATAGAGAACCAGCCTTTTCATACATTAATTTTACATCATTTAAAAGATTATAAACATAATATTATTACACCATAAAGATCCATAGGTTCAGTTTCTTGGGAAAACTTGGACCAAACATAACATTTACAACATCAAACATAAGCATTTTACTAACTCCTTCTTCTCTAGATTCTTATTTTCACTTGACCTCTCATTAGTACATGTATTAACCTGGGATATACATCAAAAATGTGTGAGATAAAATCCTAGTAAGAGGGTAGATAAGATAAATATAGAATTGGGTGAGGATAATCATAACATCATCATCAAAATCATTAGAGGAAATATTAATAAAAGACTTGAAATGTGGAAATGCATAAAAAATGTAACATCATGTCTTATTGGTTAACTACCACACCTAGTTCTGAACAAAGATAGCATCTTTTTAAACACTTAAACTCATTATATTCATAACTTTACCCAATGCATTGGAGTTCTATATAATTCTGGGAGCACCTGTCATATTGAAACATTTATATTGCGCTATATATTTCTGGGAGCGCCCATCACATCATTACAATATCATTTATCATGCGCTACACAATGAAAATATATCAAAAATGAGAATAACTAACACTTGGAAAGGAATGGTTTTCATCTCATTAGAACACATTCAAAAACCTTGGGTTCTCAAAATTAAGCAGGACTAACATACTTTATAAGATAACCATCAATATTGAGTGAGACGTAAAAGCTGTGTTTTTTAAAGAAGAGCTCTTTTAGAAAGAATGTTTTGAAATAAAATTCTGTAGAAAACTTTTATATCCTATAAAAGTTAATATAATAATGAAAAAATAATTTTTAATGAGTGAACACAACAAAATTGGAGTGAAAGTGGGAGAAAACTAAGAAAGAATGTTGGGTTCGAGAATTTCCCCTTACCTCATTTCAAACTGATTTCTTCACATTAAAGTCAAGTATAACCACATTAGATTCATTAATTTAATACTCCATAACCTTTTTTACATAAATATTTTTTAGTATGTTTCATTATGTTATTTTATGTGCCTTTGGATGAGTTATAGAGTTTACAAACATTGTCAGGAATGTTTGTTTTTATGGTTTTTTTGAATGCTTCACTAGCATTCATAAATGGAAGTTCGTGTTGAACATGGGTAAACATAAAAAATAGAAATTTCATGTTATTAATGATATTCCAGTATTTTAAATACTTTAATAATGAATTTTTTTTTGTATAGTGAGGATGAATCATTTGATAAGATTTATTGAAGATCATTTTTGGTTATTTTGGGTGGCTTTTTAATCACAATGAACATGTTTTATTTGGTCACTTAGTGTCATGTAAATAAGTTAATTCTAGAACAAAAAAGGGGATAAAGAATACACATTAAAATCTATTTTAAACTATTTATGGTTTTATTGGTATACTTGAAGGATTTTAAGGAATGAGGAAGTGCATCGCCCACAATTTAGGTAAATTAACACATGATGGGCAACAATATCATTTTATTAACAATGTGATGGAGGGAGGAGTATAATGAGTAATCTTACATTAATGTGATATCATACCAATATATCAAGAATATTAGTGTTATCATGAAATCTGGATAAGAGAATTTATGGATAAGAGAAGGAATGAAAATAAGTATGAAAGGAAAAAAATGAAAGAAAAGAGAGAGAGAGAGAGAGGAATTACCTCTTGAATCCTCATCTTGAGATCCTCTTTAAGGAGACTTGGCTTGGTCTTTTTATGAGACCAGAAGATCTTGGAAGTAGGGGGATAGGAAGGATGAATGGTTAGAGTTTAGTTAAGGATTGAAGATTGAGATTTGTGAGGAAATGAGGGTGTGAAGGGTTGTATTTATAGTGGAGGGGGAGGGGTTTTCTTAATATAATATTCATTAATTTATTAATTTCCCATATGATAAGAAATAGTGATGATTCCATGACCAATAATAGTAAATAGGGAATGTGAGTTCTATATTTGGGTGCTTACATCACTTGTGATGTCAGAAATAGTGGGTTATAAATTATAGTGTATTTATATGGTAAATTATTGTATTTTACTATTCACCAAAAATTCAAGTATTTTAAAATAATCTCAAAAATTTACCCGAAGCATTTTGGACTATAGAATCCTAAAATGATGTCCATTTTTCAAGAATAATTTTCTAAATATTTTTTATTTATTTTTTATTAAAATCATTATTTTCTTGAAAATATAGTTTTTAAAACATTTGTTTACGTATTCCAAAACATAGGTACATCATGCATTTAATTAAATCCTACATATATACAATCATAGGTGAGGTTAGAATTTATAAGGGTATATTACTATTCATAAGGATAACATTACTATTCATAAGGGTATGTTATAATTCACAAAATTAAGTTTGTTCTATTAGAATCCAAAAATCATCCTTAACACAATTGTGTATGTAATATTTTCAAAATTCAAAACGTAGAAGATGAAAAACATATGTTTAATGATCACATAGTATTAGTATAATTATTTTTCGTTGTGATTCATAATGTGATTATGCTATAAGTCATTATATGGAACTCCAATTACAAAATGTTGGGTCGTTACAGGCACTAAATGTAAAAGCTATTGATTTGAATTGGATGGACCAAATAGAATTTCTTATGGATAATGTTTTGAAGATACATGGATGGGAGATTCTATTCAATGAAAAAATGGTTGACTTATTCTATAAAAATGATATTTTATGATTTTATGATAGTTTTGAGTCTAGTTTCGATGATATTGAAGTCTTGGTATTCATGATATTAATTGAAAATAACTTCTTAATCTCCCCAATTTAGCTCAAAGATGTTTTTTATTACCCTCATAAAGGATTTTATGAGTTATAATCATCATTGGTCAGTATTGATGATGTATTACCTTCTGATTTTCTCATATCTATTTATAAATCTAGTTGTTGTGGTTATTCTCATTCATGATAAGGAGGTTGAGAGAACTGTTCTAGAAATTTTTATTAAATCTAGGATTTCCCAATGAAATATTGAGTTTGAGAAAATCTTTTTTCCTAATATCTATCTTCTATCCCACCTATTAATTGAAATTAAAATTAATCTGAACTGCTAGATTATTTTATATATAGTGAAAAAAATATTAGAAAAATTTATCAATATCATTTTTTAATGTGTGTATATTGAGTTAAGTGATGTTATGGAACCCATCTATAATGTATTGAACACCTTTAGAGATGGAATGCTTATGAAGATTGTAAAATAATGAAATTTTATTAGAATAAGAGTTTTCCAATTTGGGATCAAATTAAATATATAGTGAACCCTATTGATGTTAATGGGTAGAATGTTTTTAGAGCTGTTATTGTCATAATTTTAGAGGTTGTAATTTTAATTGTTCCCATTGAAGTTCCCTTGAAATATGAAATTGAAAATGAAATTATTTCCTTAAGAAAAAGTGGAATACATGTAATCTTCAATGAGATTTCATCACATATTTTTTTGCATGAATTGTTCAAGATTTTATTTGATAAAGGTGTTATCAAATAAGGTTAAACAATTTCTCCAGTATAAAATTTTTTCATAGCTCATGTCGAACGAGTTGTTCATTATACTTGGATTAAAGTATCTACTTACAACATTATTACAACTTAGGATCCTAAATTGGTAATTACTTTTGATAAAACAATTGAGGATGGGGGCCTAATAATAATGTTTTTCCTAGAACTCAAAAATATATTTCTTGATCAGAATTATATATAACAATTTAATGCCTAGTTATTGTGTATATTGGTGATACATTCACTCTCTCTTTTTTTAAAGTATTATTTTTTACATTTTATAGTACCTTCAATCACGACACTTGTGGATATAAAATTAGTTCCCCATGAACAAGGGAGAGTTAAGGATGAAACATTTTATTTTTATAGTATATAAATTGTTAGTTTAGAAGAGGAATTTGATGAAGTAGTACCTCTACTAATATTATTGGTTTCTGCTAAACTATCATATGCACAAGTAGAATAATAAAAAGGAATTAGAATAATAACCAAATCAATGTTCCAAAATAACTAAATTAAATATTAATGTTGAACCCATTAAAGTTAGAATATATTTGGATATTAATATGTTGAAGTAAAAAAATTAAGTTTAATATATGGTCTTTAAGGATATAGGGGAAGGTTTAAGACTTGATGGATGAAATGGATGAAAATGAATAAGTGGATTTCATAAAAATGACTATTTCAAAATTTGATTCTATTAAGAAAATATCTATTACAAAACATGCTCCATTGAAAATTTATTAGACATGTGCCCCATGACCATCTTTTTTACCAATATCAATTAATGCTAACATAATAGATGTTCTATAATCTCATGATAATTTGAATTAAAGTATAGCCTTAATGAAATGTGATCCTATATCTCTAGACACTTTTCAAGATTTTTAGAGGGATCAAAAATATGAAATCAGGTAATTTAAAGATTATATTAGTGAATACTTTTATTGGGAAAATAAATATCTTTATGATTATAGTGTTTTTATTCTAGAAAATTATTACCCTATGAAGGGGAATTTATGAAAGGACCATGATGTTTCAGAGTTCCTTCTAGGAGTAATAAAGAAGTTATTTCCTCTTATTGATGGAAATATTAAGATCTTGTCCACTAAGTTGAATAGACTATAAAAAACTCTCGATTAATACCTATCTTTTGATTCTAAGGAATATTCTATGGAAGTTGTTGATCAATAAGTTCAAAAATAGAAATAACCTTATAAAATAAAAGATGTAGTTTTTCTTAGTAACCCATAGCATGTGAGTGTATCATATTTAAGATGTCTTATTTTTTCCAAATCTCAAGTTAATGTTCTCCAAAGTCTATAGAATTTATTTCTCAAAAATATGATTTTCAAGTAGATCAAAATGTTTTGAGTCAAATTATTTTTCAGGTAAATACATTCATACATGAATTTTATATATAGTTAATAATAAAATTGCTCGATATGTGTACAAATACAATATTTTAGATTAGAGGAAAATGACCTCTCATTCATTTCCTTCCTGAAAACTATTCCTACATCAAGAAGAAGGTCTAGGATAACATTGATACATCCACCTTTCAAAAGAATATTAATCAATAGTTTGCTGATAATAATGGTGTAGATGATATAAAAACCCCTTCATCCAAAGTATATTTTAATACAAACTACTAGTATTATTTTACCAATGACATGAAAACAAAAAATGGTATCATGGATTGTACAGGAAGGATACCTGGGTGTGATAGAGCCGGTATTGGAGGATATTACTGCTTAGAATACCCACATGGTGAGCCTCACTCTAAGGATCCTTCAATCATGGATGATCATATATTATATCCTTACATTCCTATTTCTTCAAAAAAACCACCTCTTACACCTAAAATCACCAAGTCTCATCTTATACCAATTATAATATTGAGACAAAAGAATAAAATACATTGTTGTAAACATTTTTTTCAAAATATCAGTGGATTTTTTATATTCTCAATTCATTTATCTAACCATGGTTCGTTTTATACCATTTCATATAAATGATTAAATATTTATTTCCTCTTAAGTTTTTATATTTTTATATACACTTGAAAGTAAATATTGTACCACTATTCATTTTAGAAATTTCTATTGCCTAAATGTATTTCTATTATGTTATATATTAAAGGTGTTTTATTTAAATCCGTTAATCCTTATTTTTTATATACCAAAAAGGTGGAAATGATATTAATTAAATCAAAAAATTTGTCCAAAAGGGGTATACGAATTGATAAACATGTTTCTTAACTTATCATAAATTTTTTTAAATAAAAAAGGGGGAGATTGTTTGTTATACTGATTTGTTATACTTTCCTAATTTTTCATATGATTTAATGCTCACAATTTTACCATTTATTTTACAAATGAATTTATCAAAAGTTATTTCTGGAGAATAATTTATATTTTCTTGGTATTATTTATTTTAAAATCTATAGTTTAATCTAATATCTTTCTAATTTTTTTAGAAATTTTCGAGGGTAAATATTATATGAAAATGTTAATATTGTATGACCTATCATGATCTAATATTTCTACCACAAATATAATATTTAATGAATAGAAAAATTATCCTAATTATTGAAATTATCAAATGTGAAGAATCTAGAGTTCAAAAATATACTAAAGTAGAATATAATATGATATTATGACATAAGAGAATTATCATATGATGGATATAGAAATATCGTACAAAAGAAAAAAATGGGAATTATCCGACTAATTTAAAAATACATAAGCACTAGATATGTAGTAAAGTATTTTATCCAATCATCATAGAAATTTATTTATGATATGTTTTATATAAATTAATTTATCATACAAAGATCAAATGTATTTCACATTCTCAAATTATCGAACTACCATAGAAAATAGTTTATGAAACAATATTTCCATATTATTTCATGAATATCTAATATCTTGCGATGAAAAACATCAAACAGATTTGAAGAATTATTTAAATTGTGATAAGTCTTATGAGAATCAAGATATATTTCAAGTAGAAAATGATACTATTAATTATAATATTCATTCTTTAAATTTAATATTATATGAAATATTAATGTATCTTGAATAATTTTACCGTCCTATGATTAGAAGAAAACCAATACAATCTGTTGACCCACAATTAAATTACCTAAAATATTGAATACCTATAACGATAATTATTATTATTATATTTTTTTATGTTTTTGAATAAATTATTACAATTAGGATATTCTAATAAACATTCACACCTTAATTTTTTGTAATAAAAATCAGTATTTGTAAAAGAGGAAATGATTTATTTAATAATATTCTTAATTCTAATAAAAACTTATAGTTCCAATATAGACTGAAATTTCAATCAATAGATACCTATGGGTTTTTTATTTTTTATTGTAACAAAAAATTAATTCTCTATGATTTATAAAGATATATATACATATATATATATATATATATTCTCTCTAAAAATTTAAAATAAAAGTGATTAAATTCAAATATAAGTAGAGATGTTGTTAGGATTCAAAAACTCTCTCATGAAAACTACATTTTCTGTTATTCAATTTATTCATGATACAAGGAAGAAGGAAAATATTTACTACATTATTTAATTAATGATTATATCTTATATATGAGGAATCTATAGAGTTACACATTGAATTTATAATAATTGACTCTTTATTTTATTCATCATCTCTCACTTGCTACTTGAAATTTTGGGATGAAACCATTATAAAATATTTATCTCTTTCTTTGTAAAGTTTTCACTATTTTTTATGAATGTTTGAATATTGTTGATAGGTATTGTGAAGGGACATCCTAGTGAAATAACTTGGAAATGTTTAAAAAAGTTTCAGTTTTTCTCACTAAACTATCTAGGCCTTCGGAAAAAGGACATGTATAGTGAAAATGACCATGATCAAAGAGAGAAAATTTCTATTTTAGACGAGGGGAATTTGTTCTATGGACTAAGTTGAATATCATGTTTTATGCTTCAGGATATTATTTATTTATACTACACATATGATTTAGAATAGTGGAAGTGATTAGAATATGTTTTCAATGAGGGTTGTTTATTTGGGGTTAAATTTATAAGAACTAAATTCAACCCCACACCCCTTTATCATTGTGAAACCATATCAGAAAAACACTTTAGAAACCTATATATATTATTATTATTCCTCTATCTAGATTCATCATGTTGTATACCAGGTCACATCAGTAGTAGAGCCACCAGTCAACATGATATGTTACCTTTTTATCGAAACTATTTCATTGTTCATACAACCATCACATCATGGAAGGGAACATATCTATCCCACATCAGATATCTGAGTGGGTAAAACATCATATGTCAAGTTATAATGCCCACAATGCTCTATAAATCCACCCACTCTATGATGCATGTGTGTTTTCATGTCGTGAAATATTCCAAGTCATGTCACTAAGACATTACAGTCCCATAATATCTCCCATATGAATAATATTGGTGGACTAAATTCTCATTACCTTATATACAAAATATATTATAAAGACCCATGCTAAGAATAACGTAAACAATACATTAATTTCATAATATTGATAATAAATCTCCTAAAAAGTCACACAACTGAAGGAATGAATGGTTGAGCGTTGTTGATTTTAAGCACATAAAAATATGAATCTACAATTATTTCAACATAATAAAACTCCTCTAGACTCAATTCTAAATATTACATTAGTTATAAATTTATTTATTTCCTCGGGAAAGGAAAACATAAGAAAGGGGTGAGCTCAAATTAATAGTAAGAGAATACTTATCAAAAAATCATCAATGGTTATATCATAATATAATTAGAAAACATGAGTAGGGGAGAAATATAAAACAATATCATGGGTTTATATATGAAAATAACAATTCATTACTCAGCATTAAGGATCATACAATATAAAAATAATAATAAAGAAATGTCATCCAAACATAAGCCAGAAACACATAACAGAAATAAAAAAATGGAATCATAAAATATTTTAGAAAACAATCTAAATAAAATAGAATATCATAATAATTTTAAATATATTATAAATAAATAAAATGTAAGGAAAAAATAAGTGGCATAAACATAAGCTTGAAAAATAATGTGAATAATGATTTTTGCAACAAGTTCACACAAAAACATGTGAGAAACTATTCATACATATCATTTAAACAAAAACATATATGAAATAATATTCTTGCATCACACTCAAACTAGATAATGGTGAAACAATCTACCTGCATATCATTCACAGAATAAACTTGTGAACAAACCTTCTCATATCCCATTCACACAACAAACTAGTGATTAAAGATTCATTAATGTCATTAACACCACTTTTAATCATATAATGTCACATGAAACCTTAAATAATGTGTTTTAGGGATATATGAGTCCCCACCAATCATAATACATATATATTACATACACATGATAATTAAATCATTCATCTTATCATAAATAGCACATTGAATGAAAATGGGTTTCATAAATTTTTTAAATTGTATCATAAAAAATGAATGAAAATTTGATATAAAAAATGAACTTATAAAAAAGTATTTAAAAACAAATAATATAAGGGGATTTATGAACCAAAAAACCATTGGAGAAAAATACATTTGAAATTGAAGAGAAATAAAAAAGGAAATTTTCTTCAATAGAATTTATTAATATTAACTTTAAATGGAAATATTATCATGTAACCTTCCGAAAAATATTTATATAATGAAAATAAAACATCTACATACATTTATTCAAAAAAATATAGTAATTATACCATCAAAATAAATAAATCACTTGTCAAAATGTGATGTATAATGGAATAATATCATTGAAAATTGAATTTTTTTCAGTATTTGAAAATTCATTTATAGAAAACTCACATCAATAAAATGATGATGAAAATTTAATTTAATAATGAATAGAAGGTAGTGAAATTATCATTTAAGGATAAAATGTGATTTTCCATTTGGTAAATTAGAACATTTGGGGGATTAAGAAAATAGATATTGAAGAAAAATCTATTAAAAGAAATGGTAAATATTTTTTAAAAATATTTTCCTTGAAACAAGAGAACCATGAAGGAAGAAAACATTTGTGTGAAACATGATTTATTTATAATAGAAGGTCTAAATAAAACATAACATAATAATAGGTTATAATAGACCAATATTGAAGTATAATATTCTATGATAAGTGATTATAACTCAAGGAAAAAATTTGATTCATGGAAACTCCTTGTAGCATGAGTAAAATTTTAATTAAAACCCCATCAAAGAGAGAAGTCTTGATGTTGGATTTTGAATAAAATGAATAAATATAATTACTGAAATATATATACCATAGTAAGTATAAACACTATTTAAATTAAATTTGATTCATAAAATAAAATGAGTCTCAATGAAATAAATTTTCATAAGAAATGTATACATTTGTCAAGATTTGTTTTGTTCACATTTCTAACGTCATTAGAGACATGATATTCTCTTGGAAATATCCTTGGACATGAGGGCCTTATATAAATTTTAAGAGTTCATGGGAATATGTTTTGAAAAAATAATTCTAGGAGTGTCAGTTTGGGAAACGTTCAAGGGAAATTTGATCGATATGTTTAATGATGGAGTGGTGGAAGTGATCTACTTTTATAATTGAAGGAAGGGGATATTTTGGGAATACTATTTAAACTTCCCAGATATCATTATACAATTCCATGGAAAATGACTCCAAAAATTATTCAAAATAGAGTTTTTTCTGGGCTTGGGTTGAGAAATCCTCAACCAATACTTTCAACATGTTTTTAAACATGTTCTTCCATAAACTTTTTAAAATTTATCATTTTGATTTTTCCTTGGTTATCAGTTTTAAACTAAGTAATTTATAATTTATTTTAAAATATATGTAAAATTCTATTTAAAAATAAATATTTTTTGAAACTAAATTAAATTTCTATTTTCTCAAATTCAATTTCTAAATATAAGAAAATAATCTTTGAAATTAAAAAGTAAAATATAAAAAATAGTTTTTGTAGAATGATTAATTAAAAATTATGTGTTCTTAATCATATTTATTATTTATAACCAATTTAGTGATTGTTAATGTAATTATATATAGGTTAAAAAATCATATAGGAGCCATCATTTAAATTAGATCAATTGAATTTATTAGATAAAATTTTAATGATATTAATGAAACTATTTATTTCAAAAAACAGTTTCGCCATATTAATGGTAATTATATTTAATCTTAATAACATAAAATTTATACTTAAAAATGAAATTGAACTTTTTTAACTTTTATTAAGATGTTGAAATTAATTAGGAAATGAATTTTTATTATATTATATTTTTAAAAGTGATAATGACTAATTTTTCATATAAGTGCATAAAAATGATTTTTAGTTTACTATATTTCTTGAGTTTCAAAAAATAAAAACAAATGTTTTATAATTTAAAATTAGTATTATTAAATTATTTACATTACTTATTAAATATATATTTCTATAAAGAAATTAATCCTTAAACTTGTATTTAATTCATTTTTTATAAATGTGATAGTTTCCATAATAGGTATTTTTACTATTCACATCAAAATAATTATTATTTTGATAAATCATGAAAATTAATATTAGGATAATATAAATATTGTAAATCCAAAAATGAAGTTAAATTTTTCAAATTAATATTAAAATATTTAGAAATTCTATATTCGAATAAAATATTAAAATATAATGTTTTTTTTTTGAAAATGGAATTTTAAACTATAAACTATTTTTATTCTTATTTAATAACATTTACCAACTAAACTGGTGTTAATAAATTATTAATATCAAATTTAATTTATCATTGTTAATAATTTATTCCCTAAAATAAAAAAGTATATCACATAAAAATATAATTTTTTAAAATAACTTTTCTTAACAATATATGATCTTATTAGTCATTTTAGCTAAACTAATTGAATTGAATTCATCTTAAAAGTAGAATTTATTTTCATTCTATAAAACTTTCATAATGTGGTTACTCATATTCATTCCTCCAAATTCAACAGCTAGATTTTATGAGTCAAGCACAAATATTTATATTTTTTATAAATATGTCATGGTTTCATTTATGTTATGTGTTTTGTGTGGAGAAATATATCAAATAAATTGTCTCATTTAATGTAAATAATATATTAATATCATTAGGTTTTACATCCATAGTCAATAATCTCAAATTGAGTGAATAATACCACTTCTATGGAACCATTATGAGAACTCTCATATAGTGACTACTACATTACTACAACAACACCTACCAAAATTCTCCCCCTCCCAGATTAGAATCTCAGAATTATCATATGAGATGATTAACATATGAAAATATTATTGGTTATCATTTCATATGTCATCCATGAGACTAATTTATTTTTTTATTTACATGAAATATTAATTATACACAATATTATTAATTGAAATTCATTTTTAAAAATTTAAAAATATTAATAATAATTTTTTTAAAATAGGGTTATATTATTTTTCATTATAATAATAAACTATTATTATTTAAATAATATAATCAATGATAACATTTTAATTATAATTATTGGGGAATATTTGGGATGATGTTTGGTGGGAATTTTTAGTTTATAATCATTGATATATTAGTTCTATAAAGTGGGGATAATTTAGGTCATCACCACATTTCAAGGTTCTTGATTCCAACTAATATTTTAATATGGTTTAATTGTGTGACTTGAGAGGATTTTCCTTTTATATTGAATTATTTTAACTTTTAATGGAAATTGATTTCATTATTTTTCCAAAAAATAAAACTAATTGTTTAGGAGTGGAAATGATTTTTATTATTTTATAATTTAGTTCTTATTTTATTATATTCCAAACTCAAGGCATGTTTTTAGGAAAAAAATTGTGTGGATTATAAAAAATATTAGGAAGTGATATATGGGAATTCTATAATACAATTTTGAAGCAATAAATATATATATATTAAAAAATTTAAAATTTATAAAAATAATTTAATTAAAGTAGAAATTAAATTTATTTAAAATTTATAAATATAATTACAGTTTCATTTCATTTAAAAAATTACCATATTTACAATTATATAAATGTTACCACTAACATCAAATATTATAATATTAAGAATACTAGTTTAGAAATATATATATATATATATATATTATAAATATAATTGAAAATGTTTAGAATAATTAGATAGCAGTGATATAAGGGTAATATGATCAATGTAGTCAATTTATTTAATTATAATTGTAATATAATTTTACATATTTATAATTTGAATATTATAATATAATATATAATTAAATGGACAGATTAATTATTTTAAAATAAAATATTTTATTTATAATTATAACAAAAAAATTCTTAAATAATATTTTTTTAAAACTTATTAATTAAAAAACATACATGAGGTGTTTTATTTTAACCTCTATTATATTTTAAGAAAAATAACTATTTTTAGTTCATAATATAATACTTATAATTATTTAATATTTCATGTTACTATTTAAACCAATTGTATATTCATATAGAGGTACATGAATGTTTTTTGATTATTTTGAAATATATTAGGAAAGTGGAGAAGTGGGAATTATAGAATTTAAATATGATGTAATACATAACTAGAATGGACTGTTGATAATTATATTGAAAATAATAAATATTTATTCAAATAAAAAACTTTTTTATGAATGAAAAACATATCATTTTTAACCCTCATTTACATATATATTATGTAATCATAAAAATAATAAATTTTACTATTAATTTATATACATATATATATAATTGATATTATTATAATTATTTTGATTTTTTTAATTTAAACAATTATCAGTTATAAATAATTCAAAATTTTAAATATTGTCTAAATGTAATTAAAATTAAAGATAATACATCTAAATTCAAATAAATGTGGATAAAATTTTAAATATATCAATATAATTATTAATTTGGTGGTTTACCTAGGTGTTAAGGTCATGTAATAATTCTACATCTAATAGGGGTTCAAGTATTCGTAGATGCTTTATTGGGGGATTTATTTTTACATTTAATTCATTAAAAAGTGGAACACACCATGGGCATAAAAAATGTGGATATACATCAGTTGGGACTATGGCAGAACAATGAGACCAGGTGACTGATATGGTAGAACTAGGTAGGTGGCGCTGCATGGCAACACACATGTGTCGCTGGGTGGGCAGCTCAAAAGTGTGACGGTTGTGTTGGATCTCATAAACTATCCCTCTACCCACTCAGATTCTTGATGTTGGGTGGAGGGGTTCCCTACCACGGTGTGATAGAGGGAATCATGACATGGTAGTTTCTAATAGGGTGTGGTGTAACATTATAATGGGTGACTATTCTGCCTCCGAGGTGGGGCGTTTAAGTGTACATGGGCATCCAAAATGGTCTGACATGTAGTATCCTTCTATCTTTTATCATTGGGATAGAACCTCCACCTTGGTAAAAGATTCATGTTGGGTTCACCATTTTTGTTCCGCCTCCGAGGTGGCACGTTTAAGGGCTGTGCAGATATAGCACGATGAAGATATTCACCCGTGCCTTTTTCTATACGAAGCGGGTTCTCACCAAATTTACCATTCCTTTCTTTCAACACGTTCAGCTTCATTATCTTTTAAAGAAGTATGAATTAACCCTGGGAAATTTGTTAGACCCCGAAGGTGATTGTGTGGGGCTAAAGCACCCATGTAATCAGTCCTTCATGGATATATTTTCCTCGGATGGTCTCCAATGGGTTTATTTGTGGAGACAAGAACGCCTAACAGACATGGTATCCATGATACATGTACCTTCTTTCTAAAGTCAGGCACCTATTGGATGATGATTTGGCCAACGACACTTAAGGACTCCATTGGTCGAGAGTATGGAAGGCCAAGCTCACCGCGCCTTTCCGGGGAAGGATTTTTTTTCAGTTTGGAGACTCTCTAAAAGATTTAAGTCGTGTACATATGTTCATGAATCCTTTGTTCATTGACGAAGAGTGTGTCCACGGGATACACTTGGTTTTCAAAATCATCATGATCATGCTTATGTTTGGTGCTATAGAGTCGATGTTTACTTAGCCTTATTACAAGTCGCTCTAGAGTTTATCATCATCCCAGGGTGATGGAGGGTGACTTGATGATGGGATTGGGCCCACAAGGAGAGCTTCCAACGTATCCTTAGGAGAGGAATCAAAACCCACTTAGTTTTTATAGTTTAGGTATTACACATGGAAGTTGTCCATTTGACACATTATTAGGTGGACCGTTAATGGATGGCCACCATATTGAGATCGGGCCTTTTGGCAGGCATCCTACGTATCTTAATTTGTTGAGGAATCAGAGTTCTTATAGTCCAGAATTGTGTGGGTATTACGCATGGAAGCTGACATTTGAGACATGATTGGGTGGACCCTTTATGGATGGAAACCCTTTTGAGCTCGAGCCTTCTGGTAGGCGTCCAATGTAGCCTGATTTTTCAGCAATCAAAGATCTTGCAGTTCAAAATTGTGTGGGACTTATGCAGGGAAGCTTACCATTTGAGATATAATTGGGTGGAACCTTTATGGATGGGAACCCTTTTGAGCTAGGGCCTTCTAGAAAGCATCCTACATATCTTTATTTTTTCATGAATCAGAGTTCTCATAGATCAGAATTGTGTGGGGCTTATTCATGGAAGTTTCCCATTTGAGACATGATTGGGTGGACCCTTTAGGGATGGGCACTGTTTTGATATTAGGCCTTCTAGAAGGTGTCCTACATATCCTAATTTGTTCTGGAATCAGAGTTCTCATGGTTAATAATTTTTGGGGGCTTATGCATGGAAGGTGCAAATTTGGGACATGATTGGGTTGACCCTTTATGGATGGACACCCTTTTGAGCTTGGGACTTCTGGCAGGCAACCTATGTATCCTGATTTTTTAGGAATCAAAGTTCTCTTAGTTTATAATTGTGTGGGGATTATGCATGGAAGGTAACCATTGGATTCATGATTGGGTGGAACCTTTATTGATGGGAAACATTTTGAGCTTGGGCCTTCTGGCAGGCATGCTACGTATCCTTATTTGTTCAGGAATCAGTGTTCTCATTGTTCAAAATTTTGTGAGGCTTATGCATGAAAGTTTTCCGTTTGAGACATTATTAGGTGGACCCTTTATGGATGGGTGACCTATTGAGCTCGGGCCTTCTACCAGGCATCCTATATATCTTGATTTTTTTAGGAATCAGAGTTATCATAGTTTAAAAGTGTGGGTGTTATAATCCTTTATAACCTCTAATCCCACGTGAGTCATGCTCAGTATGAGAAATAATAGGATTTGAATGGTTTAAAAATGCACATGCCTCCTCCCTTATTGTTGGAAGAGGGAGTTCCTGTGGTGAAAGAGTCCAGGGAGACCGTGGGTGAGGGTGTGGAGTGATGAACCTTTCAATGTGAAATGACATTGAATTCCATGCGACCCTTCTTCAAAATATTGGGGACTTAACTCAGTGGATGTGTCTCGGATCATGTTCAAGGAAGGGGATGAGTTTCATCTTCATCAATGGGGGGAGCGAACATAACCCCTTTGACTGATCACTATTCCTCATTGAATGGAAAAGAAAGTAATCACCCCTAATCATGAGAATGAGGAGGTTCACATCAGGATCCCAATGTTAGAATCTGGGTTAATATGGGAATGTATCCTCATAGGCATTTCTGAAGCCTACACCATTGTTGGGAGGGCCTTCGTGACTCCTCTTATTGTGGGTACGTAGACTGAATGGGGTGTGCCAATGCACCTGATAGTATGATCTTACGGTTCTAGTGGCTTTGGAGAAGGCTTCGGCCTAGTATCAAAGGACTAGTTATTAGAGGGATAATAGAGGAATAGATGGTAATGGAGGGGTGAAGTTGGAACCAGAGGAAAAAATAACCAAAAACACCCCATTTTGCATACTGGTTTCTCATGCAGGTTGGAGATGGCTCTGCATAACGTAGTGGTAAACATGCTGGAGGGTCATTCACGTATTGGTATAGTACAAGGGCATGGGTATCACCAACTACGTACTAAATGGTACGTGGCACACCATGCCTCTTTGGTTTATATCCATGTACTGATTGGGTACGTGGCGCCAGGCTCAGTCTACATATCCGTACACTATGTCGAGCACCATATTGAAGGAGGTTTGGGGTATTACCATTCGTGGGAAATTATTCCTGGAGAAATCATTCGATTGTGGTTTACCAGTTGGGTCCATGGTTCTATTATTATTATTCAATTCCCTAATTTTTATGGTTCACGACCGGAAGTACCTGCGGATGAAGTGGATCATGGTTCGTGCTTCGCTGATGATACAATATGGAAGCCAAAATGAAACCCTTTATGTCTCCCTCAAGCCTTTGTCTTCCATCCTTTCCTCCAACAGTCTCCCTCTTCTCTACCTCTCTTTTTTAATCCTACTATTCTCTTTTTATAGTTCATCATAGGGATCATATCTATTGGGCATGTGGTACCATTTGTGGAGGCCAATGGAAGCGATATTCAAACCCATATAGGACTTGGTAATCTAGGGTTTGCAGGGTCTTTGGTTTACAATAATTGATTGTGGATCCCTGCCTATTCGATTAATCTCTGAACTGACAGGTTCATGACATGTTACGTAGATGGTCTGCCACACGGTTCACTATTTTCCTTACCTGCTGGCTATTGCTTCACGGGCCAGCGGTTTACAGATCATATTCTTCGCATTCCTTTCCTAGCAGTTTGCGGTCCATCTTCTTTGTATACCTTTATCAGTGATGGTATGTGGGCCACATGAAACTTGAATTCCTTCAAGTTCCTTTGATGAAATGCAGCTCAATTTGAGTCCCTTCTCCCTAATAATATTGTATAAGTGATTGATTGCTTCTACGAAGAAATTATGTTGGTATTTATTCTCCTTGGGGGAATTTTTTAGACCCTACAAATGCCCCCATAGAAATCATATCTATTCAGAACCAAAAGGGTACTAATTCGATGTAGAAGTGGTCCTGAACTAGAATGGTCCATGGTACAATAGGAAGACAAGGTAATAGGGGAACCCACTTATATATAGGGAGCTATTTTATTTATCTTTTACCACTTCTCATGGAGAAAAGTTCTCCTGATTTCCCAACTTCATTTAGGCTTCGCATACCATGCACTTTGTGAAAACCGCATTTGAAAACTATTCCATACATTCCATGAAATTATTTCCTCGTAATTTCCCCATTTTCATACCACATTTTCAATTTTGAAAATGGGACTGTGGAAATTTAAAACATAAAATCTGGTTTTCACGTAGAAGAACGCTACACGGCTGGCTTTTTCGCATACCGAACTTCAAAAACTATTAATAAGTACATAAATTTTATTCCTCAACTTCTAAATGTGAACTTAACCAAGGCCGAGGTCTGTGGTACCTTCCTTCAGTGGACTGTTCTATTCTCCAACCAGTGGTTCGTGTGCTTGTGCCTCTTGGTTAGTCCACATACCATGGTTTTACACGTTGAATTGCATCTGCACACCATAGATTTGGGCAGAGTAGACTGTGCACGTTATGTTGTATGCGGAATGCACCTACCGCATACCATCTTTAGGAATAATACGAGGATCTTTTTTTGACCATGTTTAATTCCTTTATCCATTTTTTATATCATTTTCACAAACACTTTTTATTGGACTTCCTTCTCATCAGCTTCTAAATGTTCATGTGCAGGCGACAATGGATGATTCATATGATACTGATAAAGTCGCAGCTTCTTCTGAGGCTACCATTACTACTCCTTTTTCTAATGTTGATGAAATATCGATGGATATGGTGGCTTTGGTTGATGACAAGTCTATAGTAACTCCATTTAACAAATCCCTTACGAGTACCCTCACACAAGGTCAATGGGAGTACATGGTCTCAAACAAGCTTCATTCCTATGGGTTTGACCTTTTGTCAGACACAGCGATCCCATCACCAAAACAGACTGATTACCCCTCTTCCTGGATAATTAATACCTCTATTCTGAAGGCCTTGATTTCTTCCAAGGTTAGGTATCTTCACATAGGGACCTCTTCTGGTCCCGTGTTGCATTATGCACCTCAATCCTCAAAAGGGGTGAAAATAAAACCTCATCAGATGGCCCACTATTATCAGAGCATCGCGAGGAAGGCCATAGAAAATGATCCGCATAGTTGGGAAATTTCAAAATGAGATCATGAAGAAAGAATCTTTGATGGGGAAGCTTCTAAAATAAGTGGAGAAACAATGCAAGAAACTGGAATGAATCAAACAAGAGAAGGCTCAGGCCACAGCTACCCTCAAGGAAGGGTGATGGAAAATGCAGGAGGGAGAGAGAACCAATGTTCAAGCCATCAGAGAATCAAAATCTCTACAAGTGAGTGCTTAAGCCAAGAGTGATAATTTATTGAAGCTTCTCTAATCTGTTGAGGAATCTCACCAATCTTTGACATAGCTTTGCGACTCTAATGAACTCCTCCTATAAAGGTTTTTTCCTGTTCATAAGGAGAGGCTCCAGGTTGTGGATTCCCATCATATATTTTTATGGAATATGATGGAAATGATTTTCATATAAATTATCTCTCTTTTATTTTTCCATCAAAATAATTTCATTCAAGTATTTAAACCATGACTTGATATAAGTAAACTAAAATAACCAAATTGATCTCTAATTTTTGCCTAATCCAAGGGACTAAGAGAGCTTAGTTTTACTATTGTTGAGGTTTTATTGAACGGCTCATGAACTTCTATGTATTCTTTAATATTACCCTAATTTTTTCCTCAGACTACATGACATAGGATTAGTAGGCCGAACATGGCTTTTACATAGGCTTCCCTATGCGGGTTTTTGACCTAACAAGCATTGCGCCTTTTATGATGACTCAATGTTTTTTATCGAACCGATTCACAAATTTTTTACTATGGATCATTCAGTTGATTTTCCCTCTAGAAAGCATAACGTCTATTTTTTTCCTATTAGTTCATAGTCCTACTAATCAAACTTGATACTGATGTTTTTGGTCGAACATCTTTTTTCCACCATAATGGGTAGGGACCAGATTCAGGACCCTTAGTTAGGAATGTTCTCATAACCATCAGACATGGGTATGGGATTATTCTTGACCATAGATTTGTGGATTCTGGACATGCATGAGGATCAAGAGCCACTTTAGGCATACAGAGGTAGGAAATGACTCTGCTAGAGATGAATTTTCCTTTGATTGATGGTCCTTTATTGTGGGTGATATATGAAAAGCCACTAGGGCATGATGTGCATAGTAAATCAAATGTGTCCCCTGGACACTGGCCTTCCATTCCTGATGGACTGGTGGGATTTTCCACATTTTAGATTTATGTTGATTTTGGGAGCCACAATAGTTTGCTGGTTTGAGTAGTGTTGTTTGAGAACATTAGGAACATTCATATCAGCCTTGAGAGGGAAATTGATCCCGCACATTTCTTATTTGCATGAGGGCGAGCCGGTAGGTGGTCAGTTCGGTTAAGAGTGCCCCCTTTTCTTTTTATGTCAGAGGCTCTTGGAAAAAAGGAAGTACATAGGTCTTCATCCAAGAGTTTCCCCAATCTGGGGGTGTGACAAGATGTGAATGTCATTTTAGCATATATGGGCTGCAAATGACTTTCCTGGGGATGAAATTTTATTTGATTAAAGGTTGTTTTTATTGGTGACATATGCAGAGCCACTGATGCATGATGTGAATAGCCAGGAAAAGGTGTCCACAGGACACTGGCCTTCCATTTCTGATGAACTTGGATGATTATTGATATTGGGATTTTTCTGAACATGGTATGTGACCTTCGGCCAGGGGTTCCCCTTATCACAAGATGAGGATTTTTTAGATGAATTTCTTTAGAAAAGCACTAAAATGAGTTGGGAACTCCTCCTTTATTTGTGGATCGACATCCCACATACTGATAGGATATCATTTAGAAACCTCAAAAGAGACCATATATTAACCGGTCCCGTATAATCTGATATATCTAGGATGTTTGGAATGAGGAAAATATAAACTATGAAATTGAGTGACCTTGAATCAGGAGGTATGGAATGAGGCATGGAAGCCATTTGGGCGTACTGAGATAGGAGGGGACTCTCCTAGGTATGAATTTCCATTTTATTGATGTCCATTTTTGTGGGTAACATATGTAGAGGCATCATGGCATGATGTTCATAGTCAATCAAAGGTGTATGCAAGACAATGGCCTTCCATCCCAGATGGCCTTAGAGGATTATGTAGATTAAAGATCACCCAAAGAATGGAGTTTGGAATATGATAGGGGTGTACTCGGACATATTGGGGACATTTGAGCTACGATTTTCTCATTGAATGGTGTCCCTTATGTAGATTTGACTCTTACGCAAGGTGAGGTATTCATTCTATCTTTGGGAAACCTGATTGTTTAACATCACATGGCTAGGACATAGGGTTCCTCTTGGGAGAGGGAACCACGACATGACTTTTAGGGATGTGCTACTAGGAACAAAGTCTATGGGCTCTTTGAAATATTGTTATGGTGGATATCTTGCTAATAACCCTAAGCTCATGTGAGCTAAGAACAGTGTGAGAAACAAGTGATTACAATGGATCCATGGTCACTATCTAAGAATAGTGAATTCAACATTAGTGGGATTTTTTTAGTCTAACTCCATTGTATTGTAGTTTAACATCATGAGGTAAGGAATATTTTGTGTCACAAAGTTATTCAAGAGTTTTTGGTTAATCTCAATCAAGATATTTTGGTATTAGTTAATCGTGAGTGATGTTAGGTGGTGTAAACCATAGTCTTGCGGGAGAGTTGAATCAGGGGGAATGATAATGGTCTTGAAATCCATTGGTCATACTGAGATAGGAGAGGACTCTCCTCAGGACGAATTTACCTTTGATTGAAGGCAATTTTGTGGGCAACATATGAAGAGCCTTTTAGACATGATGTGCATAGTCAATCAAAGGTGTCCACATGAAACTGGCCATCCATCTCAGATGTCCTTGAATGATTATGGGTATCCATTTTTTTCTAAGGTATGGAGTGTGAAAAATGGGAAAGGTGTGCCTGGGAATGTGAGAATACCTAGACCATGATTAACCATAAACTTCTTGGAGCTTCTACATGGGTCTGGCCCATATGTATAGAAAGAAGTAGGGTCTTTTGACTTTTTAAGACTGAGATACATGTACAGAATCACATACTATTGGGAACTAGTCCACACATAACTCTTGAAAAAATTTGTAGTTTTATTTTCATGCAATAGGTCTTTTCATGGACTCCTCGTACAATATTAACCTATGCATGAGGGAAATGGAATTTTTTGTGTGGTTGTGCCAAGATTAAGGATCTAAGAATCAATACATATCTTGAGAGGGTAGGAATCAAGCCACACATAGTTCTGAATGTTCTCTGCAATTGTTTGCTCGATGTGTCAGGGACACTTGAGGGTATTTTGGTTTTACATGATACGGGTGTCATCCCTACCATATTACCCTACAGTTTACATGCCCAAGAGAATCTCTTCTTCTAACCTAATCTCACATGAGTTACACTTGATGCAAGAAATAATGAGTTGTTACACAGTCTCCTACACAAGTGTAAGGTGATAGTGAATTTTATGGGGGCATATTCATTTTCTTTTCTGGTGGGGATGGGCCAAGATTGAGGGTCAAGGCATCACTATGTATTCTTCGAGGACAAGATTCTAGTGACACATAATTCTTCATGTTCCAAATTCCAATTTGGCGCAGTCTAAAGGGTTGGGGAATTTTTATTCTACCTATCACAGCAGCTAGTTCTACCATGTTACCCATTTTCGACATTCATAGGAGAATCTATACCACCAATAATAAGCTCATGTGAGTTGTACTCTATGTGAGAAACAAGGAGTGATGAAGGTTTCTCGTATGAGTATGGGTAGATAGGGGTGTGATGGAGGCATTTTTTGATGGGGGTTGGGCTAGGATCAAAGATTGAGGCATCACTGCGTATCCTGTGAGGGAGGAATCAAGCCAAATGTAGTTTTGTGATAGATTATGCAGTTTATTATCATGCAATTAGGATGTTTTATAATATGTAGTTTAACATCTTACGGTGATGAAATGTTTCTTACAGTTTATCATCTTTTGGAAAGGATGATGAATCATTGATTAGGGTCATAGATCTTGGACCATGATATGGAGGGCATTTTTCGATGGCTCATTGTTTAGGGTCCTAGAGTTTGGACATTAATATTGAAGGAATTTTAGTTTAATTTTTTGTTTCATGGACTAATACCATACAGTTTTCCTCATGTGGCCATAATGATGAATCAAAGTTCAAGGTCATAGAGCATGGACCTATGTATGGGAATTTTATTGGGGACTTGTATTTTAGGGTCATAGAGCATGGAAATTTGTATTGGAGTGATATAACACATAATTTAGGGTCATTGAGTTTGGAACAATTCATAGCGGCATTTTTATGTGAATTATTTCTTCAAGAACATCATGTTTGTGGGAGTCGTGATGAGCTTTTCGTCCATTGATATTCGGGCATATGCTCCCTTGGAATAGACCCTATGTATGACTATGGTCCTTCCCACTTTGTTTCAATCATTGGGGGAATCTTCTCAAGTATCATTAGGGTTCCGAGGAATAACACCATTTCTCCTTCACGGAAAGATCGAAGGAAAACATTTTTATTAAAGGCTCATGCAATCTGATTTTGGTTGATTTCCAACTGGTGCTGAGTGTGAAGCCTTGTTTCTTCAACTGCTCCAACTCATCAAACTATCTCTGGGATTTCTCATCCATGGATAATTGATCACAAATGGCCACATGAAGTGATGAAACTTGTATTTCAATAGGCAACATTGCCTATGCCTCATATACTAGTGAGTACAGGGTTGCCGGAGTGGCAGTGCGGGTCCTAGTTCTATAAGCCCACAAAGCATAAAGGAGCTTATCAAGCCACAATTTCTTGTCCTTATCAACCATATTTTTAAGTATGTTGGACTGGGTCTTGTTGAAATCCTCTAACTACCCATTGGTCGCTACATGGTTGTGGGATGACTGGCTGGCCTTGATTCCATATTTCTGGTACATCTTATCCAGCTCAATGGAGCAGAAGTTGGTGTTGTTGCCCATCAGTATTGTATGAGGGACCCCAAATCTGGGGTTGATGTTGGCCATCACAAAACTGATGGTGTTTTCACCATGAATTCTTTAAGGGGTATGGCTTCATCCCATTTAGAAAAGAATTCAGTTGTTGTGAGTATGAAGTTGAATTTTCTGGTGGTAGTAGGAGGATATGGTCCCACAACATCAATCCCCTAGGCAACGAATGTCTAAGAGTAATTATCCATATGAAACAACTTTGTGGGGGTGTTTGAAATTAACATGAACATGGAAGGAATGACACTTCTTAGTGAATATGGTGCAATCATGTATCATGGTGGGCCAGTAACACCCAAGCCTCCAAATTTGGTGAGAGAGCTTGTTTTTCAACTGGTGTTCTCCAAAAGCTCGTCCATGCACTTCTTTCATGATGGTAGCAGTCTCTTCTCCCTCGATGCACCTGATAATGACTCTATCAAGGACTCGTTTGTTGAGAACCTTCTCTTAGTTCACATGATTGTACAAGGAAAATTTGACTTCCCACCTTTGGACCTGCTCCCTTTCAGCCCTAACTGGTTGGAGTTCTCCATTATGAAGACAACTTGTAATAGGTGTCATCTAACCAGTTTAATGACCATAAAACTCAAGAACAAGGATAATTTCATCAATTTCCTCTGTATTTCTCTAGATGAATGGAAAAACCATTAGACGATGAGCAATGATAATGATTGTTTCATCCCAGTCTGGATCTTCCAAGGTTGGGGACATATTTGCTAAAGTGTTATCTTGATCATTCTGTGACCAGGGGCCATGAGTTAGCATTGGTTTTGATGGGAATTCTGCCATCGGTTCTCGGACATGCTTCATTATGGGATCCAACACTTATTTCTTGATAGAATAGTCACAGTTGATCTGTTTGATTACTAGATCCGAATCACCCTTTATTTTTAGGTGTTTGTCTTGCACCTGGAGTGACAATTCCAAACCCACAATGAGGGCCTAATATTCTGATTCATTTTTCTTACATCCTTCCGAAAGAAGTAAAGAGTAAGGAAATATGGCCTCTTCAGGGGTTATGAGTACGACTCCCAACCCTACTTTTTTAATCTTTGGATCCACCATTCCTTTCCCTGTCAGTCTTCAGGAAGCACCGTCAAATTACTTTTTAAACAACTAGGGGTTATCCTTGTTGGAAAAAACTTCTTCATCTAGAAGTTCAACATCCAACAGCATTGTCTCTTTTGAAGGGTGCTCGTCTAGGAAATCTGCTAATGCCTGGCCTTTTATGGCCTTCTAGGGCACGTACTGTATGTCAAACTGTTACAGGATGACTGCTCATCATGATTGTCTTCCATTTTTTATGGGACGATTGGGGGTATACTTGAGCGGGTTGTAGTGGGAGACCAGGTGGAAATCATGGGGCTATAGGTGAAACCTGATCTTCTGGACTGCAATGATTAGTGCTAGGTAGTTCTTTTCAATCTTAAAATATTGATTTGTAGCATCAATCATTGTACGACTGAGGTAGTAGAGACTTTTCTCACTGCCGGTGTCATTTCTCTGCATGATTAAGGGGCCTAATGACCATTCTTTGGCAATGACATAAAAATTTACTTTCTCCCCTCAACTGGCATCTTGAGCACTGATAGGCTTAGGATATATCATTTTAGGTTACTTATTAACAAATATTATCTCATTCATATATAACTTCTTTCTTATTGGGATTGGTGAAAGGTAAATATTTACTTACTAGGTTGGCTATGAAGTGACAAATTTAGGTGAGGTGCCCCTATAGACCTCTAAAATTGGTGAGCTTGTGAGGTAGGGACATTCCAAGAATGGATTTTGTAATCTCGGGGTCAACTTCGATTCAACAATGACGTAAGACGAAGCCAAGAAATTCTTCCCAGATAACGCCAAAGGTGCAAATCAAAGGATTCATCTTTAAAATGTGTTGTCTCAATTTTTTGAAGACGGTTTTAATGTCGTCCAGGTGGTTTGTGCACTATCATGATTTAACCACCAGGTCATCAACATAACACTTGATTAATTTTCCCAAAATGGTCTAGAAGATGTGATGTATGGTGTGCTGATATGTGGCGTTGACATTATTTAGGCCGAAGGGAATCAATTTATAACAAAACACTCCCTAAGGGGCCCTAAAAGTAGTATATTCTTAGTCTCCTCAGGCCATCTAGATTTTATTGTATCCATAATAGCCATCCATGAAGGAGAGGGCTTCTTATTTGGTTGTTGCATCGATCAACAATTCTATGATCGGGACTGGGAAGTCGTCTTTTGGGAAATACCAATTATGGTCCCTAATGTCAATGTAGATTATAATATGTCCATTAATATTTTTAATAGGGTCTATTTTTTCAATCCAGATCAAATATTAGTCCTCTCATATGAATTTGGATTTTATTGGCTTGTCAACTTCAGCCTCTATTTTGGTAGCTTGCATTGGGTGGGTCCTTCTAGCTACCTTCTTATAGCCTGAGTGATCCTCTGGTAAGCCCAGATGGTGGGTGGTAACTTTAGGATCGAGGCTTGTAATCTCTGTGTAATTGCAGGAAAACATATCCCGATTCTTATTTATGAAGGAGGCGTATTCCTTTTGTTCCTTGATAGGCATGGCTATATTGATAAGAGTGGGCCACAGGTAGTTTTCGGTGCCCTTATTTATCTCCTCATGTTCATCTATTGTGGTGGAGACACCTTCTTCGAATGCAGGAGGGGAATCTTTGAGGTCCACTTCCTCTTCTTATTTTCATCTTCATTATCTTCGTCATTTTCCTCTTCTAATGATGAACGGATTTTTTAGATAAAATCTTTAATATTTGGAGGGAAATCATCTTTTTTCCTTAGTGTGTAAGGCAAGGGGAGTTTGGTGTGCCAAGGATGGTCTGGTAACATCTTTGATAGGCCTTTTCCTTAAAAAATGGGAGTCATCCCACTCTTCTGTGTCTTTGGTCTTGGTGGTCATAGCAGAGACCATGAAGACAACTGAGTTTGTATCCAGACTTGTACTTACGCATTCATCTTGGTTGATGGGTAGTACATAATTCTCGCAAAGCTGCTGGAAGGGGTCGGTGGGAGCAATCTCCAATCCATTTGGTGCATGGATCTAATCAACATCGTTAGTCGGAAGATGTTTTTCTTCTGACTCATAGAACCATGTGTCAATGTAATGAGACTCATAGAACTCAAATGGGGATTTATTGGTGTGAAACATCTTGTTTTTCCCATTACTGCAATATTTAATACACTGATGGTATGGGGTTGGAATCACGACATGCTAATGCATCCAAGGCCTCCCTAACAAAACATTGAAGGTTGTACATTGACACACCACTAGGAACTAGGAATCTGATATGATATCTCCAAGAAGGTTTTTTGCTTGATTCATCCAAACGGATTCGTCTCACTTTTTTTGCATCCCAGTACAGTTTTAGTGTAGGTTGTCAAGATGTCATCATCATATCCCAGTCGACCGAGCATTCTCAGTGGGAGGAGGTTAACTCCAGAGCCGTTGTCGATGAATATCCTCCTAACATCGATTCCATTTATCTTTCCAGTCACATATAAGGGCTTGATGTACCCTTGCATGGTGGTGTCTTCATCCCTATCTATGAAGGAGATGATGGAGTCAAAATTCTTTGGTACTAGTCTCCATTCTATAGACTTCAATAGGTACTATTTCAGCCTCGAACTTTTAGGGACTTAGCTAGGCTTTGATTATTTCTTTCCTAATATCAGCATATAGGCTTAATGCATCCAGGATTGACAGCTTCAATGGTACCGAGGCCAACTTCATTATAATTTCATACTTCTGGTCTAAAGGTTGGCTCTTCTCGGGTTGGGTTTTCCTTTTCACAGAAGCATTAGGGGCTTGGGCTTTGGACATAGATTGTTCGACCACTATGACAGGTGATGGTGATGATACGGTCCTTTCCATGTTTGGCCGAACTGGACCACATCTATACCTTGGGCGGTGTGGTACTTATTATTTCCCTAATGGATACTCCAAGATAATTGGGCTTGGGTTTTTTTAGGTGGGGGAGAAAGAGCATTATGGTTCCAATTGCATCTTTCATAGGGTCCTCCCACGAGCTTCCATGATGTTAACGGTTTGACTTATTGCGTGGATGATAATTTGACTCCTACTACAACCATTCCTTTCAAGAAACCTTTGGCCTCTACGACCTCTTCCTACGACTCTCCAGTTGTACGTGGGGAGTTTAGGTTCATGGCTATAGTCTTTATCAGAGAAGGGTTCCATCATGTGGATGACATTAATGGAGCTGAAGATCAGTTCTTGATCCGATATTGTTCATGTCAGACTGCCTCCTTCTGATATTACCATTTTGCGGTGTGGTTCTCATTGTATCATTTGGTGGGGTGGTGGTCGTTGTTCTAGGACTGTTGGCATGTTATTAGAAAGTGTCAACACAGACATTAGATTTGGTTTTAGATCATCTTCTTGCTCTTACTTTGTGCCCTTCTTGCATTTAGAGGACAATGAGGTCAAGAAGGATGGTTGCATTGTATTTGGAGCTTTTGGGGGCACAGTTAATTGTTTCAACAATTCCTGGAGGATGTCATGGACTCAGTTGATGGTCTTCCTGGTCATCCAGTTTTCACACGTTTATCTTTTTTGCAGGAGATTTTTGGCCACTCTTCTTCCTCTCTTGAGTCAGAAGAGGAAACATACACAACTTGTGCTGGTGGCAGGCCCAACTTGACTTGTCTAGAATCCACCATATTTTGTAGGATATCCTTAAAATCAAAACATTCCTTGGTAGTGTGTCCTAGATTTTGAGGATATGGAATGTATTTGGAGGGTTGTTGAGACCTACTTCATCGGATCGTATGGGCTCTGACAGCCAGAGAAGATTGCAATTCATGGATGTTATGTAATAGCTGCAGACCTGGTAATATCAGAATAAATAAACAATATTTCTTAATTCATTAAAATGATTTATTTTAGCACCCCGTTGCTCATCTTTCCTAGGTGGGGGAGGCTATTGGAATCCAGGGGCATCCCGCACGGTTCAGTGAGGGCCTCACAACTGGATCTGGTGTCCGGGGTGGCATAATCTTTACTGAAGTAGCTTCATCTTTTCCCGTTATTTTACTATGGGATGATGGGGCCACTTGTGACTTAGGATTGGTTCATTGAAAAAAAATCTTCTATCCTTTGGGAAATGGTAGAGAAGTCTCTGAATCCACTGGTGTACATTACCAGGATGAGCGGTGTTCATAATTAATCTCTAAGGTTATCGATGCACATGGAGACCATCTCATCTTGGGGGAGTGGCCGGTTCATAGAATATGTCAAGACATTCCATCTGGAAATGATGTTTGGTAATCTATCCTTCTCTCAATGCTTGCAGTTCATGAGATCACTAACCATCATCTTAGGCAATGTCGAACTGAACTAGAAGAGAAACTATCACCAGAGGTCCTCCGAGCCTGTAATTGAATTAGCTGGCAGGCTCGTATACCATACAACAGCTGATACCTACAGGGTTTGTACAAGGCACCTGAGTTTTATGGATTTTACTGCTCTGGAGGGACCATCATGGGGTCACAGAAAGATGCATAGTGCCTCAAATGCTGTTCTGGGTCCTCGAACCATTGAATACTAGGAATACGGGATTCTCGATGTTTGGTGGTGGCAGATCATTGGTCACCCACTCAGAGAAGGGTTTGCGCTCTAGTTGTATCAGAGCGCACCTCCCATCTACGGCTTCTAGTTTGAATGTTATATGCTCAATAGTGTTTAAGATCCCTTGATGTATATCTTGTCGAGCTTGATCTTGATCTAGTATGGTAGGGTCCAAGATTGGGCATGCTGGCGCAACTTGAATTTGAGGTGGATACCCAGCAGGGGGTATCATTAGTGGGTTTACCTAGATAAATTCTGACGAGATAACTCCCTTTATATAGCTTGTCATTAATTCACATGAGATCTTTCATTTATTCCTCCTTATAGGAGAACCATTCCTCAAGGGCGAGTGATGCACTCTCATGGGTACGAGGAGGAAATTCATAAACAACCTTAGATTTATTTTATCCTTGTTAGAGTTTTGCGGGGGGAGGTAATGTCGGGTTGACCAAGCCAGCACCCAGATCTAGAACTACCATCTGGTTCTGGGTACGCACACCATTACGCTCAGTGTCGGATTTCTCTAGGATGGAACCATATTCCCTTTCATCTTCTCTCCCTGTATCGTTTCCAGTGATATCCATGGGTGTTAACATATACCACAATTACCGAGGCATACCGCATTGAGGGTGGTGTACCTAGTGCAAATGGTAGGAAGGCTTCCTACACCCTTTATTTTACTTTCTCCTTCCATTCTACAGTATTCTTCAGGCTTATTGATGAAGATTGACTTGAAGGGATCCCTGGTCTTTCCTTGTAACGTGCCTTTGTCTCTGAGGGTGCGAACCATAAGAAGTGGTGGAATGGGTAACTCCTCTCCCCATCATTATTCATAGAATGTAGAAGACATGCATCCAATGTGTAGTGATTTGAGGTAAAAATGCCCCATCCCTATGGGCTGGGGTCATTCTTATTCTCCTATTGATGTGCTATGCCCTGGATTTGTAGGTCTTATGGGGGAATATTGATTTAAAAATGCCCCCATCCTAGTGGGATGGGGTTGTTCCCATATCACGGTGGTATCCACTACTATTTCTACCCTTTCAATTTCATGTACCCCTGCACGGGTGTAATATTAGTGTGACATTGGGCTTTTATGGAGTCTATGGTCTTTTTAAGACATGAGCACTACTTTCTTGTTGGATTGCCTTAGGTTGAAATCCCTTTGGATGTTCCTGGTCAACTGACATAGAATTTTTTCGATGGTTTGATCTCTTTGGCCCAGATGCTTCTTAGACTTACTCTGGACTGTCTTTGGGTGAGTATCCCATCTTTCCTATATAGGGGTTTGATGTGACTGTTGCCACTAGGTGATGACATTGTAGGATGTAATTTCCATTGGGGCCTACTAGATGGGATGTGCGGTGAAGTGCAGAGATCCATGTTCTCCCCATCCCCAAATTTGAACTCCATTCGTGGAATTTCCAATGAGGAGAAACACTTTATGTAGTTTATGGAGTCATTCCAGTTCATGTTTTTTCTTTATCCTTTATGATTTTGGATGCCTTGCAGATGGGAGGGCTTCCCGGTCAATTGGACGGTAAAGCTTTTTAATTGTGATGAAATGGTCCACATACCCTTCATAGGGTAGGATTTTTTATTTTATCATTCGTCGTGTTGTCCATATATTGAGGTGAGTCTAATTCTTGCATTCTTCAAAAAAAATTCTTCTATGTCGAAGTAAGAAGTGGTGGTAGTCCAATACAACATTGTTATATTATCCCTGGCTAGTTACCTTCTCATAATAAATATATCATGTTTTTGTTCTTCTATAGGATCCACTACTTGATATTCCCATCTTGACTGCTTCTTGATGATTTCATTCCAATAAAAAGGTCTATTGGGAGCCTTATTGATTTTCAGATGCCGCAGGAGTGGCTCAAAAGATGATCGTCACCCCGAGCCATCCTCTGGTTGAGAAATAATATCACTGATTATAGATTGAGAACCCAATGCATCTGGATCCTTTTCAAGTTCCTCTACATAGGAGGGATTTCTCATATTCATTCTAGTAAGGGGAGGACCTTCTTTCCAGAATGCATTTTGGTTGTGAGGAGGACCCTCTTAAGTGGTGATGCGATGGCGAGGACTACCCTGGCATCTTGATGCCCGACTGCAGCTATTTTCATGATGGGGAGGACTACCCTGGAAACATGATGGGGAGGACATTCAGGGTGGGATGAAGCAAGCATAGGACCTTCTTACTACTTTGAATCACTATGGGGTGAAACTTTACAACAACTGTCATTTCGGGGAGGGCCTTTGCAATGATAGTCATCATGGCGAGGACTACCATCATGACTGGATATCAGGCTGCAGGGAGAATATCTGCAGTGTTCATCCTAAGGGTGGCCTTCAAGGTGTATTTTAATGAGGGTAGTACCTTCACATTTCTTGGAATTAATGCAGTTAGGCCCTTCACACCAACTTTCATTGCGAGGAGGTCATTCTCAATGACCATCATCATGGGGAGGACTACCATCATGAATTGATGTCTGACTACAGGGAGAAGCATATCTGTAGCGTATACCCTGGGGAGGACCATTAGGGTGGACGACAGTAAGAGGAGGACCTTCTTGTTGTATGATATTTAGGCTGAGGGTAGGGCTACCCTGATGTGCATCAGGAGATAGGATCTCGTGATCAATCATTCTTGACCCACAAAGTAATCCCCCGAGGGTGCTCTATGGTGGACCATCAGGTCTGATGGTATCGACATTTTGGGGAAGATATTCAAAAAATATATGTCCACTTCCATAATCTATTAATGGAATTACGGAGACCTGATCCATTGTTGATATGTGTTTGAGGTCCTCGAGAACCCCAACTTCCAGCAGAGCATAATCATGTATGTGATCTTCATTTTCTAGTTTACATTGGCACTTTTCATTTTTAGGTGCTCTCATGTGGGTAACCGGGGCCATATGTTTTTGTTAATGGACTTCAGATATGGGTTCAAATCTTGTTGGGTCCCATGATGTCATCAGGATATGCCGACGAGCATCTTGTGTTTTGGCTGGGATATATGTCTGCCTTGAGCGGCCACCATGTTGGACCGACGTCCCCCAGTTGGAACGAGTATTTGTTCCCGATCCGGTTATCCGTATGTCATGGGATATTTCCGTCAAACCTCTTGGAATAGAGTAGGGATTCATAACTAATTAAGAGTGACTAACTCATTTTGCGTGTGAGTCAGTCTGTTCGATGAAATCAGCTCGTGGGCTAGATTTCTCGCCTTCCCTGCCAATGCAATGATATCTTGGCATATTTGGAGGATATGGTCCAGAATCGACGTCTGATCTTCCATCATTTCCAAAATGTGATATGATATATCATTGGCTGGAACAGGTATGAAGTCCCATTTCGATGTCGAAGAAAGCGTTTGTTCCTCCTTTGGTCCTCCATGAGTTGCCAGTGGATACTGGAATTTCTCCTGTGTCGGGACATAGGAACATGTCTATCACAAGTTGTCATCTCTGATTACAACTATATGTGACTGGTGGTCTTCATATTCACAAGTAGGGATTTTCATCTGCTCACTTTACATAGTATATTTCTCACGGGATTTGTATGCATCAGCAGGAATTTGACTCTATTCATATTTGGTTGCCTCCCTATTTGGATAGCGGGCTTGAAGTGCATTAGCAGGTATTTTTGCCTGCATATAGATTCTCTCTACCCTATTTTGTTGGAATACTTGAAAGGACTTAAGAGGTTTTTGTTCCTACATATAGCATATTTCCGCCCTATTTTGATGGCGGGCTTGTTGTGTGTCGGCAGATATCGGCATCTGTATGTAGCTAGTCGCTCTGTCTACATGGTGGGACCGGCAAGCACTAGTAGGAACATGCATGTGCTTGTATTGTTCCACCCATATTCTATAGTGGGATTGAGTGGAGAGGATAGATTTGTATGTATTCCCATTAAATGGTGCCACGTTAAAACAACAGTGCAGCCCCACAGGAACAAGGGTGATAACATGGTCCTGATTTCACATTTACCGGCCAATGTAGGTAGCCCGAGGGGCCCGGGTCTCCTAGAAATTTGCAGGTGCCATCGACATATGCTCCTCCTTAGTAGGAGGAGGTCTGGTCATCTGGTGTTGGTGGTGACACTCTCTGGTAGGGGCTTGTGGGTAGGACCCCCGTACACCTAGGATGAAGTCATCAAAATTGACTTCATATGCCTCCCTGAGGTAAGAGAGGTAGCCATTTTGAAGTTCTGGGGACAGCCTCTCGAAACGGTTTGAGAAGACCACCTGTGATGATTTGTGCTGAGGTCCTAGCAGCGGCTAAAGAGGCATCTGGCAGATTATTTCAGACTGGAGGGCTTGTCTTGCAGCCTCCATCTTGGGGAGATTACCATTTTGGTGGTACTCTTTGATCAGCATATTGTACACCCATCATTGAAGATGATAGGTAGGCGAAGCAATCCTGCTGTTTGTTAAGGCCACAACCACCCACAGGATCATTGATGTGTGAATTTTTATGGATCGTGGGGTTGTAATATGGACCGAAAGTCACTCTGTGTTTTTGAATCCATGTTTCATTCTTGAAGAGTGTTTCCACAGGCTGCCCTAGGTTTTCAAAAATCATCGTGAGAATACGTATGTTTGGTGCTACGGAGGTGATGTTGAGATAGCCTTATTACAAGGCACTCTGGAGTTTACCATCATCCAGGGGGGAGGAAGGTGACTTGATATCAGGATGAGGCTGACAAGGAGAGCTTCCACCATATCCTCAAGAGAGGAATCATAACCCATGTAGTTCAGACAGTGTGGGTCTTACGCATGGAAGCTTCCCATTTGAGACATGATTGGGTAGACCCTTTATGGATGGGCATCCTTTTGAGCTCAGGCCTTCTAGCAGGCATCCTACATATCCTGATTTGTTAATGAATCAGAGTTCTTGTAGTTTATAATTGTGTGAGGATTATGCATGGAATATTCCCATTTGAGACATGATTGGGTGGACACTTTATGCATGAAAACCCTTTTGAGCTTGAGCCTTCTAATAGGCGTCCTACGTATCCTAATTTGTTCAAAAATAAGAGTTCTCGTCATTCAAAATTGTGTGGGAATTATTCATAGAAGTTGCCCATTTGAGTCATGATTGGGTGGACCCTTTATGGATGGAAACCCTTTTGAGCTCAAGAATTCAAGATGGCATCCTACGTATCCTGAATTGTTCAGGAATCAGAGTTCTCATAGTTCAAAATTGTGTGTGGCTTATGCATGGAAGTTTCCCAATTGAGGAATGATTAGGTGGACCATTTATGGATGGGTACCCTTTTCAGCTCTAGCCTTTTGGCAGTCATCCTATGTATCCTAATTTGTTCAAGAATCAGAGTTCTCACACTTCAAAATTTTGTTGGTCTTATGCATGGAAGATTCCAATTCAAGACATGATTGGGTAGACCCTTTATGGATGGTCACCCTTTTGAGCTCAAGCCTTCCAGCAAGTGTCCTACGTATCCTGATTTTTTTCAAGAATTAGAGTTCTGGTAGTTCAAAATTGTGTGGGGATTATGCATAGAAGCTTCCCATTTGAGACATGATTGGGTGGAACCATTATGGATGGGCACTCTTTTGAGCTCGGGGCTTCTGGAAGTCATCCTATGTATCCTGATTTTTTTAGGAATCCGAGTTCTCGTTGTTCAAAATTATGTGCGGCGTATGCATGGAAGCTGCTCATTTGAGACATGATTCGGTGGACACTTTATGGATGGGCATCCTTTTTAGCTCGGGCATTCTGGAAGGCATCCTATGTATCTAGATTTGTTCAGGAATAAATGTTCCCGAAGTTCAAACGTGTGGGTGTTGTAATCCTTGAAAACCTCTAAGAACATGTGAATCATGCTCGGTGTGAGAAATAAGAAGATTTTAAAGGTTCAACAATGCACATGCCTCCTCTCCTATTAGTGGGGGAGGGAGAGCCCAAGGTGTAAGAGGTCAGAGAAATCGTGGGAGAGGGTGTAGATAGACAAACCATTCAACACGAAATGACATTGATGGTCACACGACCCTACCTCAGATGATTGGGGACATACCTCAGTGGTAGGGCCCCAAAGCATGTCTTGGGAAGGGGAGGAGTTTCGTCCTCGTCAAAGGGGGGATTGAACATAACCCATTTGATTGATCATTGTTCATAATTAAATGTAAAATAAAGTGACCACCCCTAATACCAAGAATGGGGATTTTCACTTTGACATCCCAAGGATATACTTGGGGTTACTGTGGGATTATTGCCTCACATGCATTTCCAAAGCCCACACCTTTGTTGTGTGGGTTTCGTGACTCCTCTTACCATGGGTATGTAGACTTAATGGGGCGTGTTGAGGAACTCGATGGTCTAATCATACAGGTCCAGTGTCTTTGGAGGAGGCTTTGTCCTAGTGATGGAGGACTAGTTATCGGAGGAATTATGGAGTACCAAACGATAATGGAGGGTTGAGGTTGGAACCGGAGGGAACAATAACCAAAAAAACCCTATTCCATGTAAGAGTTTCTCATGCGGGTTGGGGAAGGCTCTGCATACCGTAGTGGTATGTGAGTTGGAGGGCCATCCATGTATTGGTGTAGTACACATGAATGGGTATTTCCAACTGTGTACCAAAGTGGTACATGGCTCACTATTCCACTTTGGTTTTTATCCATGTACCGATTGGGTACGTGGATCCAGGCTCAGTCCACATAGTGGTACGCTGCATGGAGTGCCATATTGAAGGAGGGTCAAGGAGATTATCATTTGGGAAAAAATTCATCCATGAGAAATATTTGGTTCATGGTTTACCATTTGGGTTCACAGTTCTATTATTATTATTAAATTCCACCATTTTTATGGTTCGCGGCCAACAGTACCTGTGGAAGATGTGGTTCGTGGTTTGCAATTCACTGATGAAACAAGACAGAAGCTGGAGTGCAACCCTTTAAATCTTCCTCAAGCATTCATCATCCATCATTTCCTCTATCCATCTCCCTCTTCTCTAATTATCTTTTATACTTATATTTTGATTATTTTATAGAGAATCATAGGTATCATATCCATTGGGCATGTGATACCATTTGCAGAGGCCGATTGAAGTACTATTCTGAACCACAGAAGACTTAGTCAACCAGGGTTTGCGTGGGGCTTTGGTTCACAATAACGGTTCAAGGAACCCTACATATCTCCATAATTCACGAACTGAGGGGTTCATGACAAAATATGAAGATGGAATTCCATGCGGGTCGCAGTTTCCCTTCCCTAATGGCCATCACTTCGTGGGCTAGCAGTTTGTGGGCCATCTTCTTCGCATTCCTTTCCCAGTGGTTTGTGTTCCATCCTCTTCACATACGTTTCTCAATGATGGTACGCAGGCAACTTGAAAAATTGAGCTAATTTAAGTTGCTTTAAATAAATTCAACTCAATTTGATTCCATTCTCCTTGAAATACTTGTAGAAGTTCTTGATTGCTTCTGTGAAGCGATTAAGGGGGTAGTTCTTCTCCATGGAGGAATTATCAGGACCCTACAGTGACACAGGTTTCATATGTGAACTGGTGGATGGCTTGATGTGACTGGAAGGAGGTGTGACATGGGGAAATGCAGGCTTCACTAGTTGGTTATCTTGACACCTTTCAACTAACATTTTACCCACATGAATTTCTAATGTGGAATTGAGTAGTGACCAATAATGATGTGATTTAGTGCAATACGATGTGATCGTGATCACAATGGGGAGACACAATGTAATGACTGAAGATAAAGAATGGTGAAAGGAAACTAATACGAGCCTTTGAGTCATTTTCTTTAGGGAAGTTTTGAATGAAGTTGGTTAGGCCTTCAGGCCATTGAGATCACGGTCTTTCATACATCCGATATGTAAATAAATATCCTTTGGTTGTATTTAAATCCTTGAGGGATGGGTGAGGCTTAAACCACAAATTTTTTTGGGTATGTGTGTATTTTTGGATTTTATTGATTTTTACCTAATATAGATTATTTTAGAAAAATACAATATATATATATATATATGAAATATAATTGAAATTTTATCTAGGGTACTATGAGTTATGTGATATAATGGTAATTCTATCATTATAATCAATAACATTAAGTATAATTCTAATATAAATTGGTATTGTAGTGAACTAACCTATGTTTCCATCCACTTTCCACCAAACTCAGATTTCCCCAAGTCCTAATGGTTTTTCCCAATCCAAAAAAACATGCAATTAGTTCATAGTCGTCATAGGACTCCCATTGGGAATGATTTCACCAAAATCAGTGATAAAAGACCATAGAACATCTACTAAGAGTTTGGAATAGAAAACCCATACATTAGATATCTATGAGATATAAAATATTAAGTAGAGAAAAATAATAGAACAAGCTAAATATTTCATAACCAACAACACCGATCCAAGCAATTTTGAAGAACATAAAATATCATCCATAAAAAAATTATACAACATAGTATAAATTGATATAATAGTAACAAATAATAGAAGCTAAAATAAAGGGGTCTTTTCATGACAAAATACTAAAAAAGGAAAAATAACCTTAACCAACTTTATTCAATCATAAGACAATCTTTGTGAAACATCTGGTTTCTCACCACCACCTTATTAACCCCACACCTGCCTCACGAACAAAACCAAAATCTAAATCAAAACCTAGAACCTAGAAATGATTTGGTTAAGATAGAAAACTACATAGGTCTTCAAACTCAAGGATAATGAAATTCATTTCATAATTAATGTCAAAAATTCTAGTTTATTAAATATAACAGGGATGTAATATTTCAAGAATTATAAGGTGAAAACTACTAACAATTCTGTAAAACCCTTTCAAAATATTCCATTTTGTTTTATTAAACTGATTACACACTATTTGAAAACATTTCCACTGGACTAATACATTTTCATACCTCATACCCATTAAAATTTATAAAAAACAAACCATTTTTCATTAAATTAAAACATACCATTTGTAAACACTTTACTGGATGAAGACCCATTTAAATCAAAACAACTGTTTTTAAATCCAAATTAAAAACCCAACACATGATTCATTACTTAAAAATGGGTTTTAAAAACAACAATTAGAATAGTTTTCTAAAGAAGACGACTCTACACACATATCAGAATCATAAAATGGTATATTCTATATGTCACAAACATCATAATAAATGAAAAAAATATTTGGTTCCTCAATAATATAAGTAAGGGGAATGATACAAAAAATAATTCAATCAATACCCCTAATAATAATATCTAACCAATAATTTTTATGTGTCATGGGATAAACCCTTAGATCATTAACATGATACATGTATAACTTTATCAATAACACCCATAGACCTACTATTGGAATATGTTGTTTCCAAACCACAAGCAATCTGACTATCCCAAAAAAATTCTCATTGCAATTAGAACACTCAAGTAGAATTAGTTCCTTTCAAAATAATAGGAACACTAATAGTGTGAAATAACTAGAGAAATATATTAATGGATCACCAACTTAGTAATTGGGTTCCCAGAAAACAATATAGATTTAAGATTAGTGAATATTCAATCCAAGATTAATATGAAATGCAGATGAAACCACTCCCCCTGACCTTCAAATCCCACCAAAAGAATTTCCCCATATATCTCATACCTTCACTGCATAAAAAATTAATTCCCAAACAAGGGAAGCAATGAGAATCAAATAAAGAAAACCAAAAAATGGATAAATAATTCATGGGGAAGCCAAGAGGTGATTTTATAACAATAATTTAAAAGTAAATTTAAAACTATGAATTTTCCATAAAACATGGCTCTAAAGGGTAATCCATTCTCTCATTTTATTTGAACCCACCGTATGCATCCTTTAATATCCATTGAAATCATTCAAACAATTAAAAAATTTCAAAATAACCCTTTAAAATGGTGACTTCCACTTCTAAGTCCAAAAAAGGTCAGAGGATATCAATTTCGACCAAAAAAATTTAAATTTTTCTTAAGTAATTTTCAAAACTGGTTAACCACATACTCAATTTAAATAAAAATTTGAAATTACTTATAGAAACCCTACCCAAATCACTTTGTGCTCAACACCTCACTTTGAGAAAATTACTCTATAAAATATATTTTTCACTCATTGATGAAAATAAGATAAAAATACCTTATATACCATCAAACAAAAATTCATAAGACTCACATGAATTTTAAATATGCATAGAAAATAAAAAACACTACATTTCAAACATTAAAACATGCAATTAAAATAAAAAAAAATTATACCAAACATAAAATTGAGATGTATTTTAATCATCACATAGATATCTTATATATTCATAGTTTAAATTAAAATGGATTTAGAAATCAGAAGAACACTTTGAATTAATAAATAAATAAATTTTATAAAAAAACCTAGTTAGTAGAATTTGAAACCAAACTAAAACATGTATCCTTTAATGTAGACCTCCCAAACATTAAAGAATCCCTCCTCAACATTCCAAAAGAAACCAAAACCAAGGATATAACCATCCCAAAAAAATACCTAAATTAAATATGGGACTATAGTTTTAAAAGGAAGAATAAACAATGATATTAAGGAATATGGGATAATTGAGAAGAAATGAGGGAAGAATCACATTTGTGCTAGATGAGAATCACTCTAAAAGGGAACATAAATCAAAGGGTTGGATGAGGCTTCTCCTTGGGACCCCAAGGTTTGGTCAATGAATTTGGGGTAATAATTCTGTGAAAAGACTTATAACTTGAATAGGATATTTTAGTAAAATGTCATTTTAATTGATTTTGGGATTTTTTTTGGCCATAATATTTTCAAAACAATGCATAGTCTATACATTGGCCACTTCTTAGGCCAAAACAGTCCATGCAGTTTTTGGGACACTCTAAATGGTTTTCTAAACCACATAGAATCCATGATAAATAGGTATATCTCTATTATGTAACCCTTCGTATGGGAACTATAAGGTTACTCCAAACCTTATGGGTAAACCATGTAAAACTCAAAAGACTCCAAAACTCTAAAATTAGAGCCCAAAAATAACCAATACCAATAAAGACTGAGTAAATAATAAAATAAAGGAAAATAAAGACTAAATTGACATGTTTGAGTCACAATTATCACCACCATTCCACTTTATTCCCCAAGAAAGATAATTGTTGAAAATTGAAATATGACAAGAAATGGAAGACCAGAAATGTCTTAGCCAAAGAGAACCACTCCCCATACTCTATCATCAATACTAAATGGAAAATATCTAAAATAATGATTCAAATAATTATCTATAGAAATATCAAAACATTTCAATCCACAACTGAAATAAAGACCACAAACCAAGAGTCGTAAGGATCAAGGGGGACCAAAAATGTTCTCCCAACTATTTATAATTCCTCTAAACAGTTGATTTAAATAAATAAACTATGATAACAATCCTTAAAAAAATAAACCACTATGTAAACTCATTCTCAAAAAAAATCACTTACAAACTGAATTATGTAATATTAACTCAAAAGAATCCTAAAAATAAATGACACAAGCTCTCACCTCAGGGTAAAAAACACACAGATAAACGTGGGTCATAAATTGGAACACCCTCACATGGTGAATCCCAAAAATCCCATGAAAACATCATCTAGTATAAAAACAACATAGGTGGAACACCCACATTAGTTATCCAACCATTCTCCCATATCATTAATCATCTCTAACCAATAAAACCTCAAATTCTGAACACAAACAATGGACACATTCCACCACTCTCAAGAAATTTTCCCTAAGCAACAAGGCACAATAAGTAGTACTCACAACCAAAAAAACAACATTAAAAATTTTAATAGAAAAATCCAAATTCATCATCATAGGATATTCAACAATAATAATTCATTCTAGAAAACTACATTCAAATTCATCCAAATCATTATCAAATTTGAAACCTCTGGAAAAACATATCTTCCAAAACATATGAAGATGAATCATATAGCTAAAAAAGGGTAAAAATATAAGAGATTTATAATATGATGGATTAAAATTACCTTGACCCCTACACTAGAAGAAAATAAGAGACCTTTTCTTCCCCCAAGATGGATTATTTACTTATATCACTAGCTCATCATGTTTCTTCTCTTTAATCATTAGTTTACCCTCATTCCCATAGAATTGAACCAATTAATCACCCAAAACTAGTTTCATATACTGTTCACCATCAACCTAAATAACCTAATTGGAATTCTCTTGAAAAGAATTCAAACTAGACACAAGTAAAACTAAAGAAAAATCTCAGTAAAGACCACCTACGATGAAATTCAATTTCTTATAATCATTGGAAACCATCACTAGAGAGAATATGATAAACTCAGAGAGGCTATTGATGTAATCCATTACCAATATCATACCTCAATGAAGGATCTCTAGCTAAAGAGCTCTATCAACATTCAAACCCTCACGAAAGAACCACTAGATAAACAAAATTCTTAGAAACACTTAAGACATGCCTTCATATAGATGAGAAGGTACCACAGACTCAAACCATATTCTACCAAAATCAATGATCAAGATCACTACTTATCATTCCCTGAAAAATTTATGTGTTCTAAGAGAATTTTGGATCACCTGAATCCTTTATTACCACCTTAATAAACTTATTTATCATTGATCACTATATAAAAAAGGAGGAAACTAGTTCATGAATTAATAGATGGGGTCTGACCATAAAGGGGGTTCCAAATCTATCACTTCCCTAAGATCCATGTTAGATTATGTAATTGAAGAAACTCTTTTTACTATTCCCAGTGTCATAAAATAAAAAATCTAATCATGAAAATCATAGATTCATGTCTCAAAACATAAATGAATAGATCCAATCATTCACTAGGGATCACAACAAAAAAATAAATAAAAAAACACCACAATCAAAAAAAGAAAATAAATGTTTCTATTTAAATTACCAATATTTAAAAAAAGCTCTTAGAAACTACACTTCACCATGTAACATTATTCAACACTATGAAAACCCCTACTCGTTGAAAATAACTAAACCATGTAGGAACACACATCATCCAAGAAAAACATAAAGATAAAATAATTTAAAATTGTCATTCTATTTTTAAGAAAATACATTTGATAAATATCATTAAAACACACTTTTGATTTATGAACTCCTTATGAAATTGTTTAAAAAATCGCTTTTTAAATTATTCAATTTTGATAATTTTTAATTGAACAAATTTTGAAATATCACATTTCTAAATTTTGATGTTTCTCAAATTCCCCAATGGAAACAACCATTTTATAAAACATTTCACAAAAAATAAGGAGACTTCATGAATCCAAAAAATTATAAACACACATTTATAATCTATTAATTCAAAACAAATATCTCCTTTTAAAAAACAAGGATTTAAAATACAGAGTAACCAATGAACCAAAAAACCTTTCAAACAATGTTGATAAAAACCCCATCCAACTAGCATTACAAAAATCCGTAATTCACATCTAATAAATGAGAATAAATTTAGGTTCTATCTTTAACTGAGATGAGTAAAAAAACTGAACTAGGGGAGAAATAGATTTGTGTCAGTTTTATCCACATAGGATGGGAAACCATGCATCCAATTAAAAACACACTCTATGAAGGCGATAAGTAAAAAATCATTTTGCTCCACACAGTTTCCCGATCCATGAGAGCTAACTGTACACCCCAGGTTTACCGCCATTTTCACTCAAAAAAAAACAAAAACCACCAAAATCACATTAAGTCTCAATGGTTATAAAAAATCAATTCACATAAAAATACATCAATAAAAACAAAAATAATATCAGATTCATATTTCAAAACCCAACATCCCGTGGTATCATGCGGCTTCGAAACAGAAAGAGCAAAGTGGACTTTTAGCTCCCTTGCCTCTTAATACCCGACTACCTTAATCTCCATTCATCCAAGACATACCTATATAATAAGATAGATACTTAAGAACCATATGTTATCATAAAAAAATCACATATATCATTTTATAGTAGACCAACCCAAGCTTTCATATACATGTCTCCCAACCCAACTCACCACATGTGCCGAAGGGTATTACTGGTCCTCATAGGCTTGAATCTAGTGCATCAATATAACAAAAATACCTTTGGGAATTATTTCACCCAAATAATAGATAAATAAATGTAGAGCATCTACTAAGAGTCTAGTATATACCTTCCTTACATTTTACGTCTATTAAATTTACAACATATACATATGTAAATTAAAAGAATAAGAAAACATTTCATATCCAAAACACTAATCCCGTCCATTTTCATGAATATAAGACATATTTTATAAAACAAAATGATATAGTATTACTTAATTTGGTAAAATATAAACAACATAAAGAATCTATAAGAATGGTTTTATTGTCTAATAAAACAGTAAACAAAAGTAAAAATAAACTTGACTATCCAGAGATGACCACCTTGCAACCTCCATTTTCATTCCACCGAACAACTCACCAAATGTTGGAAGCAAGAAAAAAATCTAAATCTAGCTAATAAACTAGAATCTAAAATATATATATATATGAGTTAAATATCCATGTAGGTCTATAGAAACTATAAATACGAAATGATTATCATAAGTAAATTTATATATAATCATTTTAAATTATAACTAGAAAGTAGAAATTAAATCATTAGTAGGTCAAAACAACTAACAAATCTTGAAACACCTTTGAAAACATCTCACATTATATTATTAAACTGAAAACACATGCTTCAAAAACGTTTCAATCGTCCGGATCTAGTTTGAATCAACACACCCATTAACACATCTAAAACCCCATTTTTTATACTTAAATGAGAACTATATCTATATAAAAATTTAATTGGATAAAACATCCTTTAAATAAAAACACCCGTTTTGAAATACACTTTAGAAACCCCACAATCAAGTCATTGTTTTGAATATGGCTTTACAAACATCTTTGAAAACCATTTTCCATATAAAATGACCCAAGAAACATAGGTAAAGCATATAAAGGCCATCAATAAAAGTCACAAGGAACATAAAAATTGAAAAAATATAGTTCCACGACAATAAAAGAAGGGGAATTAATACAAACAAGAAGTAGATAAAACACTTAATGTAAAATAGACACCACGTAAATGAATTTGTCATGGGTGCTGCCCTGTTATCCCTAACGTGATATGTGTCAAACATTACCAATTTCACTAATTTACCAACTAATGGAATATGTTGTATCCAAACCACAATACATACAACTACCCCACGTAAAGACTCGTTTTAAATGGAATACCCCTCATAGACCTTGTGATTTTCAATGTCATAAGGATTTCAAAGTATCTTCACCAACTAGTGTAATATAAGAATATACCTTATTCTTAGTACATGGGTCCCCATGACCAATAATAATGTGATCTGAGTGAACATGAATCCACGATTAAGATTCAAGGAATAAGAATGTACTCTCTATCACATCCAACACCCTTAAAATGAATATCCTTAAATATCTCAAAGATCCATGACATAAAAAATAACATTCCAACACAAGGGGATGCACAAGAATTGCATAATGATAAACACCCAAGATAAAGGGTAAACAATTCAAGGGGAAATCAAGAGGGGATTTTCATGACATCCAATTTAAAACCAACATCCCAACTGGGGCTTTATTATAAATCATGGGTCAAAATATCATTCCCATTTCAAATTTGGTAAAACACCAAATTAGAAATCGTTAAATATCCATTGAAATGATGCAAACAATTAAAAAATTCAAATCCACATTTTAAAACATTATTCTCCCTATTTAAAATTCGAAATCAGGCCAAATTACATCCTCTTTCAACAAATCATTTTAAATTTTTCTTAAGAAATTTTAACAGTCAATAACAATTACACTCATTTCAAACCAAAATTTGAAATTAATGTACCTACCCCATTTTTAAATCACTTTTTTTGTTAACACCTCATTTTAAAAAACACATTAAAATATAGTTTTCACTCATTGAAAGATAAAACCAAATCAAAATATAATTCATACCATCAAAACCAATTCAAAAATCATCACATTCATTTAATATTTTTTGGAGAAAAAAATAAATTTCAATCTTGAAAAAGTGTAATTTAAAAAAAACCTTTATTCCAAGCTCAAACCACATTGAAATAGTTTCAAATCAGCACATGGATATCACATATACTAATAATTTCAACACTACTACAGAACGCGGGATAAATTGTGATATCCTTTGTCAATGCTAACCAGAAAGTGCCGATAAAGGAGCCCTTTATCATCTACTTTGTTATAGATCATAAATATAGGCCTTTATTAGATTGTTTTTAATTATAATAACGGATGTCATGTATTGGTGATAAAAATCACCGAGAAAAGGTAAATTCAATAAAAGAATTATTTTATTAAAAATTATGTATTAATATATATAAAAAATTATACTAATATAATTAAAATTTATTTTATTAAATATGATTTATATATGACTAAATATATATTAACACATGATATTTAAGATATTTAATTAAAAATGGAATATAAAATATAAAATATATATTATAAAAAATATCATTTCATATATATTTTTTTGAGAGATATGTGCTTAGAGGCTCTAGAATTAATGAAAAATGGTTACAAGATCCTAAAGGAATGATTTTTACATTTATCCTAAAGAAAAAAAAATGGAGCATGTCACTAGGAAGAGTACTGGAGTAGATACTCCCATATATGGTAACACCTCCATTTGGAAGACCGTTAGTAAGATAGTTGGTCTCCCGAAAGGTGTGATTGATAATGTAGCTCCTATAAGAAATTCATTATATATATATATGTATATATATTCATAAATATTAGTTATATAATAATAATTGATGTAAAATAAATATAATTATATATAATATTTTTAGTGAAAATTGTTTTATAATATAATTAAAAATATATATTAATTATAAATATTGACTAATTAATAATAATATTGATTTAATAACATTTGATTTTATCAATGTCATTTGTTTTTTCAATTTAAAATTTATATCAAATAATAAATATTTAATTATTAATTAAAAAACTAACTATATATATTATAATAGATACTTCATATAGTAATTTCACATGTACATTTACAAAATTAATTTAATTTCATATAGATAAACATTTAAATAATTAATACATTTCAAACAATATAATTTTATATTTTTTATTTATTAATAATTAATATCATATATCATATATTTCTTAATTATTAAATTTTATTCATTTTTATAATTGTATTTAATATAAACTATTTAATAATATTTTGTTAAAACATATATATATCTATATATTTTTAATTTATTCAATTTTTATATTTATTTTTTAAAGTATTTGTACTTTTATTCATTTTTAATATTTAATTATAATTATTGATTTAAATTTAGTATTTTTTTAATATAGTTTTAATTTTCAAAACTAATATGCGTATTCATTTTCATTTAAATATAAATTTATTTTTATTTTTTAAAAAATCATTTAATTCATAACTGAAAATAATTTTTTAATATCTTTTTTCGATTTCTCCATATTTTAATTAAATTTCACTAATTTTTAAAATTCATTCATTTAATATAATTTATTCAGAAATAATGTTATGCTTGTTTTTTTACCCTTTTTAGTATATAATCATTTCAAATATTTATTCTTTTAACGTTTTTATAACATATTCATTTTAAGCCTTTTTATACATAATTATCCATTAATATTTTTAATATTTTTAAAATAGTAAAATATTGATATATATAGACATATATATATATATATATGTGAATACATATAATATTTCATCTAATATGATTTTTATGATACAAAATATGTATTTATATTATATACATCCTGTATTTAGATAAAAATGGTTTATAATTAAAAAAATTTATTAATTAGAAATATTAACTAATTAGTATAGGGTGTTGAAAATTTTATAAAATGTCATTTTTTCAATTTAACATACACCAAAATTATGTTTCATTAATTCGTAACACACATATATGTAATTAATGCAATTTTATATAGAAACACACACATACAACATATTTCAATGTTTTATCCAATTTTTAATATTCATTATAGAATTTTATTTATTAAAATAATATATTTAATATATATTATGTTTTTAGTCAATACATTTTTTAAATTTTTATATATTGTTCCAATAAATTCAAGTTATTGTATTTAAATATTTTTTTTAAAAATATTTTAAATATTATTTATTCATTGATAATCATATTTATTTTTAATTTTTCGTAATTTATCCATTTTTTATTTTTCATACTTTAATATTATTTGTAATTTTATCCATTTTTAATATTTATCTATATGTTTTAATTCATTAACATTTAATGTTTTATTGTTGTTGTAATTTAATGAATTTATATGTATTCAAATTCATTTTAACTAAAAATCATTTTTTAATTTTCTAGTATTCTATATAATCATTAAAACTTTTTTATTTTTTATTATTTTTGATATATATTAATTTTTTTATTATTAAATTTAAATATTTTTTAAAATTCATTAGTTTTATATTATTTAGTTACATTTGTTCACTAATAATGTTAATTTTTTCTTTTATTTATAATTTATTCATTTATATATTTATTCATTTCATATTTTTGTAATTTATTCATTTTTAATATTATATATATAATCATGAACATTTACTGTTTTCAGTGTAGTTGTAATACAGAACCCCATGGGCGCAGCCTTGTGGTTGTATCCTATGGTGGTGTTTAGGGAGGTCTCTGTTTCAAGCCTCCCTAGACACAGTTAGATTTGTATTTGTTTTTTTATCCCCCATCCCCTGATCAATTTAATAATAATAATAATAATACAGTTTTAATACTCATATTTAATATTAATTCTTCTTCATTTTTCATTTTTCATTTTTCATTAATATTTAAAATTAATAAAACATATTTAATTTTTTAAAAATATTTTTGATGTCTCCACCTTTTTTGTTATTGAATTCTACTGAATTTAAACATTTGTATATTTAATATTATTTATTGAATAATAATGTAATTATTTTTTACTTTTTTATAACTTATTAATTTTTAATATATATTGGTTTTAAAAAATTTAATTTAATTTGTAGATTTTGTACTATCCTTCTCCAAAAAGCGCTGATAAATATAGGGGTTTTCAAATCTATAATATAAATAACTAATATAACCCTTCCCTTATTTTAAATAGAACCCTACCAGAGAATTGCGTTGCTTTCATCGTTCAGACTCTCATAGAACTAAACCTTTCTCTATCGCTCCCCCAATAACTTCTCAGATGAGTCAACACTCCCAAAACACAATGTATGTTATTCATTCTTCTCAATTTAGTCAATGTTACATTATTTCTGTGTTTTTAATGTTTCTAACGGTTTTTGGTTTGTCTTGTGATCTACAGATCACAACGATCCTCAATATATGCTGAACTATAGCACCTCATGCTCCCCATACTAACGCCATGCATATCATCTACTATAAAATGCTCTTTCGTGGTAATCAATATAGTTTTCTTTCAACTCGAATGACAAATAATTGAAGTAGCATACAAAAAATCTATCCATATATGGGGGCCCAGTTAGCTAAGGTTCATCTTCTTTCTCACTGCCATGTCCACAAAAGTAAAACCTGAATTTTAAGGCTTTATATAACTAGATAATATTCAAGTGTGGATCAGGGAATGCAATGCTTTCATAAAGAAAGATATTCTTTGAATTTGTCCCTTATTTTATTTAATTTTATTAAAACATTAGTACCTCTGGATAATAATAATCATTCATTGTATTTAATGAGTATGTTACTTGAATAGCTACCCTATACTATGAGAATGACAATAATAACAACTTTGAATTAATTTTTCCTATTACGTGTGGCACAGAGACATATTCACCATGATGGGAAAGACCTACATTCAATATTCAAAATCCTTTTTGATTAAATCATAGCCAATTTAATTTTAATTAATTTATAACAACTATAAATAATTATTTTTATTAATTTAATTTTGTGAATCGGTATCGTTTATTAAATCATTTATTAAATCATTTATTAAATCATTTATTTTGTTTTGATTATTCTCAATAGAAAACGTTGTAGTATTGAAATCACTTTAATAATTTATAAATACATATCATTTTTTCTCTATTATTTTTTTACTTTTCCTCTAAATATATGTTGCCATTTATTTTTAATTTATATTTTTTATTGCCAATTGGAATCTAATATATTTTAAATTTGAATATTATTTCTAATCAATTTTTGATTATTCAACGTTTGATATTTCATAGTTTCCTATTTTCTAACATTTTAATATATTACATGTTGAATATATTTTTATTTTTTCAGATGTAATATACTATATATATAGGGGTACAAATGAAATGAAACACACCCATTCCATACACCAATAGATCTAAATAGATAGATCATAGCCCCTCAAGCGATAACCCACCCATTGAGCTCTATGGCTGCCACTCCTAAATTGGGAGGATTCAGTGGGAGGAGTCTCCATGGTCGACAGCAATAGCCTGTAATGGGTCTTCATTGGTGGGCAGTCACGGTAGACTGCGGCAGGCAGTGGGAGATTTTTCATGGGTAGATGAACTACCCCCACCAACCGGGAGAAAACCTGTTTTTCCTTCACTATTTAAATGGGATTTGAATCCCTTTGTTTGTAAGGTGTATTGGTGATCCTCTTTCAGAGAGAGTGAAATAGAGAAGAACCTTGTTTCTCCCATGCATGTAGGCAACTCGCCGAACCACGTTAAATCCTTGTATTGCTCTGTTTACTCCCGTTTTTGTGTGTTTGCGGGTTCCACGCACCTCTACTGCGCCCAACCAAGTGGTATCAGAGGCGAGCTGGAGAAAATCGATGTAAACCGGCGAGGCGACGATGAGTTTTCCGGTGGCCAGAAAATCGATTGTGTTTGGAAAATTATTCTGATGGTAGATCCGTGAGGAGGATGGTGAGACGATTCAAATTGCGAAAGCGGCGATAAAAACGGAGTTGAAACGAGCCTGGTAAGCTCGGTCAAAGTTTGGTCCAACTCACAGGTGAACAGTACTCCCATGCCAGAGAAGACGACAGTGTTCACACCGCCAGTGAAAATTCCGACGAGATTCTAGCAGGAACTCTGGCCTGCCATGTCAACACCACGTCAGCACCATGTCAGCGGGTGATTAGGACCGTTGAATCTGTTTTGACCATATCTCGGTCAATTGGTGTCTAATTTCGACAATCCAGGAGTTGATTCCAAATTTTTCAATCGTTCCAAATGCATCTGTATAGTTATTTTTTCAAAATTCGAACTCTATCAGGTGGTTTAACAAGGGTGCGGCATCAATGGTGATGATCACGTTTTGCGACGGCGATAATGATGGGTGGCGAAGCACTACCAAGATTTGAGATCAGGAAGTTAGATGGTCGAAACAATTTTGGATTGTGGAAAAGCATGATAAAAGATCCTTTAGTGCAGCAGGGCATGATCAGACCATTTATTGGAGAAAATCCCAAGATAACTAGTGTCGATGACTGGGAAGAGCTCGATATGTGGGTCGTCAACACCATTCGACTATGTCTGGAGAATGAGTTAAAATACTCGGTTTTGGATGAGACCTCACTGAAGGAGATATGAAAGAATTTGGATCAGTGGTATATGGTGAAGTTGCTGACCAACAAGTTGTTTTTAGAAAAAAAAATGTACTAGTTGCGTATGGATGAGGGAACGAATTTGTTGGATCACACCAACGAATTCAACAAAATCCTGACACAGTTATTGGGGCTTGGTGTGGAGGTTGGAGAGGAATACAAATCACTTTTACCATTGTCATCACTACTAATCTCATTTGATGGGCTTATGACTGCATTGCTCATGGGGAAAGAGACATTGAATCTAGATGAGGTGGTGTTGTCACTTCATGATCCAGAGGCATTCTGAAGGCCTCCGACGCATTCAGGCGATCAAATCATGGTGATGCAAGATGATCAATGTGGGAGGAGACGACATCGGAATTCAGGAGGAAAAGAATGGCGGCCAAAATCCAGGGGGCATAATCCTAGAGAAATCACTTGTTTCTGGTACGAGAAGAAGGGTCACTATAAAAGTGATTGTGGAGAGTGAAAACGGTACGTTGCTAGGAAGAAGAAAGTTGAATAGGAGGATGTGAACATCACAGGATTATCATCTAATGATGAAATCTCCGTGACAATGGGAAGCATGCACTTAGATGGGAGAGTTGAATGGGGAGAAGTGCAATGTCATTACTGGAAAAGATTCAAGAACATGAAGTGGGAATGTAGTTTTCTGGGAAGGAAGAATTAGCAGGATCAAAATCCAAAGAGAGACGGATGTGTTAGGGATTTGGGGAGCTTAGCACACATATATATGACGAGAGAATCATTTGATAATTTTCACCAGGTGTTAGACTTGGTGAGACTTGGTGATGGGTCAACATGCGAGGTTCGAGGAGTCGGGACAATGAAATTGAAGACACTCGATGGAGGAATTCGAAAATTGGATGATGTGAAATTTGTTCTGAGGATGGGACGGAACCTAGTATCATTAAGTAGGATTGATTCGAAAGGATTAAAGATTTCCATAGTAGGTGGAGGATTGAAAGTCTCACACAGGGATTCAGTTAAGCTTACTGGGAAGGAGTCCCAAGGGTTATGTCATTTGATGGAGACCGCAGTTAGCCCGAGATCGAGTGAATATGGTGGATGTTCCACATCTTCTGGCATGAAGAAGCGTGTTTGATTTGCCGATGAAGTTTTCAACACCTGCAAGGAGACTGCAAGTCATTCTTCTACCCCAAATTGGTTGTGAGGGGGAGATTTGTGGGGTCCACTTCCAAATTGGGAGGTTTTAGTGGGAGGAGTCTCCATGGTCTGTAGAAATAGACTACAACGGGTCTTCTTTGGTGGGCAATAAAGGCATATTGCACCAGGCGGTGGGTGCTTTAGCATGGGTAGATGAACTAACCCCACCAACTGGGAGGAAACCTTTTTTTCCTTCTCTATTTAAATGGGATTTGAATCCCTTTGTTTGTAAGGTGTTTTGGTGATCCTCCGTCAGAGATCATGAAATAATGAAGCATCATGTTTCTCCCATGGGCAAAGGCAACTCACCGTACATTGTTAAATCCTTGCGTTGCTCCATTTACTCCTATTTTTGTGTGATTGCGGGTACCATGCACCTCCACTACGCCCCAACAATCCCATATTATTTATTATATGACCCATAGTCCCATGTTTAGATGGGCATGTACCGTCTAGTAGGCCCACCTATCTAAGTTGCATTAATCATCATCTGGCCCAGTCATCCCGATCACCGGGCACCGCCTTCACCAGCATCACCCCATGAAACCTTTCGTAGTGCGACACTCTGCCAGTGGCACTATGAGGTCGGTACCCCCACAATGCGACACTCTGATGTCAATTGTAGCATGGTACACATTTTTCCTACCCTCCCTACTTGATATCTTACTCAATCCTCTCCACAGCGGCACTAAAAAGTCATCACTCCCACAACACGACACTCTGTCATCCCACCCTTCCTGCTTTGCAGTGGCACTCACAGGCCACTACCCATTTCAGTCTGTCATCAAAGACGCACAAGAATAGATCACTAAATATTTAGGATAGTCAGGAATTGTACCTGGATCCATGCATGATTATAGTATTTCCTTAATAAAAATTCATATTATTGTATAACATTTGGATTGTTCAATATCTTAATTTTGATTTAATCATTTGAAATCATGTGTTATTAATTATATATCAAAATTAACAATTTTTTTACTATATATATTTTAATACATTATTATATCTCATAAATCAAATGTTTTTATGTTTTTCATCATAAAAATAAAATCTTATGCATTTTATTTTACAATTATCATTTTCTTAAACACAATTTCTAATAGAGGTGAATGATCTTAGTTGAAATTAATATAATGATATTTTAATATTTTTTTCTATGATAATGTTTCAACCTAGATTGTTTAGAAAAAAGGAATTCTATGATCTGATCTAAGACACTATATTTTCCAAAAATCATATCCTGTAATTTGATATTTTAATATTACTATGATAATGAATGGATTGGATAAATAGTTTTAGTGGTTTTGTGTAATTAATGTAAAACAATAAATTTATTTTCACATTTTTTCGTTCTTATTTTTATTAATATCATAAATATCATTGTCTTTTTTACCTTAATTGAAATAGTTGAGAACTATCAAAACATGACTTTCCAACTGAAATAGTAGTAATTTATTCTATAAAAAACTGAATATCATCAAAGATTGTTTGATCTTATTTTAATGCTTCAATATGCTCTACTATAATAATCCCTAAAAAATGAATGAAGTTAATTTTTATTGACTAAATTAACATTTGAGGTAATCAATTTGAAATATTACTTACCAACTGGTTTAATATTTATTTAAAAAACTATTATATCTCAATAAAAAGCATGTTAAATCTTGGTAACCATTCCAAATATCCATCATCCATACACTCAAATTATGATAATTTGTTTACATAATAATGAATATATTCATTTTATGCATTCCTTAAATATATTATTGCACAATAAATATTATTAATTGTTATAGAATTAATTTAAAAAAAATGGAAGTATGTAATCATGTCACACCCAGACTTCGTATCGAGTTATATATTTAATTTTAATTTTTATCCCAAAATTTTATTTTAATTTATTTAAATTGTTTGGATTAAGGGAGGGTTGAACCTGATGTGAGTTTTTTGCTTTTGGCACTGATAAGTGAGTGTTGTCTTGGCGTTGCTCAACGCGTGGGCAGCTCACGTGCGAAGCTGGGTGGCTTCGCCAGTTTAATGTGCGATCTTCCCGGTGCGCGAATGATTAAATAACCAAATAAAAATAAGATTTATTATAATTATAGTTATTTTTGACATTATTATTATTATTATTATTATTAGTTTAGGTTAGAATTTATTTTTAGATTTCCTTTCAAATTTATTTTCCATCCCTTTTTTCATTTTATTTTATCCATTTCTTTTAATTTTCTTTTTTTTCCTCTCTCTTTTACTTCATCTCTCCCTCACACTCCCTCCCTGTGGAACAATGTTCATCTGCAGCTTCCCCTAACCCTAGGCACCGCAACTCCCTTGCTAGTGTCATCCCACTCATCCTGACCTGCCTTGTATCGACCAACCTCGCACCAGCCTCCCTCTTGCACCCATCCACGACCCCATGCACCTCCCTTCTTCCCTATTACCTTAGTGGTTGTGACACCCTCCCACTTCCTTGAAGCGACACCACCCTCCTGCTCGACCCAGCCACGGTGTGCCGCACCTCACACCGCCCTAGTCCTGCAGACCACTGGCTTCCCCTGCTACCCTCCCCTACTGTGCCGGCCTTCCCTGCTGCCTCCCCTTGATAGTCGCACCAGACCGCACAACTCCCTCCCGCTCTGCCCTGACGGCCGACCACACACCGCCCTCTACCAACCCACTTTGCCCAACCACACCCTGCCGCATAGCCTCCTCCCTTGGTTGTGTTTTTTTTTTCAGCGGTTCTCTTTGTTTTTCCAGCGCTGTGCAAGCCTGGATAGCCCCGTTGACCTTCGACCGACCTCCCAAACTCCTCACCGTAGGTGAAGAGTCCTTCATTATTCATACTCTTATTTTTTTGTGATGTCACAGATGGGTTTAGTTTTTGTTTGGATTATTTTTGATCCGTTCATGTGTTTCCTTGTTTTTAGGGTGTATTTGGGGTTTGTTTGAACTATGTTGTCCTGCGGTGGTCTCTGCGCACCAATTTCTGTGAGGCTCCGATACACCGTTAGGTGATTCCGAACACATGTATTAATTAAGAATCAGTTTATTGTTTATTTGATAAGTTTAGCACATTTTTTCTATGTGCTTACATACTATGAAATTATCTATTACTGAGTTTTATTGTGAATTTATTTTGTTAGAGTTATGTTTATGTGATACTGGTGAATTTTATTTTGAAAACTTGTCTCGAAAGTTTATCAGTGTTTTTCACACTATGAGGCAAGTGTGTTAGGAAGTGTGGATGGGGAAATTATGTTTTGACATAGTATTAAAAATGTGGTTTTCTTCAAAAATGTTTTGAGTGACCTTTTTACCTTTAAATATTTTTCAACATGTTTTTTTACTTTTTAATGAATTTTTTTATTGTTTTGTTGGATTATAAAATTTTTTTTTATAAAAATATGCAGCTTGTTTAATTTAATGTGCAAGCGGCGCAGGTTATGTTCAGAATAGTTTTGGTGTGCGTGTGGTTTTAAAAGAGGATATCGGTTTGCGAATGAAATGTTCTTGTGTGTAATCACCTCATTTATCTTTTAAGTATTAATGCGACATGTTATGTGAACATTGATTTTAGGTGAGCAGAAAGAGGGAAACTCGGGGTATTTGGCGGGGAAACTAAGACTAGTGAGTTAGTGTTCCGGAGATGGCCTGGCCTGGTTTCACTAGTAGGATTGATTATTGAAACACTAACTAAACATATGATGACTAAGTGTTGTGTTCTTCTAAGTCTCATTTTCTGAGGTTTGTGGCCTTGTAAGCCACGTTTTCTAAAAGTTGTGGTTTCTAAGTCACGTTTCACCACGAACCGACGTTCTAGGGTCCCACATATTTTTAGTACGCATAGGGCCTCTCTCATCCTTCGGTGCTACCAGTTACATTGTGCACACCGATGATACATAATATGTCACTTGAGTTACTACCCAAACCTGTGATTTCATTAAAAGCTTTTTTAAGGTCGCTTTCTGAAAAACAATTTTCACTAACATTGTCAGGCATTTATTACTTTATTTTGTTTATTATTACAAATGTAATAGTCTTTTTAATGCTTGTATGTGGAGTCATTTATTGGTGACATCCTGCTGATAAATTTCTCACACCCTACCTATACCCTTGGGTGTAAGTAGATTTGTTTATGTCTGATACAGGTAAGGGTCTAGCATTTGGGATAGATGGTTCAGGTTTTCAGCAGACCTCCTAATGTGGCGTTGGGGTGGTGTCTTGAGGGTGGTTTCCTCTCACTGGGAGATAGTTTTTGGGTTGGTTTTTGGTCAACATACTTTGAGTGTTGTTTGGGTTTTGGTTTTTCATGTGACTCAAAAATATGGTTTTGTTTGAAGGTTTGTTTGGATGCAACTTTTACCTTTGGTTTGGTTTATTTTGTTGGTTGCTTGATATTATTTTCGAGTAAAATCATTTCCAAGGTTTATTTTGATACCTGGGAACTTGTGCCAGCCCGTGGGGATCAGGAAATCCATTCGGGCCTTGCTGCTGGCCGATTAGGGCATCGGTTCGGATGGCGACCCGACTTGGTTCGTGACTAATCATATGATAGAACGGTATAAGCATGAAGTTAAAGAGTTTATCATGTTTCTAATAGAGCGTGCCCATATTTACATTATTTTTATTCATGATAAATTCATCTAGATGAGTTGTAAGAACATTAAATTTTTTACATAATAGAATAAATCTATAAATTTTGGACTAAACATGGAGGTAAAATAAATTAGCATAATTATCGGTATGATACTACGATTTATGGATCATTTGATATGAATACAATTTTAAATAATGATCAAGATTATATAGAAGAAATGAAAATGGATATTGATGATGACATTCGTGATTTTCCAAAGTGGTTTAATAAGTTAAATAGTTTTTCTCAGAGACCATTGTATACTAGTTGTACTAAATATATAACATTTTCATCTGTATTGATGTTAGATTATTTGAAATCATGAAGAATATGGACACACGGCATCTTTGTAAAACTACTTAGTCTCTTAAATGATACTCTTTTTGAAGAATATGATATTTCTTTTCAAACATATAACACTATAATAATTCTACGTTCAATGTGCAAGATCTTTGAAAAATTCATTATTATCAAAATTATTTTATATTGTTTCTCGAGGACCATGAATCACTCACAAAATTCCATATGTGTGGAATGAATTAATAATGAATGTTTAATAAATTATTTTGAAATACATATGATAATTTATTTTAACTATAATGTTTGGACGACTATATGGACATCAAGAATATTCTAGAAAATTTACATGGCATGTAGATACAATAATTGAATGTGGGAAACTACATAACCCAAAAGAGTGTCATCAGTGAAAAAATTGATTATGTGTATCTTGAATATGGATATAGGATAAGAAATTTTCGTCTTGTAATATATAGAGTTAAAATAAATACTTTTGGTATATAGAGTAGTGCTCACAGGACATTTCTAGTTGTGTTGGTAAATTATAACTTTACCACATGGTTATGCATGAAGTGGAAATACATTATGTTTTCTATGCTTACATCTATACCAAAACATCATGATAATGATAATGATATATATTTGTCTCCATTGATAAAAGAAATTAAATTGATGTGGAATACATGTGTTACACTGTATGATGCGGAAAAAAGTGAATAATTCACACTAAGATCCACATTGTACATGATAATAAATAACTTTCCTTGGTATAGAAATTTTTTGTTCTATATAATTTAAGAAATCATGTTGTGTATCATTTGTGATGAATGGAAACACTCAGTTGAGTTGAAACATTCCATGAAAAATGTGCTTTAGGGCATCAAAAATTTTAACATTGAAAAAATAAACACCAATCTAGGATGACATCATTCAATTGGAATTCAAAACAAGGTACATAATCATCTCCACTAATGGGTGATCAACAGTTCTTGAATGTAAAATATACTGACACTATTTTTTATGAACCATTTTCAAAAAATATTTTTAAAATATGTTGTAAAAAGAGATCAATTTTATTTAAATTACCATACGATATTTTTTTCACTTCATAAATTTTATTGACTTCATGCATTTGGAAAAAAATTATTTGATAGAGTTGTTGGAACATTACAAAATATTCCAAAAAAAATATGACATGAAATCTAGTTTTTTCATTATTTTAATGGGGATAAGTGAAGAGTTGGCATCCATGAAGGGTGATAGATGAAATTTTCTTCTTCCAATAGCTTACATAATATCTAAAAAAGAAAAATCTAAATTATAAAATTTCATTAATCATATAAAATTTCTAGATTTTTATTCATCAAATATAAATACTATCATGTCCATGAATAATTTGAATTTATTTTTGGTATTCGATAACTTTATTGAGGGTAAAAAATTTAATTAATGGATTGGTTTTTAATTAAAATTAATAGAAGATATTATCTAAATAATAATGGAGAGTTATTCCCAATATTACTAAATAGAAAAAAGGATATTGAAAACATTAAATAGATACATGGACTTAATAAATTTATATGATAATATGGTAGAATATTTTATAAAAATTATGAGATTAACTTTTAATCATGGATAAGTTCTTGGCATGATGTTTAAGTTATATTCCTTTAAGATCAAGATGAAAGGGGGTACCAAGTTTGCATTTTCCTATGCATCTTTTTATAAATGATGAGATTGACTTCAAATCATAGGAAGGTGCTTGAAAGGTGTTCAATATGTATTCCACAAAGAGCAATAAGGGGGATACAACAATTGAGGTAGCATTGACGAGGAATCAACAAGGTAGAGGCACTAGTGGAAATACGGGTTTAAACATCGTCATAATAATGTCGGTTTTTTAAAAAACTGATGAAAATAGTATGTGCGTGTAATTTATGGCATCGGTTTTTTGTAAAACTGACACCAAAAATAATTATCCGATGATATTTCGCATCGGTTTTCAAGAAACCGATGCATAAATGTTTTTAAAACTGTTTTGGCGTCGGTTTTGAAGAAAATCGATGTCGATAATAATAATTATCATATTTTCGGCATCGATTTTGAGGAAAACCGATGCGGAAAATAATTAAACAAAATTTCGGCGTCGGTTTTCAAGAAAACCGACGCCGAAAACTAGAAAAACTTGCGTCAGTTTTTTTGAAAACCGATGCCATAAGATATACTTTCGGTGTCAGTTTTCCCCAAAAACGACACCGAAATTAAGAATATATATATTCGGTGTCAGTTTTCTCTACAACCGAAGCGAAAAGTCATTTAAAATTATTCGGGGACTGAAACCCTCATTTTGTTTGGTCATCGAAATCGAGTTCCGCTGCGGCGCATTGGACTCCCGATGACCTTCAAACCCGATTTGCGATCATGGACGACCATTGTTGAAGGTTTTGTGCCGTTTTCACGATTTCAGGTATGCGTTCTTCCTTTTTTATCTCTTGTTTCACCTCCCATTGTTTATTTCTTCTTCAATAACCCTATTTTGCATGATTTTCATTATTCGTTCGATTTTAGTTGTAGTTTATCATTATTTTTGGTCTGTATTATCATTGCTAGTATAGATTTTATAGTGTTTGTTTTTTGAAGTCATTATACCGAGCGCACTTTGGATTTAACATCTCCATTCGGGTTGAAATTCAAATTTTTTGTGTGTATTATCATTATTTCAGTTTAAAATGATGTTTCATTACATTATGAAGTACTATATTTTTATTTCCATTTCCATTTTAATTAATTATTCTTCAAAAAAATAATTTTATTGTGTTATTTATTGATGAACTTAGTGTTGTTTGGTTGCAGTTTGTTGTGTTTTTTTATATCTATATTTATCATTTAGGGCACGTTGTGTTATCTGGGATTAACATGTGAATATTTTATTTCATTAGTGACTTTGAATTAAATGTGATTGAAGCTATAAAATTATATTACACCCATTTTGATTGATATTTTACATTTTAAAACAACCAATTATATTTTTTTATTTTCAATAAAGAGTCGAGATTTATTAATAATTAACTACCCATGTATGTGGCTTGCATTTCACACAAACATTTATTAATTCTTTGTTGGTTTAGTTTTTTATATAGATTGTATGAATGTATTGTTTAGCTAATTGTGTTTTGTCTTCCAACATTGTTGACATTATAAGGACTCAAATTAAAGAAACATTGATTCCTTTGACTACATATCGAGCACATTAAAATTGATATTTAATTAATCATATAATTAAATAGGAAAATGATAAAAAGAGTAAATTTTTAATTATTGTAAGAGATATTTCAATGGATTTAGTAGAATCTATTGTGTATTCTATAGGATGTGTATTCTCTATAATTGTGTAACCACTATATTGATTCTCCGCTACATGGTTGCCTCTATGGTAGCTCGATTGGCTATAGCTCGTATCCTTGTTGATCATTCTCTCCCAAGAAAATTGCCCCATCCCGACCCTCCTCCCTAATCCCATCTCTCCACCTATCCATACTCTCTACCTCACCACCTCTCTACCTATCCCTCCCAATCCTTTTCCGAGCCTCTCCACTACATACCCACCTCCCACTGGGACTCTACCTTCCCCCTCCCAACCTTTATCTCAACATTCATGTTTCGCCTCTATTCTCATTTCCACCTTCATTTCCATAATTGACTTAATTACCATGTCCCCTTCAGGTCTACCTCCCAAATTCTCATTCTTATTTTTTCCGCAATGTCCATCCATCCTCTCGAATAACATCATCTGCATCACTAAACCCTATAATGGGTTTATCCTCTATCTAGAACTGCTACTATATTCACCGATATATTTATCTCGATACATGTATTTGTTAGTACATAGGTATAGATCATACCACAAAATCATCAATAATTTATAAATATTTCCATGTACTCCCACATTTCACTTATTGCATCCTTCAAATTAATATACTCTTCAATATTTTTGACACATGCAACATTGAAATATTGCAACTATGTAAAATGAACTAATAAATTTTAAAATAATGATATTATAATATAATTATAATATCAATAAAACACACATTGATATAATATGAAAATAAACTGTTTACTCTATTTGTAAATGTGTTTCATATTTGATGTCTTTTATCTGATTATCAATAATTTTTATTATATATGTTTTTGTTTACAATTTTTCTGATAGATATTTAAATGTTTATATGTTTTAATATATTCCTCAATTATATTGTGATATCAGGTATTAATGGATCGTAATTGGATTTATTTACAAAGAACCACTAGTGAATATGAAAAAGGAGTTGATAATTTTTTGGAATTTTCTAAATGACATCTTCAAAATATTGATTTGATTTTCTGTCCATGTGTGAAGTGTGTAAATATGAGAATGTTAAACTCCAGATAAATCAAGGATCATCTCATTTTTTATGGTTTTAGCCTTAATTATACACGTTGGATCTTGCATGGTGAAAGAACTGAAAATTCAACATCCAATGTTGATGACGATATTCATAATGAGGCAGAGGATCGTATTGAAGAATTAATTCATGATTTAGGTGTTGAAACCATCAGAAAAACACCAAATGTTGAACGATTGTAATGGAGATTCTGAGAAACCATTAATCCCAAGTTGCGGTAAATATACAGTGTTATCAGCAGATTTGAGATTATTTAACTTAAAATCAAAAAATGGGTGGAGTGATAAAAGTTTCTCCAGTTTACTTGAGATTTTAAAAGAGATACTTACAAAATTCAATGGGCTTCCAGAGTCCAATTATGTGGCGAAGAAAATATTATTCCCAATGGGATTGGTGTATAAAAGGATACATGCTTGCCCCAAGGATTGTGTATTGTATAGGAAAGAAAATGAACATTTATCAAGTTGTCCTACATGTGGGACATCGTGCTATAAGATGGATGAGAAAGTTAACTCAGATTCATTATCAGGTGATGTCATGTAATGTTATGAAAAATCAATTTTTTTACTTTCCAATGATATCTTCCAATATTTTTTTCATACAATTCTGATAATTCAATTCTGATTTATTTTTAGGCACCAGAATCAAAACTCCAGCTAAAGCAGTTTGGTACCTTCCAATAATTCCTCGTTTGAAGCGTCTATTTGAATATTCAATTGATGCAAAAAGGTTAAGATGGAATTCAGATGAGCGCATCTCTGATGGTAATTTACATCACCCTACTGATTCACCACAGTGGAAGATTTTTGATAAAAAAATTCATGAATTTGGAAGTGAAGTTAGAAATCTTAGAATGGGATTGTGTACTGATGGAATGAATCCATATCGGAGCCTCAGTAGCCAACATAGTTCATGGATTATTTTTCTGGTACTTTACAACTTTTCTCCACATCTATGTATGAAGAAAAAATATGTTATGATGAGCTTGATGATTTATGTACCAAAACAACCAGGAAATGATATTGATGTGTATCTTACACCATTGATTGATGATTTGAAACTGATATGGGAGGAATGTGTTAAAGTTTTTGATGCATAAAAGAAAGAGTATTTTCTTTTGCATGCTATCATAATGTTCATTATAAACGACTTTCCTGCATATGGAAACTTATCTGGATATAGTGTTAAGGGACATAAAGCATGTCCAATTTGTGAAGAACAAACTTCATATTATCAATTTCATAATGGAAGAAAGACAGTGTTCATGGGACATCAATGATTTTTGTGAATTGATCATCCTTACCTTAGATTTAAAAAATCATTTAACGGTTTACAAGAATACAACCTCCCCCCTCGACCATTGTCAGATGAAGAATATTATGATAGAGTGAAAGATATTGATTCAAAATTTGGAAAGAGAAAATGTTCTGGTTTACAAAAACATATCTGGAAAAAGTAGTCTATTTTTTTCGAACTTCTTTATTGGAGATTTTTGGAGATAACACATAACATTGATGTTATGCATGTTGAGAAAAACATATGTGATAGTTTTATTGGAACTTTGTTAGACATAAAAGGAAAGACAAAAGATGGATGACATGCTATATTGGACTTGATATTAATGAGAATACATTTGGAGTTAGCTCCCACTGTGAAAGGAAACAGAACATATTTACATCTGGCTTGTCACACATTAAGAAAGATTGGAAAGTTGAATTTTTGTCAGTGTCTTCATGGTATTAAAGTACCCAGAGGTTTTTCTTCAAATGTGAATAATTTTGTGTCATTGAAGGATTGTAAATTAATAGGTATGGAATCTCATGATTTCCATGTGTTGATGCAAAAACTTCTACCAGTAGCAGTGCGTGTAATATTACCGAAAGCTGTCAGAAAGACAATCATCAGGTTATGTAATTTCTTTAAATCCATTTTTAGTAAAGTCGTTGATCCAAATTTGTTAGATGTGTTTGAGAATGAAGAAACTCTTATTCTTTGTCAACTAGGAATGTATTTCCCACCCACATTTTTTGATATAATGGTTCATCTATTGATTCATTTGGTGCGTGAGATAAGAATATGTGGGCCTGTTTATTTAATATGGATGTATCCTTTTGAAAGATATATGAAAATTTTGAAAGGATATGTTAAAAATCCTTATCGACCAGAGGCCTCTATTGTTCAAAAATATGTATCAGAAGAGGTGATTTTGTTCTGTACTGATTATTTGAATGAGGTGGAGCATATCGGTCTCCCTGTATCTCGACATATGACAGCTCATAGAGAAGGTAGAGGGGTTCGAGGCTTAAAGGTAAAGTTCATTCCACGTGATGAAGTGATGCAAGAACATTTATACACTTTTAACAACATAGATGAGGTTCAACCATATATATCCTCACATATTTCTGAATTAAAGTTACTATATCAGAACTGAAACAAAAATTGGTTGAAGATTGAGCATAAGAAGACATTTGTTTCATGGTTTAAAGAGAAAGTCACCCCAGATATATCTGTATCATAAACATTGAAGTGGTTAGCAGGGGGAACATCTCTTAATGTGATCACTTGGTCTTGTTTTGATATCAATGGATACACATTTTACACAAAAAACCTGGATGACAAGAGTACCATTTAGAATAGTGGTGTGATGGTATTCATTGAAGTAGTGCATTTTTCGACTGCCAATGATAAAAACCCAATTTATTCATCAACATCATATTTTGGAGTTATTGAAGACATATGGGAAATTGATTATATTAAATTTCAAGCCACTGTTTTTAAGTGTAATTGTGTTGATATTAATAGTGTCATGAAACATGATGAATATGGGTTTAAACTGGTTGATTTGAAAATATTTAACAACAATGAGGAACCATTTTTCATGGTGACACATGAAAAACAAGTATTTTATGTCATTGATCTATCGAATGATCAGTGGTCAGTTGTTTTGCAAGAAAAAAGATACCATTTGGGTGATGAGGATGATTCTGATGATTCTAGTGATTTACATGAGCCTTATTCATCAATTACGCAATTTCCAGATGATTACAATGAATATAAGACAGACATAGTGCATGAAGTACGTACTGATCATGATGAAGACATGTGGAAAAACACTAAATTAGTCTCCTAATTTTTCTGGTAAATATTTATATTTAGTGTCTATTTTTAAAACTTAGAAATGCATGCCTCTATTTTTACATATTTATTTTTGTCTTCCTTGTTTCTAATTATTTAGTTTTCTAATGATATGTAGGTACACAAAATTTCATTACACTTTCTAGTAGCAATGTCAGATATAGATAGAGAGGAGCAGTTATCGAGGTATATCTATTTTGACATATTATTAAATATTTAGTAATATAGTTATTTAATGACATAAAATAGTTAATTTACAAAAAATAATTTGTAGGACTACTGATGCGTCCTCGGCAGCGGAGACTTCTCCAGTTACTACTCAAGAATCAAGTTCTCAAGTTGGTAAACGTGGTATTACACGTTTACCAAAACTATCACTTGCTCGTGATGATAACAAAGTACACATCCGTTTTGATGATAATAATAATGCAGTTGGCCCAAATGCAGTTTAGTTTGTCAGATATATAGCGATGCAGAGCCGTTGCAGGATTAGTATTTTATATCCTGATTGGAAGTCAGTTGACAGGACATCGAAGCAACAACTTTGGGAGGCCGTGATGGTAAAATATCTTTATTTATTTATTTTATCACTTATTTTGAATATTATACATTTTAAATTACATATTTAATTTATTCAATTACAGATGACATTCAATTTTAAGGAAACCAAATAAATTAAGAAAAGACATCTCTCTTTAGCGGCGGTTCGATGGAGAGATTTTAAAAACAAACTGACAAAAAATTATGTTTTTGTAAACAGAAGGTTTGAAAGCCCATGTCTTAAGTATCCATATATAGATGATGAAACATGGAAGAGATTTGTTGACAGTATTTAGGAATATAAATTTCAGGTATGGTAATTTTTTAATATTTTGAAATTTATGCAATATTTTTCATATTAATTAGTAGATTATTTTTATATAACAGGCCTCCAAGAGATCTCATCAGGAGATCCAGTTGAGAAAAGTTTGCCCTCATACTTTATCACGTAGGGGGTATTCATATATGGAGCAGAAAATGATTGAAGAAAAATTTGAAGCATTAAGAGCTCGATCAAGTAGTGGTTCAGAAGAAGTCCAGTTTGGTCCTCCATCTCCTCCCACTCGCCATGAGAAATGGAAACGAGCAAGAAGAAGAAAAAATGAGCAATATATTATAAAGTAATCTCATCAATTGGCTGATAAAATTGTAAGTAAATATTATTTATTTGTTAACAGTTTTTCTATTTTATAATTTCTAAACACTAATATAACCATTTTATTTTTCATTTCAAGATGAACTTCAGGAGCAAGAGACACAGGGATCTTTTATCCCTGAGGGTAGGATGGACATCCTAGCCACTGCTTTAGGGATGGCAGAACACCCCGACCATGTTAGAGGATATCAGGCAGGTGTTAGTATTCAGACGGTTTTTGGTAAGAGTAAGCAATCAAAAGACCCAAAAATATAATCCTTAAAAGAAGAGTTGAAAGATATGAAATAGTCTATGGGTGATCAAATTCAAGCAGCAGTGCAGAAGGCTTTTTTAGAACACTTGGCAAGACAATCACAGTCTGTGCCACCTCCCTAGTTATATAATTTAATTGTCGTCAATTTTTCTATTTTATAAATTATAATCACTAAAATAATTTTTTTCATTTTTCAGCCTTCCCATTCTGGTCACCCGGACTACCCTGCCCCATCTACACAGCCTTCTGAGGTATATTATTTATTTTTCATCAATTTTTCTATTTTATAGATTATAAACACTAATATAAGTTTTTCATTTTTCAGCATTATCATCCTACTCACCCGAACTACCCTGCCCCATCTGCTTACCATGCCCCGTCTGCGCAAACATTAGAGGTAAATTATTTTATTTTAATCAATTTTTTTTATTTTATAAATTTTAAACACTAATATTACTTTTTCATTTTTCTTCCTTCTCAGCGTCCTCACCCGGACTACCCTAGCCCATCTTCTTACCCTTCCCCACCTGCTTACATTGAGCCTCCACCTCCTCCCTTGAATCAAGCTGTATATTGTGAGGTGTTTGCGGGAGATCCTCAAGTACATATTGTTGAGTTAGGACATGTGCATTTGGTGGGGGACTCAGTACGTCATCATCCTATCCAGATGGGTCAGGTTAGAGTATCAGTACTTGTTATTATAGATCCTACTACACTACTACCATTTCCTACTTTGGAGATCACTAATGATGGGGAATGTATAGGCCATTTTTTACTTTTTCCAACTGCCTTCTTCGTTATATTTCACTTGAGGTCTGCATTTTTTAAATATTACTTACAAATGATTCAAAATTACTTATAATGTTTTCTATCATTTAACTTATATCAGAATATCTGAAAGCAAAAGAAACTGCACAAATGCAACAAAATGTTCAGGAATAGTTGTTTGTAGATACTTCTGATATTTCTTATGGGTTAAAAAGATTATCTGAGTCCTCTTCTTCCTTGAATTTTATCTATGAGTTTCGGATGATGCCCGAAATATGTGGAAGAAATTATGGATTGAAATTAATGAAAGGAGATATCATGAATTTAGTTAATTTTGAGGAGATCGCGCAGAGTGTGGTGCAGTTTTTTATCATGTAAGTAAATTGATGTTTGAATTTATATTTCTTTAATAAAAGATTGTTATTTCATTGACTTACTATATTTTCTTTTTAAATTAGGTATCTACACAAGCTTATTTTAATAAAGGAAACAACAGGAATTTACATCTTTATAGATCTAGATTATATTTCCTTGGAATCCAAACATGTGAAGAATCAAGAAAGGGTTGAATATATATCTGAGAGATTAACACAGCAAGAGATTCAGTGCTAGTTTTTTCCATTTCTTGATAAGTAAGAACATAAACATTTTTATGAACTAATTATCATTATAATGTCATTAATTGTGATTTTTTTCTATTATAGGGGGAATTTTATGTTAGGTGTATTTTTCCCAAGTGAATGCACCTTATATTGGGTTTTCTCTTTATTAGGAGGAGTGCGTAAACCATTTCTCACCTTATTAAACAGGTAATTTTTTAATCTTTTTATAAGCTCATTATATTTAATTTTACTTTTTTACACAAGTATTATTAGTTCATATATAAAAAAATGTAGATCATGGAAACATTTTAACAAGGAATACATGTCAGAAAAGTAATCAACAGAAATCAAATATGTCGAAGTACAATTAATTAGTTTTTATATTTTTGTTATATATTGTTTTTTAATTAAATGTTTTATAACTGCAGTGTCATCGTCAAAATGGACATGTTGAATGTGGTTATTATATTCTACGATTCATGTGTGAGATAATCACAACTGCAAAAACTACTGATATTCATAAGGATAGTTGTATTAATTTTTTATATATTTTCTCCCATATAATTCTATTTTTTAATTTCATATTATTCAATATTATTGTAGGCATTCAATGATTCACATCCTTCCTCCGAATCTGATATGTCCCATATTCAATATACTTTTTCGAACTATTTGTTAAGTCCGATTAAGATTTGAGGTATGTATATTCTAATATTTATAAATAATAATACATATGGGTACAAAACCACACTATTTTAATATATTAGGTGTTTGAACCTACTAATAATCAAATGAATGGTTCAATAATAACCAACAATGAGCATGTCGTAAATGCTGGAGTCATGGGACTTGCAAATTTCACAAAATTTCTTGAAGTCATTGATTACAAGTACGTGTATTTTAATTTTACATTAGATATTTTTTTTGATTAACTAGATATAAGCATTGAATTTATATGAGGCATTGGATCATAAATGCAGTTTAATTTTTTTTTGTATATTCTGTTATTTTTAAAAGGGTTCTGAATTTTTTGGGAAGTGTAATTGGGAATATTTTTAAAAAAATAATTTTATTTATGGTGTCTGTTATTTAAATAACCGACAACGAAAAAAAATTATATATGGCATCGGTTATTTAAATAACCGACACTGAAAAAAAATTATTTATGGTGTCGGTTATTTAATTAACCGATGCCAAAATATTAAAAAAAAATTACTTCGTTGTCGGTTTTAAGTAAAACCGACACTGAAAACGTGTTCGAACAGGGCTTCAGCGTCATTTTTAGATATAACCGACGCCGAAGTCCAGGTCCACCCGGATTTTGGCATCGGTTTTAGAAAAAACTGACATCAAAATCTATATTTTTTACGTCGCCTTTATAGATGTCTGTTTAAAACCGACGTTAAAATATGTTTTTCCACTAGTGAGGTGTGAATCTTCAACCACAAGATCAATGATCGGGTCTATGTATTGAATGTATTCATGATAATGGTGATCAATTAGTGTGTCCCAATTGATGGTCTATATTACATCATGATGGTGAGATAATGAGATTGGGAAATCAATTGGGTGTTAAAAGATGTTGTAGGGGTAACATTTATTTGGATAATGATCCATGAGGTAGTGGTGTTTCATCTAAAAAAGTTTATGTTTTTTCGTATATGGATATATATGCATTAAACTTATTATAATAGAGTTATGTTCATCACCGATAGAATTTTTAGTGAGAATATGGAGGCGTATCAGGGTTCGGTTTTCACACAGGTTTTTCTACACAATCATTGATATTCACATTTGGGAATTTACTTGAACATTTTAATCTATGAATTATTAGTGGGTTTATTTTGGAGTTGTGAAGTTGTTTTTCAATAATCCACATTGAAGTATTTTCCACGTTAAAAATATTTCATGATTATTTATATATTCTTCTATATATCACATCTATATTTTGTTGGGTTACTTAGAAATATTTTTTCATGAAATCTTCTCCCTAGAATCTAGATTCTCCCCAATAGTTATATCAAAGGGAAGGTTTTTCCTTTAAATTTAACAAGAGAGTCATGAATTTTTCTAAGAGGATTGATGATGTGTGCATAAACGAGACTAATGTTTTGAAATTAGTGTATGTTAATAGTGATGATACACATGTCATATTTGGGGGTATTGAGTTGGGAGAGAAGTTAATTTTGGATTGTACTTTATATAATGGGTTGATCACTATTATGATGGAGATATATGTTTCTAGATATAGTGTAGTTCAGTAGTATAGTGTGGATATATATTTGAAAAAGATTTTATAATTTGGATTTTTTATAGGGGAATCTACTGGTTTTTCTATCTGAAGTGAAAATAGGATTCTTCAAATTTTCTATAGATGATGATGTTTCTTGCTTTACAAACACGTCTTCTTTCCAAATGAGTTCTTTGGATATTTACATTCTATGATTTGATGATCAGTAAAATTGTTGGCATTCAAAACATTTATTAAGGAGAGATAAAATAATTAACGGTGTGATTTTTTCTAACCATTAATAAAAGAGTTTCTCTCAATAATTATCGGGTTTTAATTCTAAATATTAATGTATAGAATATGGGATATTGACCATATTAATTTGAGATGGGGAATTTGTGTAAAGATATGATGATGTTGTATCATATTTTATGAATATGATGATATTAAATCCAACTCATGGAGAGGTTTATGGAATGATATTCAAGATTTAGTCCATTGATATTACGTGGAAATGATTTTTCATGTTTGCGGTAGCCCATGTTCCTCATCAGCAATGATGATATTTACTTGTACTCATATGGACATTATTTCTAGGTGTTCAATATGTTGTATATCTAGAGTAAGAATGAGTTTAACAGGTTTTTTGTATCATTTTTGATGCATTGATATGTAATAGGTGTGAAGCAGCAACTACAAGATCAATGATTGGAGCCACGTATCAAAATTATTCTTGATAGCGGTGATCTGTTGGCATGTACCTATTAATGATTATTGACACATTATTATGGTGATATCAAGGGAGATATAAATCATTCGTTTATGGAAATATATATAGAGGCTCATGTGTGTTTGGAAAAGGATCCCTAAGGTAGAAGAGTTTTGTCAATAGAACAATGATTTTTTTTCATAGATTGATCTCTAAGCATTGTGTTTGTCATAAGAGAGTGATTTTTTTAACAATTAAGAATTCAAAATATAATAGGTAGGTGTATCAGAGATTTTTTTTCCCAATTTTTTTATGATGCCATTGACATTCATGTTTAGCAATTTACGTGAATTTTTTACAATCTAGTTTATTAGTGTATTTTTTTGAGTTGCCTTGTGTTTTCTTAATCCTCTACAATAAAGGGATTTCCCAAATTGAAAAATCCATCACCATGATTTATTTTTTCTACTTTATATCAGTTCCATATTTTATTGTATTTCAAAATAATATGTTTTCACGCAGTTTTATGCCAGGCATAACGAATCTAACTAAAATTTATAGGTTCTAAAATAACATGAATAGAATTATATGATACGATATTTGATGCATGTTACTTCACATTTCATTTTGCCTAAAAATTTATGAAATATATTAACCAAAATTTTCCTCTTTTTCAAATCCATATGTAATAATTTTTATACCTTGTGATGTTTACAATAATGAATAAGGAGGTTAAAGACATATTATGTGAATAAGAGATGTAATTCCCAAAATAATTTGTTCATATAATTTTACACATAATTGGTAACATGTTTTTTAGAGATTCAATTATTTCTTCATATTCAATACAGATGAATGTACCCCATTAAATGATATATGGAAATTTTCCAAGGGTATGTCAAAATTTGAATTCAACTAGAAGATTTTATAGGATAAATTAATATTTTTGAAGAATCATTTGAAAAATATATTGATTACCTATCACATGATTATTTAATTGTTCAATCAGAATATCTTCATTGTGGAAACCAATTGGGAGAAGTGATTATCAAAAGAATGGTTATTATAATTACCATCATCTAGTTGAAGTAAGCTCAGCTTTACATTTTACATAATAGTGTAGAAGTTTCTATATACGTTGAAGCCTACAAATTAATTATTATACATTTGAATCCAGTATGCGTTAAAGATTAATATCAAGTATACATAATCAATATCTTATAGGATGGTTGTAAGACCCTATCTATAAGAATTTATCTGAATATATTAATTCAATTGTCAAACAACATTGATGGCTAGCCCAGGGACTAAATGTAAATGTAATATATTAAGGTGGCTATGTAATTAGAGGTTATAAATTCTATAAAAATGAATATTGGGAACTTATTACGATGAAAAAGAATTGGATTTATTCTTGTGGTGGAAGTGATGCACATATCTGTTTTCAAGGATAGAAATCTGATTTATAAGAATATTTAATATTTCAGAAACATCAAACATTTATGAATGTTGGATTATCAAATATTTCATGTGATGATTTTCCCCAAAAAAATGTGTTAACAATAAGATTATAGGTAAATTTGATAAATTGGGATTATTGATGGTGAATTTCGGTGCAGAGGGGTAAAATGACAAGTTGTTAATAATGGAATCACTAGTATTGTAGGTATTTTATCTCTCACATATAGAAATATTTAATTGGTCAAGTCTCCTAGTCATGACTAAAACATCTGCAGGGTTAGATTAAAATTCAATTGAGGAAAACCCTTTTATTAGTATATAATAAACATTTTACAGAGATCCCAATGTAGAAAATTTATTTTATGTTAGAGGGGACCACAAATAGTGTATTTGGGTACTCTCTAGAGGATCTAAATCCCTTCAACCTATAAAGAAAAACTAGATTTAGATGAGAAGTTTAATATATTTTTTAATATAAAATGTGGTTCCTCATAATACTATGTGTTATCTACTAAATTTACATGAAATAAAATGAATTTTAAACTACTAATGCAGATAAGGACTTCTTCACGTGATGATGTTATTGATCTTGAGAACTTAATGGATGTCAATGTTGAAACTATAGAGTTCTTATGGGATCAACATCATGTCACTGAAATAATACAAAAATTCTATAGTATCACTGGGTTGAATAAAATTATCAAGGAAAGAGGAAAAGGTATAAAAGTTCACATAAGCTGGAATTAATGTGGCCATCATGTTGACACTAATAAGACATTTTTCATTACTTAAATTGGCCACACAATGATAATTCATGTCCCAATTAATATAGATACATGGAACAATATCATTCCTATATTGAAGATAGTTGTTTGTGAATATATTAATTTAATTTTACAATATAAATTATCTATGTTACCAAAAAATAAGGTAATTCAATTTTGATTCAATTTTTATTATTCATCATAGAGTTCATTTATTTTAGATGATTTACATAAGAAAAATGTCTACATAGTCCCTCAAAAATCACATAGTGGGTTTTTGACCCTTCTTATAAATTATTATATTAGATATGCTAAGGAAACAGTAAACCCCCACCCACCAATTTTGTATACAAACATTATAAATTATAAAACATGGAAATATTTTATTAGGAATCTACCGCATGACAATCAGACACATTATGTTGATGGTATGACTCAAAGGGAGTGTCGTTCATATAAAAGGGTCATTTTAGTTTAAAATTCCTATCAATAGAGAAAACTGATAAATAGAGCACTAATTGTTTACATATTTTAGTAAAATGATATATTATTAATTTTTAACATGTAGGAATTGACGTCACAACAATCTGACACATAATATGGTTGTTATTACTGGTAGAGTATGTTTTCAAAATAAAAGTCCCATTTAAGTTTAAAATGTGCTACACATAGCCACCACAAAGAAAAATTTCACAGAATGTTTTCAAAAATTAGTAAAATGATACAATATTTTTTTTACATTATTTAATCCACCTCTTATTGATATGACACACCATATAGAAGGTTTGAATCTAATTTCATTTTTTATAGATATGTGATTTTTTTTTAAAAATGGTGTCACATTTCCAAAACCTAAAAAATTATCTCATATTTTTTTCATGAATATGGAAAATGATCCATAATTCATTTTTGATGTGTAGGAATCGACTAAAAAACAATATGACAAAGGATATGGATAGTATGATTCAATGTGTGTATTTTCAATATAGAAGTTTGTTGACTCTCCTTTCCGTCACAAAGTCAAACGACTGAAAAAGGGAAATACCTTAGTCCAAATTGATCCATCCTTTGAAGAAACATCAAAAATAGAAAAAGGCATGAAAAAGGATTTCCTCCCACATGGGTCGCGCATGTTTCATCATGGTCGTGCAAGTATACTTGCGCACCACATAGTGGTCATGTGGGTGACTTGGTGCCCTCTTTTATTCTTGTCCAGGGTCTTCAGTAGCCTATAAATACCCCTTTTGGGCCCCCCATTTCGGGATGGAAAAATTCCAAAACTCATATTCGAGTTCCCGGCGCCGTAGTCTCTTCTGGAAGTCTTCAAAACACTTCTAAGGTAATTTCTTACCTGGAATGGAAGCTCTAAATAGGGAAAACAAGGCCTATGTGTTGAAACTCATCAACAATTGCGCGCCTAAGTGGCCAACCCATAAGGGAAATGGCCACACTTGCGCGCCGCCTTATCCCTTCAATAAAACTTGTGCACTACTATTTTGGAAGCCTTTAGGGATAATACTAAGGGATTGAGCCAAGTCTCGCCCAATTATTACTCTAAGTGTTGACCTTCGCGCAAGGACCCATGAGGCGCGCAAGTATACTTGCACGGCCAGGACTTGCGCACCTCTCTCTTTTTGGGTGCCCCTCATGCCTATTCCCTTGATTTATTCAAATCCACCTCTCCTTTTCAATATTTAGCCTTCAAAACCCTCTTCAAAGTCATTTATGACATTGTTCCTTTGTTGGCTTCCTTATCGGATAGGAATTCTGTGGAGAATTTCTCAAAACCTAGTGATTTACGTATCATTATGTCACTAAGGATAGAGATTTCATTCATTCAACCTCATCATTTAAACTTGAGAGGATCTTTAATATGGGCCTCCTTCTCAAGAGTAATTCCCAAGGTCAAAATCCCAAATATGGGCATCCTCCTTAGGAGTAAGCCCCAAGTCCCCTAACCTGGGCCTCCTTTTCAGGAGTAATCCCCAGTCTTCAAGATCCCTTAATTTTGGGAATCCTCATCAAGAGTAATCCCCAACGATAATTCTTTTAATATGGGTATCCTACTTAGGAGTAATCCCCAAGTTCCCAAAATTCAAATTCCCTTAACCTGGGCTTCCTTTTCAGGAGTAATCCCCGGTGAGAATTACCTTTAACCTGGGCCTCTTCTTTAAGAGTAAGCCCCAGTCATAATTTATCTTAACCAGTCTTAATTTACTTATGATTTGGTCTTCCCTCTTAGGAGTAATACCCAATCATAAGTCCTCTCTAATTTGGTCATCCTTCTCAGGATTAAGTCCTAAGTTAATTATCCAAATCTCCATATAGCACATATACCTTTATGGACCTTGTTATCACGTTTCTTCCCTGATGCAAATCCAAATCTTCAACTATCTGGGCAGTCATACTTACATAATCCCCACATCATTTCTTATAATTGTATCTTTCATGGCAAAATTTTCTGGTTTTACAAATACCTCTTGTTTCTCACACCGAGGAAGACTCACGTGAGCTTAGAGTGTAAAAGTAATTATGACATATTTCATGGATCCATCAATCATGCATAAACTTCATACTTCTTTACTCGAACTACGTGGGTTCTGATTCCTTTTCTAAAATTAAGGATAGGTAGGTATCCCATCTGCGGGTACAATCCCAACTCTAAAATAATCTGTGTCCTTCTGAATGAAAATAAACTTCAAGTGCCCTGCTGAGTGGCTTTAAAACCAGAATGGTTATCATAATGACCAAGAGATTTCTATATAATGTATTGAAGAATACCATTGACTAAGAATATCTATCAAATACAAATGATTCTCTATCAATGAAGAACCTTGAATACATATAAAATATTCTCTAAATCTCATTCATACTAATTATTGATTGTCAGATGTAAAGGAAAGATCATTTTCATAATTGGTAATTTAATAAGGCTTCATCATCATATCTTAAAAATATAAAGAGATTCCCAGAGTGGACAATAATTCAACTAAAAAAGGTGTGATGAGTCCGACCTCCCATCCTCTCGACCAATGCAAATTCTTAAGCCTCATCGGTTCATAACTAATGAGCACCAACCTTTGGAATGTAGGTCCAAATGGATATGGAATCATTGGATGTTTTCGGTTCTACGAACAAACCCTTTAGAAAACTCTTTGAATGTTTGAACATTAAATCAATGAGGTCATTCTTATTTCTAGAGGAAACAAAAAATGGTGAACCCGACATGAATCCTAAATGAAGTTAAAATGATGTTTTACTTATTTTGTTAGGCCCCTATTTAAACTCAATAAGAGGGCCAACAGAACAATCAATAACATATGTGCTCATCCAAAAGATATAGTGCCCGAACTTATATTGATTATGTCTGTTATATCAAATAGGCACTCTTTTCCAATAACTTCTGCGTTATAGAAATGGCTTCTTTAAAGTTCACGGCTGTGAATACCTCCACTGTGAATGCCTCTGCTACTACTCCTTCTAGATCTTCGTCCACTCTGAGGATGACATCACCTACTCGGTGTCTTCAATGTTGGGTATCAAATGTGTTGGTTAAAAAATTCCGTGAAAACAGTACTATTTCGACTCTAAAGGTTGCACGACAAGCCCTCCATGTCAATAATTTACCCTGGTCGTCCGGACACTGATGACCAGCGATCAAGAAGCAGGTGGTGCCAACCACCATTTCCAACCTTTTTGGGTCTTTATCCCTAGAATGCAACAACCATTCTCTCCCATATTATGAGGAGGAGAATGAGAAGGTCACTGATGGCCTTAATTCACAGAAACATGAGTCATTCCTGATGTCTCCCATAAACAATCGCCGCCAGACTTGTGTGGCAGTGCACCCTCAACATGATGAGGGTATCGCCTTCATAGGTTCGGCTCAGGTCTCTCAGACCCAAGCACGCAAGACAAACTTACAGAGGTGAATTCCGGTCAATAGTGAGCAAGTTCTTATCTCTGCCATTTCCAGAGAAGTCCACCACCATAACTTTTGGGAAAGCAATGACCGGGCACACACACCCGTCTATTTTAATTCTGCTGTCCAACAGACTTGTCTGGCAGCAAAAAACCAATCACACCTAGAAATTCTGGCGGAGTACTATATACAAGAACAATCACCTATTTATAAGTCATCAGCTAGTCAGAAGGCTCATCTGACTACATATGATGAAACCCGCCAACCCAATGTGTAAAAAACTAGTAAACAGGCACATACACCCGATTCCACTCATCAATCCTGCCAGCAGTATCATCTGCCAGTGTTGACAGATGTTCATCAACCGCATTCAGCGGAGTGAAATCAGCATGTACATACACCTACCAGTATTGATCAAGCCTACCGACAGTTTCATTTGGTATCACCCAGAGAAATTAGTCGGAAAGATCCAGCGACAAATAGGAGGTAGACTCAACTATCTGCCCCCACACTTGAGTACTGTCAGAATTCACTGACAGGAAAAGGAGGACATGAGTAGGAACATACACCTACTCCAAGCATGGAATGGGCATATATTCATGTTCCGGTAGCTGAAGTCACTATTTCCGACACATTCACCAGGGCGCACGAATCTATCTGTGGAGGACGTGTAGCTGTTACCCCGTATTCCCTCTTTCCAAAGGAGGACGACATTCGCTCCTTGTTCAGCGAAGTTTTCTCCTTGATCGAAACAAGATGATGTGATTTCAGTTCTTCCTTCTGTGGATTCTTCCTCGTAACTCATCACCTAGTTGGGGTCTCCCTCATAGATTTAATACGTTGTTTGTGAATCTTGTTCCTGGTGCCATATATTCATGGATGCCGGTTAATTACACTACTTCCATCAAGACATTACATGGGGTCTTGACATGGTAGCAACCTTCGGTCTGAGTAGACGACAACATCAGGCATGTCGGGGCATCTCTAGGTGTGTGGAAATTCGGTAACCTGTATTCTTTCTCAAAAGAGGGTATCTCAAGGGTGTAGAACCCAAGGCATCCCACATCAAATGTGGGGAATCACATGCCATAGGCATGTATCTAAGGTTTCCCCAGCTTCCCATGTTAAACATAGGGTATTCCGGGAGTTTAAAGCATTGTAGAGATGATTAAGCCAAAGGCATGTCATCTAAGGTTTTCCTCAGGCATCTCATGTTTATCACGATGTATGCCATGAGTTTAACGTCTTACGGAGATGGAACGAGAGTGATCTGAACGTCCCATAGAGACGGATCGGGTTGGTACATCCGAAGGAGGGATCACCTGGAAGGTGGATGGATAAAAACTCCTGATGAGGATGAATCCGAGATGGTGCACCCCAAGGAGGGGAGACATCACACCGTAATGGTTGATCTGAACACCACTGAGGGAAGATCAGGGAGAGTGCACCCCAGAATGGGGGACACCAAGGTTTACCATTGGCTGGGATTAAAACTCAAGGAGGTTTCCTACGTACCTTGTGTAGAGGACAGGGATCAAAACCCACATAGTTCAAAGGGGTGATAAATAGAGGTGTACGCAGAGGAAAATGACCCGGAGATGTGCTGAGGATTATATGTGGATAGCGGCTCAAGTACTGCTAGGAGCAGCAAAGTGGTGGATGGCATGATCCAACTGGGATGTGGAATCCCAGGTGAGAATCAAAATGTATGATGGATAGAGGAATGAAGTGGAGGGGAAATTAAATGGGACCATCACAAGGGTGGCGGTGAAGTTGGGCTTCAGCCTCAATGATACCTCATACGTATCCCCATGGTAGAGAATCAATGTCTGTGTAGTTCAGGATGGTGCATGTGAACCGACGTGAAAGGGGACCTTGGTCCGATGGGTTTTGGGCTTGAACCTCATGAAGTTTCCTACATACCATGCATTGACATGGATCAAAGTCCTCGTAGTTCAGGAAGGGATGTGGGTGTCGGTGACCCGACATGATGATGGACCTTGTTCCGATGGATGATGGGATTGAACCTCGTGAGGCCTCCTACGTACAATGACTTGACATGGATCAAAGTCCTCGTAGTTTGGGAAGGGTTTCGTCAGTGAACCGACGTGAAGGTGAAGTCGGGGGTCCACTGGTGGTGGGCTTGAACCCTGTGAGGTTTCCTATGTACCATTCCTTTACATGGATCAAATTCCTCATAGTTCGTGTTTTCAGTTTAATGTCATGCAAGATGGGGGTAAAACCTAACGTGAAGAAACTACCGGGTGGTGGGCTTGAACCTCGTGGTGGCTTCCTACATACCATGCCTTGACATGGATCAAAGTCTTTATAGTTCAAGAAGGTTTTTGTCAGTGAACTAACGTAAAGGTGAACCAGGGGGTCCACTGGTGGTAGGCTTGAACCTCGTGGAGGCTTCCTACGTACCATGCCTTGACATGGATCAAAGTCCTCATAGTTCAGATTTGTGTGGAATACAGTTTAACGTCATGTGGGATGGGGGTGAACAGAAGTGAAGGAGGACGGAACGACCGAGTGGTGGTCTTGAACCTCATGGAGTCTTCCTACGTACCATGACTTGACATGGATCAATGTCCCCGTAGTTCAGGTATGCATTTTAATGGCATGTGGGATGAGGGTTTTGGGGCTTACACTCCAAGGTTCCCAACGGTGTTGGGACTTACTCCAGGATGGAGGCCCAAGGAAATTTTGATGATAGTTTCAGGCTTGAGACTTGAAGAGGCTTCCTACGTATCCTCATGGTAGAGAATCAAAGCCCATGTAGTTCTTCTGATGCCGGATTACAGTGGATTGTGGGTTTCAATGGATTACCATTGGATTGGGTCATAACAGGTTACCGCTGCATAGGGTGTCAACGGCTTACCGCTGAATAGTATCATAATGGCTTACCGCTGGATTAGGATGTCAATGGCTTACCACTGAATGGGGATGCAACGGCTTACCACTGGAGAAGGATGTCAACGTCTTACTGCTGAATGGTGTCCCAACGGCTTACCGCTGGATAAGGATGTCAACGACTTACCGCTGAATGGGGTCACACCGGCTTACCATTGGATAAGGATGTCAATGGATTACTGCTGAATGGGGTCACAACAGTGGATGAGGATTACACAAAGAAGCTACTCGGGTGCCGCTATGGTGGGGAAATGTTGAATGGGGCTTACGCAAGGAAGCTGCCTGGGAGCCGCTATGGAGCGACAATAGTGAATGGGGCTTACGCAAGGAAGCTACCCGGGTGCCACTATAGAGCGGCAATGGTGAATGGGGCTTACGCTAGGAAGCTTCCCGGGTGCTGCTATGGAGCAGCACTAGTGAATAGGGCTTACGTAAGGATGCTTCCCAGGTTCCACTATGGAGGGGCACTGGTGAATGGGTCTTACACTAGGAAGCTTCCCGTGTGCCGCTATGGAGCAGCACTGGTGAATGGGGCTTATGCAATGATACTGCTGGAGTGCCGCTATGGAGTGGCACTGGTGAATGGGGCTTATGAAAGGATGTTTCCTAGGTGCCGCTATGGAGCAGCACTGGTGAATGGTGCTTAGGAAAGGATACTGCCCGGGTGCCGCTATGGAGCGACACTGGTGAATGGGGCTTATGCAGGGATGCTGCCTGAGTGCCGCTATGGAGGGGCACTGGTGAATGAGGCTTATTCTAGGAAGCTTCCGAGGTGCCACTATGGAGCGGCACTGTTGAATGGCGATTATGAAAGGATGATTCCTTGGTGCCGCTATGGAGCGGAACTGGTGAATAGGGCTTATGCAAAGAAGCTTCTCTGGTGCCTCTATGGAGCGACACTGGTGAATGGGGCTTACGCAAGGAAGATTTCTGGGTGCCGCTATGGAGCGGCACTAGTGAATGGGGCTTATGCAAGGATACTGCCCGGGTGCCACTACTAACCCGCATTGGTGAATGGGGCTTACGTGAGAATGTTGCCCGAGTGCTGCTATGGAGCGGCAATTGTGAATGGGGCTTACACTAGGAAACTGCCCGGGTGCCGTTATGGAGTGGAAATGTTGAATGGGGCTTACGCGTGGAAGCTTCCCGGGTGCCACTATGGAGTGGCAATGATGAATGGGGATTACACAAGGAAGCTTCCCATAATGTCTTCCTCACGTTTGGCCATGAGGGCATCCCAACTCACTGGTGAATTGAGGCCCTCACATGTACACCGGTGCACAAGAGGGATAATGCCAAGGGGTGTTGGAATCATGCCACTGTAATCATGGTAATAGTCGTCTTATTCTTGGATCATAAGGCATTTCTTATTTAGTGCAAGAGGCATCCTATTTTTGGAATACAGGGATATCAATATAGTTTATAGTCATGTAAATAGGAATATTGGAATCTCATGCTTGGAGCATGAGGCATCTCTTATTTGGAGAAAGAGTCATCCTATGATTGGAACATAGAGATTACTACAGTTTAAAGTCATGTAGATAGGACTGTTGGCATCTCGTGCTTGTAGCATAAGGCATCTCTTATTTGGAGCAAGATACATCCTATGTTTGGAACATAGGGATTACTACAGTTTAATGTCATGTAGATATGACTATTGGCATCTCATGCTTGGAGCATGAGGGATATCTTGTTTAGAGTAAGAGGCGTCATATGTTTGGAACATAGGGTATACTGGAGTTTATTTTCTTGTAGATAGGACTATTGGAATCACATGCTTGGAGCATAAGGCATCTCTTATTTTGAGCAAGAGGAATCTTATGTTTGGAACATAGGGATTACTACAGTTTAAAGTCATGTAGATAGGACTACTGGCTTCTTATACTAGGAGCATAAGGCATATCTTGTTTGGAACAAGAGGAATCCTATGTTTGGAACATAGGGTTAACTTTTGTTTAGAGTCATGTAGAGAGGATTGTTGGCTTAAGGTGCCTAGAAATGGTTGGTGTTGGGTCTTATGCATGGGAGGCCCTTTCTGGTTCAACCTGGCATAGGAGAAAAGTGATTGGGTTTGGAGGAGTTGCCTGAGGAATGGTTCAACTCAAGGTACTCGGGGAATTGATGATGAGGATCTCAACTCACGACATAGGAATGAAACCAAGAAGAATATGTTGACTCAAGGTGTTTCACGGTGTGCGGAAGAGTCTCTCAAATCATGATATTTCCTAGGTGGAAGGTGGGTGCGCATAAGGGCGCAATGGAAAAACTTGACGTCCAGGACCAAAAAGTTCGCGGTGGGACTATCCATATTTCATGGGGGTCTGTGATGGTAGCGAAGGGACGGGCCCGGAGGGTCGAGGCCGCATCACGGCACTGACCCCAAGCGGGTCGGCGGGGGCGCATCCCCTGTGGTATGGACCGGTGGGTACGAAGGTAGGAGCCTCTCAAAGGATTGGTCTTTGCGAAGGAGCTTCACAGAGCAAAGGCCTCGTGGAGTAGAGGGATATCGCAGGGAATGGGCCTCTTGCGGAGCAAGGGCGGCTCGCGGAGCAGCATCGCGAAGCATTGGATCACGGAGAATGGAATCATGGAGCATGGTATCGCAGAGCAGCATCAAATAGCATTGGGTCGCAGAGCATGGACTCATAGAGCCTCGACTCACATAGCAGCAATGCGAAGGAAGCTGCTCGCGGAGCCTGGCCTCGCGGAGCCAAAAAGCGGAGATCTGCGGACCGAGAGATCGGCTGCCCAAGGGGCGAAGTGGCTGTCTGAAGAAGGGGGGTGATCTGGGTACTTATAGGCAAGAGGCCCCGTGAAGCAAAGCTCACTCGGTGCGAAGACGGAGCTGGCTTCGCGGCGGATCACGAACGTCAAAGGTGGTTCCGGGGCATCCCACCTCCATCGCTTTATGGCGGGTTCACGGACGTCAAATTCATTCGCGGAGAATCCTGCCTCCTGTGCTTCGTGGTGGGTCTTCGTGGTGCATCGCGAATGTCAAATAGGTTCGAAGAGCTTCCCACCTCATTTCTTTGTGGCGGCGCTCCGCGATCGCGGAGGGGGCTTCGCGAATGGGCTTTTCAAACTAGTTTTCCAGCCCAAATTCAAATGTCCATAAATTCTAGTTCGTAACTCAATTCCGGCCCTGTGACCTAAAAATCGAAGCTTGCGAAAAGTTCTACGATCTTGGATCGTGTATGGAAGCATTTGAAAAATTTTGGGGACGCATTTTTTGGGGTATACAAATGCCACCCCTAAGAATGGGGTCCAACGAGGTCAAGGAGGGAGAGGCGGGCCGTGTTCCGAGGAAACGACTGAGGAAAACCCATGCATTTGGGTCCACTGTATCTCGATCATATTCAAGAGATAGTTGAATAAATCTCTAAGCTCGAGTGAGCCATGCTCGATGCGGGAAACAAGAGATAATAGGAGCTCCTGTAAAAGAGTGTTAAACAACGGAAGGTGTGCATTGGACATCAATCACCATATGGGAGAATCCTAAAAGAGGGAGGGGTCAAGGCTGGAGAGCATGTCTCTTTGGACAGGTGACCTGCGTTTTCCACCCTACTCTAGTGCACGAGCGTGGTAATTCTAGGGGCGTTAGAATCAATCCGAACAGAGGGAAGTGGATGGTGTGAATCACGATACCCTAAATCCGGAATATTTTGGGGGTGGCGTGACAATGGAGGATAGCTGTTGATCATGGAGGAAATGAAACATCCATATTGCATTAGCCTGAAATGGGGAGAACAAATGAGGGCTGACCACTGACCATGTTCTCAACACGGGTCCTAACTCAAATATCGTCGATCATTCATTTGGGACGTTGGCCCAGGACAGTAGGCAAACCATAGTTCGATCATCCATACTATTAAGGGGTCCCTCCAAACAAGACCAGTCTTCTGGAATGTTTTCCTAGGATAGCAGGCGGACCATAGGTTGAGCGTCCATACTGTTAGGGGGTTCCTCCAGACATGAAAGTGGATGAGGGTCTGAATAAGGGGCATGCAAAGCGTGGAATGTGGAGTGAGGGTTTGTTCGAGTAGAATCCAACACTCTTGAAATTATGCCACCATTGTGGGAGCACACTAAATGGATGCATCGTTTTGATCATAGATCATTCCTTCATTCAAACAGAGCGTCTCTAGAGAGGGAGTCGTTGCTTCCCAATGTCATCTTGGGGCATCCCAGACTTGTTCGGGGAAAAATTGCAGTTTCATAGTTCCCCCCGAGGGGTCAGTCCAGGGGGCCGGAAATGGGGAGGAACAAGACTTATGATTTTTGTGGCTGGACCCTGGGTGAAATACCAAGGTGTCTCTATGTATCCCAAGAGTATGGGAATCAAGCCATACGTAGTTCTGGAGGCACAGTTTAACGTCAGGCAGCACGATGAGAATCCTGGTTGCACCGGTACATATCCCACCAATACTACTAAGCCCACGTGAGTCGTGCTTGATGTGGGAAACAAGAAGTAATGGGGAACTATCCCAACACAGGAAGGGGAAGGTTATGGCAAAGGGATGCTCGGTGAATACCATCCCAATGACACTAACATGACCATGTGGCGCACCTGGATGTGTGAAGAGGTAGAGACGAGTAAATTGGAATTCCACTTGAACATGAGGAAGTGGAAATGTGTGAATCCTGATGCTCGAGATTTGGATCACAATGATAGCGGCGTGACGATGGAGGATAACTGTTGACCATGGTGGAAACACAGCATCCATATCGTGTTATCCTAGAATGGGGACATACTAATGAGGGTCAACCGTTGACCATGATTGAAACACGAGACCATGTCACAAATGTTGTCAGAGATCCGTAGGGATGTTGTCCCTAAATTATTTGAGATCCCTTATTCCCAGCATCCATGGCGAGCCCTTAAGCCTAGCATCTATTTCGTCCAAAGGTCCTTTTTGATATGGGAGAGGATGAGGATCCAAATAGCGAGCTCACGAAGCATGGTCATGGGACAAGGATAATGTCCCCATGAAAATCCCACACCTCGGGCTCCTTGTCAAAACACATCTAAATACGACAACGAGACGTATTAGATAGAGGGATCAGAGTCCTTCCCCATAGGGAGATCTTAGTTTAGGGTCGGAGAATTCAGACCATGGATGAGGGGAAACATAGGAGGCATGTGGCGAGTAATTACAAAAACCTGACATGGATGAGGACCTAATCCAACACCACACCACACAACCCCCCTTGGAAGAGATTTTAGGTCATGGGACCAAAAACAAGAGTTGTGTTAGGCCTGAGGCAAATTACATAGGCGTTCCTACGTATCTCATAAGGATGAGAATCAAGCTACACGTAGTTCTTGAAAGGGTCTTAGTTTAAGGTCTTAGAACTCAGACCATGGAGGGGTATGGGGAGCAGGAAACACATGGTGTAGTGGTTATAAAACCCAACGCGGATGAGGGTATGAGCCCTACATACCATGTGTTCTCTGGGGAAGTGCTTCAGTCAAGGGACCGAACATAAAAGTTAGGCTGGGCCCGCGGGGTAGTACCTGGGCGATCCTACGTATCTTATAAGGATGAGAATCAAGCCATACATAGTTATAGGTAGGTTTAAAGGGGCGCACAGGTCTAGCCCTCGCACCAGGAGAAGAAATATTTGATAGTTCTTGTTTTCCCTTTAAGGTGAGTGGTTTTTTTTGTGAAGCAAAATGCCTAGGGTAGCAAGCCCTGGTGTCGACACAAGAATCAAGTCGTGATAGGCGTTGAAAAATGTCATGGCACATGACCAATACCCAACGTGATGTCCTCTATGACGAAGTCATCACAACGCAGTGTCATTTTTCATCGTGTGGTCAGGATGATAATGTCACAGTTTAGGGTCATGTGATAGGACCAACCATGCATTTTAACGTCATGCAGCGTAGACGTAGCGGAGACGATGCTAGGTAGGGAATGTGTATGGTGTCGTGTGACATAACCGACGTAGATGGGGACATGATCCCACATCACACCGTACACAATTCCGAGATAGGTTCCTCGGGCCAAGGGGCCCCAAATATGGGTATGAAGGAAAGGGGAATGAGGAACTAGCTCCCAGCTGAGTTGGTCTCGGAGAAAAGATGTTTGGGTGACCCATCGCATCCCATGGGGATGAGGATCGAGACACACATATCCCTTAATTAAGATCTTAGTTTATGGTTCTAGAGATCGGACCATGGGAGCCCCGAAGAATGCCATATTGCAGTTTTGTCCCCCTGACGTGCAAAGGTGCAATGAGGGATATCGCCAAGAGTGTCGAGGTTCCACCTGGAAACGATGGGGTGGAACATAACTTGAATCGTGCAACCAACATTCAAGGCCTGAATGGGCTGGCGTGATGATGGAGGATTACTGCTGACCATGTTCACAACATGACATCCTTTCATGTTAGCCTTAAATGGGGAAAAAAAACTGAGCATTGACCACTGACCATGTTCGCAACGCGGGATTTTTATCAATTTATCATCTGAAACCCTCGGGGGCATTGTCCCGTAACGGTAGGAGAGCCCTTGGGCATGGTATCCAGTCCGTTCTTGGGGGTCCCTCCGGGTGTGAAAGATGATGAAATCCCGAATGAAAGGAAACACGATGCTTGACAAGTGGAAGGAACTTGACTAAGTTGAATCTGACACTCTTGGTCCTAGATCAGTGTACTCTTAACACATGGGAGAACTACTGCAAGGGGTCGAGGGACTCAACTTGAGGGCGGCCAAGAGATGGAGGATTCCTGGGAGAAGGGGGGGCACGGTGCCAAGAACCCTGTACCACACCTATATATCCCTCTCATGGAGAGGAATAAGCCAGAGGGCCTAGGTGACCAGGGATATTGGTAGATCTCTAAGAGGTGGGGCTGGACCCGAAGTCTATACATTCGGGTGGTCCTACATATCCCATGAGTATGGGAATCAATCCACATGTAGTTCTAGAGGGTAACATTTAATGTTGTGCAGGATAGGAAATAGGAGGGCTAATTCTTAGAATGGGGTTCATGTGGTGTGGAAATTGTAAACCCGACGTGAATGAGGACATAATCCCACACCATGCCACATGGTTCCGCAGTAAATGTCCCAAAGGCAGTACAAAAGAGTCAAATTAGCTGAACTTAAACTGGAACCATAGATAGAAGGTCTGGGCGTTCCTACGTATCCCATGAGGATGGGAATCAAGTCAGACGTAGTTCTAAGGAGATCTTAGTTTATGGTCTTAGAGATCAGACCATGAATGGATGAAAACATTCCAAGTAAGCTCAGACCTCAACCCAATCCCTAAGCCCACATGAGTTAAACACGGTGTGGGGAAGAAGGGAAGAAGGTCCTTATCGCAGCACCCGGAACGTCCACCAATGGGAAGTCAGTACAGGGCCCCGAAGGACACCTTTAACACGGCTTTGTTCCCATAACATGCAGATGCGTACTGAGGAATGGTATTGAGAATTTCGAAACACTATTTGGACAAGAGAAGGTGAAGAAGGATGTGAATTTTGTAACCGACATTTTGGGCTTAATGGGGTTGGTGTGGCGATGGAGGATAACTGTTAACCATGGCGGAAAAATAGTATCTATATAGCGTTAGCCTAAAGTGGGAACAACAAATGAGTATCGACCACTGACCATATTCTCAATGCAGGATTTGTATCAATTTGTTGTCCAAAACCCTCAGGGGTGTTGGCTCATAACAGTAGGAGAGCCCTTGGGCGTCCTATCCATGTTGTTCGGGCCCCGTAATGGTAGGAGAGCCCTTAGGCGTAGCATCTATGCCACTAAGGGGTCCCTTTGGGTGTGAAAGGTGATGGAATCCCTAAGGAAAAGAAACAAAAAGCCTGAAAAACAGGTGGAAACATGTCTGTTTAGAGTCTGATTCTCCAGGTAATAAACCAGAGTACCCTCTGGCACATTGGTGGACCACCGAAAAGGGTCGACAAAGTGTCTCAGAAGAGGTAGGCCATGGGGCCAAGGTGGGATGGATATTTCTAGGATATGGGGTAGGACCCGAATCCTAGACATTTGGGTTGTACTGCATATCCCATAAGGATGGGAACCAAGACACACGTAGTTCTGGAAGATACACAAGAACATGATACCCTAACGAGGATGTGTACGGCGTGGCGAGTAACCCGACGCGAATGAGGACATAATCCCATACCACACCTCACAATCCCATAAGAGAGTGTCTGGGCCGGAGGCCTGAAAAGTCCAAGGGTCCTGATAGCTAGGTTTTGGTCAGGGAGGCCTGACCTATTCTCAGTTTAACATCTTGCAGTGAGGATGAAGGTCGAGGAATAGGATTACCTGGATAGGGGTGGTGTACGACACAATGGGTAACCCGACATGAATGAGTAAATAATCCCATACCACACCGTACACTCCGGGTATGAACTTGGGCTAAGGGGCCCGAGAAGGCCAAGAGGCTTGAGGCTGAGCCTCGATTAGGAATGCCCGGCCAACTTTCAGTTTATCGTCATGCAGTGAGGATGAGGGCCATGGGCCCGAGAAGGCCAAGGGGCCTGAGGCTGGGCCTCAGTCAGGAAGGCCTAACCAGCTTGCAGTTTATCATCATGTAGTGAGGATGAAGGTCGGGGAATATGATTCCCTAGATAGGGGAGGTGACGGCACATCAGGTAACCCGGCATGAATGAGGACATAATCCCATACCACACCGTACACTCACGGTATGAACTTGGGCTAAGGGGCCCGAGAAGGACAAGGGGCCTGAGGCTGATCCTTGGTCAAGAAGGCCTGACCAGCTTGCATTTTATTGTCATGCAGTGAGGACGAGGGCCAAGGGCCCGAGAAGGCCAAGGGTCCTGAGGCTGGCCCTCGCTCAGGAAGACCTAACCATCTTGCAGTTTATTGTCATGCAGTGAGGACGAAGGTCGGAGAATAGGATTTCTTGGACAGGGGAGGTGTACGGAACATCGGGTATCCCGATGTGAATGAGGACATAATCCCATACCACACTGTACACTCCAGGTATGAACTTGGGCTAAGGGGCCCAAGAAGGCCAAGGGGCCTGAGGCTGAGCCTCGGTCAAGAAGGCCTGACCAGCTTGCAGTTTATCATCATGCTGTGAGGATGAGGGCCGAGGGCCCAAGAAGGCCAAGGGGCCTGAGGCTGGGCCTCAGTCATGAAGGCCTAACCAGCTTGCAGTTTGTTGTCATGCAGTGAGGACAAGGGCCGGGGTCCCGAGAAGGCCAAGGGGCCTGAGGCTGAGCCTCGATCAGGAAGGCCTAACCAGCTTGCAATTTATCGTCATGCAGTGAGGACAAGGGGTGGGGGCCGAGAGGTCCAAGGAGACTGAGGCTGGGCCTCAGTCAGGAAGGCCTGACCATCTTGAAGTTTAACGTCTTGTAGTTAGGACGAGGGCTAGGATGAGGTGTCTCTTCCAGGGATGTGTATGGTACGGGGGGTAACCCGACGTGAACGAGGACGTAATCCCACACCACACCGCACAACCCCATCATAGAGTACCTGGGCCAGGGGCCTGAGAAGGCCAAAGGGCCTGAGGCAGATCCTCGGCCAGGGAATTTGTATGACATGGCAAGTAACCATGCCGTATACTCCCATAATATAATCGGGGCCAGGGGCCTGACTGTTGGCACCACCGAGAGGGAAGTCTGTTGCTTCGGTATGGGGAAGAATGAACCACTGCACTATATGTTTGGGACATCTTGGGGTGGACCCAAAGATCCAATAAAACTGTTGACCATGTTCGAAACACAGCATCCCTGAGGTGACCTGATATGGGAGCAACAAATGAGCACCAACTGCTGACCACATTAGAAACGCGGGACTTATATCAGCTTGTTGCTCGACATCTTTGAGGGTGTTGGCCCGAAGTGGTAAGACGACCCTTAGGCCAAGCATCCATACCATTCAGGGGCCCTTCCAGATGAGTAAAGTGATGGAATCCTAGTCAAGGAGTGGGTGAAGCATAGTTGTACCCATCTACGAAAGAGGCGAACATCTCTAGAGTGGGAGACGTACAGCCGGGTCGAGGCTTGCTTAACCTAAATTGGGAAAAACTTGTGCACCCTTCCATATGTCTTGACCCATGGGGAAGATTTTGGCTTTTGGTCTAGGCCAACAGACAAAATGTCTGGGCGTTCCTACGTATCTCATGTGGATGAGAATCAAGCCTTACATAGTTCGTGAAGGCCATGCAGTTTAACATCGTGCGGTGAAGACGTGAGGAGGATAGAAGAACGGGAGTGGGCACATGGTGGGACCCTCATAATCCTTGTATGAGCGGGGATTAGGAAGCCTACTCCACATCATACAAGGACCCTCTGAAGAAACTATACCAAGGGGGGATAGTCAAAGAGAAGAGTTAGGGACTGGGCTCGAAAGGAAGCATCTGAGCATTCCTACGTATCCAATGAGGATGGGAATTAATCCATACGTAGTTCTAGGAGTGAAGTTTAATGTAATTCTGGAAGAAATGCAGTTTAAAGTCAACTGGGATGAAATGAAGTTTAACGTCATGCGGGATGTAATGCAGTTTAACGTCATGTGGGACGGAATGCCGTTTATCGTCATACGGGACATGAGACACATATCATCTGGGGATAAGTACTATACGACGAGTAACCCGATGTGAATGAGGACATAATCCAAAACCACACCATAAAATCCCACAAGAGAGCCTGAGTCGGAGAAGGCCATGGGGCCTGAGGCTGGGCCTCAGTCAAGAAGGCTTGACTGGATTGCAGTTTAACGTCTTGTAGTGAGGACGAAAGAGATCTTAGTTTAGGGTAATAGAGCTCATAACATTTTTCATTTTATTGTCCTACGGGATGATAATGAGTAGTTTAACATCATGATGGAAGTTGATGAACAATTTTATGTCATGCAGGATGGAGATGAATAGTTTAACGTCATAAAGGACGATGATGCAGATTAATGTCGTGATGGATGAACATGAACATTTTAACGTCATGCAGGATGATGATGCAGTTTAATGTAGTGTTGGATGATAAACCACACAGATTTTTCTGGTAGAGGGATGGTCATCTCTACCCCCATTCTGGTGGGTTGGGATGAGGGGGAATTTATATGATTGGATTTCCCTAAAATCCCATGATCATAATAATCCTTCAATGAGCTGGTTTCAAGGCCGCAGGGAGGACCTCGGTGGTTGATGCAGTGTGGTAGTTGGGATGATACAGAGTGTCAAAAGGGTAGTAGGGATGACCACATTCCCTCAGTCTGGAGGGGCGAAGAAGCCAGGAGCATCGGTACGATGGGGCGATGGATCCCGGAAGGCATGGAATCCTGGAGCATCAGTACGACGGGGTGAGGTATCCTGGAAGGCGTGGAATCATGCGTTCCAAATGGTGGTGGTATAGGGAGCACCTCCACAGTGGCTATTGAAATTGGTGCAGGGTTGACAAACCATCGATAGGGTTGGGGAAGGATCCCCCTACGCGGCCTCTTGAGGTGGCGGAGTCGGCAAGGAGCCAATGGAGTTTGGTGGCAGCTTCCACCTGCACGGCCTCTTGAGGCGGTAGAGTCGGCAAGGAGATGAAGGAGTGGGGTGGCTGATGCCACCTACGCGGCCTCTTGAGGCTGTGTAGTCAGTGAGGAGCCGATGGAGTCGGGGGGTGGATGCCACCTATGCGGCCTCTTGAGGCGGCAGAGTCAGTGAGGAGCCAATGGAGTCGGGTGGTAGATGCCACCTGCGCGGCCTCTTGAGGCGGCATAGTCAGTGAGGAGCCGATGGAGTTGGGTGGTGGATGCCACCTGCATGACCTCTTGAGGTGGCGGAGTCGGCCAGTATCTAATGGAGTCGGGTGGCTGATGCCACCTGCGCGGCCTCTTGAGGCGGAAGAGTCGACAAGGAGCTGATGCAGTGGGGTGGCGGATGCCACCTACGTGGCCTCTTGAGGCGGTGGAGTTGGTGAGGAGCCGATGGAGTCTGGTGGCTGATGCCACCTGCGTAGCCTCTTGGGGTGGCGGAGTTGGTGAGGAGCCTATGCAGTGGGGTGGCGGATTCCACCTGCGCTACCTCTTGAGGGGAAGGAGTCGGCGAGGAGACGATGAATTGGGGTGGCAGATGCCACCTGCGCGGCCTCTTGAGGCGGCAGAGTCAGCGAGGATCCCATGAAGTGGGGTGGAAGATCCACCCATACGGCCTCTTGAGGTGGCAGAGTCGGCGAGGAGAAGATGAAGTGGGGTGGTGGATGCCACATGAACAACATCTTGAGGTGGCAGAGTCTGCGAGGAGCTGATGGAGTCGGTGGAGGATTCCCCATGCGCGACCACTTGAGGCGGCGGAGTCGGCGAGGAGCCGATGGAGTCGGGGGATGTTTCCCCTTATGCGGCCTCTTGAGTCAGCAAAGTCGGTGGGGAGCCAATGGAGTGGGGTGGCTGATGCCACCTCCACAGCCACTTGAGGCGATGGAGTCGGTGAGGAGCCGATGGAGTGGGGTGGATGATGCTACCTTCTCGGCCACGTGAGGTGGCAGAGTTGGCAAGGAGCCGATGGAGTCGGGGGAGGATTTCCCCTGCGCAGCCTCTTGAGGATGCAAAATCGGCGAGGATCCGATGGATTCGGGGGAGGATTCCCACTACCCGGCCTGATGAGGCGGCAGAGTCGGAAAGGATGCATTGAAGTTGGGGGGGGGGGGGGGTGGATACCACCTGCACGGCCTCTTGAGGCGGCGGAGTCGGCAAGGAGCCGATGAAGTGGCGTGGCAGAGGCCACCTGCGCGGCCACTTGAGGCGGCGGTGTCGGCGAGGAGCTGATGGAGTCAAGGGAGGATTACCCCTTCGCAGCCTCTTGAGGTGGCGGAGTCGGCGAGGAGCCGATGGATTCGGGGGAGGATTCCCCCTACGCAGCCTCTTGAGGCGGCGGTGTCGGTGAGGAGCCGATGAAGTGGGGTGGTGAATGCCACCTGCAGGGCCTCTTGAGGGAGCAGAGTCGGTGAGGAGCCGATGAAGTGGGGTGGTGGATGCCACCTGTGGGGCTTCTTGAGGCCACAAAGTCAGCGAGGAGCCGATGGAGTCGGGGGAGGATTCCCCTTGTGCGGCCTCTTGAGGCAGAGGAGTCGGCATGGAACTGATGGAGTCGAGGGAGGATTCCCCCTGCGCGACCTCTTGAGACGGCGGAGTCAGAAAGGAGCCGATGGAGTCGGGGGAGGATTCCCCATGCGTGGCCTCTTGAGGCGGTGGAGTCTGCAATGAGTTGGTGGACTGGGGTGGGTAATTCCACCTATGGGGCCACTTGAGGCAGCGGAGTCGGCGAGGAGCCGATGGAGTGGGGTGGATGATGCCACCTGCGCGGCCACTTGAGGCAGCGGGGTCGGAGAGGAGCCGATGGAGTCAGGAGAGGATTCCTCCTATAGGGCCTCTTAAGGCGGAGGATTCGGTGAGGAGCCGATGGAGTCAGGGGAGGATTCCACCAATGCAGCCTCTTCAGGCGGCGGAGTCAGCGAGTAGCTAATGGAGTCAGGGAATGATTCCCCCTAAACAGCCTCTTGAGGTAGAGGAATCGGCGAGGAGCTAATGGATTCGGGGGAGGATTTCCCCTGTACAGCCTCTTGAGGTGGCAGAGTCGGTGAGGAGCTGATGGATTTGGGTGAGAACTCCCCTTGCACGGCCTCTTGAGGTGGCAGAGTCGGCGAGGAGCCGATGGAGTGGGGTGACTGATGCCCCCTGTGTGGCAACTTGAGGTGGAAGAGTCTGCGAGGAGCCGATGGAGTGGGGTGTTTGATGCCACCTGCACTACCACTTGAGGCGGCAGAGTCGGTGAGGAGCTGATGGAGTCAGGATAGGATTCCCCATGCACGACCTCTTGAGGCGGCAGAGTCGGTGAGGAGCCGATGGAGTTGGGGGAGGATTCCCCCTGCACTGCCTCTTGAGGCAGCGTCGTTGGCAAGGAGCAGATGAAGTGGGGTTGGGGATGCCACCTACGCGGCCTCTTGAGGTGACAGAGTCAGCGAGGAGCCGATGAAGTGGGGTGGTGAATTCCACCTGCACGGCCTCTTGAGGCTGTAGAGTCGGCGAGGAGCCGATGGAGTCGGGGGAGGATTCCCCCTGCGTGGACTCTTGAGGTGGTGGAGTCGGCGAGGAGCCGATGGATTCAGGGGAGGATTCCACCTGTGAGGCCTGTTGAGGAGGTCTATTCGGTGAGGAAACAATGTAGTGGGGTGGCTGATTCCACCTGCGCGGCCACCTGAGGTGGTGGAGTCGGCGAAGAGCCGATGGAGTCGGGGGAGGATTCCCCCTGCACGACCTCTTGAGGTGGCGGAGTCGGCGAGGCTCCGATGGAGTCGGGGGAGGATTCCCATTGAGCAGCCTCTTGAGGCAGCAGAGTCGATGAGGAGCCGTTGAAGTGGGGTGGTGGATGCCACCTGTGTGGCCACTTGAGGTGGCGGAGTCAGCAAGGAGCCGATGGAGTCGGTGGAGGATTCCCCCTGCGCGGCCACTTGAGGCGGCAGAGTCAGCGAGGAGCCGATAGAGTGGGGTGGCTGATGCCACCTATGCGGCCTCATGAGGCGGCGGAGTCAGCGAGGAGCCAATGGACTGTAGTCATCAAACACTCGATGGTACTCATCCTCAAACATATAAAGGAGAGGGTATTCACATGGGTGATGCCTCAATTTTCCCGACACATTTAGTCTACTCTCTATTGAAGGAGAAGAGATTCACGTCAGGTTCACAACTTATTTTTCCAACGCTTTCACTGGGGTGTGCGTATCCATTTGTGGAGGATGTGCAGCTGTTACCCCGCATTCTTGGTTTTCAAAGGCGGGCGGCATTCGCTCCTTGTTTAGGGACGTTTTCTCCTTAATCGAAACAGGATGATGGGATGTCGGTTCTTCCATCTGTGGATTCCTCCTCGGAACTCGTCACCTAGTCCGGGTCTCCCTCATAGATTTAATACGTTGTTCGTGAATCTCATTCCTGGTTCCATATATTCATGGACTCTAGTTAATTACACTACTTCCATCAAGACATTCAATGGGGTCTTGACATGGTAGTGACCTTCGGTCTGATTTGATGACAACATCAGGCATGTCGGGGCATCTCTGGGTGCATGGACATTGGGGAACCTGTATTCTTCCTCATAATAGGGCATCTCAAGGGTGAAGAACCCGAGACATCCCACGTCGAATGCGGGGAATCACATGCCATAGGCATGTATATGAGGTTTTCCTCAGCTTCCCATGTTTAAGATAGGGTATGGCGTGAGTTTAACATCTTGCAGAGACGATTAAGCCAAAGTCGTGTCATCTGAGGTTTTCCTTAGGCATCTCATGTTTATCATGAGGTAGGCCGCGAGTTTAACATCTTTCAAAGATGGGAAGAGAGTGATATGAACGTCCCATAGAGACGAATCAGATTGGTACATCCCAATGAGGGAACACCTGGAAGGTGGATGGATCAAAACACCTGATGAGGACGAATCCGAGATGGTGCTCCCCAAGGAGGGGAGACGTCACACCGTAATGGCTGATCTAAACACCACTGAGGGCGGATCAGGGAGAGTGCACCCCAGAATGGGGGACACCAAGTCTTACCATTAGTAGGGATTGATCCTCAGGGAGGTTTCCTAAATACCCTGTGTAGAGGACAGGGATCAAAACCCTTGTAGATCGAAGGTGTGATGAATTGGGGTGTACGCAGAGGACAACGAACCGGAGACGTGCTGGGGATTATACATGGATAGTGGCCCAAGTACTGCTAGAAGCAGCGAAGAGGTGGATGGCATGATCCCACTGGGATGTGGCGGCCTGGGTGAGAATCAGGATGGATGATGGATGGATGAATGAAGTGGAGGAAAAATGAAATGGGACCATCACAAGGGTGATGGTGAAGTTGGGATTGAGCCTCGAAAAGACCTCATACGTATCCTCGTGGTAGATAATCAATGTTCGCGTAGTTCGGGATGGTGCCGGTGAACCGACCTGAAGGTGGACCTTGGTTCGATGGGTGTTGGGCTTGAACCTCATAAGGATTCATACGTACCATGTCTTGACATGGATCAAAGTCCTCGTAGTTCTCGAAGGGATGTGGGTGTCATCAAATCAACATGAAGAAGGACCTTGGTCCGATGGATGATGGGCTTGAACCTCGTGAGGCTTCCTACATAAAATGCCATGACAAGGATCAAAGTCCTCATAGTTCGGGAAGGGTTTCGTCAGTGAACCAACGTGAAGGCGAACCTGGGGGTCCACTGGTGGTGGGCTTGAACCTTGTGAGGTTTCCTACGTACCATTCCTTGACATGGATCAAAGTCCTTATAGTTCGGGTTTTCAATTTAACGTCATGTGAGACGGGGGTATAACCTGATGTGAAGAAACAACTGGGAGGTGGGATTGAACCTCATGGAGGCTTCCTATGTACCAAGCCATCACATGGATTGAAGTCCACGTAGTTTAGGAAGGGTTTTGTCAGCGATCTGACGTAAAGGTGAACCAGGGGGTCCACTGGTGGTGGTCTTGAACCTCATGGAGGCTTCCTACGTACCAAGCTTTGACATGTATCAAAGTCCTCATAGTTCTTATTGGTGTGGAATACAGTTTAATGTCATGAGGTATGGGGGTGAACCGACGTGAAGGAGGTCAGAACGACCGAGTGGTGGGCTTGAACCTCTAGGAGGCTTCCTACGTACCATGCCATGACATGGATCAATGTATCTGTAGTTCAAGTATGCAGTTTAACGTCATCTGGGATGAGGGTTTTAGGGCTTACACTCTGAGGTGGCCCACAGTGTTGGAACTTACTCCAGGATGGAGGGCCGAGGAAAAGGATAATGATAGTTTCGGGTTTTAGCCTTGAAGAGGCTTCCTACGTATCCCTGTGGCAGGGAATCAAAGTCCACATATTTCTTCTAATGACGTCTTACCAAGGATTGGGGGTTTCAATGGCTTACCACTGCATTGAGTCACAATGGGTTACTGTTGGATAGGGTGTCAATGGCTTACCGCTGAATAGTATAACAACGGATTACCACTGGATAAGGATGTCAATGGCTTACCGCTGAATGGGGTTGCAACGGCTTACCACTAGATAAAGATGTCAACGACTTACCGCTGAATGGGGTACCAACAGATTACCATTGGATAAGGATGTCAACGACTTACCATTGAATTGGGTCACAACCGCTTACCGCTAGATAAGGATGTTAACGTCTTACCGCTGAATGGGGTCACAAAAGTCGATGGGGATTATTCAAGGAAGCTGCCTGGGTGCCTCTATGGAGCGGAAATGGTGAATGGGGCTTACACAAGGAAGCTGCTCGGGTGCCTCTATGGAGCGGCAATGGTGAATGGGGCTTACTCTAGGAAGCTGATCGGGTGCCGCTATGGAGCGACACTGGTGAATGGGGCTTACGCAAGGATGTTGCCTGGGTGCCACTGTGGAGGGGCACTGGTGAATGGGGCTTACACAGGGAAGCTACCCGGGTGCCGCTATGGAGCGGCACTGGTGAATGGGTCTTATGCAATGATGCAGCCTGGGTGCCCCTATGGAGCGGCATTGGTGAATGGGGATTAAGGAAGGATGTTTCCCTGGTGCCGCTATGGAGCGGCACTGGTGAATGGGGCTTATGCAAGGATGCTGCCTGGGTGCCGCTATGAAGTGGCACTGGTGAATGGGGCTTACACAGGGATGATACCCATGTGCCACTATGGAGGGGCACTGGTGAATGGGGCTTATGCTCGGAAGCTACTCGGGTGCCACTACGGAGCGACACTGGTGAATGGGGCGTAGGCAAGGATGCTGCCTGGGTGCCGCTATGGAGCAGCACTGGTGGATCGGGCTTACGCATGGAAGATTCCTGGGTGCCGCTATGGAGCGACCCCAGTGAATGGGGCTTACCCAAGGAATCTTCCCGGGTGCTGCTATGGAGCGCCACTGGTGAATGGGGCTTAGGCAAGGATGTTGCCCGGGTGTCGCTATGGAGTGGAACTAGTGAATGGGTCTTATGCGAGAAAGATGCTCGGGTGCCACTATGGAGCGGAAATGGTGAATGGGGCTTACGCGAGGAAGCTGCCTGGGTGCCGCTATGGAGCAGCAATGGTGAATGGGGCTTACGCGTGGAAGCTGCCCGGGTGCCGCTATGGAGCACCAATGGTGAATTGGGCTTACGCAAGGAAGCTGCCCGTAATGTCTTCCTCATGTCTGGCCATGAGGGCATCCCAACTCACTGGTGAATAGAGACCCTCACCTGTGCACTGGTGCACAAGTGGGATAATGCCAAGGGTCGTTGGAATCATCCCATTGTAATCATGGTATTAGGAATCTTATGATTTGAACATATGGAATATCTTTTTTAGTGCAAGGGGCATCCTATGTTTGGACATATGGAGATCACTATAGTATATAATCATGTAGATATGACTATTGGCATCTCATTCTTGGAGCATGAGGCATCTCTTATTTGGAGAAAGAGGTATCCTTTGATTGGAACATAGGGATTACTACAGTTTAAAGTCATGTAGATAGGACTGTTGGCATCTCATGCTTGGAGAATAAGGAATCTCTTATTTGGAGCAAGAGTCATCCTATGTTTGGAACATAAGGATTACTACAGTTTAAAGTCATGTAGATAGTACTATTGGCATCTCATGCTTGGAGCATGAGGCATCTCTTGTTTAGAGTAAGAGGCATCCTATGTATGGAAAATAGGGCGTACTACAATTTATAGTCTTGTATATAGGACTATTGGCATCACATGCTTGGAGCATAAGGCATATCTTATTTGGAGCAAGAGGCATCCTATGTTTGGAAAATAGGGATTACTACAGTTTAAAGTCATGTAGATAGGACTACTGGCTTCTTATACTAGGAGTATAAGGCATCACTTGTTTGGAACCAAAGGCATCCTGTGTTTGGAACATAGGGTGAACTACAGTTTTGAGTCATGTAGAAATGATTGTTGGCTTAAGGTGCTAAGAAATGGTTGGTGTTGGGTCTTATGCAAGGGAGGCCCTTTCTAGTTCAACCTGGCATAAGAGAAAAGTGATTGGGTTTGGAGGAGTTTCTTGAGGAATGGTTCGACTCAAGGTACTCGGGGTATTGAATATGAGGATCTCAAGTCACGACATGGGAATGAAAACAAGAGGAATATGTCGACTCAAGGTGTTTCACGATGTGCGGAGGAGTCTCTCAAATCATGGTATTCCATAGGTGGAAGGTGGGTGTGCATAACGGCACAATGGAAAACCCCGACGTCCTGGCCCAAAAAATTCGCGGTGCGCCTCTCCATAATTCATGGGGGTCTGTGATGGTAGCGAAGGGACAGGCCCAGAGGCCCAGGACCGCAGCCCGACACTGGCCCTAAGCGGGGCTGCGGGGGCGCATCACCCGTTGTATAGACCAGTGGGTGTGAATGTAAGAGCCTCACAAAGTGTTGGTCTTCTCAAAGTAGCTTCATGGAACAAAGGTCTCGCAGAGCAGAGGGATCTTGCGAAGCATGGGCCTCTTGCGGAGCAAGGGCGGCTCGCAGAGCAAAGTCTCATGGAGCAGAGGGATCTCGCGGGGCATGGGCCTCTTACGAAGCAAGGGCGGCTCGCGGAGTAGCATCGTTGAGCATTGTCTAACGGATCATGGACTCACGGAGCATGGTCTCATGGAGCAGTATCACAGAGCATTGGCTCAGAGAGCATGGACTCACGGAGCCTCAGCTCGCAGAGTAGCAACGCGAAGGAAGCTGCTCGTGGAGCATGGCCTCACCGAGCCACGAAGCGGAGCTCTGCGAACCGGGAGATCAGCCACCCAAGGGGTGAAGCGGCCGTCCAGAGAAGGGGGGGGGGGGGTGAGCTAGGTATTTATTTTCAAGAGGCGCTGCGAAGCAAAGCTCGCTTGGCACGAAGACGGAGCTTGCTCCGCGGCGGATCGCGAACGTCAAAGGCATTCGCGGAGTGTCCCGCCTCCTTCGCTTCGCGGTGGGTTCGAAAATGTCAAATTTGTTCGCTGAGCATCCCACCTCTTGTGCTACATGGTGGGTCTTCGTGGCGCATCACGAACGTCAAATAGGTTTGCAGATCTTCCCACCTCATTGCTTCGCGGTGGCGCTCTACGATCAGGGAGGGGGCTTTGCGAATGGGATTTTAGAACCAGTTTTCCATCCCAACTTCAAATGTCCATAACTCCTAATCTGTAACTCGGTTCGGGCCCTGCGACCTACCGAATAGAAGCTTGCAAAAAGTTCTACGATCTTGGATCATGTATGGAAGCATTTGGAAAATTTTGGGGATGCATTTTTCGGGGTCTACAGTCACCAAGAATATTCTGTCAATGGAGAAAGATTAGAACCAAATCCCTGCTCATATTCTAGATTCCTGCTAGAGTATTATAATAGCTTCAGCAGCATCACAAGAAAATAAATTCCAATATATCTCTACCAGTGGTGTGACACATCAACAGTTCACTCCATAAAATACACGCACCTCTGATCCAGTCCAAGAGGGTTGTGGGGGTACTCCCCCATATCATACGGGCAACCAAGTCATGCACATACACCTAATTTGAGTGGAGATAATCAGCCTAACCTGATCCTTTCTTCTGAGAAGGCACATACACCTAATTTGAGTGGATATAATCATCATAACCCGATCCTTTATCCTGATCATGCACATAAACCTGCCCCTAATAACCACTTTCGTCAACTACTGGTTCCCAAAGTGAGTAAGAAGGCATCTAAGAAAAAGACCCATCCAACATAGTCCATAAATCAAGGCCCAATCGATAACAAGGCCTTGCACGATGCTAGAGATCTTGATGCACTTAGACAATTATTTGTTGTAACTCAGGATTCTACTATTTCAGTTCCCTATAGCGGGAACATTAATTCTGAAGTTCTTCTTCAGAAACTTCCTCGTGAAGGCTTGCTTAATGACAATTCGGTCGATCTCGATGTTTGATCTTTAGATGAGAGCCACAATAACCCTCTGTGTGGCTAGAAGATCAAGGAGCAAAATGTTTCATCTTTTGTTGTAACCCACCATAGTAGTCCTCCCCATGATGATGAATTTAGCTGCCAAAGTCCTCTCTGCAGTAGTAATTCACATTGCCTGGAAAATGCTCCAATAGACAATGTAGTGATGAGAAATTCCTCTTATCTTGAGTCACTTGTAAATGTGAAGCCAGTCATGTCTGATGCTTTACCACTAGTAGGTGAAATACATTCTCAATCAGAATATATCACAGGGTGTAGGTCATTCTCCGAACCACCCTTGGTTCATTAATCTTCTAGTTTGATCAGTGAATTATCTACAGATATTTTGGAATCTGGTGAAGCAACAAGGAACCACCAACATAAGACTAATTAGGTAGAATAATCTTAATTTAATGATAATGAATAAGTCCTGAATATGAATAAAAAAACTGGCGAAAGGTGAAGTGCCAGTTATGTTTTGCCCTTTGGCTGACTCTCAGTATGACATTCCAGAGATGTTGACAGAGGATGGAATTCATGATATTCGCCTCAACATATGAAAAAATATTTATCAGTTTAAAAATAAAATATTATCTTATTATGAATTGGACAATCATTTCAAGATAATATAAGAATAACAATGCCAAATTGACTTGGCATCTCACTCAGTTTCTCAATATTTGAAGGCTAAAAAGTTGCATAGAACCCTTCAGTGTTCATGCCTTGGCGCACTAAGAAGCTTTCGCCAGTTAATTTCCAATGCCCCATCTGATATTCATATTAGGGGATGGGGTGTCCACGGAGCACTACATTTCACTATACTCTCCAGTCAGCAAAGCCAGCCAAAAATGGGTTTACGCTATGTAATTTCCCATGGACGACCATAGCCAATTGGCTTTGTTTTTAATCAAAGACTCACTCAAAAACAGGCCTCAAATAGTTACTCTCATAATCTAGCATATAGAGAAAAAGTTGTTGAATTACTCATGCATTAAGAAAATGAGAATATTGAACATGCTTTTCATTTGGATCGTACACATCATCTAGTAACAGAAGTGTCATAAATCATCCCACAGTCTTTGGAGACAGGTGATAAGAGTGGATGTAGGTTGATGCATCCAGGCAAGTCTGGAATAAAGTCCACAAGATCAGGATAGATTTCATGAAGGTCTTAGATGTAACAGCTCAAGAACCACCCCAGCTTGGCAGAATGGGGAGTCTTTTAACCCATCCCTTAGAATCAACAAATAGGATTCAAGGAGTTGAGCAGAAATAGTAGGAACATCCCTTGTCCACTAGACTAGGGACTTTTTCAATTCCTCAATCTCTCCCTCAGAGAAAGTCAGTCTTTTATTGATTAGGGAACAAGACACAAGAGGATCGAAGAGACGAATTATCAGGAGATTCCCTCCACATTATTGTTCGTCAAGATGTTCCTGAGGGATTGAATCAACAAAAGGCAATGTCTCATCAAGGACATGGAAGAAGACAATATCGCAGAAATACTGATTGAAGGGATTGATGCATTATGCATCAATCAATGTCATTAATTCCATTGTTGCTAATCCCCCAGATGTGGCTCACTTAGAGGGATCCGATGAGGAAGCTCCTGCTGAAGAGGTTGTACGCACAGACACAAATGAAGAAGGTGTGCGTACACGAAATCAATGGATTACCCAAAATATAGGTAATCCTTTAAGTAACCCACTTCCCCCTCTCTGAAAGGTGTCCAATAAGGAGAAATTAAATAATTAAGTTACATACCCTTCCTATAGAGAAGTCCAATCGATCTCATTAGATCAAAGATTCACACAACAAGAGGAAGAAATTAAGGAATTAAGGAGGTTGAATGATGAACTACTTCAAGTTAGTCTTCCTCCGAAGCGTGCTAAAGTTAGTCAGCCAAGGGAATGTTTTGCGGCAACGTAGATGGATCAAGAATATCCTCCTTTATCAGTACACCCTCACAGGTCTAATCTTATGGGTCAGGTGCAACAACAACCGGGGGTGTTATCATCAGTTGCAACTAGCGACCACATCTATCCAAGCTCTAGTTATTGCACCTTCTCAGGTCTAAGATTGTCCAGATGTTTATCAAAAGTTAATAACTAACATTGAGTCATTAATATCTCGTTTGGAAGCTTTGGAGGGAAAACGAGCTCATATTCAACCAGAAAAGAGAGCTTACCCTGAATGGGTTGATGTAAATCATCCCCCATCAAATTCTGTAAGTACCACATTCCCAATCTTTAATGGTTCAGGAGTCCTAGAGAAACACTTAACACATTTAGTTTCTCGTTGTGACCTATGATGGGAACCCCTCACCAACAGGAAGCAATTAAGATCAGGTTTTTTGTATAGTCATTACAAGGACCTACTTTTGTTTGGTATCAAAGCTTGAAATCCCAGTCAATTACTGTATGGGAGGATCTCCATCAATGATTCCTTCTTTAATTCAGCTCAACATTGCCAAAGACAACCGTTTTTTATCTTAAAAACTGTAAGCAAAGGGAGAATGAAAGGGTTTCAGATTTCATTTCTCGCTAGAAGGGATTAACATATTCCCTGATCTTAGCACTCCCTCAAGAATAATTGTTTCCAATTTGTGTGGCAAATTTTCTTGATGAGTTTCACACACTGATAATCCTTGTAAAACACAGAGGAGGGTTTCGAGACCTTAATTCGGTCACTCTGCATATTGAAGACTCTCTTACGGAGACAAATTATAAAACTCATATAATTCCATCAGTTCTAGGAAAGATAATGGGTAAATTAAAGACTGCTATAGTTACGCTTAAACAAGAACCTGTACCTTCTTTCACCTCAAAACCTTCATCTTCTCAAAGGGTTCGACCTCCTGAGCATCAAAAATAGAGTCCGTTTTGTCAAGATGATCAAAGAGATCAAAGACAGAAACAATTTGAGGATTTGAAGAGAAAAGTTTACTCTTTCTGAAAAGAATATTTTCCCGGTTACTTCATTTCAACTCTGTAAAAAAATTTGTTTCAATTTCCAAGGCCCAAGAGGCCGAACAAGGAAGGAGATGAAGACCGTCCCAATTATTTCAATTCCATTAGATGTTGGGGCATCCCATTTAGGAGTGTTTTGTCTTCAAGTACATCCTACAAAAAATGGTGGACTAGGGACAAGTCAAGTTGAAAGGTTCTTTATCTTAGGTAGCATGTGTAACTACTTCAAATCTAGAGGAAGAAAGCGAGTGGCAAGAAGTCAAGAATAGAAATGCACAAAAATATGATGATCAGATGGTCAGAAAAATGATCAAACGAACTCATGCCCTTCTACAAACGCAATTGAAAAAACCAATTGTATCTTCTGCTATGAATGCCACAACAAATCCCCCTTCATCAGAGGGAAAATCCTCAAAGTAACGACATAATTCAAAGGAAGAAGAGCAATCAGAAGAAGATGAGATCGTATCAAAGCCCAAATTTTCTTTGACTCTAGAAGATTTTATGCCATCTACTTTAAATCCACGGGCACCACCCCACCAAATGGCACAACCTAAATTGGCTAATCAGGCAGAGTCTTCATCGGATGTTGAGATGATCTTTGGTTCTATTAATATGATTCATTTAATAGGTCCTTATGCCAGTCACAGTTTTGATTTTGATGAGCCTGAATTCCTTGTATAAAATAGTGGAATTAGAGAGAGTTCTAGGGGTCTGGGATACAGAGGAAGAAGTGGATATCCCAGAATCCACTATTCCAATTCTACCCCTACTAGAACTATGTATGCAGCAGAAACTTGTGGCAGATCCCTTCTATGGGCTCAACAAGAACAAGAAAATTATTCCACCAATAGCAGACTCAGTCCTGGAATAATTATTCTGGAGGATCCGTTAGAGAGTCCACCTTCTTCCTCTCAGAATGTAAATAAACCTATTCAGTCTAATCTTCCAAACCCAGGATTATTTCCAACTCCTACCTCGATACAAGATGCATCTACTTCTAAAGCATCAACTTCTAAGGTACCTGCGAAACCACATGTTCCTATTGGGAAACACATACCTTTGTATCAAAAGTATGATATATTGAAACACTTGGCCCAAGTACCAGCCAATATATCAAATTTGGATGCCTTAAATTTATCAAAGGATCTTCGGGAGGCGCTCATTGAGGCTTTTTCAAGTCCTCGGGAATTTGTTACCGAAATTGCTGCAGCTGAAGTCTACCATGTAGAGAATAATCTTGCAGAATTCCATGTAGTAATATCTTACACAGATGAGGATAAAGATGATGTTGTTCATGGACATATTAGACCTTTGTATTTATTTGTCAAAGTCAATGGTGTAGACATCCGAAAATCTTTCAAGGATAATGGTTCATGAGTCATCCTCATCTACATTCGTACACTTTGTCAATTGGGCCTCACATAATCTGATTTATCTCCTTCTACTTTGATAGTACAAGGACATAATAAAAATGAACAAGAACCACTGGGTGAGATTACACTCAGAACTCAGTTTGAAGATCTTGTATCCAATTCAGATTTCATGGTTTTTGATCATGACACAACCTTCAACATATTTCATAGAAGACCTTGGCTACATCAACATGTGGTTATCCCTTCGTCATACCATCAATTCCTCAAATATTGTTTCGATTGTCAAATTGGGGCATTTTATGGTGATAAACCCCCCTTTAAAAAATGTGAATCTCAATACATTGAGTCAGAATTTAATCATATGAAGGGTATGGAGAAATCCACAACAAGGGAGGTTACCAAATTTAATGCTCCATATGATTTGGAAAAGATTCCATTAAACCCATTCACACATGTGAGTACAGATTATGTGTTGACTATCAGTCAAATTTACGGGATAGACCAGAATCAAAATACTCTTATGGAAACTTCCATAATTTCAATTATGGATATCAAGCCAGACATCATGGGAGAAGTTAGTGATTCACCAGGAAATGATGAAAGATCAAATGGAGATGTATTCATTTCATCCACTGAAATACAGAAATTCTATACTTCAACAATCAGGACAGAAGAAGTTATATCAATGTCAGAGGTGAATCATGATGTCGATTCTCAATCCATCATCTCCTCTTTATTACCCAAGGAACACCCTTTATCATCAATCGTGTCGAAAATGGAAGCTTCTTCTTCAAGATGTTCAAATTTTAACATCTCTTCTGATCATGGAAATTCTACTTCATCATCTACTATGCAGGTAGAAACAGAAGAAATAACACATGTTGAAGAATAAGAGGAAGATCTCAGGGATGCTCCTCCATCATTTGAAGAGGGCATCTCTACCACCATGGATGAACTAATAGAAATAAATCTGGGTACAAAAGAAGATCCACACCCCACTTTAATTAGTGTGGCCATGAATCTTGAAGAGCAATAGATGTATATTTCATTTTTAAAGAAAAATCGATATATATTTGCATGGAACTATACAGAGATTCCAGGCCTTGACCCTGATGTTTCTACTCATCCTTTGGGTTTTCTAGAAGAACATCAAGGATTTAAGCAAGCCGCTAGAAGAACACACCCAACCTAGGATTCCACAATTGAAGCTAAAGTGGATAAGTTTATCAAATTTAACTTCGTTAGAGAAGTTCAATATCCCAAGTGTTTGGATTATATTTTACATGTGAAAAAGAAGAACGGACAAATTAGAGTTTGCTTTGATTTCAGAGATCTTAATCGGCATTATCCTAATGATGATTTTCTAGTTCTGGTAACAAAATTCTAAATTGATGAAACAACTGGATATGAAGCACTTTCACTCATGTATGGATATTCAGGATATAATAAAATCTGAATGGCTCAAGAAGATGAGGAATCTACAGCCTTCAGAGCCCCTCAGGGTGTGTTTTGCTATCGGGTAATGCCCTTTGGCCTAAGAAATGCAGGCGCAACATATCAGCGTGCCATGCATCGTATCTTCAAACCCTTTTTAGGGAAGTTTTTTTAATGTTATGTGGACAATTAGGTGGTTAAATATAGGAAATGTTCTAATCACATGGATGATTTGGAAGTCATATTCCACAAACTTCGGCAACATAATTTGAAGATGAACCCATTAAAATGTTCTTTTGGGGTAAACTCAGGAAAATTTATTGGCTTTGTTGTATGCCATCATGGTATCGAAATCGGTCCTGAGAAGACAAAGTCAATCCTTGGTTTGTCACCTCCTTGAAATTCGAAAGAATTGAGAGGACATCAAGGAAACTTAGCCTATATTCAGCATTTCATCGTCAATTTGGCCGGAAAAAGTTTACCCATCACCAAATAAATGAAGAAAGGAGTCACTTACCAGTGGAATGAAGAATCTCAAGAATCATTCGATATTCTCAAGAAATATCTCTTTAGTCCACCAGTGTTAATGCCACCTGTTGAAGGAAGACCACTTATCCTCTATGTGATAGCTTTAGAGCAATCATTGTGTGCCTTTCTTGCTTAGAAGAATGATACTGGGAATGCAAACAACCTCTACTATCTCAGTAGGACTATGCATGAAGTAGAAACCCGATATTAAATTATTGAGAGGTGCTTCCTAGCATTAATCTTTGTAGTTCAGAAGTTGAGACACTACCTGCAACATCACGAGGTTAAATTGGTATCTTGCAATAACCTGCTCAAATTCATCCTTAGTCGTCCAATGCTTACAGGACGTTGGCCAAGGTGGGAAGTTATTTTGCAGCAATTTGATATTCATTATATGTCACAAAAGGAAATAAAGGGACAAGATCTAGCTGATTTCCTTGCTGAACATCCTTCAGTAGAAGATACATCTTGATATATTGAACATCCTAATGAAGAAGTCTTTTTTATTCAAGATAATCTTCAAACATGGGAAATGTACTTTGATGGTTCTTCCAGAAGTCCAACAGGGAGGAAAAGGGAAGGTCCTAAATTCAACAAAGTTGGGTAAGGAATTGTTCTCATTTCTCCGGAAAAGGCAGTGCTACCTTATTCATTCTCATTATTGGGAGGCGGGACAAATAATGAATCAGAATACCAAGCTCTTATCACAGGATTGGAGTTGGGGCTTCAAGCATAAGTGAATCACTTAAAGGTGAAAGGTGATTCAGACCTGGTAATCAAAAAAGTCAATGGGGATTATGCAATCAGAAAAGAAGAACTAATCCCATTGTATGATTACATCAGAGAGATAATGGCGGCATTTCCTTTAGAACCGATATTTTCTTATGTCTCGCGATCACAAAATGCCCAAGCTGATGCACTAGTTAATATAGGCATAGCTCTGGCATATCCAAATCAGGATGAGACAAGCATCAGTATTTCCCACCGTCGTACAATTTCACATTATGTTCAAATCAAAATAGATAAATCAATGAAATATGGCCAATTCCTGAACCATATGGTCATACTACAGGCTAGATGACACCTATCAGAAAATACGTTCAAAATGGAACACTTCCACCTGATAGAGCTGGAAAAGAACAAATCTGGTGACGTGTGGTCAATTTTACTCTTTATAATAGCCCGGATCACCTAAAGAAAATTCTCTACAAAATTGGTTTTGATGGATTTCTCCTCAGATGCATTGATGGTGAAGAGACAATGGATGTCATGAAAGAAGTGCATGCTAGAGTCTGTGGTGGCCATCAGTCTGGACACAGACTATTTGATAAAATTCGAAGGCTTGGATACTTTTGGCATTCAATGATATAAGATTGTGTTGATTTTACAAAGAAGTGTCATTCATTCCATGTACATTCCAGTTTCATTCATCAACCCCCAGAGTGCCTTCATACAACTAAATACTCATGGCCATTTTCCACATGGGGAATGGATGTAGTGGGACCTTATCCTTCAGCTACATCCTTGCAGTTTAAGTACATTCTCACTGCTACTGACTTATTTTCCAAATGGGAAGATGCAATACCTCTCAAAGAAGTCCGTTATAAATGCATTGTTAGATTCATCAAGTCTATCCCCATTACCAGATTTGGTGTTCCTCATACCATAATGACAGAAAATGGCACCAACTTCTGTTCATCCGAGGTGAGGAAGTTGTATCAAGAATACAACATCAAATCCAATCATTCATCTCGGTATCATGCAGTGGCCAATGGCCAGATAGAAGCTTTCAACAATACTCTTTCAAAAACAGTACAAAAGATGGTGGATAAATATAATAAATCATGCCATGATAAACTATTTCATGCTTTATGGGCTTATCAGACCACCACCCGCATTGCAACGCGGTCAAGTCCATATTCATTGGTATATGGAACGGAAGAAGTCTGGCCCATTGAGGTTTAATTACCCTCGCTCAGAGTATCCATTTGTGATCATTCATCTATAGATGAACAATCTCAAAAGAAATTGAATGAATTGGAATGGTTAAATGAGAAAAGATTGTGCACCCTGAACCACCTGGAAATCTATCAGAATCGAATAGCACGATCTTTCAACAAAAAAGTTCATCTTCGTTCATTTGTTCAGGGAGAATTGTTATTGGTTCTCAGAACTCCAATGATACCTGGAAAGAAACCTCCCAAGATTGAACCAAAATGTGACGGACCTTATTCAATATATAATGTCTACTCCAATGGAGCTTATTCTTTAATCTCAATGGATGGGGAACTCATCACTACCCCAACCAATGGTACATTTCGGAAGAAGTATTTTGTGTAACGCAAATTCTTTATCATCCAGGAAGACGTTAAACTGCATCATCATTGGTCCATGCATATGACATTAAACGATTTTCATCCCTATCGTCCAAAATGATGTTAAAATGTGTTGTCCTTTCTGCAAGAATTTAAACTACATAGTCCCTTACATCCAACTAGATTTTAAACTGCACCATCCTCAGTATATGCATATGACCTTAAACTATTTTCATCCCTAAATGTCCAACATGATGTTAAACTATGGTGTCCTAGCTACATGACGCTAAACTATGTAGCCTCGGTCCATGCATATAACCATAAAATATTCGCACCATTCATCCAACATGACGTTAAACTGTGAAAACACCCCTAATACGTCCAACATGACATTAAACTATGTCCACTTTTGTCCTTACCTCATGACATTAAACTGAACGATCCCTCTTTCATCCAACATGACATTAAACTGTATTTTCCTCATCGTCGTAGCTACATGACACTAAACTGTACAGAAGTCCCTTAATACATCCTACATGATGTTAAACTGTATTGTTTCCCTGTTACATGATACTAAACTATGTATCACCAATAGTCCTCACTGCAAGACTTTAAACTGTATAGTCCTTTCATATGTCCTACATGACATTATATTGTGCATCATTAAGGTTTTTTCTACCTCTTGTTTCTCACACCGAGTATGACTCACGTAATATTAGAGTAAACATCAACCATAACACCCTCTTTGGGACATTAACCATGTGTACGTCCCAACATCATTTTTAGGTCGTTCTCCTCATAAACAACTTGATCTCCAATTCATTATTTAATTGAACTCCACGTACTTTGATCCTTGTCTTCTAGGCTGATTACGTAGGTAACCTTCTAAGGTTCATGCTGAAAACCAATCTATTAATGTTAGTTCACCTCCATATCATATGATATTGATCCATGAAGCAACCACCAGAACCAATATTTTTACATTGGTTCACCACGGTCCACGGATATGTCCTTAAACTATTCGTACTTTTGTCCTGTACGACAATAAACTACAACATTATTTGACACCCTCACCTGAGAGGGAGTCATTATTTACATTGATCGCCAATCATGTTATATTCCAAAGACTACATGCATACATAGAAATTCCCAAACCTTTTATCTTGGGCCAAACCATCATGGCACTAAAGTCCCCTTTCACCCTTCATATATACGAACAAAATCTGTATAGAGGGTATTTCATGAACTACGTGCAGATTGATTGTAACGGCCCGAAATTTTGAATAAATCTTGTTTCCTAATTTCATGTGTTATTTTATTTTATTTTTATACTCAACAAAAATGTTTTATTTGATAAACATGATTATAATTAAAATGAGACCATTGGGTTCTGACTGTTATATGACCATCGGTCAATATGACTGTTGTGAACAAAATGTTTTGATTATTGTCTCTAAATACAAGTAATCTTGGTTAATTATTATAGAAAGAAGATTCGATGGCCTCACATAGTAGTCTTGGACCGATCGAAGCCCATCTAACAGAACTTGGGAAGGAGGTAGCACCATTGGGCTTTGCTCTGGACCAAACCCAAGCCGAACTTCATCATGTGAAGCTAGAACGGAATCGCCTTCGCGAGAAGTTCAAACTGATAGAAATTACTACTCGGGCAATGTTGGCTGAGCCTCCCTCGGACTCTCTCACCTTAGCACACCTTACACTTAGGTCCTATGCTGGTGTGATAAGGGGCTATGTAAGGAGACCGTAACTGCCTTGTGTAATCCTTTGTTTTAAATAAAAATTGGGATTTCTTATTATGATGAAGTTTATGAATTTTCAAATGACCGGATAAATATAGTATGCATATTTTTGATGAATTTTCGAAAAAGGATATTTTAAAAATGTTTATGTAAACCTTAAATAATTAAAAATGTGTAATGATTTTCAAAAAATGGTCTTCTACAATTATGTTCAGTACAAAATTTGGAGTCTAATAAGATCAACTTGATTTTTGATGAATAGTAAATTATGAATAGTGATTTTATGATTAGGATTAGTAATATGACCAAATGGATTAGTAATCTCACTTAAAGAAAGTTTTAAAATAATCTAGGCACCTTGATTAAGTAATGTGATTCAATAAAATGGTTAAATAACGGTTTCATAAATTATTATTCAAGTATTAGTTTTTTTCGGGTGAATAGTGTTTTTTAATTAAAAATTAAATTAAAAATATTTAGAAAAATATTTTTATAAAATGGATTTCATTTTTGAACTCAGAGCACAGATATTATGTTATGGTAAATTTTGTGGTTTTTTCTGAAAAAATGAATTTTCGGTGAATAGTGTATTTATTTAAAAAATAAATTAAAAATATTTAGAAAATTATTTGTATAAAATGTAGTTCATTTTTGAAATCAGAGCATTGATATTTGATTAAGGTGAAATTTTGGGATCTTTCTGAGAAAGTTGAATTTTCAGTGAATAGTGAAAATACAGTTTTAGGGTTTCGGTATGTTTAATGACATCATAACTGTGTCATGATGATGTCATGAGATTTGTTTAAGGGTTGGCCGGCCAAGGGTGATGAATTATTGTGTGGGGGTCCCCATGTTGCCTAACTTTATGGGAAGTACCATGGGAGGGCCCATGCTTTTGAGAAAACCACTTTTGAGGTGTCCCTTGGCCATTAATGCCTTGTCCCCTCACTTTCCCTATAAATACCAAGCCCTCCTCTCATCTATTCGACTCCCCACTCATCCCCAACGAAGTTCTGGTCTCATTACCTCCCAAGGAGTCCTCCCAAGGTTCCCCCAAGCCCTCAAGGTCCCATCCTTTGAGGTTTAAGAGTTACATTTTAAGGTAAGGGATCCGACCCCTCTCTTTCTTTTCAAGTGATCTCTTTTATGTCATTCCTTTTATGATCCATGTTCTTATGTTGGATGATGTTATTTTATACTCCTCTTACTGCCCTTTTTATTTTCATATAATGAGAGATCCCCTCTTACTCTCATTATTTCGTTTTATGATGTTTTAAGTGGTGCCGTTAGGCTGCCGAATATTTAAGGGATTCTTTCACCCTTCTATTTTTCAAAGTTCTACTTTCATGTCAAGTCTTTCAAGTTCTTTTTTATTATGTTGGGGTATGATCTATAAATTTATCATACTGATATTTTATGATCATATTATGAGACACCCCATTTGATCTCTTCAATTCAGTATTTTGATGTTTTAAGTGGCGTCATTAGACTGCCGAATTTTTAAGTGGTTCTTCACCATTCTCGTTTTGAAGTTCTACTTTCATGTCAATTATTTCAAGTTCCTTTCTATTATGTTGGGGTATGATCTCTAAATTTATCATACTGATCTTTTATTATCATATGATGAGAGACCCCATTTTATATATTCAATTCAGTATTTTGATGTTTTAAGTGGCGCCGTTAGGCTGCCGAATTTTTTAAGTGGTTCTTCACCATTCTCATTTTGAAGTTCTACTTTCATGTCAATTCTTTCAAGTTCCTTTCTATTATGTTGGGGTATGATCTCTAAATTTATCATACTTATCTTTTATGATCATATGATGAGAGACCCCATTTGATATCTTCAATTTAGTATTTTGATGTTTTAAGTGGCGCTGTTAGGCTGCAGAATTTTTTAAGTGGTTCTTCACCATTCTCATTTTGAAGTTCTACTTTCATGTCAATTCTTTCATTTTCCTTTCTATTATGTTGGGGTATGATCTCTATATATATCATACTGGACTCTTATGTTCATATTATGAGAGACCCTATTTGACCTTGTCAATTAAATTTTGTTGAAGTTTAAGTGACGCCGTTAGGCTGCCGAATTCTCACAAGAGAAATATTTTTTTTTTCATCCTTTCATGTTCTTCATTTCATATGGTATATTTTCAAATTTCATTACCATGTTCTTAAATCTATTATATTTTGTCCCTCTACTAGTTGATGGGTCATTTATGAATGTTTGACCCATGTCCCCTCTCTTCTCAATGTTTTCTAAAACCTTGTAACATAGCCGTTATGCTGCAGAATTTTTGTCTCAAAATGCCTCTATCTCTTTTCTAAAAATTATTTTATGTTATAAAGTGAATACTCAAAGCTCTTATTTCTACAGGGGTATTCACATATATATCAAAATGTTATATTTTAAATTCTGGGAATTACATACATGAAACCCTCTTTCCCTTTCTGTGGGTTTAAAGTGACGTAAAGATCATGTCTTTAAAGAAGTTTTTAAAACGTTATGATTATGAAATGAAACCCATTTATTTTATGCTATATGGGTTATTTATGAAATGTTTGATGATGATATATGTGGCTCACATGATAATAAAGGCAAATTTAAGGGTGCGCCCTGATAGCGCTCCAATGCATTGGGTAATGATGTAACCACTAGAGATTACAATTTTCACGATACCTTGGTGAATAACCTTGGTAATTTTCCAATGACACCTTGGGGATGGACCTTGGTGATATGTTCATGATTGTCTACGTTAAATGATGTAGCCACATTTTCAAGTTATGAAAAATTTTACTTTTATTATGATATATCTCATGATTTCTTTCTCATGCCTTAATGTTCTTTTCATGACCTTATTGAAGTATCTCCAGTTCACATGTAAAATGTTTATCTTGTTTTCCTTACTGGGCCTTTTGCTCACCCTTTCTTTTGATGTATGTCCCCAGGTTCTGAGATGCAGTAATGAACCTAGGATGAACATAAGGAGAATCCTTTCAAGTGTTTAAGAAGAATGTTTTTTTTGTTGTTTCATGTTTTATGTTCCTGGTTTCCAAGACACTAAACCTTAAAGACCCTCGGTTTTGTAAAATGTAATGAAAGTTTATGTGATAAAAATGTGGGATGCTATAGTTGGTATCAAATGATGGTTTAGTTATTTGTGGAAATTAGGATATGAAAACTTTAGGAAGAAGCCTATAGAAAAGTTAAAATATAGGAAATCTTCCTGGTATTTTGGTGAGTATTGAGTAAGGGATTGCCAAGCAAATACATCCTTGTCTGGATACGAGTAGGTAGAGGTGGCTCTGGCACAGATGTACATAGGGGTAAAACCCGAAAACACCGCTTTGAGCTAGACTCGAATGGGAACTGGTACACGACAACAGGCCTTGCTGCACTCTTGGTTACGACACTCCCGGGGGATATGCTTTGGTAAATTCATAAGCTTAGTATGAACCATTGTTAAAGGAACAAAGATAAAATAAAATAAATATTCACATAAGAATATATGATCATGGATAACCTAGATGGGAACCTAGGGGATCACAAGTTAGGGTATACTTTTCAACTACAAGTTATCCTTATATTCTTTAAGTTTCTTTTCATGATTATTGGCTAAGTATTTAAGCCCCTAATTATAGTTTCTTTTCTTAGTTAATGGCGGGAAATGGAAGAACATGTCTCAACAACCAATGTGATAGGAAATGCTACGATTGCCGTATTAATATGACAGAGATGATTAGGGGATTAAAATATGATTTTTATTTTGGAAGACGTTCACTATTTTGGGGACCCTATATGATCGAGGTAAATAGATTACAATGGTATTTTCATTGTAGAGTAAGGTTGACTTATATTTGAAGAATCGATGAATTTAATGTGGACTTATAGTAATTTAGGTTATTTATGGGAATGACTAACCTATCTTGGGTTAAATATATTTAGGTTAGATACTTTTGTTATAAGATGTTAGGAGTGGTTGATGTTGTTTGGAGATGAACAATGAAGTTTATTTTGGAAGACTATGTTATCAAATCCTTCTTGTATTTGGGTTTCAATCTTAGTTATGTTTATTTTTAGGAATTTTAAGGACCGTTATTTATGGAATGGACTATTATGAACTTTGGGTAGTACCATGGAACTTTGAAGATTTAAAAGTAGTTTTCATTCCTATGGGATTCTTTCTTTTTGAAGAGTTGTTTTACCTTACCCTTTCGGTTTTTGGGATAATGTTTAAAGATGAAAGAAATATATAGTTAATCTTTTGTGGATTATGTGATTCTCTAGAAGATGATTCTTGTGTTTTGATGAGACCAAGTAGTTTTGAATGATCATAGTTTAGAGAAAAGATTAGTTTTGGGTAGAAACTTATTAAAGGATGAAACTCTACATGAAGGTAGATATATTTCCTTATGTTTTTGTTCTATGTTGTAAATGAATTCCTCAATGTTATGAAAAGGAACGTAAAACAAAAACGTTGTTGGTTTACGTTTCCTACTAGGTAATCAAAGACCGCTTGCACACATCATAATTTTGGGATTTTCTTGTGGTTAACTTCCTCCTAATTGTGTTTTCTATCACCCTCCTTTAGGATGTGACCCTTTGATTTCTCCTCCATGTCCATGTTTCCTACATGGAATCCTAGTATGAGTAAACTCGGGTGGCCTTTGTACTTCCTTTTCTTTCTTTTAAAGTAATGCTGTCACAGACTCTTTTTCCGATGTGGGACTTTCAATGAAATTTCAAAACCCAATTTTTAAAATTGCGAGGACGCAATTTCTTAAGGGGGGAAGATTGTAACGGCCCAAAATTTTGAAAAACTCTTGTTTCCAAATTTCATGTGTTATTTTATTTTATTTTTATACTCAACAAAAATGTTTTATTTGATAAACATGATTATAATTAAAATGAGACCATTGGGTTCTGATTGTTATATGACCATCGGTCAATATGACTGCTGTGAACAAAATGTTTTGATTATTGTCTCTAAATACAAGTAATATTGGTTAATTATTATAGAAAGAAGATTCGATGGCCTCACCTAGTAGTCTTGGACCGATCGAAGCCCATCTAACAGAACTTGGGAAGGAGGTAGCACCATTGGGCTTTGCTCTGGACCAAACCCAAGCCGAACTTAATCATGTGAAGCTAGAACGGAATCGCCTTCGTGAGAAGTTCAAACTGATAGAAATTACTACTCGGGCAATGTTGGCCGAGCCTCCCTCGGTCTCTCTCACCTTAGCACACCTTACACTTAGGTCCTATGCTGGTGTGATAATGGGCTATGTAAGGAGACCATAACTGCCTTGTGTAATCCTTTGCTTTAAATAAAAATTTGGATTTCTTCTTATGATGAAGTTTATGAATTTTCAAATGATCGGATAAATATAGTATGCATATTTTTGATGAATTTTAGAAAAAGGATATTTTATAAATGTTTATGTAAACCTTAAATAATTAAAAACGTGTAATGATTTTCAAAAAATGGTCTTCTACAATTATGTTCAGTACAAAATTTGGAGTCTAATAAGATCAACTTGATTTTGGATGAATAGTAAATTATGAATACTGATTTTATGATTAGGATTAGTAATATGACCAAATGGATTAGTAATCTCACTTAAATAACGTTTTAAAATAATCTAGGCACCTTGATTAAGTAATGTGATTCAATAAAATGGTTAAATAACGGTTTCATAAATTATTATTCAAGTATTAGTTTTTTTCGGGTGAATATTGTTTTTTAATTAAAAATTAAATTAAAAATATTTAGAAAATTATTTTTATAAAATGTATTTCATTTTTTAACTCAGAGCACCGATATTATGTTATGGTAAATTTTGTGGTTTTTTCTGAAAAAATGAATTTTCGGTGAATAGTGTATTTATTTAAAAAATAAATTAAAAATATTTAGAAAATTATTTGTATAAAATGGAGTTCATTTTTGAAATCAGAGCATTGATATTTGATTATGGTGAAATTTTGGGATCTTTCTGAGAAAGTTGAATTTCCAGTGGATAGTGAAAATACAGTTTTAGGGTTTCGGTATGTTTAATGACATCATAACTGTGTCATGATGATGTCATGAGATTTTTTTAAGGGTTGGCCGGCCAAGGGTGATGAATTATTGTGTGGGGGTCCCCATGTGGCCTAACTTTATGGGAAGTACCATGGGAGGGCCCATGCTTTTGAGAAAACCACTTTTGAGGTGTCCCTTGGCCATTAATGCCTTGTCCCCTCACTTTTCCTATAAATACCAAGCCCTCCTCTCATCCATTCGACTAACCACTCATACCCAACGAAGTTCGGGTCTCATTACCTCCCAAGGAGTCCTCACAAGGTTCCCCCAAGCCCTCAAGGTCCCATCCTTTGAGGTTTAAGAGTTACATTTTAAGGTAAGGGATCTGACCCCTCTCTTTCTTTTCAAGTGATCTCTTTTATGTCATTCCTTTTATGCTCCCTGTTCTTATGTTGGAGGATGTTCTTTTATACTCCTCTTACTGCCCTTTTTATGTTCATATAATGAGAGATCCCATCTTACTCTCATTATTTCATTTTATGAAGTTTTAAGTGGCGCCGTTAGGCTGCCGAATTTTTAAGGGATTCTTTCACCCTTCTCTTTTTCAAAGTTCTACTTTCATGTCATGTCTTTCAAGTTCCATTTTATTATGTTGGGGTATGATCTATAAATTTATCATACTGAGATTTTATGATAATATGATGAGAGACCCCATTTGATCTCTTCAATTCAGTATTTTGAAGTTTTAAGTGGCGCCGTTAGGCTGCCGAATTTTTAAGTGGTTCTTCACCATTCTCGTTTTGAAGTTCTACTTTCATGTCTATTCTTTCAAGTTCCTTTCTATTATGTTGGGGTATGATCTCTAAATTTATCATACTGATCTTTTATGATCATATGATGAGAGACCCCATTTGATATCTTCAATTCAGTATTTTGAAGTTTTAAGTGGCGCCGTTAGGCTGCCGAATTTTTTAAGTGGTTCTTCACCATTCTCATTTTGAAGTTCTACTTTCATGTCAATTATTTCAAGTTCCTTTCTATTATGTTGGGGTATGATCTCTAAATTTATCATACTGATATTTTATGATCATATGATGAGAGACCCCATTTGATATCTTCAATTCAGTATTTTGAAGTTTTAAGTGGCGCCGTTAGGCTGCCGAATTTTTTAAGTGGTTCTTCACCATTCTCATTTTGATGTTCTACTTTCATGTCAATTCTTTCAAGTTCCTTTCTATTATGTTGGGGTATGATCTCTATATTTATCATACTGGACTCTTATGTTCATATGATTAGAGACCCTATTTTACCTTGTCAATTCAATTTTTTTGAATTTTAAGTGACGCCGTTAGGCTGCCGAATTCTCACAAGAGAAATCTTTTTTTTCATCCTTTCATGTTCTTCATTTCATATGGTATATTTTCAAATTTGATTACCATGTTCTTAAATCCCTTATATTTTGTCCCTATACTGTTTTATGGGTCATTTATGAATGTTTGACCCATGTCCCCTCTCTTCTCAATGTTTTCTAAAACCTTGTAACATAGCCGTTATGCTGCAGAATTTTCGTCTCAAAATGCCTCTTTCTCTTTTCTAAAAATTATTTTATGTTATAAAGTGAATACTCAAAGCTCTTATTTCTACAGGGGTATTCACATATATATCAAAATGTTCTATTTTAAATTCTGGTAATTACATACATGAAACCCTCTTTCCCTTTCTGTGGGTTTAAAGTGACGTAAAGATCATGTCTTTAAAGCAGTTTTTAAAACGTTATGATTATGAAATGAAACCCATTTATTTTATGATATATGGGTTATTTATGAAATGTTTGATGATGATATATGTGGATCACATGATAATAAAGGCAAATTTAAGGGTGCGCCCTGATAGCGCTTCAATGCATTGGGTAATGATGTAACCACTAGAGATTACAATTTTCACGATACCTTGGTGAATAACCTTGGTAATTTTCAAATGACACCTTGGGGATGGACCTTGGTGATATGTTCATGATTGTCTATGTTAAATGATGTAGCCACATTTTCAAGTTATGAAAAATGTTACTTTTATTATGATATATCTCATGATTTCTTTCTCATGCCTTAATGTTCTTTTCATGACCTTATTGAAGTATCTCCAGTTCACATGTAAAATATTTCTCTTGTTTTCCTTACTGGGCCTTTTTCTCACCCTTTCCTTTGATGTATGTCCCCAGGTTCTGAGATGCAGTAATGAACCTAGGATGAACATAAGGAGAAGCCTTTCAAGTGTTTAAGAAGAATGTTTTTTTTGTTGTTTCATGTTTTAAGTTCCTGGTTTCCAAGACACTAAACCTTAAAGATCCTCGGTTTTGTAAAATGTAATGAAAGTTTATGTGATAAAAGGCGGGATGCTATATTGATTCCCATCCTTATCGGATATGTAGGAATGTTCAAGCATCCCTCGAATCTAGTCCCATGTCTTTGGGCCGAACCCCAAATTCCACTTGCAGTCCCCAGGCCGAAAAGTCCCTATGAAAACCCACACAGTGTATTCATTATTATGGTCTGAGCTATATGACCATAAACTAATATTTCTTATACTCTCGTCCCACATGATGTTAAACTGTATTTCAAGAACTACATATAGCTTGATTCCTATCCTTATGGGATATGCAGTGAAGTCCAACATTTCAATTCAGGACCCAACCTCAACATGATTATTGTTAGCATTAGTATGTGTATCTATACATGCATTGAACAAATTCCCATTTGTATGTATCATACTCCTAACCATAAATACTTCTAGATATCCATAACAATTTTCTTGACTTCTGGTCACAAAATGTTTGATACTTGAGAGTTCTTTTGCCTGACTATGCAGCACGTTCCCTTATGCGGCCTTGCATAAGTAGTCTACATAATAGACTTTTCAGCCAAAAGATGCTATTATTTGACTATTTAGCCAATTCCCCTAAGTGGACCTTAATACTTCAACCCCCTAACAGGTTTTCCAAATATTGGTAACTTCATTCTTGGGAAGAAAACCTCTTTTTCCTTAGTTTTCATAAGTACAATATGTCAAGATCTGAAAAAATATCCATCTTTAACATATTTTTCCCATACTCTTTTTAATGATCTGAAAGTATTCAAGTCTATGGTTTATATTTCCCTTCCCTAAGTTTGGGGCAGACCTTCATAAGAGTGACATTCATCCAGTTCTTAGACAATCTTGTTTGGAAATATATTCTCCATATTCAAGTACCTCTCTCCATACAACAACCTCTATGCTTTGGAAAATTTGAATCCCCATAAACATGCACTGTCTTTTTAGCAGTAGAAAAGTAAAATTCTGAGAGTTCTTTTGACTAACTATGCAGCACGTGCCCTTAGGCGGCCTTGCATAAGTAGTCTAAATAACGGACCTGTCAGCCAAAAGATGTTATTATTTGACTATCCAGCCAATGCCCTTAGGTGGCCCTACACAATTCAACCCCCTAACGGGTTTGTTAAATAGTTGTAACTTCATTCTTGAGAAATACTTATTCTAATGACTTTTAGCCCTTTTCTCATATCATTCCTCAGATTCAAAATTTCTTAAGTCATAGTTTACATGTTTTCCCATATACTTGATTGTGGTAATATATTTCCAAATGAATTATCAAGGAATTGAGTTAATTTTAATCCATTCATTAAAAGATATTTTGACCTTAAACATTAGCCTTTTCGACGCCACCAGTGTGGCCCACACATATGCGACTCCATCTACGCGCTCAACACTTGCACTCCGAAGTTCCTTGGTTTCCTCCTTTTTCCTCAGAGTCGCATCCACATACCTTTCAGATCCAATTCTGAGGGGGGACTTTTGTTGACGCTCCTTTCTGTCACAAAGTCTAATGACTGAAAAAATTAAATACCTAGGTCCAAAGTGATTCATCCTTTGGAGAAACATCAAAAATCGACAAAAGCATGAATAAGGATTTCATCCCACTTAAATTACGCTAGTTTTATCATGGTCTTGCATGTATAATTGCACTCCACATTGTGGTCACACAGGTGACTTGCGTTCCCTCTTTGATTCTCACCGAGGGTCTTCAGCAGCCTATAAATACCCCTTGTGGGCCCCCCATTTCGGGATGAAAAAATTACAAAACTCGTATTCGAGATCCCGGTGCCCTAGTATCTTCTAGAAGTGTTCAGAAAACTTATAAGGTAATTTCTTACCTATAATGGAAGCTCGAAACAGGGGAAACAAGGCTTAAATGTTGAAACTTATCAACAGTTGCACGCCTAAGTGGCCAACCCTTAAGGGAAATGGACACACTTGCGCACCGCCTTATCCCTTCAATAAAACATTTGCACCACTCTTTTGGAAGAATTTAGTGATAATACAAAGGGATTGAGCCATGTCTCACCCAAGTATTACCCTAAGGGTTGACCGTCCCACAAATACCCATGTGTCGCGCAACTATAATTGCGCGACCAGGAAATGTGCACCCACACAGGACTTGCGCGCCTCTCTCTTTTTGGGTGTCTCTCCTACCTATTCACTTTATTTCTACAAATCCACCTCTCTTTTTCAATATTTATCCTTCAAAATCCTCTTGAAAGTAATTTATGACATGGTTAATTTGTTGGATTCTTTATCTGAAAGGAAATATGTGGAACATTTCTCAAAACCTAGTGATTTACATATCTTTATGTCACTAAGGTTAGAGATTTCATTCATTCAAACAAATCCTTTAATGATGAGAGGATCTTTAATATGGGCCTCCTTCTCAGGAGTAAATCCCAATCTCAAAATCCCAAATATGGGCATCCTCCTTAGGAGTATGCCCCAAGTCCCCTAACCTGGGCCTCCTTTTCAGGAGTAAGCCCCAGTCTTAATGTTCCCTTAATTTTGGGCATCCTCCTTAGGAGTAAGCCCAAACCATAATTCTTTTAATATGGGAATCCTCCTTAGGAGTAAGCCCCAATTTCCCAAAATCCATATTACCTTAACCTGGGCTTCCTTTTCAGGAGTAATCCCCAGTCATAATTCCCTTTAACCTGGGCCTCTTCTTTAAGAGTAAACCCCAGTCATAATTTCTCTTAACCAGTCTTTATTTACTTTTGATTTGGGCTTCCTTCTCAAGAGTAAAACCCAATCATAAGTCCTCTCAAATTTGGGCATCCTTCTCAATATTAAGTCATATGTTATGTATCCAAATCTCCATAAAGCACATATACCTTTATGGACCTTGTTCCTGGGTTTCTTCCCTGAATTAAATCCTAATACTCATCTATCTGGGCAGTCATATATACATAAGCCCCACATCATTTCTTATAATTTCATATTTCATGGAACAATTGTTTGGTTTTACCAATACCTCTTGTTTGTCACACCGAGCATGACTCACGTGAGCTTAGAGAGTAATAGTAATCATGACATCTTTCTTTGAGCCATCAATCATGCATAAACCTCATACTTCTTTACTCGAAATATGTGGGTTCTGATTCCTTTTTTAAAATAAATGATACGTAGGTAGCCCATCTATGGGTACAATCCCAACTGTGAAATAATCTATGTCTTTCTGAATGCTAATAAACTTCATGTTCCCCGCTGAGTGGATTTAAAACCAATATAGTTATCATAATTACCAAGAGATTTCTATATAATGTGTCGAAGGATACCATTGACTAAGAATCTCTAATAAATACAGAAGATTATCTATCTATGAAGAACCTAGAATACATATAAAAGATTCTATAAATCTCATTTTTACTAATTATTGATTTTCAGATCTAATCTTTTTCATACTTGGTATTTTAATAAGGATTCACGAACATATCATAAATCTTAAAATAGAGTCCCAGAGTAGACAATAATTCCCCTCAAAAAGGTGTGATGAGTCGGACCTCCCATACTCTCGACCAATGAAAATTCTTAAGCCTCATCAGTTCACAACTAATCAGCACCTACCAGAGTAGACAATATTTCATTTATGAAGTGAATGAATCAACTGCACTACAATCTAAAAAATGACATAACATCTAAGACTTTAATTTCATGTTTTTAATATAAAAGATCCATTTTAGTTTAAAATTCATATCACATCTCAAAAATGATAAAAAAAATCTCATATTGTTTTTAAACATTTGAACAATGATCCATAATTCATTTGTGATGTATAGGAATCGACCACACATCAATATGACACATGATGGGGCCAATATGACTCAACGTATGCATTTTCAATATACAAGTTTAATGTTAGTTTAAAAAATGCATCACATTGTCAAAACGAAGAGAATGAGATATCATTTCATTAATTTTGGAAAATGATCCACAATTCATTTGTGCCATATAAGAATAGACCGCACATCAATCTAACACACGATTTGGTCGGCATGACTCAAAGTTCATGTCTTCAATATAAAGGTTTCATTGTAGTTTAAAATGATTATTATATACCCCAAACTAATTAAACAATATCTGATTTTCTTGATACATTAGGACAATGATCCATATATCATTTTTTGTCAGTATGAATCGGCCTCACATCAATCCAATAGAATATGTGGCTAATGTGACTACAAGTAAATATTTTCAATATAAAAAATGTCATTTTAGTATAATAATATATTTATTAACAACTATTTAAATAATTATGATAAATAATAACTGATTATATCATTAATATATTTAGTGATTAATAAAATAATTAATATGGATTATTAATTAACTTTGTAATTAATAATTCATAATATAATTATTAATGATTAGAATAACTAAAAATTTTTAATGAATATAAAATGTACTGTATAATAATTTATAATATAATTAATATTATAAGTGATTATATTATTAATATATACATTAATTAACAATATAATTTAGTTATATGTAGAATATTTAACATTAAAAATATAATTTTATTAATTTTTTATTTACTATTACTAAATACATCATGGGTTTCATTATAGGGACAAGCTATTATATAAAGGATGAAAAACCCAATTTTTAGCACTATTATAGACTGATTCAGTTATAGTGAAATAAAAAGGGATTTAGAAAGCATGAGAACACATTGAATTCAAAAATGAAACAATTTCACAGTAACCCCTACTTTAAAGAAATGGAAATTCACTTGAAACATGTCATCTTAAATGGCGAGCACCTACACTATTATGAAGTTATCCTCTACAAGACAAAAGAAACCAAAACCCTAGGTTAAAACCATAACGAACAAAATACCTAGCTTACACAGTGAAAAATATTTCTTTTAGAAAACCTCAACAAAGTTTTTCTTGTGTTTGAGCCTCCAATTGTACGTTTTTTTGTGTGTTTATTATTTTAGAAAATAATTCCCCATTCAGTTAATATAATAAATTAAAAATATTTTTCAAAACTAATATTTTTTTTGAATTTTAATATTTAGATTTATTAATTATTTTTAGTGGAAAATGGAATTCTTTCATTCTTTTTAGTTAGCCATATAGAGAGATAATAAAAGTGGATGTTTGACTGATGATAGCTAAAAATATGTTAAATTAATGGGAAAAAGAAAAGTTTACAATAGTTAATGATAATAATTGACATTTTTATTTTTTCAATACACAGAATCCATGTTTTTATCTTCTATACAATTCTTTAACCCCACCAAAGACGTCATATCCCTACACTTCCTGTGCTTATAGTCTGAAACACATACCATCTCTTCTCATCCTCTCTTATGTGGTCTTTGTATTCATTGTGTAGGGAGAGAAGATAATATTCCATGAAAATTAGTCCAGTGTCCCCACTCCTTCCATTCCCATTTTATTTCAAAATCTTCTACAGCAGCATCACCTTCATTGAATGTATTGAAGAATGTTATAATGTGAGGAAGAATCATGAATGCACAATAAATTTTTAAAACAAAATATCCTTCCACTATTGTAAAAACACAAAGTCTAGATTTACCACCCTAATAGACTCTCATTTAGGATGGGTTCGTTGATTAACTAGTTTCATTGAATATATTAACCATTTGAAGAAAGAAAAAGATTTAATTTTCACCATCTTTAGTAGTGCTAGGAAACCCACTCCTCCTCCCACTCCAACCACATCTTAATCACTGGTGGAAAAATTAAAGTATGAGACAACACAACCATGTATTTGTTTTTTATTCTGGAATATTACGGTTACCCCCATTCCTTTTATGACAATTTATAATTAACTGGATGCTTCTATGTCTGGTCCTTTCTCAAATACGGATGGTGAGAGCATAACATATAAATTTTATGTAGTGAAGGAGAAACAACTCCTTAGAGTGGAATATGGTGATAAATCTGATGATACTTGAAAATCATTTTTATTAAATCCTCCCCTCTACCCATCTCCATGGATTAGATAATCAGGGCATACAACTCAATGGTGGAACTCTATTTTTTGGTGTTTTTTATCTTTTTTAATGATTTTTATAGAGTTGTAGCTGCACAAATAGGTGTTTATAATTGATTTTTATGGTTTTTTTGTTTTTTATAAACTTGTATTGATTTTTATTAGTTAATTTATATTTTTTACCACATTATTTATAAAATAGTACTATTGTATATTAGAGAGTTTAATGCACAAATTTGTTTCTATATTTTATATTTATTATTATGTACTAATTTTGGAATAATTTAAAAAGATTATATATGTTTCCATCTAAAAAAAATTCTGACATAATTCATTAAAATTGAAAAAAATTAGTTTAAAAAAATAACAAAATTTAATTTTTCTTACAAATAATAATATTTTTATCATCTATATAAAATTTTTTAGTTTATAACTCATTATAAATTAATGAAAATGAAAAAATCTGATTAACTTTAAAAAAAATAAAAATCAACCCTTAAAATTTATATACTTGTTATGAATATTATCTAAAATTATTATTTTTTGAATTTAACAGTGTAATAAATATTTCATTCTTTATATATGATACGTTCTACTTAAATAATAATTTTTAACATAGTAAAATATTGTTATTCATTCAAATAACAACTATATTTTTTAAAATTTATAAACATTCAAATTTAAAATTACACTAAGAAATTCCTCGACAAAAGATTAATGGAAAATATCATTTAAATATTAAAAAAAAATATAATACTAGTGTAAATTATCTTTGTAAAATTAATGATGAATGAAAAAAAAATTATACATGATAAGATATCTTAAAATATTATTTTAGAATACTATTAGATAATCTTATTAATTATTTTTTAGTATGAAAAATAAAATCCAAAATAAAAATTAAAAATTACTTACAAAATTCAATTTGAAAAATATAATTAAATATAAGAGTGGAAACTGTCACTAGAATTTTTCATTTCAATAATCCATCGTAAATTATATCATAATATTCCTTGAAATCATTACTATAAAATACTAGAATATTTCAAAAAATAAAATACTATAGAAAATTATTCTATAAAATATTAGTTGAAATGTACAATAAACAATATATTGAAAAATAATATGGAAAATATCATAAAAAATTTATAATTAACTATTACACTCAATAAAAATTTAGATTAAAAAATTAGAAATATTAAAAAAATAGTAGAAAAATAATTTTCTTACTTCAAAATAAATTATTATCAATTTATACAAAATTGAGTTCAATTAAGGATATAATTATATTAAAATTTGGTATTTTTTCATATTACTAAACATTTAAATTTTTAAATATCGACATTATTTTTTAAAAACGCATTAACACACTTCTTGATCAATATAAAAAATATCATTTCTTTTTAAAAAATTGTTTTTCCTAATGCATTTAAAAAATTACATTTTACAAAATTTATACATTTAAAATAAAGAGATGTTTAATTTTCATTTTTCAATTTATTAATAAATTCTTTATTTAATGTGAATAATTTTAATAAGTTTTTTTATTTTAATATTCATATAAAATGTTGCACTCTATTACCCAAATCAAAAGTCTAATGATTAAAATAAGATACATGTGATCAAAAGTCTTACAAAGAAAAGTCTTATAAGGTAAATGACCAATGAAGCATAGTATTTTTCCCATATTAAATTATATTATAGAGGAGATTATTACCATTATAGTAATATATGAAAACTCCACACATACCTTTCCCATATTCAAAATATGTCTTATCGAATGAGGAAACAATTAGTTAAATAATTTTTCTATTTCAATGAAAACATATTGTTCCAAGGAAGACCAAAGTTACAATAAATGACTAACTTGTGTTGGCTATTTATGATATTGGTCACATGAAAAGAACATCTAGATACATTCTAAACACACACACATATATATAATTATTTATCTTTAATGTTTGAAAATAGAAGAGTTGGATTACAATATATGTAGAGTTATTATTAAGATTCAACAACTCTCTCCCACAAAATGGTTGCTTTTTTTTTCTTCAAGTGATTCGTATTGCATTATATAAAATGAGAATATATTTTTGTTATACATTCATGATTATTTTCTATAGATGAAGATACTCTCAATCTTCACTTTGAAGTTGTATTATATCTATTTGCACATTCTTCGTCATCTATCTATTTCTAATTGAAATTGTGTGTTGAACCCTCAATACATTATTTATCCCGTTATATGTATATCTTTCACCCTTTGTTCTTAGTTTGTGATGACTAAGGGTAGGTCTTGTGAATTTAGTTCATGTTGAATGTGATTTGAGCCTTTGTAACAAGTTCTACTTTCTTTCACTCAACTATCAAAGTCCTCATAAAAAGGACCTATATATTAAAAAATCACTTATATTTAAAAGAGAGTGTTGGTGGAGTGGATTAGGGGATAATGTTTCCTTAAACCATGATAAATATATTGTTTAATGCTTCTTTTCGTTTTTTTATTTCCTCTATATATTTGTTTTAGAATAATCAGATATTTTTTAATAAGTTCTCAAATATGGATTTCTATTTGGTGTATAATTTATAAGATCTCAATTCACCACGCCCCCCTCTTGAGTCATTATGAAAACCTACTAGAACAATACCAGTGACATATTCATGTCTTCATATCCTCCTAGTTGTGTTGTGTTTTTGTCATGGTAGCATAGGTAGTGGTGTCACCAATTAGCATGCCACGTTTTCCCTTACCCACAACCATTACATCTTGTGTCCCACTATCACTAAATGGAAGAGTTCTCCTCCATCCCACATCTGATATCTAAGTGGGTAGGGGGCATATGATAAGTTTCAATTCAATCATCTCTCTTTGAAACCACCCACCCGGTGATTCTTGGGTTTTTCCATGAGATGTCACCTTTGAAGTCTCCATGATACATCAATTTGATTCAATTATATCACCTATATACTTGAATTTGGTATCCCAAATCCTGAGTTCCCTAAAATACCAAATGCATGAAGGTTCCCAGTCGGAGTAATGTATCACTGAGAGGGGTAGGATAAATCAGTGACACTCTTTTTCTTTAATGTTCTTTTAAATAGAAAAAACCTTCACCTCGTGTTAGATATTCCAATTCCCAGTTGAAAAAAAACTCAGCACACATCCACATGAACAAAAATATTTAAAAGGATCACTATTAAATAAGAATAAATATGTCCTTGGTACGGTTTGGAAATGATCCAATACCATACTATCCACTAATAAAACAATCCTTGGATTGCAACGAGTAGAACGTATCCTTACACTTGTCTAGCACTATGAAATAATCCCACTAGTGTGTGTGTGACCTCTTACCAAAATAGGGTAATAAAACTATTTCATAACAACTAATGTTACATGTTCTTCTTTTCAATTCAACAAATGTATTCAAATTGTAATACAAATCACCAACTCCTCTCCCATAAGAATGGTAAGAACCACATGGACTTTGTTATGAAACACTAATTCCGATCTTTTCTATTTCTAATTTCTCTGATTCCAATTCTTAGAAAACAATAATCCCTATATGATTTATTGATATAATAAAATATAGTAGAATGAGAACCACTTCAATTCCCGAATACAATTTTCAAGCCAAATAGACTATGAATGAATCGACACCACCCAAGAAAATTTCTAATCCGAACAGAATTGATCTCTATATCTCTCTAAAAACCCATAGATTTTCTCTCTTATGTAGTGAACATTGAAAGTGCCCACCAAGTACAATGTAGTTGTTTTCCTTTTATAGGTGACCCAAAACTTTTTTTGCCCCGAATCCAAAAATGTTTCCCACTCACACAAATTCACCCACATTTGAATTTCACCTAAAACATCGGAGCAATTTTGAGTTCATGAATGCTTCATGATTCTTCTCATATCTTCTACAATCTTCATCTCTACCTTTCCAGACTCCCATTTCATTTGTCTATACGATTACAATTGATGAGAAAAACATGGGTCCAAACATCTAAATCCGATTCTTTCATGATGATTTCTTGAAAATAATACTTTATACCATACCATTTGAATGTGTTTGAAGAAATGAACTTCAACACATGAAATAAAATTACTCTTTTAAATGAAAGGACCACCCTTGAAAATTACATCATCAATATCCTTCTCTTTTCTTTTCTTTTTAATCACAAGATAAAACACATAATATCTAGAAACTACCTTAATTCACCAACATGTTCTCGTATCATAACTTCTTTCATGACTTTGAATTCATTGGGAATCAACTATAACATCACCAAATTTCAATAGGAATGTATTATAACTTTCCATTCCTTCCTACTTCTTTATTTTTATTTCAACCCAAGAATTATGTTTTTTGAATAAAAATGTTCTTGAGATGATCATCTTGAATGTGATCATTCTAGATACGATCATTCAGGATAGGATCTTTTCTAGTTACGATCATTCTGGTTACAATAATTCTGGTTACGATCATTCTGGTTACGATTGTAACACCCCAAAACTTGTATCTCATATAATGAAAATATTAAGCTTTTATTTTTATTTCTAACCAAACAATACTTATGAGATGAACAGAAGTCCTTTTTTTATTTAAACAAGACTCCTAAGTGTTTGAAATATAACAAGATCAAAAGGTAAATCATGATAATCAAATATAACTACTAAAAACCCTATCAGAACTACTGGAAGGCCCCAAAAACAACAACAAGTCTCGATAAATAAAAGAGATCCTTCGGGTCAGTAATAATGATGAACATCACCACAGTAATCATGAAAACTGTATTGATCATCAGGGGTATATCAACCACCATCTTATTCTTTTTTCTTGAGTTATAGACACCCTATGGTATGGTTTTATAAGGTATCAACTCAACCGTTGGCTTGGGTGACCATTGAATTCCAATGACAATAATTATAGCCATTGACCTCTTGATTAATTAATTGAAATAATTTATGTACAATTTAGATTTCCAAATATTTAAGTTGTGGATTGATAATTATAAAACAACCTCTAATTATGAACACTAAAAAGGACATAGTATAATATTTTGAACTACACTTTAAAGATTTTCAAATGAGATGAGGAATTAAAAAGCCTTGCAAATATTTCAAATATATTGTAAATGTTTTCATTGATAAATCTTAAACAATTTTTTAATTAAACTATGTTTGATGTCTTTTAAATAAAATATGTTTGATACTAGTACAAAAGTTTTCATATAGATATATTAAATTTCAATTGATAAACTTTTTATATTACAACTGTAGTGTTTATAAATTTTTTAGTAATACTCTTAGTGTAGACCAAGTATTATATAATTTTTGTTCTTTAACAAATCAATGTTTAAATATAAAGTCACATTTTATAAAATATTTCAATTTATAGTTATGAATGTACCATTTTCCCTGTGATTTTATAATTTTTAAAGTTGATGTTTATAAAAAAATAGGCCCACTAGGGCCATCCCTTTAACCGGGCCAAGGGAGGTAGCTCAAACTAGGTGGTTGAGCCTAGCCCTCAACCTCAACAGAGGAAAGACCGAGCATGGTCATAGTTTCCCTGAAGGGAAAACAGGAGGACAGGAGCGCATGAGCGCACCACTATGGACGCGAGGCCACATCAAGGTAGGGGAGGCCAAGGGCTACAGGGGGATGCGGGAGCCCGTGTATAAGGGTCTCAGGTGTGTGTTGTGATTTCTGATCACATGTCGGGATTCATATGATTATAAAAAGGGTGCGAACATCTGGCCGATTTGATTTGGGATGAGGATTTTCAGGAAAAACAAGATCTGGGCCATTGGATCGCGTCGCGTGTGATCTAGTCTATCGATCTCGATCCAACGTTTTCCTCTCAGCAACCACGAATACCTCCGCGTTTTTGTTCCCCATCTGATACGGTGCAGATATACTATCATCTATTTGATATTTTTAAACATCGCATCGAACTAGGGCCATCTGATCTATCAGCAGATCAAATCCAAGCCGTCCATCACATTTAAATCCTACGGATTCACCCCGATCATTGGATCAAGTACAGATCAAATCTTGGTCATCTGTTAAATTCCCCATCTTCCTCTCCAATGTTGTCCAATTATTCTCCGCATACATTGAACTAGTAACCCCTACACCCTACTTTGAACCATTTTCTTCTTCAACAGTGACCCTGCTAGCCCTCTCCTTTCACGCGTCTTCCACAAAAGACCATCCCCCAATATTTTAAAATACATAAGAGGTATCAGATCCTATACAAGTGTCCTTAAAATATTCTGTAAAAGTCTATTATAATATAGTTTATAAAATCAACCATTTGCACCCCCATGAATCCCTCAGCTTCTCTTCTACCTTCAACACCTTCTTCAAGAACCTCCGAATTTCTCCCGAGCCCCCACCTCCTCCACGAAATATGGTAAGGGGATTTATTATCACCTTGTCATGTTATTTCAGGGTATATTCAAATACACATATACTCATGAAAATATATATATTTAACCTTACGATTCAGTTAGAACTTTCCCTCAAACAGACTCGAAGTTTTTTATTTTTGATTCTAGGTGTTTTTCAGAACATAAATGTGTACTTTACGCATGAAAAACATAATTAGGTACTTTATATACATGTGATTGTTTTTATAAACGTTTTATGAATATATAAATAAATAAATGATTATATGTATTTGTTTGGAAACCCTCAAATACCCAACATTAGGTCCCTCAGATTTTGGGTTATGCAGTCTTTTCAAAATTTAAGGATTAATTTCTCGCCTCATGAAATATATATATATAACTTGTATATCTGAATATACATATGTACAACATTACAATTTTTCATAAACCCCCTTATGACTAGATTTAATATTTTCAAGAACCTTGAGTTTCAAAGTTAATAAAGAACTACAAAATTCAAGGAGTTATATTTTGTATAAACATTTTTTATACTTTACATACCCGATTAAGTATGTTTTTAAAGATATATATATAACCATAAATTTTTTAAGAACCTCCTTGAGGACCATTTTCAAGTCCTCTATACATTATGTTTCAAAGATGAGGTAGTATTTTGTTATATTATCACATATATATATATATATACATATTCATATACAATATACGCGGTCTCATACAATGATATTGTTTGTGTTTCTCACCTTCTACACCAGTTATAAAATCTTTCAACATTTAACATCTATGATTAGTGGATGTTTTTTATTAATAACTAATTAACAACTAACTTTGTTGTCATACCCATTATTATACTCGATTAAACAGATGAGATATTCATGTTACAGAAGCATATATGTATATACATAAGTATTTTAAATAAGTAAACCCATTAAATTTCAATCTATGGTTTTAAATTCAAGAACCCCTGATAATTTTAAGTCATATGGGTGTTAATGGGTTTTTGGTATTGGTTTTTGTTGAGTTTCTTTCTTTCTATTTTTGACATTATGGTGTGTTATACAAAAGCATTTTTGCAATAAATGTTTTAAAAGCTGCATGTTTTAAACTCTACATGAAATGTTTGGTTTACCTTTTACTTAATTATGCCTCAGATAAAATTCCCATATATCATTGATTAATATGGTTTTATAATTTATAATAAAATGGGAAAAATTTGTATTTCTTTTAGTTCACTAGTGGTCATCACATATGCCAAAATCTCTGTATCATATTTACCATTCAGTGACATAGTCATGTAGTTGATAGACTTGTTATTAAAATCTAAATGTATGATTCACTTTATATATTTATATGTAAATGTTAAAGGATGAAATTTAACCTATTATGACAAATTGGATTAAACACTATATTGCTCAAGGTGGTATGGGACCCTCTGAGTAATGTGAAGTAATGGAATAAGAAATATAATTACTCAAGGTGGTATGGGGAACTTTGAGTAATGTGAAATAAGGAAATAGGAAATATGTGGCACTTAAAATGATAAGTAATAAGTAATTAACTAAATCAGAGTGGTATGTTCACTTTGATTTAGAGTGATGAGGAATGCATTGGACATATTATGTGTCGAGTGGGGCCTGTATAGAACCTCAGTGCATCAGTTGGTATCATGAGACAAACTACGGTCTTGGCACAAGGCCTCGAGAAAATGATTATTTATGGTCTTGGTATGAGGCCTTGACGGTATTGTTATGTTGCCCTGCATTATGAATTCCCTCATTATGAAAATATTATTGATGATTGATGTGGTTATTCGATTAGTAGAATACCCATGATTACGTTATGCTAAGGCTATGAAATTTAATTATCCAAGAGGATATTCAACTAGTAGAATATTCTTGGTTAAAGAGCTTATGACTATGAGAATCAGAAGAAGTAAATGTTATGGAAAATTATTTCTGTAGTACTTAGAGAGTCTTTAGCAATTGTATGTTTCTCCATAGTAATGAAGGAAATTGAAGTTTTATTTAATCCCAACTCTAATCATGTAATACTATTAGTTATGAATTTTTTTACCTACATAATCACATGTCATACTTATAAAAGATATAATGTATTTCACTTATAATTCTGAATGATCATGCCTATAATTGAATATTATTCCCTTGTAATTCTATTAGTATGATTTGAAATTGTGCACTAATATTTCTTAGAGAATTGTTATGGTATGTTACATTTGTTACAACAATTTTTAGAAAATGTTTTTTGGAAATTTTTAAACAATGTTTTCAAAAGATATATTGGTTTGTTATGTTATGTTTTAAAACCCCTTACTATTCATTTGTATGCTCACCCTATGTTTCTGTAACAAAATTTTAGGTGAAAACAGTCAACAGAAGAAAATTGTAAAGAGTAGATGGTTTACCAGAACCTGAATTGAATTCGATCCTCTGTATGGGACATGATGTGTAATTTATGAGTGGTTGTTTTTGGTAAAATATTGCACATCATTTTATGAAGGCACCGAATCCGGGCATTATGGGGCCGGGTCCTCATATTCGATATCAGAGGATTCAGTTTAGAGAACTCTAGAAAACCAGAACTGAAAAAAATAAAATCTTACTTAAGAATTACTAAATATGAGGTTTTCTTAATTTCCAGATTGAAAACGATGGTACTAGTCTTATGTCACTTCCTAATGAGGAACTAGAAACCATAATTTCTATATTCAACCATGGAAATTTTGTAAACTATTCCCATATATATATGACATGGAAACACCTCTATGATGCATCCAACTCTCCCCGAGTACTTCAACTCCACCGAGGAGCGGGATTGGACTATCTTTTTATGATGCAAACCCAATTTCCAACCTACACATGTCATGGGAAATACATTGAAGGACTTTTTAGATGCTTCACTGCACTAGAAAGAATATCATCTCTCATGGACATCTAACAATCCACAGTAGCGGGAGACCTCCGCACAACATATATGTGTCAAGTCTTCTCCTATGGCCATTTTGTTCAAGTAATGGACTTTGAAATTATTGAATTTGAAGCCTCCCATTCTGTGTACAGACATCAAGTACATAAATATGTCTCTCAATTATATAACCCTCATGTTAGACTCTGGAGACACCATAAGTTCACCCATGAGATTGAACAATACTGCTTGGGTTGCATATGGTTCAGGGAGATTGGGAGTTTTGAACATGTTTTGGGGATTCGTGTAACTGGGGACTGGGGGAACCATTATCCCTTTTTATGTATCAGTGGTTATATGATAATACGATTTTTCATATATTCTTTTTTATATCTTTTCATCATTTATACTTTTGGGTGGATTTCACTAAGTGAACTTTCATAATTAATTTCTATATGGAATGAAAAATCCACATTGTATCCCTTCTCATTTAAATACTGGAGGTTATTATTGTCAAAACTTGTGAGGAAGAGTACCTTCCCTTTGAAAACTTGAAAAGAATGTGCAAGAAACTTTATGATATATCAAACATTCTAGACATTCTCCACTCCTGCCTGTGGAATTCTTACTTATACCACTGCGTAGCCATAGTCCAACTGGTCGAGTATAGGCGAAGGGGGAAATACCACGAAGGGATTTTCCTATGCTTCACTCTAGCCCGAAACATCACAACTAGAGTAAGATTTCAAGAGGCTTCTTTCTAGGGAAAACTTTATGTAACCTACATGTACCAACTCCTTAGTTTCAGCTTATATGACCATGTTTAAAACATAGATGTTCTCAATCAGGAGATTGTCCAGCGAGTCCTTAGATACTTTGTCCATTCAGACATCTCCAAACTTTCCACCATCTAAGCCTCAATCTGGAAGCCCGAATGTACTATACATGAGTTCAACCCTTTATGCTCGAGGTGTGTCTAGGCTAGGGAAGTAGAGGAGTTGAACATCAATATAGGAATTCACTTGGCCACACCGGAGGACCCTCTACAGTGGAGGATGCGGTGAAGTTTGTGAGGGATCCATTTTAATATATTTATATAGAATGAATTGCGAGGATGCAATTATTTGTAGGGGGAATAATGTAACACCCCAAAACTTGTATCTCATATAATGATAATATTATGCTTTTATTTTTCTTTCTAAATAAACAAAACTTATGAGATGAACACAAGTCTTTTTATAATTTAAAAAATGACACCGAAGTGTTTACAATATACCTAGATCAAAAGGGAAATCCTGATAACAAAATATACTTACTAAAAACCCTATTAGATCAACTAGAAGGCCCCCGAAAACAACAATAAGAACCAATAAATAAAGGAGATCCTCTGGTTCAGTCATAGCGAATAACATCACCAAAGTAATCATGAAAACCATACTGAGCATCAGTGGTATAGCAAGCACCATATCCTTCTTTTTTCTTGAGTTAAGGACACCTTAATGCATGGTTTTATAAGGTATCTACTCAGCCATTTCCTTGGGTGACAATTGAATTCGAACAAAAAAATTATAACTCTTCGCCTCTTGGTGAATTAATTAAAATAATTTAAGTGTATTTTAGTTTTCCAAATATTAAATTTAGGGATTGAAAATTATAAAACAACCTCTAATTATGATCATTAAAAACGACTTGGTATAATATTTTGGAATACACTTAAATGATTTTTAAATGAGATGAGGAATTCAAATACCTTGAAAATATTTCAAATATGTTGTAAATATTTTCATTTCTAAAGATTAAACATTGTTTTAATTAAACTATGTTTGATATCTTTTAAATAAACTACATTGGATACTAGTATATATGTTCTTGTATAGATATATTAAATTTCAATTTATAAACTTTGTATATTACAACGTTAGTGTTTATAAAAATTTTACTAATACTCTTAGTTTAGATGAAGTATAATTAAATTTTTTGTTCTTTATGAAATTAAATTTTAAATAAAAAGTCACATTTTATAAAATATTTCCCTTTATGGTTATGAATGTATCATTTTACTTATCACTTTATAATTTTTAAAGATAATGTTTATAAAAAATTAGGCACACTTGGGCCAGCCCTTTAGCCAGGCCATGGGAGGCAGCTCACGCTAGGTCGCTGAGCCTAGCTTTCAACCTCAGCTTAGGCTAGCCCAAGCATGGGAATAGTTTCCCGGAAGGGAACATATGAGTACAAGAGTGTATGAGTGTGCCATCATTGGTGTGAGGCGACTGTGAGGTAGGGGTAGGCTGAGGCCTGCAGGGGGAGGTGGGAGCCCGTGTATAAGGCTCCCCAGTGTGTGCAATGATTTCTGATCACATGAAAAGAGTCCCAAGAATATAAATAGGCCACTAACATCCTGTTGATTCAATGTGGGATGCAGATTTTTGGGTAAAACAGGATCCGGTCCATTGGACCGCGTTGTGCATGATTTGGGTCGTCGATCATGTTTTAGCGGTCGACCATTAGAAACCTTGGAATACATCTGCATTTTCGTTCACCATCCGATCTGGTGCATATATAATCCCGACTGTCCAATATTTTTAAAATTCCTCATCGAACTAGGGCCATCTAATCTAGCCACGGATCAAATCCATGTTTTCCATCACTTTTAAATCCTGCGGATGCACCCCGACCATTAGATCAAGTCCAGATCAAATCTCAGTTGTCAGTTCAATTATCTATCTTCCTATCCTGTTTTTTCCTATTATTCTCTTCCTTATTTGAACCAGTAACCCCAACACTCTACATTGCACCATTTTCATCTTTGACAGTGACCCTTCTAGCACGCTCCTTTCACGCATCTTCCACAAAGACCATACGCCGGTCTATTTAAATACCAAAGAGGCCTCAGATATTATGCAAGTGTACTTAAAATATTCTCTAAAATTCTAGTATAATATAGTTTATAAAAGAAACCCTTTTCACCCTCAAGAATCCCTCATCTTTTCATCTACCTCTAGAACCTTCTTAAAGAACCTCCGAGTTTCTCCAGATCCCCCCCTCCTCCATGAACTAAGGTAAGGGAATTTATTATCACCTTGTCATGTTTTTGGGGGTATATTAAAATACCTATATACTCAGGTGAATATATATATTTAAACCTATGGTTCAGATAGAAATTTCCCTTAATCTAACCCTAAGGTTTATGTTTTTGAGTTGAGGAGTTTTAAAGAACATAAAAGTGCATTTTACACATGATAAACATAAATAGGTAATTAATATATATTTTTTATTATTTGTATAAACCTTTTATGAATATATAAATGTGTGTATGATCGTATGGCTTTGGTAGGATACCCTCAAATACTCGACCCTAGGTCCATCGTATTTTTGGTTATGTAATCTTTTCAAACATGAAGGTGTATTTTCTTGCCTCATGCAATATATATATATACCTTATATATCCGAATATACATATGTAAAACCTTACGGTTTTATATAAACCCCCTTATGTCTAGATTTAAAATTTTCTATAACATTGAGTTTCAATGTTAATGAAGAACAACCAAATGCAAGGGGTTATATTTTGTATAAAAATTTTATATACTTTACATACCTGATTATGTAAATTTTAAAGATATATATATAACCATACAGTATTTTAAAGAACCTCCTTGAGGATCATTTTCAAGTCCTCTATACTTTATGTTTCAAAGATGATGTAGGAATTTGTTATATTTTCACACACACACACACACACACACACACATATATATATATATATATTCATATACAGTAAGCATGGTCTCACACAATGAGATAGTTTGTGTATCTCACCTTCTGGACCACTTATAAAATCCTTCAACATTGAACTTCTATGATTAGTTGATGTTTTTGATTAATAAGTAAGTAACAACTAACTTTGGTGTATGACCAATTAGTGTACTCGATTATACATATGAGATATGAATGTTACAAAAAAAATATGTATATACATAAGTATTTTAAATAAGTAAACCATTTAAATTTCACTCTATGGTTATAAATCCTAGAACCCCTGATAATTTTATGACATATGGGTGTTAATGGGTATTTGGTATTTTTTGTGGATGAGTTTCTTGATTTCTATTTTTGAAATTATGGTGTGTTATACAAAATCATATTTGAAATAAATGTTTGAACATCTACACATTTTAAACCCTACATGAAATTTTTGGTTTACATTTTAATTAATTATGCATCATATGAAATTCCTAGATATCATTGATTAATATGGTTTTAGAATTTATCATCATATGTGACAAAATTTTTATTTCTTTTAGTGAACTAGTTGTCCTCACATATACCAAAATATACGTATCATGTTTACCATTCAGAGACATAGTCATGTAGTTGATGGAATTTTATTAAAATTCAAATGCATGATTCACTTTATATATATATATATATATGTAAATGTGATAGGATGAAATTTAACCCTCATGACCAATTGCATTAAACATGGAATTTTTCAAGGTGGTATGGGACACATTGAGTAATGTGAAATAAGGAAACAAGAAATATAATTACTCACGTTGGTATGGGAAACTTTGAATAATGTGAAATAAGGAAATGGGAAATATGTGGCACTTGAAATGATAAGTAATAAGTAATTCACTAAATCAGAGTTGTATGTGCACTTTGATTTTGAGTGTTGAGGAATACATTGTACATAGTAAGTGTTGGGTGGGGCCCAATATATCCCCTTAGTGCATCAGTAGGTCTCATGAGACAAACCTCGATCTGGGCACACAGTCTTAAAAAAATGATTATTTATGGTCTTGGCATGAGGCCTTGACGGTATGGTTATATTGTCCCGCATTGTGCATTCCCCCATTAGGAAAATAGTATTGATGCTTTATGTGGTTATTATACTAGTAGAATAACCCTTATTATGTTATGTTATTGCTACGAAATTTAATTAACCAAGAAGATATTCAACTAGTAGAATATTCATGGTTAAAGAGGTTATGTTATTGAGAATCAGAAGAATTAAATGTTATGGAAAAGTATTTATGCAGTGCTCAGAGATTCTTTAGCCGGTTTATGTTTCTCACTAGTAAAGAATGAAATTGAATTTTTATTTAAGCGCTACTCGAATCATGTAATACTCTTAGTTATAAAACTTTGTACCTGCATATTCACATGTCATACTTATAAAAGTTAGAACGTCTTTCACATATAATTTTGAATTATCATGATTATAATTTAATCATGTTCCCTTGTAATTATATTAGTGTTGTTTTAAATTGTGAACTTATATTTATTAGACAATTGTTATGGTATGTTACAGGTGTTACAAAAATTTTAATAAAATGTTTTGTGGATATTTTTAATCAATGTTTTCAAAAGTTATACTGTTTTATTATGTTATTTTTTTAAACCCCTTACTAGTCAGTGGTATGATCACCCTACGTTTTTTTAATAAAACATTCAGGTGACATCTTTCAATAGAAGAAGCTTTTCAAGAGTAGCTTATTTTCCAGAACCTGAACTGAATTCGATCCTATTTAGGGGACATGATGTGTACTTTATCAGTGCTTTTTTTGGTTAAATATGGCACATCATGTTATGAAGGCACCTACTCTGGGCATTCTATGGTTGGGTACTCACAACGATCATTCTAGATAAGATCACTGGTTACGGTTATTCTGGATATAATCATTCTAAATATGATCATTTCTGGTTATGATCATTCTAGTTGCGGTTATTGGGTACAATAAAATACAATTTGAAAACAAAGAACTATCTAGATATGATAAAATACAATATAATAAGGATGATCTTCCTAGATACGATTCAAAACAATCTAAAGATGAAGATCTGACAAGATATGATACAAAACAATATTATAATGAAGAACATCCCAAATATGATACAATATAATATGAATGTGATTCATTCCCATTCGGTACCATATCTTTCCTTTTCTTCTACCTGAATACAGTTGTTTCGAAAACAAATAAGTGTCTCATCTTCCATTGACATCACCTCTTCTATCAGCACCACTTCTATAAAAACCACTTTCCATTGGCATCCCCTTTACCATTGGCACTATGTTTCATCGACACCACCTTTCATCAATGCCAATTTTTATAATTTCACCTAGAATACATTTGTTTTAATAGAAAATTAATTCAATCTTGATATGAATTTTTTTGAAAGAAAATCCGCACTGCGTCTTCAATTTGAATACAATTGTTTTATGATAGTTTTGAAAAAAATTGGTACCATTACTTTCTCTGTGCCATCCAGATACAATAAATCTGAATACGATTCCTTTCTAATTGTTTTAAAAAAATCTGAATACGAATATTTTCTGATTGTTTTGAAAAAAAATCATTACAACTTCATTCTTGCTACCATCAGAATATATGATAAATCTAAATACGATTATTTTCTTATTGTTGTGAAAAACAATATAAATACGATTTGTTTTCGATTTTCAACATCTCTTTCACTCCCACTTTATTCTATAAATATTGCATCACAATTTCTCAATACAAATCATGAATTTTATTAAATACAAATTAGTAATGCATCATCGTAATTAATTCAATTGTAGTCACAATGTCTTTGATTATCCAGAAAAACAAACACCACTTTCTCATTGTATTTAGAGTGAATCTGATGACCATCTACTTCTATCAAGATGTTTTCACTTTCAAATCCTCTTATTCTCTTTACAATAGACTTTCAAAATGATTCCTATTTCTATCAATACCAGCAATTGTACAAGTGTTTCAAGAAAAAAATTGAATCAAATCGGAATACATTTCTTCTTTAGAATAAAAACCTATAACCAACAAAAAACTTCATTCAAACCCTTTTGTTCTGAATTCTCAATCATCCACATCCTTTATTTCTTCAACATACATATAGATTGAAAACAAATACAACCAAAAAACAAAATGGGCCTAACAATCTCCCCCTTTGTATTTTTTGTCAATACCCACTTCAAACACATCAATAAAAACAATGAGTGGTATTGTTTCCTTTCATACTCCCCCTATTTCTTTTGACATTCTCTCCCCCCATTATCTTTTCTCTCCCACTTATTAACAACCAAATTCAAAGGGGACATCATGATAAATATCTCCCTTATTCGTGAATGATCTCCATTTTCAGAGGTTGGGAATTATCTTTAACAAGGATATCACATGAATTTCTAAACAAAAAACCTTTAACTAAACAACTATAAGTCTACTTGGGCAAACCCAGTATAGAAAACAAGGGTGTATAATAAAGGAGATCAATGTTATCCTAAACATGACTTTCATGAAATATATTTACCATATTTATTTTAGCATTCTCGTAATTGGAGTAATTCGTGATGGAATTTTTCAATGTCAAAAGTAATTAGCACCCATCTTGACAAACACATAAGAATGTTCAAATGTATAAAAACACAACTTTTCAAAACAAATTTTTTCACATCCTCATTACTATCTTTTGTAATTAAAGTAAGAGACTAATAAATTCCATATTCCTTATTTACACTCTATAAATACCCTATATGTTAGAAAAAGTATACCAAGATATTGAGAATAATGAGGAACCTCGATTTTTTGTTAGAAAAAACAATTCGACTAAGATAACTCTCTCAATATTTCCTTCTTATTTTTATTCTTGGATTTTTCATTGAATGTTATTTCTTCTTTTTTTCATTCATATTGTGTTTTGTAACATATTTAATATTATATATTGAATATTCTAATGAGGATTTCAACATTTCTTCATCTTTAGGAATACCCATGTTACAATCAGCTATTTCCATGCTATCCATTCTTATCTTTTCCTCTGGAAAGGTAGTTGAATATGTTTTGACATCATGTCCTTCTTTCTCACATTCTCTATTTATGGATATATTTTTTCATCATTTCTCATTTCTTCATAAGTATGCATATTCCTTTCTTCTTACACTTTTTTTTATTCATCCAATTTCCTAGCCAGGTCAATGTGTTCTGTCCAAACAACTGAGAACTATTTATTTTTAAATTTAGAACACATGTCTTTATTGACATCCAAAACATATGACGTATGAGAATTGTTAAGAATATTTTCTTGTGTTTCAAAAAACAACAAGGCATCCTTTTTCATGGTTTCTAGGTTGCTCACACCCCTCACAAATATTTTTCAATGGTTGGATCCAATTTTCAATATTTACTTCATTCTTCTCTGATTTCGTCAATACAACCTTCTCCGGCTTCTTTATTTGATGTAATTGAACCCCCCTCAACCAATGCCTTCCATAAACTTTGGAATAATAGTAGTGTTATTGGTTGAACCCACACATATTCTATGTCTGTCTAAATCCTCCACAATGCTAGCAATATCTATAAAAGGAGTATTTGCCTATGAAACTTTGATACTGTCCATAATTTTGAATGTGTTTCTCTACCACTATCTTCTCTTTCTTTTATAATCCACCAACCTCTATTTTATCAATAGGATTCTTCCTTTTCTTTTCAATAATATTTGAATTATAAGTATTGGAATAATATCTAGATTTTGGATGTTTCAAAACATTTTTGGACTCGTGGTACTTTGAGACCTCTGAATTCCCACCCTTGTTGATCTTGGTCACATAAATAACATTCCCAATTTTCTTCTTTTCCAAAACAATTCCATTCATATTGTCACCCTTTTTAAGTAATTTTTTTTATCCTTATCAGGTTTATCCTTCCATGAACATCCACTAATTTTAGTGATCGAGTTTTGGAAACTTTTATCTCTCAATTCATCTTCAGATAACTTTTATTGGTCATATCCCAACTCTTCTTCCTTTCCCTTCGGCTTCACTTCAAAATGATCATTAAGATTCCTTTATTCTTCAAGATATTTCTTCGAATCATCAATATCTTTCTATATATTCTCTTTCTCTTTGAAAAAATATCTATGATTTCTTGTTGAGGAAGATTCATCATCCAACTTTTTGTTTTTCTTTTCAAGCCTCATGTTCTTTCTCAAGAATTATTTCAATTATTCTTTGAAATGAATATTATGATGAGTATCTTATTCATCAGAACTGCTTCTTAAGAATTCACCACCATTCACTGTTGCAATAAACGTATTTTACCTAGTATGTTCAATAGAATTTTAGGATTCATCTTCATTTTATTCTTCTTCTTCTTCAACACAACTACTTTCATTACTGGAATAACAATCTTCATTAATTATTACAATGAATTTTTTGTCTTCAACATAATTTTTAACACCCTCACTATTATCTTCCTTAGAAAAAAATAATCACTTTTTGGATTTTGAGAAACTCCTATATTCTCTCTTGGATTAGAATTTTTTATTATCACCATTTTTCATACAAGATATTCTTGTCCTTATTTCTTCATCTTCAATTTCATCTTCATCACTTTCTTATTCATATCCTCTTTGAGGAAAATTGGAAACAAAATGACCAGTGGCTCAACCACCAAAACATATTATGTGAAGTTTACCTTTATACATTCCTTTAACTCTTTTCATATTCATAGAAAACAAGGACAACATTGAATCAAGATTTTTTGATACATCATTTTCAGAGGAAGAATCTAGAGATTCTTCTTCATCAAGAATCTTCTTTTCCTTTTTGGAATCATTAGAAGACATTTATCTTTCAAATTTATTTTTTCCTTTCATATAATTATCCCTTATCATTTCATAAGTAATGACAGTACTATGAAAATAATCAAGAGATATTGTTTTAGGATCTCTATCTTCAAAAGAGGAAAATTTTTCATCAAAATTATCAGGTAGGATTCTCAAGATCTTTTCAACCAAAGTAGAATCATCCAAATATTCACCATGACATATGATAGTACTTACTATGTCATTTACCCTAGTAAAGAAGTCCCCAATAGATTCTTTCTCATCCATCTTGAGATCTGCATACTTAAATATCCATATTTGTATATTTTCCTTCTTTAATTTTGTATTTCTTTCATATATATTTTTCAATTTATTCCATCTACCTTTGGTTATGGAAATACCCTTTACTCTAAAGAATTCAATTTTTGAAATTGATGACAATATATAATTTTTTTCCCTTAAAAAATTCTCTTGTTTTCTATTATCAATAGCTAAAAGTGGAGTTTTGACATCAATGAGAGGAAACCCAACTAATGCATCTTCAAGAACATCATAGCTGATAAGCATAAGATATAGAAGAGTTCTATATTTTAAGATATGATAGTACTTTCTGTAAATGAAAAGAATAACTTTTCCATTAACATAGTTCATGTTCTCCAATACAAAGGAATAAAAAAGGGAACCTTTCTCTGATACAAATTGAAAGTGCATAGTCGGAGTAATGTATCATTGAGAGGGGGATGGGGTGAATCAGTTATACTCTTTTTCTTTTATGTTTATTTTCAATCGAAACAACCTTCACCTCCTATTAGAGATTTCAATTCCCTGCTAAAAAAACTCAACACACATCCACAGGAACACAAAGATTTATAATGTTCATTATTCAATAAAAATAGCTATGTCTTAGGTATGGTTTTAAAATTATCCAATACAATAAAATCCACTAAGAAAAAAATTCCTTGGATTAAAATGAGTAGGAAGTACCCATAAACTCGTGCAGCTCTGTGAAATAATCCCACTACTGTGTGTGCACCCTCTTAGCACAATAGGGTAATACAATTGTTTCCTAACAACTCATGTTACCAATATTTTTTTCAATTCAACAAATGAATTCAAATTGTAATACAATTCATCATTTTCACACCCAGAATAAACGTAAAAACCACTAGGAATTTGTTATGAAACACTAAGTCCAATATTTTCTTTGTTTAATTCCTCCGAGTATGATTATTACAAAACAATAATACCAGTTCAATTATCTAATATTGTACAATAGACTAGATTTGACACCACTTCAATTTCCAAGTACAGTTGTCAATACAAATAGAATATGAATGATTCGGCGCCACCCAAGATAATTGTCAATCCGAATGTAATTGATCTCTTCTTCCCCTAAGAAACCCATAGCTTATCTCTCTTCTATAGTGAACAGTGAAAGTGTCCACCAAGTACATTTTAATTTTTACCCATTTATAGGTGACCCAAAACATGTTTAGAAGGGAATTCCAAAATGTTTCCTGCTAACACAAACTCTCCCACATTTGAATTTCACCTAAAATATCAAATCAATTATGAATTCGTCAATGCTTCTCGATTCCTCTCAAATCATATACAATCTTCAACTATTATTTTCCAAAATCCCATTTCTAATTTCCGTAAAATTATAATTGATGAGAAATACATGGGTCCGATCATCTAAATCCTATTCTTTCATGTTGATTTCTTCAAAAAAATGCTTGATATCATACCAATTGAATGTGTTTGAAAAAATTCACTTCTACTCTTGAGATACCATCAAAATTTTAAATGAAAGGCTCCCCCTTGATAATTCATTTATTAGTCTCCTTTTATTTTCTTTTCTATCTACCCACATCAGAAAACAAATCATCTCTAGAAACTAACATCATTCACTAACATGTTCTTGTATCATGAATTAATTCACGACTTTGAATTAATTGAGGATTAGCTTTAGCATCAGTTAATTTCAATTGAATATTGTTGTACCTTTCTATTAACTTCTGCTTCTTTTTGTTAATCTTAACCCAAGAATGATATTTTTTGTATACAAATGGTCTGGACACAATCATCTGGAATAAGATGATTCTAGATACAATTAATTCTGGTTATGATCATTCAGGTTACGATCAGTCTGGTTACAAACATTCTAGATATGATCATTGGTTACAATTATTCTATATATGATAATTCTGGATACGATCATTTATGGTTACAATCATTATGGTTATGATTTCAGGGTATGATCAAATACAATATGAAAACAAAGATCAGTTTGGATAAGATACAATAAAATATAATATGGTTAATCTTCCTAGATATGATACAAAACAATCTAATAGTGAAGATCTTACCAGATCTGATTCAAAAAAATTGGATAATGAAGATCTACTAGGATATGATACAATATAATCTGAATACGATTCATTATCAGTCGACACCATCTCTTTATTTTTCTTTTACCTGAATATGATTGTTCTGAAAAACAATCGGTATCTCATCATCCACCAGGATCACCTCTTCCATCGACACAACTTTGATCGACACCGCTTTCTATTAGCATCACTATTCCCATTGGCACCACTTTTCATCGGCATCACCTTTCATCGGCCCCACTTTTATTACATTCATCCGAAATACAATTGTTTTGAAAGATAATATTTTCAATCTAGATATGATTGTTTTGAAATACAATTGGAACCTCCTCTTTAATCTGAATATTATTGTTTTCTAATTGTTTTGAAAAACAATCATTACCACCTTTTTCTCACTGCCATCTGGATACGATAATTCTGAATATGATTCTTTTCTAATAGTTTTTAAAAATAAGTAGAATATGATTCTGATATGATTGTTTTGAAAAAAAAATTGGTACAAATTCATTCTCTCTACCATCCAGATATAATAAATCAGAATATGATTCTTTTCGGATTGTTTTAAAAAATAAAATTATTTTCCAATTGGTGGAGTCTCATTCACTCCCCCTTTCCTCTATCATGCTTTCATCATAATATTTAAATACAAATCGTGATTTATATGAAATAAAAATCATCAATGCATCATCATAATTAATTCATTCATAGTCATAGTGACTCCGATTCTCTAGAAAAACAAAAACCTCTTCCACATTGTATTTAGAGTGAATCCAATGGACATCTACTTCGAGTAAGATGTTTTCACAATGAAAACCTCTTCTTCTCATTATAATAGAATTTCACAGTGATTCCTATTTCTATCAATACCACATGTTGTACAATTGTTTCTTGAAATAAAGTGAATCAGATCAGAATTAATTTCTTCTTTAGAAGAAAAACCTATCACCCACAAAACTAACACTTCATTAAATTCCTTTCATTTTGAATTCTTATTCATCAACATCCTTTCTTTCATTATCATACCTATCGATTGAAAAAAAATTCAACCAAAACACAACTTGGGCATAAAAATTCATTTCCTGAAGGCCCAAATCAGGTGAATAATACCATTATTATAGCACTATTTCTATAGCACTACTACAGTGCCTTCTACATTACTACTACAATGCCTATGTAAGTCCTTCCCCACTAACATTTGAACTCATGTTTCCCATTTTTGATAATATTATTATGTTAAAATATTTCATTTTCATTTCATATGTCATTCTTTTGAATTATTTTTCTTTGTTAAATAAAAATATTAATTATATGGATTTTTTTAAATTCATTTTTAAATCATTAAAATTGTTAATAACTATTTTTTTACTACAAGATTCTATATTTATTCTTTTTAAGAAAAAAATTTATTATGAAAATAATATATTTAATCTTTACATTTTAATGACAATTATTAGGGATCCTTTTTTAGAAACTAATCACAAATCTGTTTATTCTTATTCAAAATACAATGATTTAATGGACAAAGTCTCACGTGGAACAAAACTGATCCAATCTGACACATCTAAATAAAGGTGGAACTTTGCAATATTATGGAACACCATATTACCCTCCCTTTTAATTAAAGAATATTAATAATGGAAATAATCTATATGTGCACACCACATATCATACAAGAGGATCCCAAAAAAAGAGATAGTAGGGTGATCCTTAACCAGATTGATAAGAGGAAGCCAATCCAATTCCAAAATAACCTTATGTCGACCCATATCCCATGAAAACATGAGACTATCATTGAATGAAATAAATTTATAAACCTACAAATAACAATTCCTAATAAGAAAACATGTGGCAGAGAATCCTAGGCTATCATAGAGGTCTCCTGACCGACTATTTATCCTTCGACTTAAGAATATTTAAATATAGCAACATTAAAATTCACCATTACAACACCCATTATAGATAAATAAAAAGACATAATGTGTTTCACTACTTGATCGCAAAACCCCTTCATCCAATAGTTGTTCGAGACCTTAATCTATAAAAATGATAGTTTTACCCAAGATTAATCAGTGAATAACATTTTTTTAAGAAGAATTTTTTTGGTACATCCAAACAAAATAATAAATTGTAAAGACACTAATAAAAAACCAATAAAAACTAAAATAGCCTTTATCAATGTTAGATAAAAGTGCTGATAATGGGACCCATCTTTGGTTATACAAAAACACTGATAAAGACCACGCTTTTCATCACTTTTTAAAGAATAGATAAATGACATCCTTTATCAGTGTTTTTATTTAGACTTGATAAATGGTGTTATTTATCATTAATTTTATTGAGCCCTGATAATGGGTTCTCCTATACAGCTTCATCCCACATTAGAATTCTTGTTTGGTCGGGAGACACTACATAATTCAGTGTATTTAGCTACCAAAAATGTGCCATGTCTATGGGAGATCGACACCCACATAAACCATCACACATGTGACCACATGGTCCAACATTGCCACACGTTGTCCCACCAAAACATCCAGCATATACGTGTGCACGTACCCCAACCCACCTACCCAACCAACATATACATGGGTCCTCTCCTCCACACGCCGACACATTTTTTATAAGTTAAAAAAATGTAAACATGAAAAAATTTAATATATATATATAATAAAAGTTAATTAATGGTTTATATTAAATATAAATATATAAATTAAATATAATTCAATAATTAAACAATTAAAAATTAAAAAAAGAAAGAAAATTACCAAAATTATTAATAAATCATTTTTTTAATAAAAATGAATATATATATATATTATAATTACTAATAAATTACATATATTAAAAATAAATAGATAAAATAAAAAAATTATTAATAAAAAACATGTCAATCTCTTATTCATATTTATAAAAAATTCAATCTATTTAAACTTTAATTAGATTTTAATATTTTTTAATACACGTTCATTTAATATTTTTTATTCATTGGTAATGTTAATTGTTTGTTTACTATTTGTATAATATAATTATTTTAAATATTTATTTGTTTTATATTTTTGTAAAATATTAATTTTCAATGTTATTATACATAATTATCCATTAATTTATTTAGTATTTATATATAAAAATATATTCATATTTAAAAATTTATATCAGTATATGTAAAATTTTATGAAATATGATTTATATAATAAAAAAACATGTTTTTAAATTATGAAAATAATATATTTGGGGGGAAATATTTCATAATTACAAATTAATATTAATTAAAAATATTTACTAATTGTATCTATTAATGAACATATAATTAAATATAATTTCTTTTTTCAATTTAAAATATATATAACATGTGTTACATTAATTTCACAGATATAAATATGTTATTAATATAGTTTTATATATAATGCAGACACACATAATATTTCTCTAATTTATTCCATTTTTAATATTAATTTTAGAATTATATTTATTAAAATATTATATTTAACATATATTGTGGTTCTAATATTTGAATTTTATTCATTATCAATATTTTTATTCAATATATTCTATTTTTAATTTTTATATTTTTTTCAAATTTATTCATTTTAATTTTTTTTGAATAGGTTGGGGTCAAAGTCCATTTATTGAAAATATGAAAAAGAACTAGAAAACATAGGATGAGATAAGAAAACAATTTTACCTCATTAGTAAATAATAGCTACAAAAATGGAGAAAATATTACAAAAAATATTACAGGCATCAAGGTCACAGGGCCATCAGAAAACTCATATTTCGACATCAGGCATAATCATTCAAACCACATGAGAGAGTGCTCATACTATGGTGTGAAAATCATACACACTGACCAAGAGGACGTCGACCCTGTCTCCATGACATAGCCTACTTCAATTTTTCCAAACCATCATCAACAAAATTATCCTCAGAAATATTATTTATTTCTTCTTCTTTTTCAGAATCATTGATACATCTATGTCCATCCTCCTTACTACCATCAGAGGAAAATGCATCAAAGGGATTATGGGTGTTAAAGATACCTATAACATAATTTCTCATTGCCTTGGATGGTCTAGTAATATTAAAAACTATAGGAACACCTTGAAACTTTTCTAGGTTTTGAGAGATCCTATCTGATATCCAAACTAAGGAACTTTCCAACTTAATTTTAGTATTGGTTGCTAAAAGATACTCTTGTTGTATGAACTAAGTGATGGTTGTCACCATTTCCCATTTATCCACTACTATAAGATGGATTTAAAATTGAACCCCTTTTCTACTGCACATATATTTGATATAATATGTTCATCCATATGTTAGGACCTCATCACAACAAGTTTATACCTGGTAACTCCCTTGTAAAGAGACACCACACTACATTGTGTAGAATCTAACACTACCATTTAACATTTATTTTATGGTTTCTTGGAACCAATATTTCATCATTATAGGAATGATACCTATAATTAGTAGAATTATAGAATCTGATTTTAACATGATTATAGGTGTGTCTAATATGAAACTAGACAAAGATATAATCTAGACACAAGGATACCTTGAAGCATCAGTTTTATCTGCCATAGTTCAGTATTGTAGTAGCCAGAACTATTCATCTAATCTGGCCTTCAGGCCATCTGTTTGGTCCTATTATTGCTTAAGGCCTTTGGGCCACCCAGTGACTCTGGGTTATTAATACTTTTATGCCACCTCAAGGCCTTTGGTCCAACTCAAGGACTTTGGGCCACCCCACAACCTTTAGGCCACCTGAGGTTTAGATACCGACTCTATAAGGAACATGCTCTAGATGATGATTTAGGGAAGGCTCATACAATATAGAATGGCTAACCTGATTTGGAATAATGAGAGGGTATGGAATTTTCCATCCATACAAGTCATGTGCACATTTTCATATGATAACTAAATGACCAGTCATGCGAAGGTGGAGAGATTCATAACGATATAGATGATGGGGAGGGGAAGATCCAAGTAGTGTCTTGGCTGATTCTGGCCTTAATCCTCTCAGACTTTTAGGTCATGTAATGTTTCTCTATCCTATGGGCCCTTTTAGGGGTCCCCTTAAACCCTTAAAAGACATATTTTCCAGAAATTATAAAATTATAAGGCCTTCAGGCCATATAATCATAAATTATGTTCATCACCCTGTTGTGATTCAAGTTTATGATCAAAATTTCCATATTCATCCTCTCCAGGTGTATCCCCAATAAATTCAACAACAGATTTGTATTTCTATACAATGATATTATGTCATGACTTATTAGATATAATTAAATAACAATTCACAATCTCCACCTCACCCTATCCAATATGCATATTCATGGAGGAATGAGGTTCTCATTAGCTTTAGGGTCATCTTGATTTCCAACCACATATATAAAGTCCAGAACATCCTCGGAAGAATCATAAGATGGTCCAATATTATGAGCAACACCAGTAGATGAAGTGGTGGGGCACCCATGAATTCCTTGTTCCTTCCCATTATCCTGATCGAATACACCCTCTATCAAGATCTTATCCATGATCTTTCTCCTATATACTTTATATAAGTTTCCTTTTATATTAAATATTTAATCATTTAAGTTCCTATTATAGAATTATTTGGAGTTCCCAATCGCATTATAATATACCTAATAAATTGGGCTCTTCTTATACTTAACATGTAGGTGAGTACCATCACTATGAGTGGAAATCATTACCTTCTCAACGAGTGTTGGAATAAGATCCACATTAACGAAAATTCACAAAAAAATGACATATTCTAACTTACCTTGTCACTTTTTCAAGTCTAATTGGAACTCTTATTGTTGTGGAACTTTCAGGAAATATCTTTTGCACCATAGGACACAATTCCACCTGTGAAAATTAATCCAAATGAGCCTAGAAACATTCCAAATTTTTGAAAAGTTAAAATATAGAATCCATACATTCAGAAAAATAGAACCAAGATTTAGATACAAAGATCCAAATCTCAATGTGTTCTACTTTATTTCATCCATGGGAAATAATAATTGGAAGAACCCAAGACAGATTGAAGCATAGCACTAATCCAAAAATTCGCAAAAAATCCTAACGAATAAATCATCAAGATTTCATTGTTTCTTTCTTTTAGATAGATTAATCATCATAATAAGAAAGTTTTTAACCATACCCAACCTTTCAGAGCTGACCTCCGAACTAGCTACATTGAGACCAAAATAAACCTTTCAGATTATTTGATTTGTCGATGATTCTTTGGAAAATGCGAGCAAGCACACACCTTATTCAACTGCATATACCTAACCTTGATGAGATATTCCCTCTAGAGGGACGACGTGGTTAGTGGAAGTGACTCTATAGTTCTCAGGTCGATTACCTGTATAAAATAACCATTGTATCTATATACATCAAATGTGAACCCTTTCCTATATCATTTAAATGCATTCTTTTAATAATATTATTTATTCATTAATAAATATACTTTTTTAAATATTTTTTTCATTCATTCGGTTTCAAATTTTCATTTGTACAATACTTTGATAATTTTTTCATCTTTTATATTTATTTATTCAGGTTTATTCATTAACATTGACTTTTTTTCATATGGTTTTAATTTATATAATTAATGTGTATATAATTTAATTTCAAAATATATATTTATAAATATTCATTTTTAATTTTTTTAATAAACTATATAGTTAATAACACTTCTTCATTTTTCAAATTTATTCATTCTTCTTATTATTTATTTCTTTAATAGACTCTACATATTATAAAATTTATTTGTTCAATTTAACATATATGAAACTTTTATTGTCTATATATATATATTAATTCCATGCCTAAATTTACGTAATTAATGCAATCTTATATAATAACACAAACATAACATTTATGTAATTTATTCAAATTTTAATATTTATTTTAAAATTTTATTATTAATATAATATATTTAATATCTTATGTTTTCCATCGGTAAATTTTATTTATTCACATTCAATATTATTTCACATAATATTATTCAATCATTTTTAATATTTTTGAAATATTTTCTTAGAATTTAATCATTTTCTAATATTTATTTATACATATCTATTTACTATGTTTTGATATTTTCAGATTTTATTCATCTTTATTTCCATATATATCCATATTTATTTCTTTAATATTTTTTATAATTACTAAAAACTATCAATTTTTTTAATATTCTTAAATTCTATTTATTTTTAAATATTCAATTTCACTCTTTTGTTACATTCATGCATTTAAGAATATATATTCCTTAATAATTTTAAAAATATATTTATAAAATTATAATTGAAAATAATTATGTTTATATTTAAATATGAATATTTTTATAAATCCATATTTTCTATATTTATAAAATTATATATTTATAATTATAAATAAATATATTTATTTTAAAAAAAATTCTTAAATAAATATTAATATATAATTATAAAATAATAATAAATTTATTTTAATTATAAATTTATTTTCTATATTTTTAATTATATATATTAATATATTAATAAATATATATATATATGTATAATTCTATAAATATATTTATAATTATTTGAAAATATATATAAATATATTTAACAATATAATTTTTTATAATAATAATAATAAATATATATCTACAATTATATTTATAAATACATATTTATAATTATTTTACATATTTTTAATTATAAAATAAATAATTAATATATTTGTAATTATAATTATGTAGACTTATATTTATAAATACATATTTACATTTCTTTAAATATCATCATAATTAGATACATTTCCATTTATTTATAATTATATACACTTACATTTTTTAATAACATTAATTATATTATTACATATTAATTATATAGTAATTTATTAGATCTCTTTTAGCATTGCAAATGATATTTCTTTATCAGCACTTTTATAGTGACAATAAAAAGATATATTTATCGGGGATATAATATAAAGCGTTGATAAAATATTTATTTATCATCGTCAATATTATAGCGCTGATAAATAGGGTTTTATCAAGGTATAAAATTTTATAGCTCATAAACCCCCTCTTTATCAATGCTTTTTTAAAATCACTGATTAAACCATTCAAGGTCTTACAAATTTAACACTAATATAAAAAATATCTCCTGTTGTTAATGCTATCACAGATGTACAACTCTTCCATTAATTTCTCTTGGCCTTAACTCTAAGGAATCAACCCTCTCAAACCCAAAGGCATGATGCTATTTATCAGTCTCATTATAGTTTCCTCGATGCTCGTCACCTCCCTCAGGCATACCGATCACCACTGCTTGTAGCCACCTACGAAATCCATTACTTAAATGTCATTTTTCAATTATGATTCCAAGGAAAATGAGATTATTTGGAGGGATTTAAATCTATTTTCCTAATGAGAATGATTAACATTGAATATGGTGAATATTTTTATTTTTCCCCTCCATTAAAAAGTTTTGTAGCATAAATAAAACAAAAACTACACTATATATATATATTCATAAGATCATTTTAAAATAAGTCTATACTCAACATCAGTACCTTAGTATGGTTTCAATAATGCTTCAATTCAATATGGAAGTCTAATATATGAATTTGATTTATTTTCACTGTATTAGTCTCCCTTCAATGAAGCATGGAATGCCTTTAAAAGAATTTATTTAGTATATATATGATTTTACATTCTATTTATTTTTTTATTTAAGCACATATAATATTTATCTTCCTTAAAGCTATGCAGTATTTCAAACATATTATTTGATACTTGTTGACTATAACATCCAAAAGGATTACCTCAGTATACATCCATTTGATTACATAAAACATGAAATTCATTCATTTTATTTTTGATGTTTCTATGTAAATAAAATTTTTGTAGAAAAACTATATTTTTTTTAAAAAATATATAAGTTTTCACACCTTGAGATTTTAGAAAAATATCATTAGGTTCGATAGATTCAATGTGAAGAATCGATCTTTAATGACCCATGAGATATTGAACAATTATAACATAACCATTAAATTGACTAGTATATATAATATTAACTAGTTTACGAAAAATTATATATATTTATAAAAATTTATTACTAAATATAAATTATTTATAAATTATTAGTGAATAATTAATCATTTTTTATTAAATTATTTTATTCTTCAAAACTATATTTCCTGAAAAATGATTTTTATTGATTTTCTAGAAAAAAATATATAATTAATTTTCGTAACAATAATTTATTGATAAAATTATTATAATTTTTTAAATAATCATATTAATTTTAACTTACGATGAATCTTTGGGATTCTTTTATAAAATATTTATTTTTTAATGAATACTAAAAAATATCAATTTTTGTAATAATTTCATTTCTTTTCAATAAATTAAATAATTTAAATGTCCCATACGGTTTTGAATTTTATTTTAATTAATATGAATATTATTTATATATATTTAATAAACTTTATTACTTTTTAATCATCATTATATTGGATTTTAGTGTTATATTATTTCTAGGTTTAATATTTTTTTATCTGAAAACTATTTTAAAGTGCATAATGTTTCCCAATTTTAAATAATAAAAATAACCCCTAATTATTAATGATTTAAATTAAATTTATAGATTATATATCAATAATTATTAATTTATATTCATACACTTTATTTACTAGTCATATAGTTAATATAAAATCATCATTTACTCGAAAGATGTAGTTCTTGAAAAAAATATTTTTCGTCGCTTCTACAGGTTAAATTTTAAATTAAAATTTTATAATAATATAAAATTAATTTGGAAAAATATATTCCATGTTTGGAATAATAATTATTTAAATTATCTAATATTTTTAACTTTATTTTTTACCATAATGAATAGTGAAAACATTAAAAATTAATTATCACGGTTAAGATTAAAACGGGATTACATTAGGTTAAACTAAAAATATAATTATCAAAATTACATAATAACTTGTATAGAATATCTTTTATCGAACTATTTTGACCTTATAATGTATAATTATCATGAATGGTCTATATTTGGTAAAAATGGAAATTGGAAAACATGGTTATATATTTTTAGTTTCACAAATATACATGTGTGCCACACACATCACTTATAAAAACCGACCCCTCTCCTCTCCTCTTAAAACCCTAAAATCCCTTTGGATAAGACAATAACTACCAATATGACTTATTAATTTCCATAACCATTACCTAGAGAAAATTTTTTCTCATAAAACCAACCTAAGAAGTCTTTTGGTGCATTCATAAGAAGGTTTTTCAAATAAGTGATATCATCTTTATCCGTGTATTTTAGTATTTATTATTCACCATCCTTAAAATATTATTTATTTTTTATGATATCATAAAACATATATCTAAAATATAATTAAATTGACTGTATTTTTATTTAATAACCTAAATATATCTCTTCTTCCATCAAATGGGATATGGAATTATCATTTTTTTGATGATGGACTACCGCTTCACAAACTGGTATCATTCATTTTTCATTATTATATCTCATGGAATGTTATAATGATTTATTTGAAGTATATATATTTTATTTTTAACATATTTATACTTATTTAGTTATTATATCCTGTATAAAATTTTAATTTCAATTTTTTTGGGTGATATGATAATATCACTTGTGTTTATGGTGGAGTACCCCCTCTGAAATCAATGTGATTAGTTTTTCAGTAATGATTTATATAGAATGTAATAAGGAAAAAATTAATTAATATAGGTTATATAAATTAAATAATTATTATATTAATGAAATATTTATTATTATTAAAAAATAATTGATCATTTTCTTTCTTACACTGAAAATGATAATGTCGTTCATGCGTACGTGTGGACTATCATCTAACGAAGCGGTGTGATTTGTTTCTCATGACCAAAATAAATGGATGATATATATAACATTATTTAATGAAATGAAATTTTATTTATTATATTATTATAATTATGTAATTATAAAATGTTTTTTATCATATTTTTATAATGATCCCTGGAAAATGGAAATATTAGTCATACGTACATACGACTTACTGTCCCTATATTCATAACATGGTTTGTTTTTTATTACCATATTTCGTGATTGATTTTAAAATTATAATTGATGTATAAATATAATAAATATTTTATGGTTATTATTTCTTATATATTTAAATAATTACATCTTTGTTCAAGGAAAACACACCAAATTAATTTTCATACAATGAATATAATAATCTCAAAACACTCGACATGGACTTAAATAATTATGTATTTAATTATTTCATTAAAAATAAATAAAATAAATGATTTAGGTATAAGTTATTAATCCTGGAAAATTTTATTAATAAATAAAATATTTAATATAATTTTATTATATAGTAGGTTTGAACACGTATTATGAAATTTAGATTAGAGGTACATGCTTTCTTATCTCAATTTTAATTTAGCTGAGAAATATAGCATATTCAACATTTTTTTTATTTTTTGGGGTATACAATTCCCATTTTATATGTAATTTAATTAATCATTCATATATAATAATATTCTAAATATATATTTTAATTACTTCATCCTAGTGGATTTGAATTGAATGTTTCCAAGTGGTACAAAATTTCATAACACATTTTCTTTTCATTGGGTTATATTACATCATCATTGTATATGAGATTCTATGATTATGTATGTAATTAATTTTGATTATGTTATTATTTATTTCCAATTTTTTTGGATTTATATTTTATACACAATTATTTTATTAATGATCTAATTCAATGGTATGATTTTCGTAAGGCTTATTCATCTCAATTTTTATTTTTTTGAGACAAACGTTTATGATGTGCAGCTATATTTATTTGTGAGCTGTATATACTTACCTTTTACATGTTATATAAGAAATTAATTATGTTCATGGTATTTAAATTATAATGCGATATTATTCTTTCATGGATCTTATGATTAGAGAGTTACCAAAGTGGGAAATGAATTATATTACTATATCATTTCATTGAGGATTGTTTATGTTCAAGGTTCTTTTAGAGAAAATAATTTTAAATTATTTATTGAACCACATATATTTTATAATCATATGGTTATGAATTTGGTTTGCATGTTTAATTTATATTTCATTTCGAATTTAATAAAAAAACATCAAGAAATTCATTTTTAAGTGATACTGATCTAGTATCTTCATTTAGATCATGTATCTTTATCTTCCAAATTCATGTTTTATAAATTCTTTTCCAAATTTTTATTTTCAAAAAATAAATTATTTCCTAAATCTATTTTAGATGACCTTTTTTGTTATTTTAAAAAGGTTTTAGAAAGATTTTTTTTTATCATTTTCTAAATGGGTCTCTTTTTACTCCCTTTTTCAAAATGGTTTGAAGAATATTTTTATATTTAACACTTATAAAATTAAAGGATTTTCCCATCATCTTTTACATTATTTTACATGGATTTTAATAGGTATGATTCTAGGTTTTCTCTTATAAACTTATTTTCACAATATTTTTTAGATTTTTAATGTTTTTCAAAATGAAAAGTTTATTTTCCTCAAAAGGGTTTTAATGATATTTTAATGGTATTTTCATTAATTAAAATAAATATTCCTTTTTTACTTATTCTTCTGTGGGTATGTTTTTTAATGATAATATCCACATTCTTTCTCTGGATGTATCAATATTGTTTCAACGATAGTGTGTGGACCCCATTTATTTTCCATGGTTTAATCATTATTGAAAGTGATTGTTATGGAAGTTGTTTATTTTCCACTGGTTAATCAAATTATTAAAAGAATAGAGTTTATTTTAATGATTATATTATGAATTGAATTCTCTATTTAATTTTTTCTTGCTGGGGTTCTTGGAAATTTTTTATAATGATGGGTAGTTCCATTATAAACCAAGTATGGGTGGTTCCGTTATAAACTAAGGACTGGTGGTCACATTATTAACTGAGGATTGGTAGTTTCATTATAAATCAAGGATGGTTGATTACATTATGAACTATATATGGGTGGATCTGTGATAAATCAAGTATGGTTAGGTCCACGATACCCCTTTAATTCATTGGGTACACAGAAGACCATTGTCAACTATATTGGTTATTCAATTTGTAAGACTGATATAAAGATTATCTTCCAAGGTACAAAATAGTTTTATTTGTGATTTCTATGGGTTTTTAATTATTCGATTATTGAATATTGATAACATATGGATCAGGATTAATTATTTTGATGAATCTTTCCTTTGTGAAAATCTTAATCGATGTTTTCAGGTTTTATGATCTAGGTATTAATTTTTATGAATATTATTGTGTTATGACTATGTAGATTGATTATGTCATCATTAATTTATTTTATTCTTATGTTCACTGATGACATTCAATTGATAATTAATTATTTTAACCTTAATGATTATTTGATCTACCCATTATTATGTTTCTTTTTCCCTTGGTTATTAGGAATTATATTGAATGAATTATTCTTAGAATGGGTTGATATGGATGATGATGATGATGATGAATTAATGATTAAGAAAATCTGGGTAAAGTGGGATAAATTCTCATTTAATGACATGGGTGTTATTTATATAATAGTTTTTCCTAATCCTATAAAACTCTAAACCTAATTGGTCTTTGAGAATGTATTTTTTCCGACATTTATTTTGGATATTTTATGTTTTGGACGGTGAATATTGGGTCACCTTCATTTTTAACAAAGTAAAAATTATAATGTTTATGAATTTTACACCTGATTCCAGAGTGCAGTTTTGGAGATAATATATTTGGAATCAGAGGAAGGTTTATATTACTTTGGAGATGAACATTTTTTCATGTGAGGATATATTATCATTTATGGATACCATCATAGGGATTTAAAATTATGTTTTATCATAAGTTCAAAATTCATATTCACCCCTTTTGAGGTTTTATGTAATGATATCTTAAAGTGATTAATTAAATTTTAGGATATGTTTATTTCGATTGATGTATATGTAAATAATAAGAAAAATGTGATGTACGAATTTACATTTTGTGGTAAAAAATTAGTTATTGATAAAATTTAGGGTTTATATATTCTTGAATATTGAGGAAATTATGAGGATACATGTTTTATAATATAGATGACCAAGGAATTAAAAATTTATTTTCATACCAAGTAATTCATGTTATTTCAAAATAATTTTTATATTTTTTTGGTATTGTCAGCTAAAAATTATGATATATCCATTGAGGTTAAATAAATATTTAATTTTTAGATTATTGAGGTTATTTTATATTTAATGTTATTAATTTGTGGAATTATTTAATTTGAACATTTTTTATTACTATTGAATTTTGGATGTTAATTTATTAATTCATCGTATGTATGGTTATTCAATTTAGGGAATTATCTGACTGTGTTCTAACCATTTTGGTTTTGGATAATGTATAATGATATAAATAATATATTTTAACCATATTATTTTTATGTATAATCCTTTAAAAGTTTATTTTAGTGATTTAGGCATGAAAACATTATCTTGAATACTCATCATTTGGAGATAAAGATGAAATTTTGGTGGGAATTGATAAAATGATGAAATAATGTACATCAAGTAAGTATATATCCCTATGATCATAGTATATATAGAATTATAAATTAATATAGTCTAGAAAAATGACCTTGAAAAAAAAAATTCCTTTACAATCATTTCTGATGATGTCAATGGACATTTTCACACAACTTTGGTTTAATGTTTTGTGGTTGTTGACATTCTCATGATTGTTCACTTTCTTGTGATAAATCATATATATCAATACATATCATTTTTTGTAAATTATGATTTTATTACTTCTCTAAATCATCACTTTCCCCTAATTATCTTTAATTTGTAAACTGAGTGTTTTTATTCTATATGACCCTCATACTTACTTTTATCTCTTATCAAGATGATGTTTTATTTTCCCTATTTATGGTTTAAGTTTTAAACATAGATATTTTTTCAAATGTAATACCTTTGATTACTGAGTTCAAGTTCAAATTGTGGGGATGAAATTTATTAAAAGGGTGTTATAATAGCTAATGATTTTAAAAAGAGAGTATTATGTTCGATTGCGTATTCAACATGAAACATCGAGATTAAATGACCCAAGAAATATATAAACTTAATAACCCAAAAATAAATTGGTAGGTAAAAATTTTATTTACTAATTAATGAAATTTATATATATATGTAAATTAATAAGAATTATTTATAGGTTTTAGTAAATAATAAATCATTTTTAATTAATGTAATTTTATTCTTCAAAAATAAATTTTTCTTCAAAAATGTTTTTTATTATTTTTTTAAGAAATTATATTATAATTATTATTTCAAACTTTTATAAAAAAATTTAGATATAAATAACATAATTTTTCAAATAATCATATCTATATAACAATATGGTGAAATTTTGGAATTTGTTTTTGGAAAAACGAATCTTTTTATAAATTGGTAAAACACTAATTTGTGTAAATATATCATTTATTTTCAATAAATTAATTAATTTAAAATTTCCATTATATTTTTAATATTTTTTAATGTAACATAAGTATTATTTATTTATAATTTATTTACCTAATTATAATATAATATTCATTATATTGGATTTTAGTATAAGTTTTTTGGTATAGAAACTGCTATTTCTCAAAACTATTTTCAGTTGCATAATGTTTCTCTATTTTAGTTAAATTGAATAACTCATAATGAGAAATTATTTAAATTAAATTTATTTATTATATATAAATTAAATTATTTTAGATTAATATAATTATTATTATAAGTCATTTAATTAATATACAATCATCTTTTCATGAAAAATTCTTTTATTGAAAACCCACTTTTTCATTTAGTATTTGGGTTTAATTTTGAGTTAAATTTTCCAAAAATATGAAATTATTTTGGTAAAATTGATTAAAAAAAATGGAATAATCATAATTTAAATTATATAATTGTGTAAACATATTGGTTTTTACCATAACTATTAGTGAATGAAGTAAAAATTAACAACCACGATTTAGGTGAAAATTGGACTTCAAGGGGGTTAAATTAAAATGATAAGGGTTAAAATGATATTAAAACTTGTAAAAAATATTTTTTATTGAAATATTTCGATCATAAATTGTATAATTATGTATAATGTCAAATTATTGATATTTTAGGAATGTGAAAAACGTGGGTACACTTTTTTTTTCAAAATATTACAAGTGTTCCACTTGCCTCACATAGAAAATGTCATCGCATCTCCACTCTAGTACACACCTTAAAATCCATTTTTATAAGAAAATTACTACCTAAATTAATTATTAAAATACCTTAACATGACCTATATCCCTTTGTTTCTCAGAAAACTATCCTAAAAAGGCTTATGGGGCTAACTTAAGGAGGTTGTCTGAAGAAGATGTATCATGCCTAACCAAACTTTTTTATTATATTTCATCTTCCACATCCTTCAAAAATTATTAAATGATTCTGATATAAACAAATGTGTACCAAAAATATAATTATATTTTATTATTTATATTTTATAATAAAAATCTTTCTCATCTTCCATCAAATGGTATATGAAATCATTATTCGTGTTTACAATGAACTACCGTCTTGCGAACTATTTTCATCCAATTTTCTTCATCATCTCTCACATATTGTTATAATGATGAATTTATAGTATATATATGTTATTGGTATCATATTTATAGTTTTTTATATATTATATAACATATACATTCTCAATTTCTATTCCATAGGGCATATAATAAGGTCTTTCTTGTGCACAACGGACTACCACATCAAGAAGCAAAGTGATTTGTTTTTCAAAAAATATTTACAAGGAATGTAATAAAGATAAAATTAATTAATATATGTGTTATAAATGAAATAATTATTATTTTAAGGACATTTTTATCATTCTAAAAAGAAAAAATATTATTTTATTTCTTACACTGGAAAATCATAATGTTGTTCATGCATATGTGTATACTACAACCTTTGCAAAGTAATGTGATTCTTTTTTCATGACACCAAAAAATGGATGATATATATATGTATATTTAGTGAAAAAATCATTTATTTATGATTTTATTATCATTATTAAAATATAAAATATTACTTACCTTATTTTATTAATGATCATTGAAAACTGGAAACGCTGCTCATGCGTACGTACGGCCTACTGTCTCCATCATCATAAAGTAGTTCATTTTTTTAACAATATTTCATTATTTCTTTTAAAAGTAAAATTTATTTATATATATGAAAAAAAATTCATGATTATTATTTTTTATATTTATAAATAATTACCACCTTGACCATGGTCAATGCACTAAGTCTGTTTTGAAACAATGAACCCAAAGTCCTCAATAGACCTGATGTTAACCTAAAAAAATAAATTATTTAAATTTTTAATTAGAATAAATAAAATAAATTATTTATTTATAAGGTAGAAATCCTGATATATTTTCATAATAAATAATATAATTAATATATTATTTTTATACCAGAGGTTCGAACATGTATACTGAAATTCTGACTAGAGGTAACAGTTTTCTTATCTCTCTTTTTATTTATGTGAGAAATTTTCTATATTCATCACTAATTTTAATTGTGTGCGGTATATACTACCAATTTTAAATGTAATATAATTAATTATTTATACTTCATGGTATTTTAAATTTCAATAAGAATTGTTTCATACAAGGGTATTTGAATTTAAAGTTGTGAAGTGATATGAAACTTTAGAGCTAAATTTCTTTTCATTATGTAATATTATATATCCATTATATTTGATAATCTTTGATTACGTGTGTAATGAATTTTTATTAAATTATGTTTAATTTCCATACCTTTTATGTGGATTTACATATAATACACATAATTGATTCATTAATTAATTCTCAAATTCAATGGTATTATTTTTGTTAGAATTATTCATCTCAAATTCTATTTCTGTAAGACATACGTTTATGATATTCACCTATATTCATTTTTGAGGTATATATGCATCCATATGAAATATTATATCATGATTCTTCTTATGTTAATCTTATTCAAAGTACGATTTGATTTTATTATTTTATAACGCTTATGATTTAAGGGTTACCAAAGTGTAAAAGTCATTATGTTAAAATCAGCTTTCTTTTAGGATTGTTTATATTCCAGGTTCTTTTGGAGGAAATAATGTTTATTATATTAATAAAAAAAATATTTTGTACTCCGATTTTTATAAATGTGTTTCAAAAGTTGAATTTTTATTTAATCCCATATTTATTGAAGAAACATTATGAACATCATTTATAAGTGATACTGATCTTGTATTTTCATTAAGATCAGGTATCTTTGTCTTTTATATTCATGTTTTATAAAATGTTTGCAGAAATTTAATTTTTTAAAAATAAATGATTTTCTAAATCAGATTTTCAGTAACTTTTACCTTCTTATAAAAATGTTAAAAAATTAATTTTTTTGTTTTTCAAATGAATAACATTTGAAAAAAATTAGAATCTTTTGAAAAGAATGTTTATTTTTAACATTTATTACAGGGGAGAATTTTACAACCATTGGTTCCATTATTTTTATTGATGTTTCCTTTATACGATTTAATTTTTTTCACATTAAATGATTTCATAATATATTTTGATTTTTTAGTGATTTTAAATATTAAATGGTTATTTTCATAAAAGATTTTTTAAATGGTATTTCCATTAATCAATATCAATAGACTTTGTAATTAATTATGATCTAATGGGGGTATTTTTTATGATAACATCCTCATTTTGTATATGGATGTATTAAAATTTATTCAAATAGATTGTTATTGAAATCATTTCTTTTACAAGGGTTAATCATGTTTCAATGATATTTTTATAGAACTTGTTTCTTTTCCAAGGATTAATCAAGTTCTAAAAAGAATAATTTTTGTTTTAATGACATTATAATAACATGAATCCTCTATGTACCTTTTTGTGATATGGTTCTTGTACATTTTTAGAATAAAATGTAGTTCTATTATAAACCAAGTAAGGTTGAATCCATTATAATCCAAAGATGTTTGGTTACATTATTTACCAAGGATGGGTGGTTCTATTATAATCCAAGGGTGGGTGGTTACATTATAAACCCAGGATTTATGGTTCCTTGATTAACCAATGATAGGTGGGTCTGTGATTGATCTTGAATGTATTGGGTACTCCGAAGATGGAAGTCATCCATATTAGTTACTCCATTTGTTAGAGTGATATAAAGATAATATTCCAATAAACCAACACATTTTATTAATTATATCTATGGTTTTTTAATGATTGCCAGGATTGATATTATTTGGACTATGATTATTTATTTTGATGATTCTTTCCTTTATGAAATAAAAATATGATGTTTTCATGTTTAATGGTCAAGATATTTTTGTGTATTAATATTCATATTTTATGTTCATGTGGTTGAATTTTGTTATCATAGATTTATTCTATTATTATTCTCACTGGTGAGATTCAATTTTAAATTCATACATTTTCAATTACTAATCATTTTAGCTCACCCTTATTATGTTTGCATTTAACAAGGTTATCAAGAATGATATTTAAATAATTCTGTTTATAAGGGTTTCATATGGATGATGATGATGACTTTATTAGAAATTAGAAAAGTTGGGAAAGTAAAAGAAATGATCATTTAATGAAGAAGGTATTGTTTATGTAAGAGTTTTTCCTAATAATATAATAATATAAACCTAAAAGTTACATGAGAATATAAGTGATCCAATATTTTATTTTGATGTTGTATATTTTGGATGGTTAAAATTAAGTCACCTTAATATGTTTTAAAGGGGGAAATGTAATTTTTTTTTGATTTCAGCACTGGATCTAAGAGTGTGGGTTCATGAATATTATAGAAAATCATGGTTATATTTTAATGGGCTTCACATAAAATAAATGAAATAATCATATTCCTTAAATTAATTAATAGATCAAATTATGATAATGAATCTTTTAAATGACTAATTAATGACAAAACATTTATATTACAACAATTTTCATAGTATTTATGACCATAGCATATGTATCCATCTATTTTTTAGTGGAATTAAATTTTTAGGATAGATTTATAGGTGATAAAATAAGTTGATATGGTGATTTAAATTACATAATCTCAATAGGTAAATCCTACATTTTACTAATGATAACATAGATATGTATTTAGTTAAGGTAAAAAATGAACATCATTTCTTAATATATTACTATGTACTTTATCTTTTGGTATATTCTAAAAAATTAAACAACCATATAAGAACATATATAATATTAATCATGTTTGTAAATATTTCCTAATATTAAATTTATCAAATTAATTTAATTTATACAAGAAAAAATATTTACTGATTACCCCATCACAGATTATAATATATAGTTTTAAATTGGTATTTATAAAATTTATATAGAGTGAAAATATAAATAGGATAAAAATTATTTTATAGAATCATGTTTAATAATTTTGTAAATATTTTATGTGATATTATTTTATAATTTGAATTAATTTTTAAAAATACCCAATGCCAAAAATATATTTAGAGATATTATTTTTTTTATGTAATTTATCACATTTTATCCTATATCAATGTCTTTATTCTTGTGATAATTTTCTCGAGGTGTGTTACCTCCCTCACACACACCTAATATGGAAACACAATCACACACTACGTTTAGTGGTCCAAAAAAATTCCTCATCATGTTGGGGTATCACCTGGTTCACCACCAACCTCATGCTACTACGATCCCACTTGATTATTATTAGCCACATTGTTTTCTTTTTATGAAAAATTAGGGTGACTAAGACTTGTTAGGGGACAACTGTCAAATTAATCATACATGAGATTTGAACACTTATTAGTGTTGGTAACCCAAAAATTATCATTACTTCCACATCCTGAGGTAATTTTAGAGTGAGGGATTTGATCAAACTTCACATGTGGGGGAGAATCCAAGTTACAGGTATTCTTCCCCCTACTAACCTTAATCTAAACATCTATATCTGATTTTGTCTTATTTAATCATCACTCACAATTTCCGCTCTAACAATTTTCAAGAGTTGATTCTCTCTATTGGTTTCACTAATGCTGGCTTTTTTTAGTTGATCCTAGGTAGTTGCTCTTATACACCAATAATTAGTTTGAGAGGATGTTTTTTCCAATCCCCTTAGAAATATTCTTTAATTTGTGTTGAGTACTATTGTTTAATCATCTTATAAAAGATCATCTAATTTTGTTCTTATGCACCATATCTCTAAAATACCACCTTATCCACCACAAACCATGTGATGAAATGAATATCCATCAACTCCTCCCTCTTTATGGACTCCCACATAGATATTTCACAAAACCTATCCTAGAATTACCACATTTTTTCTGAAAAATAAAATAAAATTGAGAACCTATACCAACAACCACATTTTTACCTTAGATCGTTTCTTTTCATGTCACCCATTTGTAAAATAATAACTTATTGGAATCATCACCAATAACATTGAAATGTTGGGTTCCCCTTATTAGAAATACATATTCTTTTCTCATTTAATTATAAATAACTTTTTTTGTATTTATTTATTATTTTTATAATTTGAATACATTCTGAACATGATAGGATATATGTGAATCAAAAATGGGCGAGAGATAATTTTATGAAAAAAGTGTATGATTATAGAGTTAAAGACGTCATCTTCTTTTCAATGGAGAAATAATAAAACCATTATAAAACCATTTTTCTGTGTTCAAATAATTTGTATCCAATAAAAATGAGTGAGGAACTATTGGAATAATATTTTATTTGAAATAGGATAGATCATATCTATAAATGTTGGAATATATATGGACAAAAACTGAATGTACTCACTAATTGGGATGAAACTTCATTTTATGTATCATTTTACATGAATACCAATGTAAATGATGATTTAGATTGAGTGGAATAAATGAATATAGAAATTTGATAAGGCCTTAATGGTTGTCCGAATATGTTTTAGAAGTTAAATAGTTGTTATTGGAGACCATTTTATACCAATTGTACTAATTATACAACATTTTTAGTTGTATTGAAGTTAAATAATATGAAATATGGAAGTGGTTGGAGTGAGACTATATTTACAAAACTACTTGGTCTCCTGAATGATATATGACCATAAGAAAATAACCTTCCATATTGATCATATGATGCTAAATGAATACTATGTTCAATGGGAATGATCACTGAAAAAATACACGTCGGTTCAAATGATTTCATATTGTTTTTCAAGGACCATAAATCACTCATAAAATGACCTAAGTGTGGAATGATACATTCCAATAATTCCAGGATTTAGATGACAATATGGAAGTAAGGAAACAATGATACAGTTGACATGGAATTCAGATGAAAAAATTGAATGGGAAACTACATCATCTAGAACACTATCATCAATGGAAGAAGATTTATTTTGAGTTTCCTAAATTTTAAAGTAGGTAAATCAACCTCCATGTTGAGTTTTCAATATATAAAATAAATAATTTTGGGGTAAAAATTAGTACTTATAGCACATGGTAATTGATGTTGGTAAAGTTTAATTTCTATCATGGTTATTCATAAAGCTCAAATACATTATGTCGTATCTACATATATCTTGATCAAAACAAACTAGTAGTGATATTGACTTCTACTTGCCTCCATTAATTGAATATCTAAAATCGATGTGGGTTATAGGTGTTACATTGTATGATACTCATATAAGTAAAGTACTCACAATGAGATCCATGTTGTATGATACAATAATTGATATTCCTTTTTAGGAAAATTTTTAGGATATAGAATTAATGAAACATTGGGGTGTACCATTTGTGAAGAATGAACACACTCATTTCAGATGAAACATTCCTCAAATATTTTGTTTTTATTAAATCATGAATTATTACCTTGATAATATAAATACTAATCTAGGATGAAAACTTCAATTAGAATACATAACTAGGTACCAAACTATCTCTACTAATGGTTGATCAAATATTCGAGAACGTAAAATATAATAGCACTATTTTTTGTAAAATAATTGAAACCTTAGGAAATCATGTTGAGAAAAAAGATAAATTTTCATTAAATTACTATACTATAATTGTTTGAAAATGATACATTTTAATGATGTTATTAATATAGAAGAAATATTTGATAGTGTTAATGGCATGTTACTAAATGTTCTTAAAAACAACAAATGGAGTCAAGGTAAGATTAAACATGATTAGCATGGGGATACGAGTGGGTTTGGAATCAAAGAAGCTTGATAGGTGTATTTATTTTTCTCCAAAAGCTTACACTCTCTCCAGAATAGTAAAATTTCCATTTTTTAATTTCCATGATGGTGTAAAATATCCCAATGGGTACACATATAATAAAAATAATGTTGTCTAAATAACTAATTTTATTTTATGGGGTTTAAAATTGAACAACATCCATTTTTTATGAAATATTTTATGTTCTCCACTTTATGTTTCATTCTACCAAAAAATTTATGACATACATTAACCATAATCGACTAGTTTTTGAAACCCATATGTTGTAATGTAATAGACCTAGTGAAGTTTCCAACCTTGAATAAGAAGATTGAAATTGTATTATGTGAATTAGAGAGGTTATTCACACCATCATTAATTGATTCAATGGTCCATTTGTTGGTTCATTTTGTTAGAGAGATTCATATATGGGGATTGATCCATTACATATGGATGTACCACAGTGAGTGATATATAAATATTTTTAAAGGGTATGATAACAATCTAATTCATCTAGAAGGTTCTATTTCATATCGATATATTTTTGATGAAGCTGTTGAATTCCATAAAAGTTACATATTAGACGTTGATAGCATTGGTCACCCAAAGTCTCATCACAACGAATGCCTTATAGTCTAAGGGATTTGTAGAAGAGATTTTGGTACAATTACCATCATAGAGTAGGGGAAATCATACATTTTGATTTTATATAATAGTGTATAGGTTAGTCTATATATTGAATCCCAAAAAATAATTATTAGAAATTTTAATCCATCAAGGGCTAAAGGATTGTTATTGAATACACAATATCAATAGTTTATATGTTGGTTATGAGATTATATTTATAAGAAGTTTCCCGAAAATCCAAATTAAAATTTTTAATGACTTCTATAGCTATCTAGGGAACCAAAATTCAATATATTATCTTACACTATATTTTTAATTAATGGTTATAAATTCTATAAAAAAAGAAGAAGTTTAACATAGTATTATTTAAAACTATTGAGTTACACTTGTGGAGGAAGTGATTCATCAATCCAATTCCATGTATAGAAATGAAATTTATGTGAACATTCTATATTTTGGAATCAATGAAAAGATATAAAATTTTTAATAATTCAATATTTCAAGTGTCAATTTTCTATTGAAAATGGGTTAGAAACATGAGTGAAAGTAATGTTAATAAATTGGTCTTTATGAAGGTGAATTTCAGCGTGGATGTGTATAAGAATGATATTTTTATAATGGAATCACATGTAGTATAGGTATTTTATGTCTCAAATCCAAAAAACATGAATTGGTCAATTATCCTATTTATTACTAAAATAACTAGATGTTTATATTAATATTCAATTGTGGATGGCCCATTAATTTGGAGAGCACAATAATTTCATGGTAGTCCCATTTTATAAAATCCATTGTATTTTAGAGGTGACCACAAAGAGGGGATTGATATACATGATAAAGAAATAAAATCCTTTCAAACATTAAAGGAAAAATATATTTCATGGTTAGGTTAATGTGTTTTTTTAAAGTAATATGAATGTTTTTTATTATATTCTTTTTTTACTATAATTACAAAATCCAAATTAAATTTTGGACTAATCTTGCGGATAATAACTTATTCACATGGTGATTTTACCAATCCTGAGAAAGAATATATAATTAACGCTATATATCAGAATTATTAGGGGATCAATAACATATTGATGAGAAAAAAAATGATGTAACATCACTGTGTTAAATAAAAATTTTAAGGTGGGAGGAAGGGTGTAAAAATTTATGTTGGATGTAATCAATGTTGAAAACTTATTAACCCCAACAAGTCGATGTTCATTAGTTATGTTGGTTCACTATTAGAATGAATGAGAAAATTAATATAGATATTTTGCACCATGTACAACCTTTATTTAAGTAAAGACATTGGGAATATATTAAGCTATTGTTACAATATATTTTCTAAATATATCCAAAATACTATATAGTGAATCATTTATTTAATTTTTATTATCACTTAATGATTTTTTTTATTTTAGATTATTTTTATAAGAAATATTTCTTAATTTCCACCATAAATTATTATTGAGTATTTCACAAACATCTTGAAAGTAATCATCTTAGGGATACTGAGGGGAAAGTAAATATACCCTCACAACTTATGTATGAACACATTATAAAATAAAATATATGGTAAGTTTCCATTAATCATCATGACAAGAAATCATTTCAGGTGAAATGTTTTTGATAATATTTTCATTGAAAATATTTATTGTATATATATTTATTCAAAACAAACTATTTATGAACCGACAGAAGGTGTTGAAAATAAAAAATTTGCGACAAAACCAATTTAACCCTACTAAAAATAAAGGAGAGTATATTAATCACTCAAAAATAAATTCTTAATTATTTTAATTCAATAATAAAAAAATTATGTGATATGAAAAAAAATATGTTCCTTTTTTATTTTTAGACTAATGTATTAAAATCTAAAGACATTACCATCCCAATTAGTGTTATTTTGAATGAAGCACCCATAAATAGAGGGTAAACTAGTTTATGAAAATATAGAATAATTACGGGAAGAATTTTTAATCATGAAATGATAGTAATTTTTATCACTTTAAAAACATAATAGATAAAAATATAAATGTATTTTTTTATTTTTTTATACAATTTACAAACATGAATTAGAATCAAATGTACCTAAAGATAAACTACATTCAGTATATTTTATGTGGCCAAAAAAATATGTCTACGTTTGATGTGAAGATTTTGGAGTGTCACCTAGAACATATTTTGAGATGAAAAATCCACAATGAGATACATATAAGATGATAAAATGTCTATGGAAATAAAAATATTTTTGAAATATATTTCTATCTCTTCTAGTTTGATGAATTAATATTTGTGAAAGGATCAAAGAGAACCAACTATATAAAAAATAATTGTATTTGACGATCCAAATGACCCCACTAGCTTTAAGGATAATTGTTCCCCTCAATCTCCAACCTTACCATAGGTAATCAATTTTTTATTAATCTTTCTCCTAAATGTGAATCAAACAATATCTGATAACTTTATATTACTAAAATTTAGTAGGGTGATGTAGTATGAAATTTATATATATAAAAACCCACTCATATCTTTGTAGAACGTGTTATTGTATATAATATCCTAGGAGACATGATACACATTAATAAAGTCGCAATATATCACATAAAATTGGGGATTGATGTATCTCCCATGCCGAGTGCTATGTTTTATGTTCCTCTTGGTGATCTGGATATTACAACGTTCTGTGATTCTATTGTAACTTTTGTAGAATTTCCATCAAATATTATAATGATACATTAGCTTTTGCTTAATAATTTCATTCAAATGAAAAACATTTAGCATTTGATTAAAGAAGGTAGAAAAATGAGGTATGGTGTTACAAATTAATAAAATGACTAGGAAACATAAGGATGAATCATAGAAATCTTGTAAATCAATCAACAAATAAAAAGGACCTTCCAGAAGTACCTTCTCCCAACCAATTACATTTCCACATATATTAAAATTAAAGTTTAATTCAGAAGAAACATTCAAAAGTCAATTTCTTTCCTACATTCAATATGAAGAAAAAATATTTGTAAATTTGATTACAAAAATGGATGATCTAGGGAGTGTAAATAATAGTATCAATATTGATGGATGGCCCCCTCATTTTTTAATACATACATGATGTATATTTTCATAATACTTATATCCAAAATATGATCTACTATATTAATTAAAATTTAAAATCTATCTGTATTTTCTACATGATTTTATAATATTACAATATAAAAGAGAAAACCATGCGAAGAAATATTAAGACTCAACAATCCCTATATCATTTCTACACATTAATTTTATTTATAATTGAAATAAATTGATAATAGGAAAATTAACTAAGCAAGGAAATCAAGAAGGAAATAATAGATGATAGAATCTTATTTATGTATACATTGTAGCGGTAAAAGATTGTAATCAAATCATATAAAATATATTTTTTCATTTTATTCATTACTTAACTGTTTTTTAGGAAGAACTATATTCTTCTTACAATAAATTTGGATACCCAAATGTTTACTTCTTGGATCCAATTCATGTATTTCAATCAAATAGTCCGTACATGATGGTTGTTGTGAATTTTTAAAGAACTATAATAAACATTTTATATATAAATTTCAAATTTTATGTTTCATTTTTTATTTTAATGATATTTTTTATATAATATTGTGATCTATAAATATATCCTAAACTCGGGTATGAGGTTAGTGACTAAACATAATAATATTATTCATTTCTTCAAATTGTAATAGATTATGATTTATAAAGTAATATTTATCTATCAAAAAATATTTCAAAATAATTTAGTTATATTTCTCAATGTTTATTTAGTGTTCACGGAAAGATAAAAAAACATATTGTTGATGTTACAATTGATAATTTATGTAAGATATCATTTACCATCAAAATATTAGCATCTCTAAATATGTAATTTTTTATTATAATTACAATTTCAGTAAAACTATTACTTAATCATTAGTTTTTAAATATTTTATGAGTACTTACAATATTGACAATAGTATACATACTAAAAAAATAAGGAAATTTATATAGAGAGTAGTGTTCATTAGTTTTGTAATGCTTATATATTAATTTGTACCAGTTTCTCAATGAGAAGTATACTAGAGGGTTACACTCTACAAATTTTGACATAGCTAGTAACATGTTTGAAGATTCTTAGGCCCATGAAAAATTTTACTTCATGTTTGTAACTATGATAAGGGTGATAGTGAAATTTTTTATGAATGTATACAAAAATCATAAAAATATGGTTTACTATTACTTATTTTTATAATGTTATCATCATTTTTCCACTATTTATATGTTAATTTCCTTATCATTTTAATATGATAATTATTTAATTTTTCTTATAGATCTTTTTGGAAGTCATAATTTGGTTTTATCTATCCGCAATATGCTAGAAAAAAGAGAAAATGATCTTCAATAATGGAAGTAGAAACCACATACAGTCAAAAATGAGAAATTAATAATAAGGATGCATCAATAAAATCATTGATCACACTAATTTTCTTCAATTAAATATTGAAAGGGACATATTTTAGGCCCCATGAATTTTTCAAGCTCCCCCACCCCTCGTTTTTCAATAAAAATTGTTATTGTTGGATAGATATTGAAAGAGAGTTTATAGTTCAAGTATAATCTCTCATCTACAAAATAGAGTTTTCAACTTTTAAAGGAAAGGTATGAATTCCCCAAATGTTTTTATTGAACATTAACTTAAATGGTATTGGAATTAGACACACATCAATCACCCACAGTTCAATATGATACATATTTTTCTCAACATGACTCAATGTGTATGTTTTTATTTAAAAATTTACATTTCCATTAATAAAAATACATCACATACCCAAAACTAAGTAAAATCGTTCATATTTTTTTGATACAAATTAAAAATGATACATAATTTATTTTTGATGTATAGAAATAAATCTCACCCCAATATGATACATGGTCTGTCCATTAAGACTCAATGTGCATGGTTTCATTTTAAAATTGACATTCTTTTAAAAAAAAAATATTGACATATTGAAAACTAAGAAAACACCTTAATATTGTTTTAATACTTTTGAAAAATGATCCATAAGTCATTTTTGATGTGTAAGAATCGATCTCACCTAATTCTAATAGATGATGTGCCCAGTATGACTCAAAGTGTATGTGTTTTGCTTAAAATTGATGGTTTAGTTCAAAAGAAATCCACACACAATAAATTGATAAAAAATATTTAAATTATTTTGATACATTATGACAACAATATTTAACACACTTGTGAAATGTATTAATCATCTTCACCTTAATCGGATGTGTATTGTTCATGGAATTACTCGAAGTGTATGTTTTTAATTTATAATTGAAAATTTCGTTAAAAACACACTTAACATACTGAAAATTCAACAAACGCATTCTATTTGTTTTTATAATTTAGGATAATTATCCATAAGTCATTATTTATGTGTTGGAATTAATCTCATATTAATATGACACACAATGTGGTCGATATGACTAGAAGTGCATGTTTTCAATATAGAAGTGCCGTTTATATTTAAAATGTGCATGACATTTAAAAAACTTATAAAATTAGCCCATATTATTTTAAAACCTTAGAAAAGTAATTCATCATTTAATTTTTTTTGCTTAGAAATCAACTACACGTTAATAAAATACATGACATCATCGACATGACATGAATTAAACATTTTAAATATAAATACTCATTTTAAATTAAAACACATCACATAGAAAAAAATCGAGAAAAATAGCATATATTATTTTCAATTGTTAGGAAAAATCCACAATTCATTTTTGACGTGTAAGAATTTATCATGTGTCAATCTAACAGATGATGTGGAAGTATTGCTCAAAGTTCTTATTTTTAATATTGAATTTTCTTTTTAGTTCACAATACACAAGACATACATCAAACCAAGAAAACATTTTCAAATTGATTTTATACTTTAAGAAAATGACCCATAAACTATTTTTGATGTTTAGTAATTTAATTCACATCAATATAACGCATGATATGGCTGGTATGACTAAAAGTTATTATTTTTAGTGTAGAAGTTCAATTTAAATTCAAAGCATGAATCACATATCCAAAACTATGAAAACGATATCAGATTATTTTCAATCATTTAGAAAAGAATTAATAGTTCATAATTTATGTGTAGAAATTGAATGCACATAAATCCAACTCATGATTTGGTTGGTATGGGTCAAATTATTCATTCTATATAAAAGTGGAATTTTATTTTAAAACATGTATCACAAATAAAAGTAGAGAAAAAGATCTTAGATTATTTTCAAACATTTAATCCATAATTCATTTATGATGTATAGGAAATGACCCTATGTTAATCTGATGAATGATGTGATGGGTGTGATTCAACATTAATGTTTTAAATATATATGTTTTATATGAGTTTAAAACATGAATCACATAGCCAAAACTAATAAAATAAGATTGGATTACACGAACCAAATTGGTGCACCATCCAACCCAACACCCAACCTGGTTCATTGCATGTCTCTAAAGGGAATTCCCAATCCTCAAGGGATGGAAACTAGTGTTAGTAATCAAAATGAAATAGTTGGGAATGGTTTAGACCCTAAAATAAAGAAAAATAAATAAATATACACAACTCAAAAGAGTAGATAACCTCAAAACCAATATCCACAACCAAACATGGTAGAACGATTTTGGGATAAAGGTTTTAAAATTTTATCTAATAAACAAGGTACCAAAATGGAAATTAATACACAAAATGATGAAAATACTCCATGTAATATGAGGTGTGTCACCATCAAGCCTTCACCGCCAACACCTACAAGTGGACACCACTAGAAACCCAAACAACCATCTCCAAACATCTTTCCTTTACCTATGATAAACATAACCAAATCTACTTACCCCCAATGGTGTATATAGGGTGTGATCCCAAGACTTGTAGTAAGCAACAAAATAAAAGGATCCATGATATAAACATTATAAGATAAATTAACATGCATGTTTTCTAAAATATTGCTAATAACATTTTTATTGAAAAATTTAAAGGAAATAAATGTTTTTCTTTTGAACTAAACAACAAGGTACATTGTTTTCCGATAGTAGATATGATAAAATAAAAGAGCATTGTGTCATAGGAAAACCCTATAGGCTCTAGCTACATTGGGACCCTACAAACATTTTATCTTGGTGATAAGTGGTATAGTAACCACAACTATCCATGTTCACATGCACATGCCACTATAAAAGAGAAACATCCAAAATTATAGTGGTCTCTAATCATAATAAATATTTTTTTAGTGTCTTAATCTTCAATCCTACTAGGTTAATATAGTCCAAATCCACTTTCAAGTCATTAACATACTATTCCTAGTCTACCCACCTAGATACCTTGGTTTCCCTTCAAGACCAATTTTGAATCCACATGTCATAAGGATCACACCAATTTATTTAAACATATTCCAATAATATAAATACACATGTAAGACCACCATTTCCAAACCGAAAACCCATTTTGGAACAAAAAACACACCAAAACCCATTCAAAACATGTTTCTTATTACTTTCTTAAGCTATTAAACATCTTTCACAACTTTTAAAACTCTATCAAGAATCAAAATAAAGGTTCCAAATAAAATACACCCAATTTTTTTTAGAAAATCTATTTTCAATCCATATTCACATGAAAGCCCTTCAAAAAAACCTTTCCCACCACACACATAAATCTCAGAACACATTTAAATACTCTAGTAGGTATATAAAATTTGACACAAAATTTTTAAGCATGGAGGAACCTACCTTGAGTTAAAAAACATCTAGAAAATGGGTGGAAACTTTAATCCCACCTAAATCACACCCTTTAGAGGAAAGATCAAACCAAAAAACATCATGATCGAACCTAGAATATTAATATCTAACCCTAAAAAGGACACCCTACCCACTGGATAAGTGACACTGTAAAGAAAGTGTATTAAAACCCTAGAAGAGAGGGAGAAACCATGGAATGAGGGAACTTATTTAATAAATATTATAGGAATCGCACCAAAGATACTCAGGTAGAGGAGATACAATGGAGGAATGATGAAGGGAATAGGATCTTGTGGTTAGGAATCCTGAATGATGAGGAGAGGGGTGGATTTGGGGTAACAATTGAAGGGATAAAAATGGTAAAACACCAAATTTTAATAACCAGAACATCACATATGGTTAATCAAAACAGTTATTCCAAATTTGTGGTGACCATGATCCCATACTTTTTGAAGAGGCACCTACCACTTGATTAGTCTGCATGACCTGACTTACCTTATGATATATGTGCAGTAACTTTTTTCTGAGAGTTTCAAAATACTGCATTGTAACCTATAGAATGGAACATAGTTTGAAAAAGGATTCCCCAACCATGCACATCAATATACCAACCGAAAAACATACATTTTACATGAAAATCAAAGGTGGAAACCCATGGAGAATCACTAGACTGAAAATAAATAAAGGAAATACCTCAAAATTCAACCCAATCACACCTGTAACTAAAGAGAGAAACTGAAATTCAAAAATGGTCTGGAATAAATGCTGAAATTGGAACCCGTGTGTGAAAATTCTCCCCATAATAATTCTTTTCTCCCCTAGAAAGACATAACAATGCCTCATCTAAAAAAATGATACACCTTCATAGTTTTAGGATATTTCAAATGAACATCAATGAAAATAAAACAAAAACAAAATGAACTAGAGAAGAATTTTATAATTTGAAATCTAGAGGCCTGAATGGACTCCCCATTATATGCCTTCGACCCCCAAAATGGACAAGACACCTCTAGTTGATCGATCAAAGAGAATAAATCCTTACAGCCTCATAATCCACCCTCAAGCTGTGAACACCTCATAAATTACAAAATGAAACTCATACAAATTATATAAAACAAACAAATGAACCCAAACCACTTCTCAAAGAACATTGAGAAGCTCTAACAACAACAATTGGAATTATTAATTCAATCAATATTATTGGTAACAATATAAAAATTCAAACATTTAATTGAAATGGAAATTCAGATCCAATAACTCCCAATGATACTAATTAAGTTTACTTCCACAACCTTGATTCAGTAGAACTGTTGGGAAAATTCCCACCCTAATGATTATTCATGAAAGGGGCCTGAGGTCTGATAAATCCAAATGAGACTAGCCACTAACAAGACAACATTAGAAACTAAACGAGATTATCAAAATATGGAGGCCCGAACAGACTCACCACCATTTGAGATGATGTTATACTGGTTTAATCCAAATGAAATTTCAGCAAGACCTATGGTGGGTCACTCCACCATGATAACCAAGACTATTAACCAATTACCAACACGAGAGAACTTAGGAACATCCCACATATACCAAAAAATATGGGATAAAAAACCATCCATTGATGAGGGAAGCACTGACCAATGAGACAATATTAAAAATGAAACCAAATTAATGAGGGAAAAATGTTCAAGGGAAACCAAAAATAGACATGTAACCAGTAAGGTATATCCATCAGAATAAAAAAAATGGAGTAACCCAAAAAAACTTTCTACATTAAGGAGGAACAAGAATAATAATAAAATCCATAAAAATAACCCATAAACTAGACACACACAAACAGTGGAGGACAAAGTTGCATCTAGGTATCCCACACCCTATTTGGTTTCTTGATAGTACACCAGCTTCACTTCAGGGCCTATGGATGGAGCCCCACAGTTTAATGCATCTCTTTAATTGTATTCATGTTTTGAATATCCCCAATCATAACTCCTTATTTTGGTGCCACAAGCACCCACACAACAACCTAGGTCGGACAAATAAAAACACAACACACCATGAGACCCACTTCACCTCAACATGGAACTTCACCATTATAAGGACTTAGAATATGCACATGCATCATCCCATAACACTTTAAATGAAAAAAAAGAAAGAAATAACACCCATAATACACGTCTATCTAAAAAAAGCAATTTGGGATTCCTAAAACGAAAACACTCTTCTCTTAAAATAGAAGTTCTTGAAAGATTCCATAAAATCTACTTTTTCATTGAAAAAAAATTATGAAACCTAAATACATCACTATAAATGACCGTCACTAAAAAATATAATTTTAATTAAATATGATTTAATCTAGGGCACAAACAACACTATTTTCCAAAAACCGAATACAAAAGTTTCTTATGACCGGACTTTCCACACTAATGGTACTGCATTATCCGATACCCAAAAGAGACTGGTAAAATATCCAATGGCATTTTAATTATCGTAGCCAGCACCAAAATCTTAAGTTTATATTACCTTCTCCTCACTGGAACTCTCTTAACTACTTCTAGGAAAGACTTTCAAACATCGAGGTGATAACTTCACTCTCAACTACTCTAAAAACTCAAATAGAGAAAAGTTCTATCCAACTTTCCACATACACATTTCCACTTCGAGATGATTCTCATGATCACAAGAGGGATAAATTCGACAAAATAACAAATAAAGTATATGGTTTGAACAACTACAGGGTCATCCAATAGAGAACCACCCATGTAAATACTTCAAATATCAATCGGATTTCTAGGGGGAGAACACTAGCCAACTAGGAAGATTGAGAACTCTGTCAAACTAATCCATCATCTACAACTTACCATGAAAAAAAACAGATCACATAAAATTGTACCACCTCAAAAACATCTTGAAACACATATCAGAATAAACCACTAACTTCTATTTCAAAGCTGACTCATCAACAAAAAATCAAACTTGAAGCACCGACCAACCAAAAATAATCCTAAAACTCAAAACACCTCACAAGACACATTCCAAAAAATACAAGAAGACATTCCCCAAAACTGGTGGTCATAGAAACATAAAACCTTGTCATAAAAACACTTTTTAATGGAAAAAAATCTTAGTAGGTTGTATATTTAATAGTGGTGTTCTATAGAGCCTCACATATACATATTCTCATGCATAACTGGGCACCCATCACCTCTCATTGATTCGAGAACACATCCAATCATAACATCAACCATCCACATTTCCATAAATTATCCGTTCATGTGGTCACTCATGGAAATAACATAGGTAAAAAAAATTCTTTTCAACCTTCCAAAACAAAACATCCAACCAACAATTTTAACATTTCAATTTGATTCCCATTTCAAAATTTAATAAATCTTTTCAAAATCACACTCACCATCAAATCAGAATAATTTTCCAACCCCACACATAAAATCATTTCATCTTTAATCAAAATAAAATCCCATGTATTTCATCCAAAATTCCAATTTATCACATTTTAAAACATTTATTATGGTTCAACAATTCCAATTTAAAATGGATTTATATATGTTACAGTAAAAATAGTTCTTATTTTCCAAAAAATCAATTGCGAAGAATTAAAGATTTTGATTAGATAAATATAGTCTTTGTAAAATCACCCAAGATTATTCAAAAAATTTTGAGGAACAACAAATTTCAAACCCTAATAAAAATAGGTTTGTGATTTCCAAAAAATTGATATCATAAATTCACGATTCGTATTATAAAGACATAATTTTCAACAATATCATCCCAACTTTACCCCAAAATAAATTCAAGAAAATTCCATTTCCTAATGATTCATTCAAATTATTTATGAAAATAAATTTTACCCTTTCCCAAAACTCAAATCATTATCAGTTTAAATCAAATATCCACAATTCCAAAATAGCGGTTTTAAAAAAAAATTCAAAAACCAATAAGATGAAAAAAAATTCTCAAGAGGAAAATAGTGTTAGTGGGTGACTTGGTCATATGGTTGGAGTCCATACACCAATCAATCCACCATCATAGGGAGTATTTTAGGAATATTTCACTAGAATGAAATGGATTTCTAGGCCCTATGAGATCACTGATATCATTGACCCAGCTCATATTTCATTTCCCAAAGAGTAAATGGCCTGAAAGAACAAAAGAAACAAATAGAAACATACTTCCACTCGAAACTCAAGTCTCATCATGAGGTTTTGTTTCCAATAACCCTACTTTTAATTGGAACATAATGTAAAAATAATCCTATCTATGGTATTCCAAGCCACTTACCAAAATAATGTGACCCCAACATGAGTGAATCTGGATCTAATACAATTTTGTCATGAACCGATCCAGATATCCATCCAGACCAACACCCAACCCAGTTCATAGCATGGTCCGAAGGGTGTTACAGATTCTCACAGGCTGAAAACTAGTTCCGAACATCAAAATAATTTTTTTGAAAATTATATTTCCCATAAGAAGGAAAAATAATTAAATATAAACAACTCACAAGAGTGGATAACATAATAACCAATATTCAACACAAAACATGGTAGAATGATTTTCTGGTTAAAGGTTTAACAATTTTAACAAATAACCATGTTACAATAATGGAAAGGAAAACACAAAATGATGTAGATCCTTTATGAAACATGAGGGTTGTAACCCTCAAGCCACCACCACAAACACCTGCAAGGGGAAACAACTAGTAACTCGAACCACCATCTCAAAACATCTTTCCTTTACCTATGAAAAACATTAAAAACTCTACTTACACCCAAAAGTGTATGTTGGGTGTGATCCAAGGCCCTTTAGTATTCCACCCAAAAAAAGTTTCCATTATATAAATAGTATAAGATAAAATAACAGGAATATTTTATAAAAGAATGCTAAAAACAATTTTATGGAAAATCTTTTAATGAAAAACATGGGTTGCTTTTGAAAAAACCAATAAGGTATATTGTATTCCAATGGGTTTTCAGGACCCGATCCAATCTAGGGCTTGATTGATAACTACCCCAAGCTAACATTTATAGTCCAGGGTTTGGAAAAAAGCACCAAAAGCACAACAAACTCCGTGAGGTGTTTTCTTAAGAACATATAATCACACACACAACCAAATCAATGAAAACGTGCAAAGGGAAAGTAGAAAAAGGTAGAACTACTAAAAAGTAACATGAACATTCATGAACCTCTTGAAAGTAAAATGGTACGGTAGTTAATAATGAAATGTAAAGGGGGGAAACACATGCCCAAACTAGAAATAGGTCCTAACTTAAATACCTCTAGAAAATAGTAACATTGGAGGGATCCCCACTACTGTATCCCAACTCTAACCACTGTATGTGCTCCACATAGCCCGTATCCCTAAGCTCTCCTCAGACCAGGATTGACTTGTCTGTCGCCTGCAAAATACATGACCCGTTCTGGGAAAAGAGCATGCCTAGGTGAGTATATACATACCTAGTGAACACTCTAAAAAGATTAAGGGGGATATGTAAGAGATACAACCAAAGTGATGTAGTATATGAAACAAGGTACCGTAAATGTGAATAGAAAGAGTGCAGCTTAATACAGTAAGAGTGTTAAATTAGGATCATCCAATCACAAGGAGCATGAAATGGGGAGGTGGTGATCCCCACCCCCATCGAGTCTCCAGTACCTATACCTAGAGAGTTGAAACGTCCAACCACAAGAATCATGACATGGAAAGCACATGGAATAACCTACGCGTCTTCGCCTCTCTTGGAAGAAGGGTAACCATGAACCAAGTAGTGGGTAATGTAACAGGATGAACATATATATATATATATATATATATATATATATATATATATGACCAGTCAAAGAAACCCAAATGAGGGAGTAAGGGGATCTCCATCTCACAGCTCAACCCCAAAAGATGAGTAGCCAACAATACCATGGTAGAGTCATCTGCGATACCCATCACCTCAAACATCTCCCCAAGAGTCACATGAAAAAGGGGAAAAATCACCACACCTCTAAACTATCTACTTTGGGCTGTAGTGACTCACCCGCATGGTTATAGGTCACACCTCAATAATGTGTCTCGGTGAGGAAAGAACAACTCTTTCTCCTTAGTCCATAGGTATATCTAATCATACCTCTCCACTATGCCTCATAGTTGAGGGTCTTTTTTGGAAAACGTTTAGGGACTACACTCCCTATCCCAGCTAGAGGGTCATCCCAGAATGTTGTCGGGGATTACAATACCCATACCTGTTGGAGGGTCAACCTGAAAACATTATAGACTACACTACCCATAACCTCTGGAGGGTCATCCTGGAAGGTCATTAGGTACTACACTACCCAGCACAACTGGAGGGTCATCCCAGATGGTCTTCGGGTACTAAATTACCCCCGCCCAACATGAGGGTAATTCTGGAAGGTTGTTGGGGACTACACTACCCAACCCTACTGGAGGGTCATCCCAAAGGACTCCAGGAACTATACATCCTAGATATTATTGGAGGTTCTACATGAAAGTTTTTCAAAGAATAAACTACCTAGATTCTATAGGAGGGTTAGTCCGGAAGTTCGTTGGGGAATACACTACCCAACCCTACCGAAGGGTTAGCCCAGAATCATTGTGGTAGTCCTATCTGATTACTTCCATCATCAGGTGTCATCTTTATTCCTGAAAAACCTATAAAATCCACATCATATCATGGAATCCTTTCTTGAGGGAACCATCGTGTTATTCTGAAAAAACACTCAGGATTGGCATCTCGGGTGCCGAAATTCAAGATCCAAATAATGAAATATGTTGTATTAAATATTTCTCATTGGAGATAAAATAGTACATGATGTGTGAGGGGACCCACATGACATGTGTCCTCTCATCACTGCTTTCCCATGTCCCTAGCAAGACAGAGGTCTCTTCCCATGTAGTAGTGTGCACCTTGTAGGTGGACTACATGGTGTGTTCTATTTATCAGGGGACTGGGGCTGTGTCGGCTGGCTGGGTCTGTGTAATCGGACACCATGTACCTCTACTCTAGTACATGGCATGTTGGAACACACATGATAATGACCATGTGGCCAACCCATGTCTGTGTGCTAGACACATGGTGTGTGCTCGGAACATGGTGTCTGCCTAGTAGTGCAGTTATTCACATGTCTCTCATCACATGGAAAGGTAATACACTGTTTGTAAAGGCGATTACACACGGTTTCATCATTAGTTTTTCCCAAACCCTAGTATCTTCATTGAGGGAGGCCACACGCTATGTGTTCATCGCTGAACACATTGTGTAGTCGCATTTTTTCTCAGAAACCTAAGGGTCTCTTCGATCCCATTTTCCACTTCCTAATTTGTTTCAACCACATTTTGAGTCTCCTAATTTTCCTTCAAAACATTTAGATCTCAATAAATAACATTGGATCTATTTTCAGATCATCACAAATCAGTCTTGTTCAGAAACGAGGGTTTGGATGAATCTTCCACACCCCATTATGGATTAATTTCTCTTTATATTGACATTAAATAATCATAATCTTCATCCTAACATCATTCAATATCTGGTTCTATGTATTAATCATGATTTCATTGTTGTTAAATGATTTCAACTCGCGGATGCCTGATCATGATCATGTTGCCTGAAAATAGTCGAACCAGGATGCACAAGGATTCAATGGTGAGGAACATGAATAAACGAGAGGGAAAAGGTATCAAAAAAAATTTGTATCATTTTACAAACCATCGTGTCCAATGATCTAGAATGGGAATCCATATTAGATGAAAAAATAATAAACAACATATTCTTAGTTATCGGGGTCAGGAAAAAGGGTCTATATTGATGAATGAAGTTCCAACATGCATAATCATTTAATCTAGGGTGTAAAAAAACAAAAATATGATTTATAACTCTTGTTTGGTTTGATTGTTAGTGAAGAACATGTTCCCCAATGAAGGAGGAGGATATGTCGCGTCTTGATCCATCTAGATCCAGAGATTCATTATTCATTCTTCGTTCTCTAATGGGAAGGGAGAGGAGAGGAAGTCATCATTAGAGAAAATAGGGATATGAGGTTCAAAACCCCATTAAGATGTGTTTTAATCAATTTATTTGGTTTGATGGAAATAAACTTATTTAATAAATTAATTCATTTAATCAGTTAAACACATCACCAATGAGCGAGGGGTCTGAACGACATGTGTCAGCTCATTTTATGTCACGCTTAGGGAAAACACTGCATTCCAAACTGAATCGTTGACTTTGATTTCCAATATAATCAATTGTTTAAGAGTTATCCCATTTTAGTTTATTAACCGTGCATGCACAATATGAAATATAATTAATATTTTTATTAATATACTGATAGGAACACTAGGCCTTAGAATTGCATGACGTCTCGGCACCTACCTCAGGAAAAATATATATATATATTTCAAAGTATTATAAGGAAACAAATAATATCTCTACATCATTAAATCCTTCAATATTTTAATCCCTTAAAATGAAAAACTAAACAAACAACTCTGGTTACTGAGACCGCATATGGCTCTCCTGCCCCTAGTAACTCTCAGGAATGTTTCCATATTTCCACACCACTCGAATGAGAGGGATGGATCATCCTTTCAGGGTCTGCTCTTATTGTTCCTCGATCACAACCGAATTTTATAAAAATGTGGATTCATCCTCGGTGTCCATCTCACCCATATCAGTAATGTGTGTGGGTTCATGCACATATCTCCTCAACTGTGGCACATGAAATATGTCGTGAAAGTACTGCAGCAGTGGGGGTAAGACAAGGTAGTATGAAACCTCACCAACCCTCCATGTGATCTTGAACAGGCTGATGAACCTCAGGGATAACTTGATTATTTATAGGAAACTCCAAATTTCATGTCTTGGGGATACTCTCAAGAGGACATGGTATCCCTACACAAACTCCAAGGTCCTACGATGGAGATCTGTATAGGAATTCTGTTTGCTTTAGTCCATCATCATCCATTCACGGATGACCTGCACCTTTTCTATCGCCACCTGCACCAACTCTGGGCCCATAAGAGACAACTCTCCAATCTCCATATAGCATAAATGTGACCTTCAGTGTCTCCTATATAGGGCCCCAAAAGCTGTTGTGTTGATGGTGGAGTGGTAAAAATTGTTGTAAATAAACTCCACCAAGCGAAGGTGATCCTACTAGATCCAGCTGAAATCCAATACACATGATTTAGCATATCCTCTAGCACCTGGTTAGTTCACTCTTTCTACTCATATATCAATGGGTGAAAGGCGTCACTCATCAGTAGATGGGTCCTAAACACCTCCTGTAGGACTCTCTAGAATCGTGATGTAAAGTGATCATCATGATAGGAGATAACAGTCAAGGGTACCACATGAAGGTGGATGATCTATTTTACGAACAATTACTCTAAACTCTCAATTGAACTATCCTCCATGATAGTGAGTTAGTGTGCAAACTGCATGAGTATGTATACTATCACACATATGTCATCATGGACCTTTGTTGTGCATTGCATCCCTATGACAAAGACAATGGATATGTCGTCACATTTCACTTTCAGGATATCAAGCAGCTGCAACAAACCTGTCGAGACCTGGTGCTCATCCTTCACCTACTGACAAGTAAGGCATAATGAGATGAACTCAGCTACAGTTCATCTCATGTTTGACCACCAAAACGAACACTGAAGATCCCTGTTCATCTTCCCCACACCAGGACATACAATATAGGGATAAGTGTGGAACTCCTGCATCACTTCCTCCTGCATCTCCACTAAAACCATTGTTATCCCCTAGAACAAGATCTCATGATTCCCTCATTCATAATAGTTATTTGGTGCATTGCCTGTGGATTTCTGATCATACAGAACCTTGTAGTCTATGGCTCCCAATTGATAATCTTTCACATGCTCAAGCAGGGTAGGAGTCAACACTATCAACTATAGGAAAATAATACCCTCCTTCTCTGTTAGGGTTAGCTTTAGGGAAGCTAACTACTCTGAATCTTCCCACACTAGGTGACCTTTGGAAATCATGCAAAGTTCATCTGCTATAACATTTACTTTCCCTAGATTATAGATTATCTCGAAGTCATTGTTCTATATGATCTCCAACCAGTGTTCTTGCCTCAAGTTTAAGTCTCTCTGAGTGAATATGTACCTGAGACTCTGGTGGTCTAACAAAACCACAAAGTGATCTCCTAGAAAGTAGTGGATCCACTTCCTCAAAACAAACTACATCTTCTAGCTCCATATCATGAGTTTCATAGTTCTACTCATGGGGTCTCAACTGCCTCAACACATATGTGATGACTATTTGTTGTTTCATAAGCATACAACCAAGACCATCTCCTAAGGCGTCCTAATACACCATGAACTCAATGCCTTCTATAGTATCCTCAAAAATAGAGTGATTTAAAGCCTCTAACTTAACACCTCAAAGGACATCTAGAACTGATCAGACCTGGTAATCAACTATCTCTTCCACATCAAAGCAGCGAACGGGGCTGCGATCCTAGATAAGTCTTCAACAAATCTCATGTAGCACCCCACCATGCCAAGAAAGCTCTACACCTCTGAAACATTCTTGGGTGGAACCCAAGTAAGCACTGCATTGATCTTCATTAGAACTACAGCTAAACCCTGCTGGGAAATGACATGCCCTAAAAAGTGAACATGCTATATAAAGAAATACCACTTCGATTGTTTTTCATAAAGTTGGTACTCTCAAAGTCGATCTGCATGCTTATCCTCTATCATAGAGAGGATGAGTATGTATCCAATGAAGACAATGACAAAATGGTCCATGCATGGATAGAATATTTGGTTCATCAAAGTCATGAAAATAGTGGCAGCATTTTTCACACTAAAGGGAATCACTATGAACTTGTAGCATTTATAGCGACATAAAAAATCAAACTTCAGAATATCAGGATTAGAAACCTATAGATGGTGGTAGACGTAACTATGATCAATATTGGAGAACAATCTTGTGCCTCACAATAGATCAACGAGTTCATCAAGCCTTAGCAAGGGGTATTTGTTCTTTATCATCGCCTAATTCAGGCGAAGATAATCTTCGCAAAGGCCTAATCTACCATCTAACATCTTCACATAGAAAAACTGAAGTCTCCCAGGGGACACACTAAGTCTGATGAAACATTTCTCACAAAGGTCCTCTAATTGAAACTTCATCTCCCAGTGCTCAATGGATTCTATATGATTTTTGTATAATATATTAAGGTATCCCCCAACTGTAAGTCAACTAAAAACATTAAATCCTGCCTCGGAGGTACCCCCATAAAGTCTTTGGGAATGAAATCCATATAATCCTCCACTACATAATGGATCTAGATTCTTGAAAATACTACTGCACCAAGGGTCATACTCTCTAGCTGAATGGTAATGAAACATAACCTCTGGCTTACAGCACCCACTCATCTGGCTATGAGGTCGCTCACACCGAAAAAGGAGAGCCTCTCCCTATCAACTCGTAGGAATTTGACTAATCTGTGGTGATAGTCAATATGGGATCAAACCATGGAATCAAATCCAGGACCAAGATGGGGTCAAAGGGTTCCATAATGATGACTAATAGGTCCCACCTGAACCTCTCTCCTCTGATTAATATATTGAACTACTTACCGATAGAAGCTACAGAGGAAGCATTCCCTATAGGAACCTCAAGGAACAATTTATATTCTATAATCTCTATTGGGAGATCCAGTTCATACACAAAGAGTTGGGAGATAATAGAATGTATATCAATTTTGTCTACTAATAATGAGGAAAGAGTAGAGTAAACACAGATCATACCTTGAATCATCTCATGTTCCACCGAGTCGTAGACATCTATATCATCCATTTGTCTGCGACCCTGACCGCAACCTCCCTAATCCTGATGTGGGTCTCCTAGTAGTGGTGGTTGGATAGCCTTATACCAAAATAATTCACATATAGCTACTCCTACTCCTCTTCTAGCTCCACATCCCTGGGGACCACCATGTCCCCACCTAGTAGGTCTCAAATCATGGCGCAGCCTTGGTCATGGAGGTCCATTTGTTTCCTTCCTGGGATTATCGGTACACTTGGTCGAGAAATCCCAGGCCATGTGACCTTTCCCTTAACAGGTGTAGCATCAACCCTCTCCATGTTTCCATGGTACATTGCACAACCCCGGAACTAGGTGAGCACTCCCCTGGATATCCTTATGAAACTGTCTCTTATTATGAGACCTATGAAGCCTACCTACTACTAATGATGACTCCACCCAATCACACCAAATGCTAACTAAAACTATCCGGCATCCCTCTACTAGGAAGATCTCTGTCATAAGTGCCCACTCTAGCACCCCCAACATAGGTGGGGATAAAAAATGGCACCACACTAACTTGTATATCTCTATAGAGTCCTTGATCAAATTTTGTGCTTTGAAGTAACCATATATGATTATTTCAAGAGAGTAGCACATAGGTTCGGTGAACCTCTATGCATACTCATCAAATTTCATCCCTCCCATCTTAAGATCCAGAAGCTCCATAATCTGATTGGAGTACAAGCAGGAGTGGTAGTACTCCTCCTGAAATAACTTCTAAATGTATCCCCATGAGAGTGTCATATTATCATGCATCTAGGTAAATAAGATACAATAACACCCAGTTGTTCCATGGAGTAGAAGGGATGCTAAATCCACCATCTGATCCATCAGGGTCTAAACATGTCCGAACACACAGAACACTGACTCCATCTGATCCTCTATTTCCTGTGGATCTGGATTTCTGTGTAACCTCAGCAGTCGCTGATGATAGAAATCACAGTGTGTTCTCAGCTTGCGCACAACATCATCCTGCGTTACTGGGACTATATTATTCTCAATGGTGGGAGGCGCTGCTACTGGTCCACCTGGAGGAAGGGGATCACATGATGGAACCTGAATTGAGGCATTATCTCTCTTAGGGTCTTCATCACAAACTGGAGTTGGTATCCTGGTTGGTTTTCATCGTAGAGGCATCCTAAAAATTGTCATGGATTACTGCGATCAAATGAGAATATATATATATATATATATATATATATAAAAGAATGGGGGCTAAATCAATAAGGACAGTCAAAGAGTCAATCCAATATAATGCATGTATCATTGTTACCTTCAATAAATGTCTCCTCATGCCTAGTCAACAAGCGAGTAATCAGGGTACTAGTTAATGGATATGTTAGCTTCCCATACCGTCACTGGACTCCATGGCCAGAGAGATTCTCTCAAGACACTTCGAATCTATTTCCCAAAATACCAACCAATTCCTTATGAAAAAATTTCTAAACAACATCCCAAAGAATAAACCACCTATGATACCACTTTTTGACGACCCGACCCATGATGGATCTTGAGATGCAACTACCCCATGCCTACCTTCATAGGCCTGGGGTTGGCGATAAGTTCCCAAGGCACAGAAATCTCAGGGATTACTTATCCTATGAAACTGTATACTTGAACACAACCAAGTCAATGAAGAAGTTCAGAGGTAAAGTATAAAAATGTGAAACTATTGTCATGTAATATAAACATGCACGAATCTCTAGATAGTACAAGGTATGGTGGTGAATGATGTAATGTAAAGTGGAAAACACACACTTAAAATAGAAATCTGTCCCAACATGAAGAAAACTAGAAAAGAGTAATAGATGAGAGTGCCCCGCTGCTATATCCCATCTCTGAACACTATACATAGCCCACAAAATCCGTATCCCTAAGATCCCCTAAGATCACGATCGACTTGTCCACCGTCTGAAAAAGACAAGACACATTTTGGGAATATCTCATGCATGGGTGAGTATATAAATACCCAGTAGAACATCCCAAAAAGATGAAGCGGGCATTAATAGATACAACCAAAGGGAAGTAGTATATGGAACAAGGTATAGTAAAAGGGAATAGAGAGAGTGCAGATCAACCCGACAAGAGTATGAAAGTAGGATCATCCAAACACAAGGAGCTCAAAATGGTGAAAAGGTGAATCCCCCATCAAGCCTTCTCTACATATATCCTGAGAGTAGACCCGCAAAACCACGAGAATCTAGACATGGAAAGGACGGGGCTTACCCCATGTGTCTTCGCCTCTCTTTGAAGGAGAATAACAAAGACACAAAGAGTTGGTTCTATAATGGGATTGATATATATATATATATATATATATATAATCAGTCAAAGAACCCCATACAAGGGAGTAGGGGAATCTCCACCTCATAGCTTAGCCCAAGAAGATGAGTAGACAACTGTTCCATGTTGGAGTCATCTGCGATGCCCAACACCCCATGTTTCTACACAGGAGTCACTAGTCAAAGGGGATCATATCACCACAACTCGATAATATTATCTTTGGGAGGCACTGAATCGCCTGCATGGTATTAGTTTGCGTCACAAGAACAAGTCTCAGTGGGGAAAGTGCCCCTATTTCTTGTGAATCATTTGGTATGTCAAATCACGCGTCACCATTGTGCTTCATAGTCGAGGGTCTTCTATATAAGGTCATTGGGGACTACACTACATTGTCCAGCTAGAGGGTTAGCCCAGAAGGTAGTCAAGGACTAAACTACCCAGCCCATTGGTAGGATTGTTCCGAAAGGTTGTCAGGGACTACACAACCCAGTGTAGCTGGAGGGTCATCCAATAAGGTCTTCGGGGACTACACTACTCTCCCATATGAAGGGTGATCCTGGAATTTCATAGGGGACTACACTACCTATCCCTTTTGGAGGGTCATCTTAGAAGGTCTCCATGGAATACATTTCCCATATGTTATTGTAGGTTCATCCTGGAAGGCCTTTGGGGACTACATTACACATCTCCTACTTGAGGGTCATCCCAGATGGTCATTGTGGACGACACTACCCAACCCTACTCTGGGGCCAACTCAGAATCATTCTGTTAAGCCTATATGATCGCTGTCGTCATGGGGTGTCATCTATTCATGTGAAAAAACCATAACATCCACATCATATCTCGAATTCTTCTTCTATTGAAGCATCACGTTCTATGTGGAAAACACTTAGGATAGGCATATTGTGGTCAAAAATACGAGTTCAAACAAAGGAGATAAATCATATTAAAGATTTTTCGTGGGAGATCAAACAATACACGGTGTTTGAGGGGGCCCATACTGTGTGTGGCCCCTATTCACTACCAGGCCATGTCTCTAGCTAGACATGGGAGTCATCCTATGTAATAGTGCATTCCGAGTAGGTGGACCACATGATGTGTTCTGTTTACCGGGGACTGGGGCTATGTGTGGTGGCAATGTCTATGTACTCAGACACCATGTACATGTACTCAGACCTCGTGTTCATGTACTATAGTACACAAAGTGTTGGCCTACATGGGATGCTTCATGTGTGGCCAACCCATGTTTGTGTGCTTAGCTATGTGTTCCATCACACGTATTGCCTCACACAGAAAGGTAGTACATGGAATTTCAAGGGGAGTACATTTCGTTTCATCCCTATCTTTTCCCAAAACCTAGCACCACTACTGAGGGAGGCTACACACCATGTTCTCTTCACTAAATATGGTGTGTATTCACGATTTTTCTTTAAACCTGAGGGTTTCTTCAATCCTAGTTTCCACTTTTAAAACTGCTTCAATTGCGGTCCAAGTGGCCTCATTTCACTATGAAATCTTCATATTTGGATGAATAACATAGGATCAATTATTTGTTCATCATGAATCGGTCTCATTCAAAAACAAGGGTTTTTCAAGATCTTATGCATGCCGCTATAAAATATTTTTCAATAGATTGACGTGAAAACTTTGTATTGTTCATCCTCACATCATGTTGTTTCCTATTATATGCCTTTATCATGATTTTATTATTGTTCCATGATTTCTCCGTGATTCTGGATGTCACATTGATCTTGGGACACCTAGAAACAGTCAAACCTGTATTCTTAAGGATTCCACAGTGAGGAACGAAGAGAAATGTGAGGGAAAAGACACCATAAACAATGGTTTGGATCATTGACCAAGAGTTATTGGCCAACGATCAAGAATGGGAATCCTGATTAGATGAACAAATAATAAACAACATATTCATATCAATTTGGATCTATAAAAGGGTGTATATTAATAAATAAAGTTACAATATAGTTAATCATTTAATCCAGGGTGTAAAAACACAAATGATGAGTCCTACCTCTTTTTTGGATGATTTTTGTTGAAGAATATGATCTATAAAGAAGGAGAAGCATTTGTTGCTTCTTGATCCATCCAGATCTACGTATTTTTCATTCATTCTTCATTATTTGTTTGCCAATGGGGAATGATAGGGGAGGATGTCATCATTAGAGAAAACATGGTTATGAGTTTCAAAACCTCTTAACAATGTATTTAAAATATTTTATTAGGTTTAAAGGAAATTAAGTAATTAAATAACATAATTCATTTAATCACTTAAAAACACCTCAAATGAGAGAGGGGTATAAAAATCCCATGATGACTCATTTTATGTCATGCCTAGGGGAACCACCACATTTCATACCCAACCATGGTGTCAGATTTCTGATCTGATCAACTATTTAAGAGTTATCTCGTTATCTTTTATTAAAATCAAATGCTCCATATAAATTATATTATATATTTTTATAAAATTAATTCCAAGGACACTAGGACTCAGAATTTCATGTCAGCATAGCTCCTATCTCTGGAAAAATATTTTAAAATATTACAAAATATTGTAACAGAAAACCGGGTCTCTAAATTGTATGTATGATATCTAAATAGATTCCTGAGTCATGTAGAAACCACATGAGATCTAGCTATAGTGGGACCCATGAAACATAATTTCTTGATGATAAGTTTTATAGTGACAAAAATCATCCACATTCTCATGAACGAGATACTAGAGCAGAGAAAAATCCAAAATTCTTGTGTCCTCCTATAATCATAAATATTTAGTTAGAATTTTAATAATCAATCCTTCTAGGTGAATCTGTGTTGAAGACACTTCTTAATCACAAGCAAACTAGTCATAGTCAATACAACTAGATACCTACGTTTCCCTTCATGCACAACTTTCAATCCACATGTTTTAAGGATTAAAACAATTCACATACACATATCCCGACAATATAAACACACATGTAAGAACACTATTTCCACACAAATAACCCTTTTTGGAACCAAAAACACACCAAAAACCTTTCAGAAACATGTTTCACATCTCTTTCATAATTTATTAAATATCTTTAATAATTTATAAAACTATTTCAAAAAGAAAAACATGGGTTCACATATAAAATACACCCAGTATCCTTTAAAAACCACATTATCAAGCCATATAAACACCAAAACCCATAAAAAATCATTCATATCACACAAATATTTCTTAGAAAGCATTAAAATACTCCAAAAAGAATATAAAATTCATATAATAATGTTTAAGCATGGAACCACCTACCTTGAGTGAATAAGCATCTTGAAAATGGCGGAAAACCTAAACTTCACCTCAATCACACACTTTAGAGACAAGATCAGACCTAAAACATCAAGATCAAACCCAGAATATTAATATCTATACCCAAAAATGATACCCTACCCGATAGAGAATTAAAACCCGAAAGAAAGAGGAAGAAAATCCTAGAAGAGAGGGGGAAACCAAGAATGGAGGGGAGTTAATTGAGAAATCATGGAGGAATGACACAAAATCCCCAAAGGGAGTAGAGATCAAAGTGAGAAAATGTGTTGAGGAGAGGCCCCTAGGGTTAGGAATCCTAAATAGGGTGGATAGGGTGGATTTGGGGTAAAATCAAAGAGTGAAAATGGTAAAATACCAAATTTTGATGACCTAGACATTTCACATGTTTAGTATACATGGTTTTGCAAACCAAACAGCGACTGTGCACATGTATCTTCCTAAGAGGCACATACTTTATAGTTTTTCCACACGGCCTAACATAACATGAAAAAGTCTTGTGGTAGCATCTATCCAAGAGTTCAACCTACCACACAGTTACTTGGAGAATGGCGCATGATTGTGAAAAACCATGTGTAAACCATACACATTAATCTCCCAACCCAAAGACTAGAAGTTTTCATGAAACATCATGGTGGAAACTCATGGAAACACACTATAATGAAAATAAAAAAAAAATTTCCTAAAAGTTCAACCCTATCACACCCAGAACTCGATATAGAAACATAAATCAAAAAATGAACTAGAAAAAAAGTGTGAAATCAAAACTCGAGTGTGACATTGGATTATTTTAAAATTAAGGAAAACAATCTATAATATATTTTTTATGTGTACAAATCAACCACACATCATTATGACTTAATATTACACCAGTATGACACAAAGTATGACATACCGGGTATTTATAGAAAAAATAATTTTTCATATCTATTAATATATATGAATAATATATTAATTTTACATTAAAGGGAGACACTTTTTCTAATAGCGTACTCGACACGCAACAACGGGTTTCTCCAAAATCATATGATGCACAAAAAATTGAGTCATATAAAATAATAAGACAATATTATAATTATTTATCTAAATGGTAGTTAACACGTTGACTATATATTGGTGGGAGTGAATGTAACTAATAATAATATGATTACACATGATTGATAAATGTTTTTACTTTAATCCAATACATTATAGAGGTTTAAAATGAGAATAAATCTAATTTTAAGCAAAAAAATATTCTAATATTTTCAAAACGTCATTTTAATACCATTTCATTGAGAACCCATTTTAAATATATTTCTTTCATGTTAGATTTGAAATAATAAACATATTATTTAGAAGAGGGAAATCTAGATTTATATTAATTGAAATTTTGGCATTTTTATGATAAAATCGATATTTTAATGAGTAGTAGAAAATAATCCAATTTAATTGAAAACATCATTTTCATATAATTTATTTATATAGTAATATTGTCCATTTAATTGGTTTTATTTTGTAATTGGATAATGTTTTTATCTTTTAATCCATTTTTCCATTGGATGTAATTTCACATTAAAATTGGATATAAACACAAGTCAATATTTTGATAGTTTTTACTTTTAAAAAAACATGCTTTCTAGTTATGGAAACATGAATTAATTTGAAATTAATTACTACAAGTTCTGTCTTTTGATTTCAGATGAATGGATTCCATATTTTTAATCATAAGGTCCAAATGTTTTAAATAGACACCTTTTATTTTTTGACATTAAGAATAGTAACTTTAGTAATTATTGTTATTTACAATGGTTAAAGGGTAAATCATGAAAATAAGGGTACAAAAGTAATATTTTAATAATATAAAACTACCCTAACACATGTCCTGAAACTATGGGATGAGATATGTCTGACCATGAGCATCCTTGGGTTTAATGTAGGACCTCATGGAACCACTTTGGTGTGATAATGACCTTTTATAATATTTAATTTATAGAAAATGGAAATACAACATAAACATATATATAGCGACCCGATATTTTCTTATATTACTATTACATTATTATAAATATGTACCAAATATTAGTATTACACAAAAGGGATACAAAGGATTACTCTCTTGGAAAAAATAGGACCATACATAACATTTACAACACCAAACATAAATATTTATTTAATTCCTTCTTCTATAGCTTATTATTGGAACTTGACCTCTCATTAGTACATGTAGTCACCTGATGAGATACATCAAAAAGGGGTGAGCTAAAATCCCAATTAGATATATATAATAATAATATAGAATGGGGTGAATATAATCATAACATCATAATCAAAATCATGAAAGGAAACTTTAATAAAAGACTTGAAGTGTGACAATGCATAAAAAATGATACATCGTGCCTTAGTGGTTAACTACCACACATACTTGTGAAAAAATATAGAATCTTGTTCAAAAATATTTTCAATTTAACTCAATATATTCATCACTTTAACCAATGAATTGGAGCGCTGTATATTTCTAAGCGCACCCGTCACATTCAAACATTCATATTGCGATAATAAAATTCTGGGAGAACCCATCACATAATAACATTATCATTATCATACAAGCCACATAGAACATATATGAAAAATGAACATAACAAAACCATGTAAACGAATGGGTTTCATCTCATATGAATGCTTTCAGAAACATTGGGTTCCTAAAAAAAGTGGGAATAACATACTTGATATAATAACCATCAACCTTGAGTGAGAAATAAAAGGTGTGTTTTTAAAAGAAGAGTTCTTTTGAATTTTTTTTTACATAAACTCTAGTGGAAAAAATTTATATCCCAGAAAAGTTATGATAGTGATGAACAAATGATATGAACATACTTCAATCTAATTGATACGAACATACTATTTCTATGTACGTTGAACTACTACCTCACAAAATGATGATTGTTCAATTTTCTCCTAACACCTCTCATGGTTGACATTATGATGGATCTTTATTTATATATGATATATATTATATTTATATTGTCTCTATTATTTTGAAATTTAATATTTACAACACACTTTTATGATTTCCAGGATGTGTTAATACAATAATTTCATTTGTGAAATTGGGGACTACCGCCCCTAAAAAGTGAAATTTCTCATTCATTCTATACATGGAACGAATAATGGATGGTTTTATTAAACCTATAATATATAAATGAAATAAATATAACACTGGAATTGTAATATAAATTTATATCAATTGATTATTATTCTTTTAATATGACAATGAAATGAAAGTAGCATTCATGCGTATGTACGACCTACCATATCCAAGAACGGTGCATTTAATTTTTATCTACAAATATTATGGATACTATAAATATGTATATTCTTGATATATATGATATTTAAATCATTAATAATATTATAGAGATGATTCAATTTGACCACATGGAAAATTCAATTCAAAACATGTTCATTTTTTACTCAAGTAACGAATTTCAACAAAACGATCGATATGAACATAAATAATTATATAATTTTTATAACATGATTATAAGAAATATAAACTGAAAAATTAAATTGGAAAAGGTTCTTATGCAAGTATAAATTAACATTAGTTAATTATTCAGTAAAATAAAAATGAACGAGACAATTTAGACTCAAGGTAAGAGATTTCATCTCAATCTCCTTTTATTGAGGCATTTATTGATAATATGAATTTTTATTCTTTTATAAGGTGTATATACAGCCCCTATGACATTTGATGTACATATTTTATCTATAATAATGTTATGTATTAAATCATGGAGATTAATATTTAAATTTTCAATGTAGTATGGGACACCTTGAACGTTTAATGATTTAATTGTCAAATATTTTTCTTGATGATATTAAATAAGATATATATTTATATGGGTATAAAATTGAATATACAAGAAATTTTATTTCTATATAATTTCATTAATTTTTTTTAGAAGGAATATTTTTATATGAAGCATTTTACTTTCCTTAAAAATTTACATAAAAATGATTTTAACATATATGGCGACAACGAATTCCCCATCGTCGTAACCGTTATTTGATATTTGGCTTCCTCTTAAATACATAATCTATTTTAAAAGGAAAATAAATCCCTTGTTCCTATATTTTTGTATCACGGTATTTAAAATGAGTTCTTAAATGAAAATTGTGTTTTTCTATAATTTTGTTCATATGGGATTAGAAGAGTTTTTTCTAAAAGTTTTTTTGATGAACACATTTTTGAAAGGGTACATAACCATTATATGAAAACGGTGAGCTTGATATAGCTTATACGAAGTGTTGAGACCCATTATAGCTCACATGTGAGCCATACACAACTTATACAAAGGGTTTATCCCAATTATAAGTCATAGGTGAGCCTGTTATATCATATATGAAGGGATGGTCCCCATTATAGCTCAAGGGTGAGACCAATATAGCTTATAATTAGGTTTATCCCCATTAAAAATCTTCAATTTGGATTTCGGCTATATGTTTATTCCATTTGAATGGGATTTGAAATGGTTTTATGCATATTATCCTCTAAGTCACTTAAATGAGTTTTAATTTCTTAGTATTGGTTTTAATGTTTTCTTTGAGAAAAAAGTATGATTTTTATTCATGTGAAAGTGTAATGATTCACTGGTTCAAAGAACATTTAATGGGTTACCATGAATTAACTAGAATAATTTTTTTTATGTCCGTTACTGAGCTTTTTATGCCCATCCCATGTTTTTTTAATGTTTTCATAGGGTATAAGGAAGGGTAATATAAATGTAGAATTCAAGAAGATTTTTATCAACAAAATAATTCACATTTTATTTAATGATTTTTATTGGATAGAGTAGAAGGGTCTAATTTTTAATATTTGAGATGCATTGTAATATTTATGGAAAAATTCTATAAAGCTCTAAACATGAAAAGATCCTCGAAGTGAATAAAAGTAAAATTATCAATAAAACTCAAGATTATGTAATTTTTAAGGTAGAGGAATTATACAAAGTGTGTGTTTTCAATATAAAAGTTTCATTTTAGATTAAAATGATCATCCCACAGACAGAACTAAGAAAACAAGCTAAGGGTAATTTTAAAATCTAGATTAATGATCCATAAATAATTTTTGACAAGTAGGAATTTACCACACATAAATATGATGCAAGATGTGGTTTGTAATACAAAAAGATTTCTTTTTCAATATAAAAGTGTCACTTTAGTATAAAAAACATTTCACATATCCAAAACCAAGAAAATGATCCTCAATGTTTTTCATAATTTAGTAAAACAATTCATACATCATATTTTATGTGCAGGAATTAAATGTACATAACTCTGATAGAAAATTTGGTAGATATGACTTGAAGTGTGTGTCTTCTATATAGAAGTGTTATTTTAGTTTAGAATGAGCATCATATATCCAAAACCAAGAAAATGAGCTCATAATTGTTTCATACATTGGGAAAATGATCCATAATTCATTTTTGATGTGTATGAATTGATTACATAATAACATGACACATGTTGTGTCCGAAATGGATTGAAGTGCCTAATTTCAATATAAAAGTTTCATTTCAGTTAAAAATGTGCAACACATAGGCACAACTTAGTAAACCAGTTCGAATTATTTTCAAAAATTTGGACAGTTATCCATAATTCTTTTTTGATTTTTAGTAATTGATTATATGTCAATTTGACACAGAATGTGGTCAATAAGACTAGAAGTGTGTGTTTTCACCATAAAACTATCATTTTATCATAAAACGGGTATCACGTAAGGAAAAACAACAAAACATGGTCATGTTGTTATCAAAAATTAGGGTAGAGATCCATAATTAATTTGTGATATACAAGAATTGATCTCATGTCGATCTGACACATGATGTGGTTGAAATGACTCGAAGTTTATGTTTTCAATATAGAAGTCTTTTTTTAGTTCAAAATGTGTATCTCATAGCCAAAAATGAAAAAAAAATATCTGGTTATTTTCAAACAATAGGAAAATTATCCATTATACATTTATGATTTGTAGGAATACACTACGCATCAATTTGATGCATGTTTTGAATGGTATGACTATAGGTGCGGGTTTTCAAAATAAATGTGTCACTTTTTTTTAAAACATTTTCACGTATATAAATGGAGGAAACTATCACATATTTTTTTCTAACATTGTGAGATAGTACAAAAATCATTTTGGACATGTAATAATGGGCCACACATTATTTCAATTCATGATTAACTAATAATTTCATTAATATATAAATATAAATTAATTAACAATATAATTTACTATAAGTAGAATATATAACATTAATGTTATGTTTTTTTATTTAATGTTACTAAAATAAACTTTGGTTTTAATATAGGGATACCAATTTTTAGAGAGGTTGATATTTGGAGAAATCCTATTCCAGGGATTATGATTTTATATATTGGTTTTAATTTTTATGGTTTAATTATAAATATAAAATATGTAAATATTTTGAATGTAAATTTTTAATTGAAGTGGTAGTGAAATGTTATATTTTATTTTTTATTTTATTCTCTATCTATGTGTAATTTTGTGTATATGTATACAAATTGGGTGTGTTGTTATAGGACTGCTATAAGGATGTTGTAGCATTAGAGTAGCTAAATAAACATTACCAGTGCTAATAATAGTGATGAAAAAGGCCCCTTTTATCAAATCTAGTAAAATTAATCATAAAGGCCCTATTTATTATTGCCACCAAAAGTTATTAAAAAGTAATACATTGTTAGTTCTATTAAAAGAACAGATAAAGGCCCCCTTTTCATTTCATTCTTTTAGCACTAATAAATGGGGCCTTTTTCAATGCTTTTACTAGCACTAATAAAAGTGAAAGGCTTTTAATATTACTTTGATTTTAATCACTTTTTGCAATGAAAAATCTTTTTTCATGCACTGTTAAAGGCCTCACGAGTAGTAGTGTTAATTCTTGATAGCCTAAAGAATTAAAATCCCTATACGATTTGGAGAGTCCATCAACAGTAGAATAACCCTCATCCAACATGATAGAATTCATCTTACCCTATCTTTCCCAAATAGTCTTAATGCCTGGTAGTAAAATTTAGCTTGCAAACTCATTTCTGATAGGCACATACAAAATGGTCCAAGATGATCTGCAATAAAATGCCTTCCCTACAAAACAATTTATACCAAAGTCATATTAAAGACAAGCCTACATAAAAAATCACGAACCTTTGGTCTTAATGGGAAGACCAAAACATCATCCAAAGAAAATAATACCCATAGACAAGTCTTCACATTGCCATCCAATATCCATACATCATTGTGTACCCTCTACACTGAGAAAAGCTCAAAAAGATTCCATCATCAGACACTTGTCTATAAATAGGGATCTTTAAGATCAATCTTTTATCCTTCTTAGGGAACAATGAATTATTTTTATCAAAATTCCATCCTAAAAAGCATCCTTAATAATATCTCATATAACGACATTATTCATTTAAATAAGAAGAGATGTGTTGAAATATACCATATATAGGAATAGAAAACATCCATCCTCTTTAAGGAGATATAATATTTCCTATGAAACCATGTACCTCTTCTTTCTACCATCCACAAAACCCCATGAGAATTCTAAGAACACGAAATGAAACTGATTGATAAGAGTGTCCCAAAGTTTGAAGAGGGACATAAATAATTAAAGATGGATTACACAACATATTTGATCAAGATTATATTCCCAGAACTCGATAGAAACCTCCCCTTACAACCATTAATTTTCTTCCAAATCTAATCCATGAAATATTAAACACCTCCATTTTAGATCTTCCAAGAACTTTTAGATGTACCAAATACTTATAATGATTAAAACCATATTAACATGTAATAGATCAAAAAATTCATCCATCCACTTCATAAGATGAGTTTTTTTATGAATATTCAATTTTAAATCATTATTGTTTTTGTAATTTGAAGAGTGGTGGTAATTTACTTTCTCACTAGATTACAATGTTTAAGAGCTCATAAAATATTTCAATTCGGTTAAATTATGAACCATTTGTAACTTTACCATTTGTATTCAATGATATGAATTTGTATTATGAAGATAATTCATTTCTAATTCAAAAAATGACAATAATTATTCTTATTAATGGGAATAATAACAATAATTATTTAATACATTATGTTCTTATTTAATTATATGCCAATCTCAAGGAGTAGGGCATAAAAAAAATTATGATGATAATGAAAAATATTAAGAATGTATAGAAGGGAGATTCCATAATAAAATTAGGAATTAATATAGGTAAAAAAAATAGACAAGTGAAAATAATATTAAAAATTATGAAAATTTATTCAATTAAAAAAATATTTTATGAATGAAAAATAATATCTTTTTATCCTTTTTTAAGTCCAAGTAGAATATTTTACGAATGAAAACCCATATCCTTATTATCAACTTGTGAAAAACCAAATTGTGAGGATTATGAAAAATATAATCAAATGAGAGAAGGGGATTACATAATAAAATTAGTAAGAAATATATATAATTATAATGTACTAGTAGAAATAAAATTGAAAACAATGAATTTTTAGGCTAATAAAATAATGGTTTATGTATTTAAAACCGTGTCCTTTTTTACCCTCTTATATATAAATGTAACTAAAGAGCGATATACTTCATTTATAGGTATATTAATTAATTAATTAACTATATCTATAATATATGTAATTACATTTAAAACTGATGTATCTATAAGTAGGAATATTTATATTTTTATGATAAATAAAAATAAATTATCAATAATTTAAAACATATAAATAAAATTTAATGATAATTAAAAAAGTACAGTGTTTAAATTTTATAAATATATATAAATATTAATTTTGATTAATAATAAAAACTTTCATATTTTTAATCATATAAATATATTAACTAATATTAATTATAAAAATATTTATAAAAATATTTTACAAACATATATATGCATATAAATATTTAAAATATTTATTAAAAATGAATCCAAAAAATTAATGTACTAATGGAGTATTTAAAGATGAGTATTTTCGTCATTATAAACAATTTAATATAAATATAAATATAAATATGAATATTATATATATATAATAGAGTTGTATATTTAAATGCACAGGTTTAGAAAATATTTTTCTTTTTGTTGTTGTTTTTTATAAAATTATTTTTTTGTATTAGAGAATTAAAAATTTTGCATCTTTATTTGTAAAGTCATAATAGTGTATAATTTAAGTTTTACCACTCATATTTGGTTGAATAGTGTCTATTTGTTATGAAGTGAGAATTTATGAATAATTAAAAAATATTATGTGTTTATATTTGAAAAGAAATTCTAACTCAATTCATTAAAATTGGAAAACAATTTTACATTAAAAAAAATTAAATTTTAGATATTAATATTCTTTTCTTCCATAAAAATATGTTTCATAATTTTAAAACCCATTATTAATTCATGGAAATAAATGAATAAACTTTGATTCAATTTTTAAGAAAATTGAAATCAATCACTAAAAATTTATATATGAATAATGGTTATTACATAAAATTATGTGTTATGTGGCCTTAATAGTGTAATAAATATGTTAGTCTTTATATAAGAGACTATCCACATAAAAAATATATTTTTTCATTTAGTTAAATATTATTGTTGTTTTTAAAGAAAATTAATTTTCTTTAAGTTACAAACATTCATCTTGAAAATAAAACTAAGAAATTCAATAAAAAAATTTTGATGTAAAATTCCACTAAAATATTACAAACATAAAATGTAAAATAATAGTGGAAATTTTCCTCGGAAAATTATATTTATAAATTCCACAAAAAATTTATAAAAAATAATATACCAGTAAAATGGACAGTAAAATACTAGTGGAAAATCTTATTAAATATTTTATAGTCGGATATTTAAAATAAAAAATCTCAATAGATAATATACATGAAAATAAAATTCAAAAGAAAATAATTTATAATAGTGAAAAATCACACTATAATTTAATAATTAAATAATACAATTTATATTTTATTGTAAAATTCCTAGAAAAAATACCTATAAAATAATAGAAAATTTCAAAAACAATACAGTGGAAAATTACTCTAAAATTTTAGTATAAGAATAAAATAGAAAAATACATTTTCTAATACCATGTATAATTTCAAAAAAAAAGTTAAATATCCCCCTCAAAAAAATTAGTTAGATATAAATTTTTTTGATAAAAAATAATAAAATTTAAAAATAATAATTTTTTTTACTTCAAATGAAATTCATATGATTCTTAAAAAGAATTTAATTCCATTAACAATATCATTAGATAAAAATTTCTTTTTTTAAATTACTAAAAAGTTTAATTTGATATAATAGACATTATTTTTCAGAAACACGTAGAAATTTGTTTTTATAAATATAAAAAGTATTATTTCTTTTAAAAATATAATTGTTTTTTTCTTATGTAATTAAGAAACATTTTTCATCCTTTTACAAAATTATTTATTTTTGAAATACGATTAGTTATCCTTTCCCAATTGGTTGATTTTTTTTTGAAATATGAAGAATGTTTATATGCTTTGGGTAATATAAGATTCATATGAACTATTGCAGTCAATTTCCAATGTCTATAGACTTGGGATTAAAAGAAAAAGCATGTGATATAAAGTATTACAAAGAAACTTCGTACGTAACAGAACACCGTTGAAGGTTATTATTTTTACAATATTTAATTAGATAATATAGAAGTTATTACCATTATAAAATTCTAAGAAAATTCTAAACCTCGTTTTCTTTTGTTAAATGTGGTATAGCTGAATGAGGAAAGGGTTAATTAAAATTTATTCTATTTCTAAGAAAACATATAGTAAAAAAGGTAGACCAAAATTTTAGTAAATGACTACCTCTATGTTGGGTATTTTAAATTATGACAACTTGAAAAGGAATATTTGGATGCATTATATATATATATATCTTTAATGATTTAAAATAAGAGAGTTTTAATTCAAATATAATTAGAGTTGTTTTTAAGATTCAACAACTCTCCCCCACAAATAGTTTTCTTTATTATTTTTCAAGCTATTATTATTTTATGAATGAAAAAACATCTATTATTATTACACATTAAAGATTATTTTCTTCAGTATAAGATCCTTTCAAGATTCACCATGAAGTTATATTCTATCTATATGGACATTCTTCTTCATATGTCAGTTGTACTTGAAATTGTTTGTTAAAAGTAGAAAAATGTATTCATCTCCTTCTATGTATAGTTTACAGTCCATGTTGTTAATGTGTAGAGAGTATGGATATTTCTTTTGAAGGGAGATCCAAGTGAAATATTTTGGAACATTTTTAACAAGTTGTATTTACATACATTCTATAACGAATTTTCTCAAAAATGTTCCCATACATTGAAAATAACTAAGCTAGAAGAGAGAGTGTTGGTGGAGTAGACTATAGGATTTTTATTCCCTGAACCACTATAAAACGTATATGTCATTATTATTATATTTTTTTGTATATTTATTTGAGAATAGTGGACATAGTCATATATGTTTAGAAATAGGGACGTATATTTGGGGTAAAATTTTTAAGACCTCAATTCACCTCTCCCACTCTTGTGTCATTGTGAAAACCTACTAAAACAACACCAGTAAAACATACATGTCTTCAGGTTATTTCACCATGTCGTGGAATCATGTTGTCTGAATGGTCCCAAGGGTAATAGTGTCACCAGCCAGCATGGATCATTACCCCCCAAACACCAAACCTCGAATTTGTTTCCCAATGTAATTCCATGGAATAGCACCCATCCACCCCACATCAGATATTCAGGTGGATATAGGGTCAGATGATAAGTTCCAATTCACTCATCGCTCTTTAAATCCACCCACCTGGTGATACTTGAGTGTTTTCATGTCATTTTTCCTACAAGTTCACCCCACTCTCTCATTCTGGTTCAATTATATCACCCAAATACATGACATTTCTAGCTTGAAGGATCGATTCCATAAAGGCCCAAATGCATGACATGAAATCCAAAATTATGTGAATAGTACACTTTTATAGTTATATTACAACACTACTATAGTTCTTTCTACATTATTGCTACAATAAATATATAAATCCATCCCCAACACAAATTTGAACCAAAACATTGTGTTCGAGATGATTGACTTACAAATAAATTTTTGTATTTCATTTCATATGTCTCTTTTTGAATGAGTGTTTTTGTTGACTAAAAATATAAATTATATGAAATCTTTGTTTGTAACATTCTATTTAAATGATTAAAATTGTTAACAATTACTTTTATTACTTCAATATTCTATTATTATTATTTATAATAAAAATCCATTAGTATATAAATAGTATATTTAATCCTTCCATTTTAATAAGAATTATTTTGGATCCTTTTTTTAATCCAAATGTAAATCCATTGAAACTTATTTCAAATCCAAGGATACCAAAGATAAATCCCAAATAGGTAGAAAACCAAGTAAAAATGACAATAGAGAAGAAATGTGGGACTTAATAATATTATACACAAACATATCACCCTTTTTTGAGAAAAAATAAATGTAAAAATTAAATAATCTATACATTAAAACAAAATCTCATATAAGAGGATCACTAAAAAAGAAGAGATAGTAGAGTGAGCCTTAACCAAAGATACCAAAGGGAGGGAATCTGATTCCAAAATAACCTTATGCTAACCCAGATCCCTCACGAAACTGAGGCTAAACTAGAATGATTTTGGTTTATAATCTTAAATATACAACTTTATAATAAAAACATATTACATTAAATCCAAGACTTCCCTAGAGGAGTCACAACCTAACATGCCCACTCTATCTCAACAATCGTCCAATATACTAACATCAATATTCTCTATTAGAAAAATAAATTAGAGGTAAAGACCATGACACACCATGTTTCTCTATTTCATCAAAAAAAGATCCATATCATACTTGTTCCAATACTCAATCAAACCAAATGACCATTATACCCAAGCATAAATAGGGATCAACAAATTATTATAAAGAAATTCATTTTGCATCATCCAGAAAAACAAATAAATTGTAAATAATTCTTGAAAGAATAAATATTTACTATCCCAATACAATTTCTATAAGCCAATAGTAATAAATGAAACCTCATCTAGAACCAGAGAAGTTTCCTTACCCTATATTTACCAAATACACTTACACTCATCTACTAAAATTTGGCATCCAAATTCATCTTTGAGAGGCACTTACTAAACTAGCATAGATCATCTATGATAATATGTCTACCATATAAAATCTCTTGAACTTAAATCATATTAATAAAAATCCTACATAAAAAATCAATAAACTTTTGTAATAAGTGGGAAGTAAAAATCTTCATCCAAACCAAATTGGATCCATAGACACTCCTACACTACAATAAATTTAGCTTATATCCACACTTATATAGCCAATATTTATAAAAATCATGGTTATGTCGGAGAAAATGGCCCCAGGTCATAAAATACCCATGGTGATCTGCCCCCACCCCACCATTCACGTGATCCCCTGTATTTATTCCATGCTCCAGATCTCTCTCCTCGAGACCCTCCTTGCCCGATGCTGCCACCCAACCTCCCTCTATCCTCCGACGATGTGACACCATCCTCCAAACCTCAGGATGATCTTCCTTATATGACGGAATGACCCCCATTATTGGGACAATCCTCCTCCTCTATCAGCACCCCAACCCCCATCCAACTGATGCTACTCCAAGGTGGCCCCACAACCTCTTCCTCTGATGCGGCTATGACACTGCCAACCCACCTCCCTACTACACTCCTCATCCAACGCGCCTCCCGTGTAGCTTAGCCATGGCTTGGACGTGGGTTTTCCTCCTTATCCTCCTTCGAGATGCCCTCCTACTTGACTTTGTATAATACTTCTACAGTCTTCCCACTTTCTAGGCAATCCTCCAGAGACTGCAAGTGGGAAATCCATGACTCACTACTTTTGATTGTTATATGGTAGGGTATGTTTGAATGATGATCATTAAATTTCCTCAAATAATTGTTCAATTTCTACTATTGGGGTTTCAGTTAACTCTTATTTTCTCCAATACATAGCCCTATAATCATGGTGAAGCCGACAATATATGAACCAAGACGGTTCTACATCATCACATGACCTCATATTTTTTCCATCGAGAAGGGTTTATTTGATTTCATATCCTTAGCCTCTTAATTTTTCATTTGGTAATAGTTATTTGTTTCGATTTTATGTCTTCTTAATTGTCATTTTTATCTTGGATAGGGTATAGTTTTTTTGGCTTATTGTATCGGGTATGATTTCTTTTATTTTTTCCCGATTTTCATTGAGTTTGATTTTCTTATGAGTGTATTTGATTTCATATGATTGGAATAGTTGGTTCATTAAATGAAATTTCTCCTTTGTATAAGTTTAGTGTATGTTGTTAAATTATTCACTCTCTAAATTGGTTATCATATATTTTTTGTTTACATATTTACTCTTTATTTATTACAATGTGTATTGTCCACATGCCTATTTTCAATATCTTGTGCATTAATAGTTAGTTTTTAATTATCTAAACAATATTATACAAATACTAACTTAATATATTGTTCTTCATTTAATATTAACACCCTTTTTTTTCTTGGTTTTTATGTCGATTCAAAATTCACCCAAATGACTTGAGAAACAAATCTTCTATTGTAGTATGACTTAAAAATATTGTCTCCACTCCATTTTTTACATTTTAAAAAAATAATTAACTTATTCAATGTATGATATATTTATATAATTTTGATGAAAAATCGGATTCCAAATTCCAAATCTCTGGGCCTATTTCCAATATTTTATCTCATTCTTCAATAATGATGATTGATTGCTAATTTCTTATGAATTTGTATGGTATTTTATTTTTAATCCTTCCAATCAGTGATTCTTAATTATATAATGGAATTCTGTTTTACAATAGTTTTTAACTATGTTTATAAAAACCACCTATCAAGGATTAATGCTATGAGAAAATTAAACATCATAGAAATCAACTCATGTATTTTTTTAATCCCCAAGATTTCTAATGATGTTATTTTTTATCGATCAATATGGCACAAAAATATTATTATGTTTCGTATCAAATACTATAAACATTTATTATTACATATTTTCAATTTTAATATTAAATATTTTCATGTGTAATAATAAATATTTTTTATCTAGTAATGTTTAGTTTAAACTAATCATGTTTAATATAGTTTTTTGTATCTCTAACAATAGCTCCATTTTCCTACATTTTTTGTTAAGTACTATTTTCTTAATGAAAAATATGTAATTATCTTCATAATAATGTATATATTTTTACATATGTTCCCATCAAATATTTTTGTTGAAAAAAATAAAAAATATATGATTCTACCTTAGGGAGTAAGATATGAGAGAAATGTGCAAATAAAATCAATCCCAATATGTATGTTAAAAATTATTCTACACTAAGTATTAGATTCCTCTATTCTAGTGGAAAATAAAACAACCTAAACCATTTTAATGATACCATGAATATAAATGTGATAAAATATTGATATAATCAATGAAATAAATAATCCAATTTATTACGTGTAAAACATAGTAGAAGAAGAGTAATGTATTTTAACAATGAATGGAAACTGAAAGTCTATATATTAGCTCTTTAAATGGGGAAAATAGGGTAGATGAATTCCAATAAAATACATGAAATTAATTGTAGGATAATAGAACATAATTATAAATAATGAAGAAAAACATTAAACATAATTTTCTCATAATGTTTTTTTTCAAAATATAGTCCATATAAAAGAATAAAATAAAGGATGTTCATAAAAAATACATGACCATATATCGAGAAAGTGGAAAATATAAAAAATATTGGGAAATAAAAAAAAGTAAATGAATTTTTTAAGATGATGTGAAAACCCCTATTGTAATTAATAATGCAGTTGTTAATATAAAGCACACAACATATTAGTGATATAAATATCATGGGTGAAAACATGAAGAACATGAGTGTTGTGATTAAAAACGTTTCTGGGTTGAGAAAATACTCTCGTCTATATTTTTATCATTGAGAATAATATAACTATCCACCATATTCAAATTTAAATATTTTCAATTATTATTTGGAGGTAATTGATGGTTAATCATATTTATAATGAAATATAAAATTATGAATGTTTTTATAATATTACAATATAAATAGATATCCATCTTCAATTTTCCAAAATATAACCATAATCCTCCTAACACCAAATTGTTTGTAGATAGAGGGATATGATTGGAGATTATTTCAATTTGTATTAACATAGATGAAGAAAATAAATGGATATTTCCCATTAAGGTAGAATTATGTTGAAATTTTAAATATATATATATGTATATATATATCTTAAAAATATAATTCCTATAAGTGATAAATATAGATACTTTCTTCCATTATGTGTGTTGAGTATATTACCATATCCTTATATGAAAAATCAACTCTAATATTCATGATGAGACACTAAATATTTGATTAGAGGAGGAAAGTAACATGAAAGGAATAAAATATGCTTCTTTTTAAATATTATTTCAATTTTTTGAGATGGATGTTGGAAAATAGTTGGATAAATATAATTTTAACATCCCATGGAAGATAATTTTGAGTTGGTATAACAAGTTGAATAGTTTATTGATAGATTTTTGTATTGAATAATTAGTCATGTTTTTACTCTAATATTTCTCATTTAGATTTAGGGTCAATTATTTTACATCTTATTGATTATAGAAATGTTATTCTATAAATATATCAACTTCATTAGATATTACTATTAAAGAGAATATTATATTTAAATATTTCAGTAGATGAGGGTAAATTTCCTATATTAAAAAATATTTCTAACAAATAGGTACAATAATCATTTAATAATTTATAAATATTGGGGAAATATAATTTAAACTTCTGAAGACAATTGTTTATGTGATTTATAATAGTTTCTCATTGGGTTATGGGGGAAAATCCCTATGCATGATGATGATGGGATACATATTGGAGTTCTTGTAAGTCATTTTTAGTAAGATTTCCTTCTATTGAACATGCTATTGAAGATCAATTCATATGTTAATAAGGTGGAGAAGAAGATTATTCTCATTACTAAGGGAATGAATAGATAAAACTTGATTGAAAAAAAACATATCTAATTATTATTAAGATAATCATATTTTTTTGTACTATGAATTATGCTTAATGTTGTTGAATTAAATTTCTAATGCATGTTCATGCAGATAATTTGGTTAATCTATCTTTTTTATTTAATGAATATGAATATTTTGTTTAAGAATTGTGCATTGATAATGTTTCTAAAACAATATTTCCTTATATTCTAGATTTCTTCTGGAAGAATAATTTCCATAATATAAACATTACATGATGGTTGATGTATTTCTTCAAGTGATATATTGATCCTTACAGTGAATCTATGATAACTATATATGGTTTAAGAAATAAATTTCAATAATATTTTTAGTTTTATGATTGAAATAATCCATCTTTTGTTTACAATGATAATAAAAATATGTTAAGGATTTACACAAGGATGTTGTTATCGAATGAGTATATACATGGATATTGTTGTTTATTAGTAATAAATATTTACTGAAGATAAATAGTAGTTAAATGTTAATGAATAACTAGATGTTATAAGGTGAACTTCTGAGTGAGGATTTTTTGAGGAGAAGAACCCTTAATATATATAATACCAAATTTTGAGTTAGCTGGAAGATTATGTCACGTGATTTACTCTTAGGGGACGAATAGAACATATGAAGATAAAGGGACATAGAAATAAAATAGATATATAATTTTGAATAATCATGGTGTTATTATTTTTTAGGATGAATAGAAGAATGAAATGTGTGTTGGATGATATTTCCATTTGATGTTATACTATAGGAATCTGATGGGTGCAAACAAATGAAAATTTATAACTGTAATATATTAGTGAAATAAATTCATATGTCAATGTCTCATTTTGGAAAATAAAGGTATCCTTATGATATCATGGATAATGAGTTCTAACTATTAAAAAAAATGTTTCATTTTAGATCATTTAAATTTAAAAATAACATGATTTTTTAAAGAATTTTTTTATACAAGATGTCTTGGGTTGATCAAGATAGGGGAATAGGAAAATGGATATTAAATGTTTCGTGATGATAAAGCGAAAGTCTCAAGAACAATCTATTAAAAAAACTGATGTTGAGAAGGTGATATTTTGATTTTAGTCACGTGGATGATGTGATTAATTGAAATTTAGATGTTAAGAATTTCAGATGATATAGAGCCAGTGATGTATTAATCAACTTTCTTGAGTGAATATAAGAGGAATTTTAAGGGAAATGAAATTTATGTATTGGAATCTTGTTTATAATCATGAAAATATGTAATGATACTAAAATAATCATTTTCAAGTCCTTGTAGAAGTGAGATTTTAGGATCTATAAAATAATCTAATGTTGAGAAATTTTAAATGTGAAAATGCTCGAAATCATGAAGTTATGATGATATGATTTTAATATGGATGAAGGTTAAATTGTGAGTTCTAAAAGAAAAATTCCTAAATATATCATACTCATTGATTATTATTACATTGTTTACTATAATCGTATGTTTCATTGTAATGAATAAATTGTATATATGATATGCTTACACATAACATCACTCACAAATATCTTGCAAGAATTTCATCATAACAGACCAATATTGCTTCAATTATTATAAAATGAAACATATATGATATGCTTACTATACAGAAACCCCACACTAAAACCACTTTAAAATGAAAGTAGGATGTGTTGATGGTTTCTTCCTGTACTCTTCTTTAACTATTTTTATAATCATTTTCATTCCTGTGAACCTGTTTATATGTTTGAACAGATGTAGTTATCCAAGGGGGAGTATGACGAGTCTAGCCTGTCAATTGTTCATAGGAAGTTCTTTTGAGTTGTAATAAAGGTTCCTGTCAAGTAGTGTTTTCTATTGTTTTCCTTATTTTTTTCAGGTCATGTCTTCTATTCGGGTAGGTTGGATTTGTAATATTATATCTTTTAAAAATTTATATATCATAATCTCGTGATTGGTGGTGAGTGATGATATGTTTCAAGGATATAAGAGTTTTTGGTTTGACCTCCATCTGGGTTAACATAGGTGTATCTTTCTGTTGCTTCATCCCTTCTTTTAAGGTAAGTATTTTGTTACTATTTTCTTCTAATTTTATAAGGCTTCTTAATATATAAATATATATTGTCTTTTTTATTCCTACTTTCATTTTATTTTTTCTTCAGTGTGGGGTTTATGTATAGTAATTATATCATATATATTGTGTTCTATTTTAAAAACATATATGTAATGTGATTAAAATTCCCAGTTCATGAATTTTATATAGAGTTTTTCAACGATAATAATTTATTTATAAAATAATTCTATATTGGTGGTATCTCATTATCATGGAAATTGATGTTCACTATGATAAACACCATTTCTTGTTGTAAAGCTTCTAAAACACCCATATAGCTCTCCCTTTAGTTGATATCTTTCAATTACCTATACATTAAATTAACCAAACAGAAATTTAGGGAATAAGTAAGGGTTTACATGATCCTTTTTAAAATATGTAAGTATGTGAGCTTCCTCTCTAATATAATTATCGCATCTTTCTAGTTTCAATACTGGAGAAACTCTTCATTCATCCTTTTCTGAAATTTTTTTCATCTATCATGATGACCGCAGTTATATAATCATAAGTATCCATATGTGGAGATTCTTTTGATGTATGGTCCATAAATTCACATTCTTCATGAGATACATTCAACATCCATTTCTTTAGATTTCAGTTTTATATTGATAGAACTACCATGAAATCCATTGAAATATTATCATATTTTTTTAATTTCATTTAATGATACTCATGATCATTGGTTCAATCTTGTGTATCCTCCTAGATACCTTAGGCATGAACACTTTCTTTGACATCCTCATTTTCTTTCTTTTTGAATATAACTTATCTGACAATAATGGATTGATTCATTTTCATTACTTTGATTATTATTTTTTATTGCATTATATTTTTAACTTGGATGTATTTTTCATGTAATTTTCAGAAGAATGACTTGACTGTTGTAACTTGTAGTAGTTGGAGGGCTACAGGTTCATGCATTTTGATTTTTGATAGTACATTTTTATGCAATATAAATGATATATGTTATGGTGGTCTGGTGGTCTGGTTCTTGGTCTGGGGGAGTTGAAGCCAAGAAATGGCTCAATGGGGATCATTTTTAGTGTACATTACTATATAATAAATGAATCTGGGATATAGTGTCGTCCGTGGAGGATTTGAGCTTACAAACTCAATAATGATGATTTTAGTGCCTTTTAATGATCTTATTCTTCGACAATGGATTGACGTTTTTTTAAAATTTCCTTATAGAATTTAGTGATCAGTATTCAATTTTTCTATACAAATATTATAGGGGAATCCCAAAGATTAATTTTTATAATTACATGATGTGTGACCTTGAAGTAGATTTCATGAATTTTTTGGAATTAGGTCAGTGATCTACTAGAAGTAATATTTTTTTTCATTCATGAAATTTATAAATCTTCCCTTAATTAGGGATTCCAGAAATTTCCAAAGCTTATATTAATTAGAAGAGATATTTCAAAGCCTTTTTAGGCATAATTTTCTTAGCATTGCCCAAAAAATATCATCCATTCATGATATAAATTAAGAAATATTATTTTGGATTTTTTTTGTATTGACCGATTTTCTTCAATTCTAGTTGGAATCTATGGTTATTTGTGGTGGGTATCTTATTCTTCAATGTTTCTGGTAAGATTATTATTTCCTTCATGCATGAGGATATTTATTATGTATTTTTAATTTTTTATCCCTCCCATATGGATGTACCTGAGTTTTCTAATGCAATATTCTTGTAACTAATTCATTTTCATGGTGTAACTGTAATAATCGTAGTCCTAGCTAGATAAGAGTGTCATTGGTCATCATTTCAACCCTAAAATTATTATGATTATATATTCTATGATCTCTCATCTTCACTTGTTAAGTATTATTGTTCAATTGAAACCTATTGTTGAAAACTACATATAATATTTATCACTTATGATAAGCATTTAGAAAAAATAAGTGGCATTTGTTCTGTTTCTAGAAAAACATTCACTTAATAAAGAATTGAATTGGGGAGAGAACAACAGAGCAGTGAGGAGGAATAATTTTGAATGAAAACACACTACTTGTTATAATTATTCAATGTATGTATGTGTGAGAGAATGATATTAAAACTAAAAAACCCTAATTTTAATAAAGATGGGAAACGATCAAATTTAAAATATTGATATACTAAAATTAAACCCATGAACTATAATATGAAGGCCTGGTGAATTTACCAAAGTAATAGTGTTGTTGTTTTATATACCCAAATGAATATCCTTTGTGTGAAAAGATTACACTTTCTTATTTTCCTATGTAGGTTGGAATGTATATTTTTAGATAGCCTTTGTTCCCTTCGCAATTAGTATTGTAACATATCATTTAAATGATCTAATTATGATGCACATTCTGATGCACTTTCATTCTTGTTTTAGTGATTATTCATAGTGAACCTCTGTAACTTTTTTTTACTTTTTATGGGTATTAAACTAGAGCATGTGATTAATGAGCTAGCCCATGATGTTTATGAGAAACATGTAGCCATTTAAGGATATTTGGTGGTTCAACCATCACATGACTACTCGTTTCAACGCCCCCCAATTATGCTCATACTGATTCATATAATCAGGTTCCATAATTATTTTGAGTTTGATTTATACTTATATATTTGGGTAAATATATTATTGTACTTTATTCATTTATTATGGTTCATCAGAAAAACCATAGTTACAACTGATATACAGGTCCAATATGGATTTGTCTCATGCATTATGGGAGAAGTTGGGTTCATGTTTTTATTTTCTCTTGTTTATATGATTTAATATTGGATTTATTTATTTGTGATAGAGGTAATATGTCATTAATATTGTAGGTCTACAGTATGATTTTCTTTCAGGTTACACTAATGAGTTTTAGGTTTTCTTATTTAGAGGATTGATGTTTCATTTTTTCATATTTGTAGGTCTTGTGTTTTTCTTTATTTTCAATAGACCATGAATGTTTTTTACAGTTTTTTATTTTAATGTTTGAATTTATCATGTTTTTTGGTTGTCGGTTGATAGGTTTTAAGGTTTTATGTTTTGGAGGCCTGTAAGATAGTAAGTTTAGATGTTATAAGTTGATAGTTTGTGCATTACAAGTCTACATGTTACTAAGTGTCTGTTTTTTTGTAGGTTTGTGGGTTATAGTTCCTAGGCTTATAGGATGAAGGTATTATTGTTTTTAGGTATTCATGATGGAGATTCAAAGGTTTACATGTTTATAGATATCAATGTTTTTATGTAACAATATGACAGGTTTACAGATTGATTGTTTTACTAATTTTAGGATACTTGATTCTAATCCATGGGTTACAGGTTTTAAAATTGAATGTTATGGTAGTAGTTGGGTACATGATTCCATGACTTCTTATAAGGTAATATCTTACCCTTTATTTCTATCTCCTCTTGATATTTTATCCACTTGAAGTAAATGTGTAACATTTTTTAAGGAATTCATTCAGTTCTTTTTTAGTTACAACACCCACCCACTCTATTCCACTATGAGTCAGATAAATAATTTAGGTATGAAATGAATTAGTTTCCCCATTATTTTGTTCTTGTTATTGTAGAATGAATATGGTAACTTCATTCAAGTGGGAAATATTTTAAGAACACATCCAACAAGGTCTTGTGGGTTTTTTCTAGAAGAAAATAAGGGTTTTGAATTGTTGGTGTGAATGGAGGAACAAGTCAGGAGATTCCATGATGAGGGAATTTAAATTGATAGGATAATCCATGTAGATTGGATTTCTATTTGGTCTAAGGTGGATCAACCCTAGACGAAAACTCAGTTTCGATAATAATAAATGTGAGAATTTCCAACATAAGCAAAGAAAAAAACCAAAGAGAATAATTACAAATGGGGACATAGATTCTTAATGTGGAAAAACCCTCCTTATAAAAGATTAAAAAACAAGGGGATAATCCAAGAATATCAAATATGAATCAGATAAAACAAAATTCCAAATAAAACTTGAGACATGAATAGAAAATACAACATAAAACTTGTGTGAAAAACCACACACTGATAAGCCTTTGTTGCCTCTATGATAATAGTCTGGGATAATAAGTCTCCCTTCGGTGATCAAAATTGAACACATGGAATTTTTGTAGCACCTCGTTTCATAACATGATTTTCTGTTGCTCACTGCTTCCCACACTCAAGATCTATCACCCAAGTATCTGCTCTCCTTGGTTTGTTGCGCACCACTAAATCATCTCCTTCCTTGAGTCACTAACTGTAGTTTTATAGGCTCCCATATTCCACATATCTTTTTTGAGATGGATATCTATGAATATATCTCAAAAAAGATATCATTAGATATCACCTGTATCTCATGATGGCAGATACACAGTGGAAGGATCTTAAATTTCTAAAAAAATATCTATAAATCTAAACGATAACAGTGTGTGGGCTCAACCCCAACAATATCCTACTTCATCCCATTGAAGAAATATATCGCATCCAAAAAACTCAGTTGGAAAGAGAAATTATTGGTATCGCACCAACCACCATCCTCTCTAGAAACATGACATCTCCCTTTTGCATCTCTGAAGGAATCATGAAAGCTAACCATGAAAAATAAATCTAAATGTAAATGTCTTTATCATACCTGTGTCTTCACAATCAATAATGGAGTCAATAATATCTTTCTCCCCCATAATTTTGATCACCAAAAAATCTAGAGCACATGCAATAATTAACTTCTCATACTACTTAACATCCTCCGAGACGTCTGAAACTCTCAAAGCATAGCCTAGATCTTTTATTTTCATTCCTTCTTCACTAGTGACACTCTCTAATGAAAAATAATTAGGTGAAGACCCTAAACACCTAACCTAATGTGATTTGGCTTCCAAACCATCTTTATCATATTCAATGGTCTTTGACTCCTACAAGATGATAATCTATGCCAAAAAATGATGAAGTCATGTCTGTAAATACATCATTCACACCACTGCATTCCTTTTCATCCATCCTATAAAGTGTGTCATCCATTCTCTCTTAAACATAAACCATCGATCCTCTAGACAAGTTTCATCTTCCACTACCCAATGAACTCTTTAATCCATCATTATAAAGAGTACAAGATGATAAAAAAATATGGTTTATGCCTGGAACATGTTGCACATACCTTGATCTTACTGGATAACCTACATTCATAATGATAAAAATATCACCAAAACCAATGAATTTATCGGAACCTTCATTACCCATATTCAAAATACAAAATCCACCTTCTTCATATGAAGAAAATAAATCCATCTTTGGTGTAATATTACCAATTATTCTAAATCAACCACCCATTTGGGGAACATAGCTAACTTGCGACAATCAATGACAACTAAAAGCAAATCACTGTCACCCTGAATAAGTATTTTTCTGGTATGCCCAGAATTAGTGTCGTTCCCCTTTCCCCCCTTAATCATTTTCAATTTATAGTATTATTCATGCACATAAACCTCCTTGTTGTAAAAGAAACATTTTACCTTTGTTCTTGTCTTTGACCAACTGCTCTGATTACTGTGTCCATCTGCCACAGACATAGTACCACCATTACGTGAAGATTCTTCATCACTGGTCTTTCATAGAGTCTCATTCATCACTAATGATGAAATCACATCATCCAACTTCATTTTTCCTTTCCCAAAAATAAATGTGGTGACAAGATTATTATATGAATCAGTTATTGAACCCCAAAGAAGTGAGGCCTTGTCTTCTTCTTCTTTCTCAATAGGTACCACCTTGCCCTTATCATCAATCTTGACCCCCACTGAAGACAAATCTGCCAGAGGTTTGTTAAACTCATCTAGATTGTTACCTAAATATCCATTCACTGTGATTCTCAAATGATAAAACTATTTTTTTCATATATAAATGATTTGTGAGAGATTTAAATTTTTACCTAATTTCATGATTTTCCCAAATCTCCTTCAGATCTATTAGATTCATCACTTCTTGCTGGGTATTCTAAAAAATACATTTTAATCATGCTTGTCACCAACTCTTTAATATCATTCCAATCAACATCACCCATCATCTTCGGCTTCTCTGATGTTTTCTTCAACTCCTCTGTTGTCTTCTCACAAACCATAATATATTTAATTTTTTACTACAAAAGTGTAAAATAATTTTTCCTGTTAAACAATTCAATGTGGTAAAAAATCTCATGGCATGAATCCCTAATATTTAATCAATAATAAACAAAATATAACTTCCTCTAACACCAGATGTTGGGTTGGAAATGGATGGAACCCAGAATTAAACTCAATTGTCATAACAATAATTGTGATAATCACCAATGTAAGCGAAGAAAAAAACAAAATAGTATAATAAAAAATGGTGAAACATATTTGAAACATTGGAAAACATCCTTATGATGGAATAAAAACCCACATGGAAACTCGAAAAATATCCACTGTGAATAAGAGAGTACAAAAACCCAAGTAAAACTGGTGACTTGAATTGAAATTACAGCGTAAAAACTATATAAAAAACGACACCCAGATATGTCTCTAACACCTCTATGATAATAGTCCATGAAAATATGTCACCCTTTGGAGATAAAAATATAACTCACGGTGTCGAGTAAGCAGCTAGTTTCACAACCTGATTTTTGGATGCTCGCTGGTGTCTACGCCCAGGAATCGTCTGCCAAGTATTTTCTCTCCTTGGGTTACTGCACACCACAAAATTGTCTCCTTCTTTGAGTCGATGACTCCCATTTTATAGGATCGCATATTTCATATATCTTATTTGAAATTGATACTAGAAAATTTATCTTCAAAAAGATATCATGAGATATCACCTGTATCTCAAGATGGCAGATGCACAACAGAAGCATCTTGAATTTCCAAAAACAAATATGTTTAAATCTAAAAGATTGTAATGTGTGGGTTGAATCCAAACAAAATCTATATCTTTGAAGACTATTTTTACCTTTTATTTAATCACAATGATGTATTTTATGTGTAAAATATGAATGCACTCACACATGAACCAACCATTAGAAATTTTATGTGGAAAATGTCAATATTTTCTCTTTCCCAATTATAAATGAACTTTGCGAAACCTGTGAAAAGATTTGTGCATGATCATATTCAGTAGAATTTTTTTCAATAAAGTGAAACCTATAAACATGATTTTAAACTGTGGTTGTTGATTGAATTAGAATTATCTATATTCAGGGTTCCAAACTGTGGCTATAGATCTAGTGCCATATTGGAAACTGTGGTTATACACCTATAATCACAGTTCAAACCGTGGCTATAGTCTTGGTCCTACATTCATTATAATAGGATCCATGGTTCCCCAAATCATGAATATTACCTATATCTATAATTTAAGGACCTATGTCCATGGTTTATAATGGTGGATATAGCCTGAATTTCTTGTTGTGCTTCACATTGCAACCCAATATCTTGGATTCACCGTTTACCCTCTATGTTGTGATAAGATCTATAAAATTACATCACAAAACATCTATCATCAAATAGGTATCTTTATGATCCAACATATATCCCTATAATTTAATAATGAAGTATTTTTATCAAAATTCCATTCTGAAAAATAAACCTTAATAATATCTCAAACAAACACACTCTTTATTTCAATGGGCATAGTTGATGAAATAAAGTGAAAATCAACACCCCAAAGATAATGATCCATCATTATATTAATAGGCCTCCAATTAGAGAACATGATATTAAAAATAAAGAATATTGAGGAGAAAAATAATAGTTTATGAACCCAAACCCATATCATTTTTACCATTTTTAATGTCAAAAGATATTAGTTTTTGAATGAAAAACCATACCATCTTGTGAAGAAATCTGAGGATTATGAAAAATATTAAGAAATGAGAGAAGGGGGATTCCATAATAAAATTAGGCACCAATATATATAATTATAATGAACTAGAGAAAATGGTATTAATAATAAGGAATATTAAACAAAAGAGAAGAATAGTTTTTACATTAAGTATATTGAAAATAAAGAATATTTAGTCTTACAAAGGGTGGTTAATGAGATCAATGGTCGAAATGATAAAGATATAGTTGTGTCATGAGGTTCTATAGATCTGGTTAGTCACCTCTCTACAGTGGTGAAATGGTGGGATGGACATGGCTTAGACAGGGAAATGTTTCTGGTTGTGGCTGCATCGAACGGGTGCTAAGGTAGGGGCTATGGTGGATTCAATGCCATTGAATCTTAGGGAAGAGGAAACATCAGAACAAACCCTAATCACAGAAACTGGGGGTGTGGAATTAGGAATTTTGGTTTTGGTGAAGATCTGTTCAGATCAGATCTTTCCTCCCTCTCTTCAGCATGATCTTCCCAAGCATGGGTGGATGAATTAAATATTCATAGACTCTCAGTACGGTGGATTATTGATGGAGACTGGGGAATGGATACCATATGATCTCTAATAGTGGCGGGATTGCCAAATGGTGGCTTTCCCAATATTAAATTAGGGTTTCTTTGGGGTTTCAATCATTTTATTTGGGCCTTTAGGCATTTTTTGGAACAGTGCCAATGGGCTTTTGATACATTAAAAACATTCGTTATTTATGGGCCCTCAATTCATTTTTGTCTTTTTGCTGATGAGATTTTGGGTCATTTACATTCCTTGGTGTCATTATTATTTAGGTTTCATAACATATAATGGGTTTCCCCTAAATCTAATTGAAAGACGAATCTATTTTTTTTCTTCAAAAAAGTGTGTTTGACCTAATTCATTTCATATAAGTACATGTTAGTGAAGATAAATATATTTTATTTAGAAGTATATTAATAAAATTATTATCAAACTACAACTAAAATATATATAATTTAATTTTAAGGAGGAATTACTATAACTAGTTATATTTATATTTTTATGAGTAAGAAAAATAAATTATAAATAATTTCAAAGTTATAAATATTGTTTAATTAAAATTAAAAAGGATAATATCTAAAATTTATAAATATAAAAAAAATTAATTTTAATTAATATTAAAATTTATCATATTTATAATCATATAAATATAGTCACTAACATGAAATATAAAAATATCAATATAATATTTTATAAATATATATATACACATATATATACTATAATTATTAATTAGAATTATAATTAAAAATATATTTAGAGTACTAAAAGAGTAGTAAAAGATGATAAATTTCATCATTACAATAATTTTATTTGAAACATAATTATATATATTTACATATTAAAAATATAAATATAAATATTTATAAATATATATTAGTTATATAAATAAAAAATTAGAATACTACAAGAGTAGTGAAAGAAGGGTGATTTCTTCATTATAATCATATTATTTAACTATAATTGTAATACAATTAGATATACTCATAAATGTAATTAAAGAAAATTTAATTATAATGTTAATTTTATTATTTGAAAAAAAATCATTTAAAAATCATTATTATAAAAATTGTATTTAAATATAATTTTAAAAACAAATTACAATAAAAAACTTATATGATGAACTTTCTTGGAAACACACTTATATTTTAATAAAAATATTTATTTTTAGTTATGAATATTATATTACTAATTATTTAAAATTTAGACTATAATTTAAACATATTCTATATTCATGAAGGGGTCTAAAAAAATATGAGGATTATGAGAAGTATTATGAAAGGAGATAGTTGAGGATTCTAGAATTAAATTGTGATGTAATATATATAATTAGAAGGGACTAATGAAAATGATATTTGAAAACAAGAAATATTTATTCAAATAAAAAATATTTTATAATTGAAACAGGATATATTTTTTACCTCTCTTACAAATATATTAATTAATCAATAAAATAATTGATTTTATATATAAATTAAATAATTAAATTTAAATGTGAAAATTGTGATATTAATTTTTATTATTATTTTAATTTTAAAAATATATTAAGTAGAAGTAATTTAATATTTATAAATTTAATTAAATTAAAAACATAATTATAATTTAAAAGTTTTTCTTTTAAAGTCATATAAATATTGCTACAAACAATAAATTTAAATATATTATTATATTTTATGGGGTGTACCTGGGTGGTAAGGTTACCCCCTAGATTTACATGAAATACAGGTTAAAATCTGAACACCCCCTCTAATAAGGATTTATCCGGCTATTTAAGGCATTAAAAAGTGGCCCACACCATAGGCATGAACAAGTTGGTTGCACAACAGTAGGAAAAAAGGTGGAATAATGATACCACATGAATAGAGTGGGGAGAATAGGGAGGTGGCACGGTAGGGTGACACACAAATGTTGTTGGGTAGGCAGCTCAAAAGAGTGATGGGTGAATTGCACCTAGAAATCATCCCTATACCAACTTGAATTTCTAATGTTGGATGGAGGGGTTCCTACCACCATATGACTGAGGGCAGCACAACATGACGGTTGTTAGCTGGGGGTGACACAACATTCTAATTTGTGACATATGATCCTTTTTTGATCAAGAAGACGACACACCCTACTAAATATTTCACCTTTAGTAACCACCTTCTAATTTCATTGGGAAGTTACTGTTGGACTATCACTAAAGGGCAGTAAAAACCAAAATTGTCTGTCACTATAAATAAAACCTAGATGACCTTAATGTCAGACACTTGATAAATCATTAGTTACCTCCCAATGAGATCGTTAATTCTCTAGAAAAATGGTGGTGACTGACTATGGTTGTCGCTAACATATAGAATTGTTTATGAAAAAAAAATAAAATTTTACACTTTCCAAATAACGAAAACATAAAACAGACACTAAAGAAAAAATTTGATAATAAAATTTAATCATCCAAATAGTTATAGATTGTTCCAATATTCTACCTCAATCAACCTATTGATTGGATAAAAAAACAATTAATAAAATAAAATACAAACTAATATATTTCACATTAATCAAATTTATCAAGTGAATATATATATATATATATAACCAAAACAAATTATAAAGATTTATTAATAAAAACATCATGAATTCATAATTGAGGTGAATCTAATCTAAAATATCTGAGTACACATTTTTTTGAAAACACAAACCTCAACATACATATCATCCAAATCCAAATTATATAAATTTAAGGGAAAATATTAAATACAACAACAAGACTCTTGAAAACTCCCAAAAGTATCTATAAAATTAGTCGAATGATTTCCCTCTAGCCCACCAAATGGAAAATGAAAAGAACAGAGGAAATCCACCAACGATTTATTGATTTTATTAGTAGACCCAAAATCATGGTGGCCACCTTCATCCTCCTCCAATTCCTGGATAATAACTTGACAATCAAATTCCACCACAACATCCTTCCAGCCACGAGATAAGACAAATTGCCTACCCATCTAGACAACCATGAAATAAGCCACTGGAGGATACCAACATGCAATGTTCATGGAATGATGAGCCACAATAATAGAGCTTTCATGGTCCCATTGAACTTACCCAAGTCCAAAAACACCATCACCAATAATCGCCAGGTCAATATTAGTTTTGAAAATTCCAAGATGGGGTGGATGCCATATGACCGAAAGGTATTCCACAAGGGTAGGAGAAAAAAACCCCTAAACATCAACCGACTAAGTGCCCCAATTTTGAATCTTATAAAGCCATAACCCATCATCTTTAACAATGATCTGTTAAATGAAGGTGTTTCTATGAAACCATATAATCCATGTATGGATAAACAGACCCATGATAGTTTGAGCAGGTAAAGATCTAAACCACTCCCACACAATAAATATTACTTCCCCATGATTTCTCCAAAGTATGAGATCTTGTTTCTCACACCTTGACCAATTCCCTATTTCCATGGGGTAGGAAAAAACAGTGTGGAAATAATTTTTCATCATAAACCCATAGAGTAGATATATGCCTTTATCAGAGAGGTTCCAATCATCTTGGTGAGAGTGTGTGGGGAGGATAACCCAACACAATTACAAACAAAAAATATTTTCCTTTTGTATAGAATTAATTTTCCAAATATTCTTACATAGGGGGGCCAAATACCTTTCCACCCACAATAGAAAACCTATAACCATAGAAAATAGTGTCGTATGTAGAGGAATAATGAGACCAACACAACCTATGTGGGAATTCTTCATATACACTAATAACTACACGTATAGCCTTTTGATAAAACTCAGAAAACTAGAAATCGAGATTTTGATGGTCCTAGACAGAATGAACTTCAACCAGGAGCTCAATCACAATGGGTTTCTCATAGATGATCATAACCAAAGATGTGGGAGTCATCCCATCCAAAATAGGAATCCATGGATCACGTCAAATTTTAACTGAATCACTGCTAGAAATTCTCAAATAAAAGTCCTTATTCAAGACGAACACTGGCCCCCTAACACTCATCCAAAAATAACGCAGTCAAGGAACCATGATAGAAGACAAATAACAAACCTGTAGAAAATAATTAGCTTTAACAACTCTTGAACACATGTTGTCTGGGCTCTATAAAAGGAACCAAACATATTGTTTAGAAGGGTGTTGTTATAAACATTCATGTTTCAAAGGTCCATGCCACTGTAAGACTTAGTAACACATGACTTCTCTTAAGTGATCCAATGTAAAGGATATTTTTCATTAGCATGACCCCAACAAAATTTAGATATGGATGAATAAAGGTGAGAGAAAAATAATTATAGGAGCTTGAAGAGGGACATCATGTATGATGGAATAAATTGGGTCACATATTTAATGAGAACCTACATTCTGACCTTAGAATTATTCTTATTGGACCATACCTGGATTTTCCTGTGGACATTATCGAGGATGATAAAAAAGTCCTATCTTTTGGAACCTCCAAAGGCTGTCAGGAGTGCTATATATTTTTTATGTTACTCTATGACCACAATACCACTCAAACCAAAAATAATGAATCTCACACATTATTCCACACCTCGACTAAATGGAAAATTATATTTAGTGATTTTGACCCATTTTCCCAAGGCATTGGAAAAAGTATCAATAATTCTGAGAACCCCTTGTAACTCATAAGAAGTTGCTCCTATGAATATGAGGCAATCATTGACAAATAAAGGTTGATTAGTGAGAATACTTTTTTGGAAAAATATGCACCATGGATGAGACAATATAGAGATTCATTAGATAAATTATGGGAGAAAACATGAACAATAAGGAGAAATAATGGAATAGAGGGTCACCCTTATGCATGACTCTGGATGGTTTGAAATTCATTTTGAGGAAGCCATTAACTTTGATTATATAAAAAATAGTTTTAACACAACTCATAATCAGTCTCAACGATTTTGGACCAAATCCTGGTTCACACATAACCTCTCATAGGAAGGCCCATTCCACTCTATCATCATTCTTTTACATATCAATTTTCATAGCTAGAATCCCCCTCTTAGAGGTTGTCCGAGTTTTCCTAGAATGAAAAACATAGTTTATAACATCCCAAATATTTATAGAATAAATTTTTTTCAAATATATTAATATTTATGAATAATTTATTAGATTTATGTTAAATAGGAAACTTTTCCAAATATAATACTTGACACAAAAAAATGGGTTTCTCAGAATGTTTATATTGCACAAAACTTTAAGTTATACTAAAAAAATAACAATAATATTATTATTATTTTAAATAGTAGTTAATGCCTAGATTTTGTATTTTATGTAATGAAATGAACTATCTAGAATAATATTATAAATGTTTGTTACATGTTTTTAAATTTATCCAATAAATTTTATAGGATTAAATGAGAAAGAATCAAATTTTAGCATGGAATACTCTAATATTTTTAAAAGGTAATTTTACAACATTTTTATGGAGACCCCTTTTTAAATCTATTTTTTATAATTTTTATATGTTATATTTGAACAATTAAACTTATTATTTATTATTGGGACAAAAAAAATTACTTTTGATGAGATCTTGGTATTTGTTTGATAAAATCCATATTTTAATGAATAGTAAAAAATATAGTATTTTAATTCAAAACTACCTTTTTGTATAATTTATTTATATAGTTATATTGTCATTTTAATTGTATTTAGAGTGTAATTGGATTATGTTTTCACAAATTAATCCAATGTTGGTCATTTTAATTTCTTTCACTTTTAAATTGGGCATAAACACATGTTAATCTTTTGATAGTTTTTACTTCTTAAAAATCCGTTCATTGGTTTTAACAATGAGAAGTAATTTTAAATTAATTACTAAAATTTCTATCTTTTGAATTTGGAAAAAATGATTCAATATTTGAAATCAAAAGGTCCAGATTTTATATATAGGTACCCTTTATTTTTTGACACTATGAATAGTAACTGCAAAAATTATTTTTATTTACCATCGTTAAAAGGTAAATTAGGCAAATAAGGGTAAAAAAATAATATTATAAATAATATAAAACTTCCCTAAAACGTATCCTGAACCTATTAGATGAGATATATCTTACCACGATCATCCATATGCAGAGCCTTTGGCATTTGACGGCCACTTGGGTGTGAAAATGACATTATATAATTTTTTATTTAAAGAAAAGTGAAGTATAACATAAACATATATCTTTTTGTAAAAGAATTAATATAAGGTTTTATAAATGATTTATATGACTATAAATAGTAATTATAAATATAAAAATATTTTACACATCATGTTATTTTAATTATAATTTTTATACCTTAAATAAATAAAATTATTTATGACATAGTGATGATACAATGACTGCCTTATTAATTAAAGCTTAAAATAATTAATATTATAAATATTAAATTAAATGTAATTTGAATATTTTTATTCCATAATCGAATTATATGGATGATGTTTATATATTATATTTTATTTAATGCCTTTTGTTTGAAGGAATCAGGTTTTTATAACTAAAAAAATTCAATTACTAAATAATGTCAAAATTGAAATCAATGATTTTTAAAAAAAACCATTTTACCAAATGATATATTAGTAATAAAAATATAATATTCATCCAACTAACATATATAATGTTACAAAATTCATTAATTATCCACTTGTGGTTCTCTTGGAATTTATAGTAACAATAGTAACCATATATTATGAAAATACAAAAAATACATGGTAAGAGTTATTGTTTTTAAATAAAGGTTAAAGCTAAAAGATAATGTTAATTTTGTGTCCTAAACTTTTCTAAAACCTATTAGTTTATATGATTTAGAACTATTACCATCTTATCCTTTAAATATATTAGTTAGGAACTATTATAATTCTAAAATCATTTTATAATAAAATAGTATTTCAAGCCCTTCCTAAAGTGCCCCTCCCCCCTCTTATAAAATGACAACAACTATACCAACATAACAACACCTTTCAAGGAACTTGTATTATCCAAAATATACTCACATAATCTCCCAGAATCCATCATCTCCTCCTAGAATCCTTATATTTAGCATAAGTCAATTGAAGAAAGCCTTTTGGTTCAAATCAAAAGAAGTTTTCCTATTTAGAGGTAACATCTTCTCTCAACATCCATTCCTTTATTTTCCTTCTCCACTACCTATGTTATTATTATTCATTTATTACATAACATAAATAGTATAATAAATATACTATAATTTTTTTATGATAATTGGTCTAACTACACTTATACACACCTCCTTCAAATTAATACGAACAGACTATTTCTGTGTACAACGAACTACTACCTCACGAAAAGATGATTGCTCAATTTTCTCCTACAACCTCCCATGATAGACCTTATGATGGAAATTTATTTATATATTATATTTATTATATTAATATTTTATCTGTGATTTTTTAATTTTTATTTACAAAATACATTTATGATTTCCATGATGTGTAAATAAGATAATTTCATTTTAGGAAGTGTGGACTACCGCCCCCTCAATGTGAGATGAATCATTCATGATATACATGGCAACATATAATGGATAGCTTTATTAAACCTATGTGACATAAATAAAATTAAATTAATAATGAAATTATAATGTACGTTTATATCATTTGATTATTATTCTTTTAATATGACAATGAAATGAATGTAGTGTTCATGAGTACGTATGACTTACTGTCTCCATGAATGGTGCATTTCATTTATTATATCCAAATATTATGGATATTATAAATACATATATACTACATATATATGATATTAAAATAATGAATAATATTTAGGAGATGATGGACTCTGACCACATGGAAAATTTACATCAAAATGACTTCATTTTTTAACTCAAGTACTGAATATCGACAAAATGACCGATATGAACTTGAATAATTATGTAATTATTATTACAAGGTAATAAGAAATATAAAAGTAATAATAAAAATGAAAAATGTTACAAAATAATTATGAATTAACTTAATTTTATTATTCAGGAAGAACAAGGAACAAACGTGATGATTTGGACCCAAGGTAAGGGACTTCATCTCAATATTCTTTTATTGAGGCATATTTTGATATTATACACCACCTTCTTTTATACAGTGTATAATAAATCTCTTTTACTTTTATTTTCATTCAAAGGGAATATTTTTTTCTATGAATATTTTACTAAATGAAAAAAACTAATGTTTTTAACATATGCGGTGACAATGACTTCTCCGTCGTCGTAATCGTTATTTGATATTTGGATTCCTCTGTACGCATTAATGTTTCTTAAAAGGGAAATAAATCACTTATTCTATTTTTGGGTGTATTGATATTGAAAATGGTTTTCAATTTCTATTTACTATTTTAATATCATGAAATTTTCTTTTGTTATTTCAAATGTAATTTTTTGAGTGAAATGTTGATAATTGAAATAATTTTTATTTTATTATTATATATTGGTACTAGAAAATTTGATGAGTGCTTACGTGATTAACCAAAGAAGGGTGGTTATGTGATAAACCAAAGAGGGGTGGTTTAGGGGTAAACAATGGATGGGTGGTTATGTAATAACCTCTAATGCATTGGGTAGGGAAGTTAGCTGTATGGCTATTCCATTTATTGATATGTGTGGAAGTTGACCCTATGGTTATTCCATTTAAGTACGTTTATGTCCCTAGTTACCGTTATATGTTATATTTTTCTTTATATGGGATTTATGGTAATATATTTTTTACAAGAAGGGTAATCAATAAGCTTATATTCAGTGATGTATTTTTAATACTTCCAAAGGGTGAAAAGTTTTACTTTATGTGAATGTATTCATGGTTTTCGTGTTTTCAGAAGAATAATAGTTTTCTTAATTTATGTATCCATTACTAAGATTTTTATGCTTATCCCATGTTTTGAAATTTTATTCACATGAATTAAAGAATAATATAGTCAAGGATGTGATCAATGAAAATTCATGTTGTTTAAACATGAAACAAACCATGTTTCTTTTTAAAGAGTTTTATGTTTTATGTAAAAATTGGATATTGATTAGAAGTGTTTGCTTGTAATATTTATGTTTCTATTAATGAGTTATGACCTAATTATTTAAATATCTAAACCAAAAAAGATCCTCAAATTTAATGAAAGTCATATGTTGACTTATCTAATGATTAATTAATGATTAAGGCTGGGGCCTTATAGTCTGCATCAAATTTTGGTTTAGATAACTTTAGGAGTTAGAATATTAGTAATATAATATCCATAGAATATTTATACGTTATGTTAAAATTGAAATGATGTAAAATTTGGAGATTACCATGTTTCTTTTCCTATGATATGTTTGTTCAGAATGGTCTCCCTTAGAGGAAACAGGGAAGCTGTGATTATAAGGTTGAAATGGAGTCTTTCGTCAATTTTTTGATCGATTTGGGGTAGTGTTTATAGATGATATAATTGTATATTCTAAAAGTTGGTAGGAACATGAAAGTCACTTAAGGGCCATTTTCATATCTTAAAGAAAATGAAACTATATGAAAATTTTAGTAAGAGTGAATTTTGTTTGCAACAAATTAATTTACATTCAAATATTTTTTCTAAAAAATGGAATAATTATTGACCCTTATAAAACAAATGTTTTTGAAGAGTGGCCAATAACAACCAATATCACATAGATTCGTAGTTTTCTTAGATTAGAGGGTTATTGAAGAAGGTTTTTTGAAAAATTATCTCCATTTTCTAACCCAGTAACTAAGTTAACACATAATGGAGTTAAGTTCATTTGGACAATAGAATATGATGATTGTTTCAAAAATTTGAAATAAATATTGGAAAATGATCTAGTTTTGGCCCTGACTTCCCGGAATGGTGAATTTGTTATCTATAGTGATGTATCATTGAAAATACTTGGTTGTGCCCTAATAAAGAATGATCAGGTAATTTCTTATGCTTCACGTCAATTGAAACCTTATGAGTTAAATTACACTACACATGATTTGGAATTATATAAAGGTGCATTTTTCATTAAAAATTTTGAGGGATCATTTGAATGGTGTAAAGTGTTAAATATATACTAATAACAAAAGTTTGAAGTATATATTCACCCAAAAATAATTAAACATGAGACTGAGTATATGTCTAGAATTAATCAAGGGTTATTATTGTATAATTCATTACCATCCAGTAAAGGCAGAGATGGTGGATGATTCTTTGAGTCAAAAGAGTAATGATACATTAACAATTCTATATTTGGAATGAGATCATTTGGTTTTTTGATTGATGAATTATGGATTGGAAGTTATTGGTACATGGAATTACTCTATTTTTTTCAGTGACAGTGAAATCATTTATATTAGATAGAATTAAGAACGTGCAAAAAGAAGAAAATGAGTTGCAGGAAAATGTATAATTGGTTTAGAAGGGTAAGTTACCTTAATGTAACATTCATAATGACTGTGTTTTGAGGTTTGGAAAGATATTATGCCTTCATTGTGATTCACAGTTGAAGAAAGTGGTGTTATGTTAATCTCATAGTTCTCTATTTTCAGTTCATCCTCACTATACTAATATGTATAGAGATCATCAAGAGTATTATTGGTGAGATGGAAGGAAAAGCGGTATTTTTTACTTTACCCAGAGATATTTGATTTGTCAACTGGTTAATGAAGAGTTGAAGTTTCCAAAATGGATTCTCCAACCTTCGATAGTGCTGGAGTGGATATAAGAAAATATATACAAGGATTTTGTAGTGGTATTACCAAAAAATTATTGAGGTAAAAATGAAATAAGGGTTATTATTTATTAATTGACTAAATCTGCTAATTTTCCTCCTATTCGACATAATCATTCTATGGATCAAATTTCGTGATTGTATATTAAAAATATTTTCTGGTTACATTGATTTAACCTATCCATTGTATCATATCGTCATCCCAGGTTCCCTTATAACTTTTGGAAGGGCCTTCAAAAGTCATTGGGTACTAAATTAAATTTTAGTACAGCTTTTCATCTGTAATCAGATGGGCAGTCAGAATAAACAATTTAGTAATTGGAAGATATGTTATGTGCTTATTCATTAGATTACCAAGGAATTTGGGATGAATATCTTTTATTTATTGTGTTTTCATATAATAACAGTTTTTATTCCAGTATATAGATGGCACCATTTAATGAATTATAGAGAATGTGGTGTCGATCTCCAAATATTTGTGATGAAGTAGGTGCAAGGAAGTTTATTGGACCAGAATTGATAGATGATATGGTAGAAAAAGTTCAGTTGATTCAAAATCACATGAGGATAACTCGGTGTAGAAAGAAAATTTATGAGAATAACTAGAAGAAAGATCTTTATTTTGAGGTATGTGATCAGGTCTTTCTTAATGTTTTCCATTGAAAAGTGTGATGCATTTTGGTAATAAGGGAAAGGTGAGTCTACGGTTCATTGGATGCTTTGAAATCCTGGAGAAAGTTGGATTAGTTTCCTACATGGATTATTTACGTCAAATTTTATCCTAGGTACACAATTACTTTCATGTTCCAATGTTAAGGAAGTATATACCAGATCTATCTCATGATTTGAGTCTAGAGGTATTCCAATTGGATGAGAATATTAGTTATGAAGAACAACCATTACAAATTATTAACTATAGAGAAAACATGTTGTAGAATAAGGTGATTAGTCAAGTAAAGGTTTTTTGTAAAAACCATATGGCTAAATAGGCAACTTGGTAATCTGAAAATGCTATGAGGGATAAATACCCTCACTTATTTATGTCAATAAAATTACAAGGACATAATTTTAAAAAGGGGGGAATGATGTAACATTCCAAGTATTTATAGAATAATACTTTTTCATATCTATTAAAAATTATCAATAAGATAATAATTTAATCTTAAAGATGAAATTTTTGCTAATATCGTACTTGATGTGCAGCAATGGGTTTCCGAAAATCTTACTTTGCACACAACATTGTGTTATACTAAAAAATAATACAATAATATTTTTATTATTTTAAATGGTAGTTACGGCCTAGCCTTTTATTGGATGGAATAAAAATAACTAACTATAATATGATTACACATTTTTTTTAAATGTTTTTAAATTTATCCAATAAATTTTAGGGGACTAAAATGAGAATGAATCTAATTGTAATCATGAAACACTCTAATATTTTTAAAAGGTTGTTTTCCTACCTTTTGATGGAGAACCATTTTTTAAATATAGTTTTTGTCCCATTTATATGTTTTATTTTACAAAATAAACTTATTCTTTAGAATAGGTAAATTAGAATTTACTCTGGTTGAAATTCTGGGATTTTTCTGATAAAATGCATATTTTAATGAATAGTGAAAATATAGTATTTTAATTCAAAACTACCTTTTCATAAAAATTATTTATATAGTTATATTGTCCTTTTAATTTTTTTAAAGTGTAATTAGATTATTATTTTTATCATTTATTCTTATTTGGGTCATTTTACGTAATTTTACTTTTAAATTGGACATAAACACATGTCAACTTTTTGATAATTTTTACTTCTTAAAACATTCTTGTTTTAACAACGGTAATTAATTTTAAATTAATTACTTCAACTTCTATATTTTGAATTTCGAAAAATAAATTCCATATTTGGAATCATAATTTCCAAATTGTGTAAATAGGTACCTTTTATTTTTGGACATTATGAATAGTAACTTGAGTAATTATTTTTATTTACCAGGGTAAAAGGGTAATTCATGTAAATAAGGATAAAAAATAATACTATAATATTATAAAAATATGAAAAAAACGTTCCCTAATACTATTTAATTTTATATTTATTAACAAGAGCATACTTAGGCTGAACCATTGGTGATTGGGAACCATTTGGGTGTGAAAATGACATTTTATAATTTTTAATTTAAAGAAAATGGAAATATAACATAAATATGTATCATTCAATTAAAAAAATTAATATAGGGTTATATAACTGCTCTTTTTGAATTAAATAGTCATTATAAATGTAAATAAAATTCTAACGTCATGGTATTTTATTTAGAATATTTATACATTAAATAAATAAATTTATTTATGACAGAATGAGGATACATGGATTCCTTTATTAATGAAAGATTCAAATAGATGATATTATAAATTTTAAAATAAATATAATTTTAATATTTTCATTCCAGGCACAAATATTATATATGATATTGACATATTATCTTTTATTTACTTCCTTTGGTTAAAAGGAATAAATTTTTTATGACTTAAAAAATCAATTACTAAATAGTGTGAAAATTGACATAAATGAGTTTTTAAAATGAATAATGTTTTATTAAATGATATAACAGTCCTAAAAATCTATTATTTGGCGTACTATCTTATGTAATGTTATAAATTCAATTAATTATCCTTTTTTGGTTCTCTTGGAATTTTATAGTGACTATAGTAACCATATATTATTAAAATACAAGAAGACATGGTAAGAGTTAATGTTTTTAACTTAGGATTAAAGCTAAATGATAAGGTTAATTTTGTGACCTAGACTTGTCTAAAACCAATTGATTGATACGATTCACATTAATTTTCATTTTATCATTTAAATATATCACTTTATAAATGTTATAATTCTAAAATAATTTTATAATTAGATAATATTTCAAGACTATATTAAAGTACCCCTCCTCCCTCCAATAAAAGGACACCACATCTTCCCACTTACACACACCTCTCAATCCCCTTGAATCTTCCAAATTCTGTTCAAATAGGCTCCCAACATACATCCATTCCTCCAAGAAGCCTTAACTTGGGTAGAATACAATTCAAGAAAGCCTTTTGGCTCATGTTAAAAGAAGTTACATGATTTAGAGGTAACATCTTCTCTCAAGTTTCTTTCATTTATCTTCCTTCTCCACCCCCTATGATATTATTATTCTTTAATTACATAAAAAAACTAGTATCATAAATATAATAGTATATTTTTATGAGATTTATTCTATCTACACTTACAAATGCCTTCATCTAATGGATTCTATCATACTATTTCTGTGTACGGTAAACTACTTTCTCACGAAACGATGATTGTTCAATTTTCTATTACCACCTCTCATTGTGTACATTATGATGGAACTGTATTTATATATGATATATGTTATATTTATATTTTATATATTATTATGTAATTTATATTTACAACATACCTTTATGAATTCCATGATGTGTAAATACGATAATTTTATTTGTGGAATTGTGGACTACCCCCCCAAGTGATATAACTCATTAATGCTATACAAGGAAATGTAGAAAAGTTGGTTTTATTAAACCTATGAGACCTAAGTAAAATAAATATATTTATGTTATTATAATGTACATTAATATCATTTTACAATTATTCTTTTAATATGTCAATTAAATGAATGTAGTGTTCTTACGTGCGTATGGCATACCGTCTCCCTGAATGGATGATTTTATTTCATATATCCAAATATTTTGGAAATTATAAATACCTATATACTAGATATATATGAAAATTAAATAATCTATAATACTCAATAGATGATGGACTCTGACAGCTTAGAAATTTTACATCAAAACGAGTTCATTTTCGACTCATGTACCAAATATCGACCAAATGGCCGATATAAACATGAATAATTATGTGATTGTTATAACAAAGTAATAAGAGATATTAAAGGAATAATAAAAGTGAAAAAGGTTCTTAAACATGTATAAATTAACATATGTCTATTATTCAGGAGGAAAAAGGAACATACATTATGGTTTGGACTCAATGTAAGGGACTTCATCTCAATCTCCATTCATTGAGGCATATTTTGATGTAATACAAAACCTTCTTTTATACGATGTATAATAAAACCCTTTGAATTTTAATTTCATTCAAAGGGAATAATTTTTCTACAATTGTTCACTAAATGACAAAAAAGAAATTTTTTAACACATGTGGCGACAATTAATTCTCCTCCACCATAACCATTTTTTGATATTTTTCTACCTCTATAACCCTTAATGTTTTTTAGATGTAAAGAAATACCTTATTCCCTTTTTTGGATGTTTTGGTATTGAAAATGGGTTTTAAAGTGGATTTACTATTTCAATATCATGAAATTATCTCTTGTGATTTCAAATTTTAATTTATAAGTAAAATGTTGATAATTGCAATCATTTTTGTTTTGCGATTATATAAGTGTACATGGACATTTTACGGGTCATTACTTGATAAATCAAAGAGTGGTGGTTATGTGAGAAAACAAAAATGAGTGGTTCTTTGATAAATCATGGATGGGTGGTTACGTTATAACCTCCAATTCATTGGGTATGGAAGTTAGCCATATGACTATTCCATTTAGTGATATGTGTGGAAGTCAACCGTATGGTTATTTAATTTAAGTATGTTTATGTCCCAAGTTACCTTTATATGTTAAATGTTACATTCTATGGGATTTAGGGAAATCATTTGGTTAAAAAATGGTCATCAATAAGATTATATTCAGTGAAGTATATTTACTACTTCTTAAAGGTGAAAATTATTACATTATGACAAAGTATTCATTTTTTTCCTGTTTTCATAGGACTAACATTTTTCCTTTTTTTGTTTATCACTTACTGTGCTTTTTATGATCATCCTAAGTTTTGAAATTTTTTTCATAGGATATTAAGAAAATTAGAGACATGAATGGGATCAAGGAAAAGTCCTTTGATTAAATATGAAACAAACCATGTTTCTTTTTTTAATTTTTTTTGTTTTTTGAAAAAAATGGATACTGAGTAGAAGTATCTACTTGTAATATTTATGTTTTATATATGAGTTATGAAATAATTCTCCAAATATCTAATCCTAAAAATATCCTTGAAGTTAATAGAAGTCAATTATTGACTTATCTCGTGATTATGTAATGTTTAAGGTTGAGGCCTTATATTGTGGGCCATGATAGCATTATCTATAGTAAATATCTTGGAAAAAATAACTCTGGTTCATAGAAAAATAGAGGGGAGGACCCTACCCAACTGGTATGAGTTGAATTTTTAAGAAATATTATAGACCACATTAAACAAGTAGATAGTCCAAAAATCAAAAAATTAATATGGGTCTAATGTTTTTATGAACAACATAATGTGAGTTTCATTAACCTTTTCCATACTTATAAGAGTGGGATATAATCTCCAAATCAAAGGAAATAATGTATGAATCCACAATGTTCCAAACCCTCTTGAAAAAAAGGTCTTGGATCCCATCTGGTCCTGGCACATTTGATAAATTAATTCTCTTTAAGGCCATCATAGTTTCCTCACCTAAAATATCCACCTTAAGATTCGAAGCCATGACCTAAGTCACCTTAGGCTCCACACAACTGATAAGGTCCCACTGGTATGTTCCACTTTTAGAAAAGAACATATTTTAATAAAAGGTATCCATCATCTCTCAAATTACTACCTCATTAGAAGTAATTTTTTTTCATATCATCTAACTTAGAAACGAGGTACTAAATTCATCTAGAAAAGGCCTTTTGATGAGAATACCTATTATTTTGGTTACCTCGGTTGATAAAGGACATCCTTGACCAATGTATGTAATAACGTTTTTTGTCTCTTTGGGAATCATCCAATAGCTTTTCCAGAGTCACAACCTCCTACAGAGAAAAAACAGAATTTATTTTTTCATAGAATCTAGCAAGATATTTCTCAAGACAATGAATTATATGGTCAATTTTTTTGAAGTATTGTTGACTCTATCACAACAATTGAGTAGCCACCTCCTTAATTTTATCCCAAACATGGTCATGATAGTACGTTAAATAATATTGGGAAATATCCTTGGAAATATCATTTTGGAGCCACAAGTATTCAAAATGAAAGCTCTTATTTGTCATATCACCTAGGGGCTCAACCTATGGATGGAGGAAAATGGGATAATGGCTAGACAAGACTGAAGGGAATTGAGAAACCTCATACCACGGGAATGTCGGCATTTAGTCTAAAGAGGCCACAAACCTATCCAACCTTTCTAAAATTCGAGAATCATGGTCATTACCATGAAATAATGTAAACATGCTCCCCAAGAAACCAAGATCTAGAATACTATCTTGAAGTAAATAGTCCTAGAAGAGGTGAATGGAAGGATAACTTCATCTAGTGCCACCAAGCTTCTCATGGTGGTGTAGGATCTCAATGAAATCACCCCAAAAAATGGGTCCTTGATGAAGAGACCTAATATAGTTGAACATATCCGATGATTTTCATTTATCAATCACTCCTAAATAACTGTAAAAACCCACAAGGTGCCACATGGGTTCTCGGGTCTAGGGGATCAGGAAAATAATGTGGTGATCAGAGAAGTTAACTACCGATGAATTTAGGTACTCCTTCCACATGAAACCAAGGCCTCTAGCATGGCCTAATCGTCCGACCGACAAATAGTTCTGAAAATCGGCCTTAAATTCTATTTCTCCATTAACTTTCATTACACCACAGTATCAAACAAGAAGACCATGTCAGGGGATATTTTTAGGGATCCATCAGCATAGCATAACAACTGATCTCAATTGAGATAGGGATGAGGGTGGCGATTCTCTCCCCACCATAGAGACTGTAGTGTAATTCATGTCGGAACCTCCCCTCCTGGAGGGGGAGGGACCTCCGGCATTATTCGAGAGAGTCAGGCCACCTTTCTGCCCCTTTTCTAACCCAATTTTATTTCCTCCTTTTCTAAAAGCCTCTTTATGCCCTAAAGTCCTGGATCTGGTTAAAGGGTTTTCGAATCTTTAATTTTCAACTTCGAAGTTCATAGAAACCTCAGCTCTACTATACCTCAACGTGGTGTCTAGGTTTAAATAGAGACAACCTTCGGTAGATTCGTTCGACTAGTTCATCTTCATCTCATGGAACTTGTAGGAGAGGGTGACAATGGGCTTGTTAGATAGCCACCACATTATGATTTGATTCGCTTCATAGGAGGACCTCATCCTTTCCGGGTTGAGTGCCCCCACAGATTCAATGAATATAAATTATTTTTATTTCATTTATCCTTTGACTTTTATATGATGTGTGACTCTCCTGTAGCTACATTTTGGGTGAGTTTTTTGAATTTACCTTTTTCGTTTCAAAATATTTCTGTCATTAGGATGATCAGAAATATCATTTGTTATTTCTCTATTCTAATAGTCAAACTAAACCAATATTTCATCTTATTAACCTGTGGGTTTGTGTGGAAATGGTAGTTTCAAGGATTCCTTTAGAGTATATTTGGGTAATAGTTGGTGAGGAATAAAGGTGCAAGCAGCGGGTTGTCTATGAGTCTTGGGTGGACTTATGTTCTACCTATAATCGGCCGGGTCATTCTATGGATAATTGTTGATGAGGAGATCATGTTCATGTTATGAAGGTGGGTAGATATAGTGGAATTTCATTAGAGTCCTGTTATGAGGCTGGCTTGCCTAATCAGATGGCTAGGGGTTTTGAAGTTAGTGGGCGGGGTGTCAGCACCAACAGCTTGCGGAATGGGGTGGATGTGTCGTAGTCATCGATGCCTGTGGAGGAGAAGTGTTCTGATTATAACCTTATGATCCATAATGTGACTTTTCAGGCTAGTCATGGTGCAAATTTGGGAAAGAAGATAACAAAATCGGTGGTTAATCTGAATGACTCTGATGTATTTAACAGGTTTAATCATGATCTTTTCGGTCCTTCTTTTGTTATGGAGCTAATCTATTTTGAGGGTGTAAGGGTTTTGGGTGGTATGGTCTAGTATGAGGCCGTTTAAGAGGAAATCCTTATAGATGGGGGGTTCAAATGCTCTAGAATAGAGGGTAAGTGGATAGGTGGATGTTACAGTTGATTATTATGTGAAGGTGTTGTGGTCGAGTAAGGATGATTCAGGTGAGGGAAGGCAGGAAATGGATAGTCATGCTAGAGTTGGGTGGCCAGGGAAGATATTTCAAGGACCCTTAATCCAATTAAGCTATGAATTTGTTTCAAGGTCTTTTAGAGGCTATTTTTAGTTCTTAGATTAGTATTTTGATCTATGAAGATGGGGAATATGCGTTAGAACCCAATGGAACTGACCCTATTCTCTTTGATGGTGAAGATGAAAGGATGAGGAGTAATAGAAGTAATTGGAGGAGTAAAAGTGGGAAATATTACTCCATGTTACAACCACTTTTAGAGACTCGATCCCCAAAAATCTAAATTCCATGAAAACAGAATTAGAGGATGTGGGTAATCAGAGACTGGAATTATGGCTAAGCTCTAAAGAAGAGATGGTCGACCAGGTTTTGTTGATTAATACGTCTGAAGATGAGGAAGATAAGATGATGGGGAGGTCTTTAAGGGTGTCACTCAATAAGGAACAATACTCTTGGGTTGATAAACATGACTTAATTCTTGTGGGAGGACTCAATAAGGGGAAGATCATCCTTGAGGAATACATACACTCCTGGGATCAACTAGCTTCTGAATATGAAAATATGATGTCAATTATCCCAAGAATCCAAGTAACTTCTATCTCTTGTAAGTTGTTTAGGGAATTGGTTTTAGGTAATTTAAAATTATTTTTCAATGATTATACTTAAATGGTTGGATTCTATTTAGTGGTTGGTATGTATGTAGGATCGGGTTGTGTTGGATTTTGGAGCATCTTTTGTTTGATTTTGAAGGTCCTTGGTGGTGCTCATCCATTATTCTAGATGGGCCTACTCTAGATGGGGACCAAAGCTTAAACCTTCACCAGTGCATTCCATTTGGAATTGTTTGATTGAGAGGGTATGACTATGCCATCGGTTCCGAGCCCATGCATTCATGAACAAGAAAACTTTCTGAGTGGTTAGACGATGGTGAAGGTTTTTATCTCTATGTATTGGCTAGGTATGGGGGTCTCTATAGTTTGGTTCTGGGTTTTATGGTTTCAACAGTATGTAATATGGATATGGGGTTTCTCACATTTCTTTAAAAGTGTTGTGACAACAATAAAAAATAATTTTCAGTCATAATAGTGGATCACTGTTTTCTAATCCCACAACCATTCCAACATATGGTTTTTATTATGGAAGGTGGCATCGAATCAATCCATCCTCCACCTCTGAAACATCCAGTTCAGTATCATGACTATGAAAAGTTGTAAACTATGTTTACTACAAACCGATAAATATAGGATTCAGATTGGTGGGTGGTTGATTATAATATATCCCATATGATTTTAGGAATATTACTTTGGATTTTTACATCAATCAGAAGTCATTTTCATACTTTGTTTACCTACTATAAGAGATGTGACATTTTAATAACACTTGAAGACATTACCCATCATTTTCTGTCATGTTAGATGATATGAGCATCTAATGGATGAAACGTTGATTCCTATAAATTAAAAATGTCTTTGTCATAACTATAACATGATTTAATGTCTATCCAATTATGTTTATTTATATTTGACCCTTTTAAGTGATTTGTCACTTAACTTCAAATCTGAGGGACAAATGTCAATTTTGAGCATACTGAGAAATCTGTGTATCGGATCCATGCGTTGATGATTCAAAAACATTTTAGAAAAATTAAAGAACATTTAACTAATATTTCATGTCAACACAAATATTTTTTCTTCGTATTGGCCCTTTTTCTGTGATTTTTCACTTTACGCCAAATCTGAGTGATAAACATCACTTTCTATCATACCGAGAGAATCAGGTATCTAATCTAAATTCCAATGATTCCTACAATTTTAACTGACATAAAGATCATTATAGAAATATTTCATGTAAATTGGAGGAATTTTTATTGATTTTTACCCCTACCCACATGATTTTCCCATTATTACAAAAATTGTAATAATATGAAAATAAAATTTTAATTATATTGACTAATATGGACATTAAGTTTACATGTGGTTGATTATAGTACATCAAAAATCATTTGAGGAATTATTTTTATGATTTTCATGTCAATAAAAAGTTTTTTGATAATTTTTATGACCTGGTGTGAGATATTTCATTTTAGTAACACTAGACAATGTTATGTGTTATTTTCTATCACATTAGATGCCACAAGCATACGATGAATTCTGTATTGATTCCTATAAATCATAAATATCTTGGTGAACATTATACCATGATTTAATTTTAATCAATGTGTTTTTTATTAGTATTTTCCCCATTTATAAGATTTACAACCTAACTCCAATTCGATGGGAAAAATGTCACTTCTGATATTAAAAATAAATTCACGTATCGAATCCTTGTGATGATGATTCCTATAGATTTTAAATGACCTAAAGATATTTTCCTATGATTTCATGTCAATCAGATCTCGTTGATTGGTTTTCACCCCTACACACATGATTTTCCATTATTACAAAAATGATAATAAATGTGAAAATTATCTTTTAATTGTTTCAACCAATACAAGAATCATATTCACACACGTATGACTTTAATAGAAAACATATGATTCTTGGAATTATCCCCTTACATTTCATGTCAATTATATTTTTTTCTCATTTTGACACCTAATAGGAGATATTCCATTTTAATAACACTGGATAATGTTAACCAACATTTTCTATTATACTAGGTGATGTGATTAACTGATAAATACATCTTTTATTTATATTGATTAAAAATCTTTCCTTGATCATTATTCTACAATTTTAAGTAATTATATATGTGTTTTCTTTGTAGTATCCCATTTTACATGATTTTTCACTTTACTACAAATCCTAAATAAAAATTTCACATTCGATTATACTAAGAAATTATGGTATCTGATCATGTTCCATTAATTCTTATAAATTTTAAATGTCATAAATATCATTTTCCTAATATTTAATTTTAATCGGAGCTCATTTGGAAAGTTTTAACCCATACACACATGATTTTTCCATTAGTAAAAAAGCAGTAATAGATGTGAAAATAAATTTGTAATTATAAAAAATAATACAACCATCCAGTTGATGTACGGCTGATTCCAACAAATAATAAATTATTCAAGTATTTTTCTACTAGCTTTGCATGTCATGAAGATGTCATTTTCTCATTTTTGTGCTTCAAATGAGAGATATTTCATTTTAATGACACTATACAATGTATCCCGTCATTTTCTATCATTATAGATGACACAAGTATATTATGGATGTAAAAATGATTCATACATATCAAGAATGGTTCTTTTATCATTATCGTATGATTTCATGTCAATCTATGTCATTCTTCTTGGAATCTTTTTCCTTTTAATGTGACTTCACATTTAAATCCATATCCAAGGGAAAAACATCATTCTCAATCATACTGAGAAATTTGAGTATTCAATATTTGTATCAATGATCCCTATTGATTTTAAATTACATAAACATTTTTTTCCTAGTATTTCCTGTTAATTGGAGCTCATTTGGTCAATTTTGACCCCAACACACATGATTTTCGCATTATGACAAAAATTTTAATAAATGTAGAAATGATCATTTAATTGTAAAGACCAATTTAGAAATCATATTGATATATAGTAGATTAAAATAGATCACATGTGAATGTAGGAGTTCACTCCTATCTTGGGACATCAATGAAATGTTGTTTTCTCAATTTTGACCTCCCAACATGAGATATGTCATTTTAACAACACTAGACTATATTACCTATATTTTTTCATCATACTGAAAGACAATAGAATATGATCAATGCGGTGTTGATTCCAATTGGTCAAAAATGAAATAGTGATTATTTTCATAGCATTTCATATCAATCCATGTGTTTTTCTTTTGTATTTCCCCCTTTTATGCGATTTTTCATTTAACTCTAAAATCATGGGACAAACTTCACCTTCAATCATAATGACAACTTTGGGAATTTGAACCATGTTTCTATGATTTCTATAGAGTTTAAATGATATAAATATCATTTCCATATGATTTAATATCAATTTGAACTCATTTGGTCAGTTCTGACCATTAAACACATGATTTTACAATTATTACAAAAATGGTAATAAATGTTAAAATTGAATTTCATTAAAACAACTAATCCGGCCATAAAATTTATAAAATATTGATTTTAATAGTTCACATATCATTCGTGGAATAAAATCTAATATCTTAACATCTCTCATAATGTTTTTTTCTCATTTTTACCCCCTAATAGAAGATACGTAAATTTAATAACACTATAAAACATTACCTTTCGTTTTCCATAATATCAGGTGTCACAAGATTCCAATGGATAAGGTATTGATTCCTACAATTGAAACATGGATTAATGATAATTACCACATTATTAAATTCCAATCCATGTGACTTTTCTTCTCATATTGACCCCTTTTATGTGATTTTCCACTTAACTCCAAATCCATGGGATAACCTCCACTTTCAATCATACCAATAAATTTGGGTATCCAATCTATTTGTCGATGATTAATACATATTTTAAATTACTTAAGACCATTTTTCTAATATTTCATTTTAATTGGATCTCATTTGTCCTATTTTTACCTTTACACACCTAATTTTCTATTTTAGTAGAGAATTTAAATAAATATGAAAACATACATTAAATTGTACTGAACAATTTGGGAATTGGATTGACACATGGTTAAGACAAATCTATTCTAGATAAATACACCATTTAATTATTGTGAATAATTCACTAAGTAATCTATATCGAAGACATGGTTCAACACAAATACAATCAAATGGAGTCTAAGTTCTCATGTAACACCTATAGTATTATAGAGTCTATTGAGAATTTTTTTATAATGTGAATGAGTAGGTTTATAATTTATGTTGCTGGGAAATAACATGGGGTTACCATTATATTTGGGCCTATTATAAATTAAATGGTGGCCCCGTTTCAAATTGTTTATTTCAATTCATGTTATGTTAATTCTAAGAGTGTGCAGGTTAATGTGACTTTTAGAACTATTACCCTTAAATTGTAAGAATTCAACTCTATCAAGTTCTACTAATACCTATAACAAATATAGTTTATCATTAGAAAGGTATTAGCCATGTAGTATCCCAAAAATGAAACCACAAAATTTTGAAAAATCAATTATGTAAAGGAAATATTCAGAAAACCTTATTAAAATCATATCCTTAGATGGTGAAGTCACTATAATGGACCTAGCATTGCAAAGATCTGTTTGAGGGGAATTAGGTGCAGCGAGAATATAGCCAATTAAAACCCATATTTAAGTCTTCATTATGGCTGAAATACCATATCCTTGTAACATATACTCCTTCAATACTCTAACCTCATCTAAGAATTGTTCCTTTACCTCCCTTAAAACACTTTTCTAGGAATCCAAATCTGTCACCTATTTTTTCATCACAATAATAACAAGAGCCAAAACCTCAACATATGAATCTCTAGACTAAGGAATCCCTGTTTCTAAAGACAAATAGTAATTATGACCATCATGATTAATAATGTAATGAAGATGAATACATGTGAATATGTATTTTACATATACAAAATATATTATATGCAAATAAGCAATATATTAAATATGTCATATGGAGATAAGTAATATACATATACCGAATATATTGAACATGAAATATCCATATATTGACAATGAAATAATAATATTCATAATATAATTATAATGAATCAATAATGTCGTGCAATTAAAATGGGTAAAAGAAGGGTGTGAATTAGAAAATAAATTGCCTTATAATTTCCAAACCAGGGTCACCAATATATGGGAAGAATAAAAAGAGCACAGTTTTTCCAGAGGATTTATATTTTGAAAGCATTTTTTTAAAAAAACACATAAATTTATATCCATGAACATACAACAGAAATATACATTCCACGAATAATATCTAGTCTTATATGTCTATAAATATTGTAAATAATTATTTCACAAAATAAATATAAAATTAATTCAATTATTGGAAGGTTTTCTTAGATGGGGGATCCCCCTTAAATCTTCAATACGGGTAGTATTGTGGAACAACATGTATGAAAATATAAAATTAAATCATTCAAAATACATGGAATTTAACTAAATTAAAAAACAAATACACCATTTAAGAAAATGGAAATCAGGAATGATTGAGTAAAAAAATATATGAAATATGAATATATTGGTCTCTATTATGTAAGGAGGAAATGAAATATATCAATATAAAATACAAATATTATTTCATGTTGATCTAATAGATTTGGTTTGAGCCTTTTCAAGAAACCGGTTGTTTTTGTCATGTTTCTTGGAGGAGGATAACATCAAAGGATGAATGAAAAAATACACCGTTATGAAAAACATTCAATGAAATAATGTCATAAAAAATAAATTTTCCAATCATGCTATACAAGTATATTGTTACTTAGAAAATATGTAAAAATAGAGGGGAAAATAAAAAAAAGATATATAAAATGAAACAATAGAACACCAAAACAGGAAATATGGGCCAATATATGAGTTGAAACTAAATAATCATATACAATAATGATCAAAAAACAAGAATAAAATCACTACAAAGTGTAAAAGAAGAAACTATATGTTGGGGTCTAGATCACATTAGAGAATAAGATATCAGTTTTGATTTAGCCTGAGTAACATCAACCTTGTATCAATTTTCATTCTAGAATCAATCACAGATTCTAATTTTGATTACTTATGCCTAAAAAAACACTTGAATATAATCCATATGGTAAATATTAGTAATTTCTATGATTATCTCTTTCACACTACACCTAAAGGTTGTCATTATTTTTTATATGATATGAACGAATGGGTTTTTATAAAACAATAATATTATACAAAAAAACCATAAAAACATCATACCTATAATTGGCTAATGTCATATGAAAGTATAGATTATAGTTTTGGAATTTCTATAAGTTTTGAATTTATGTCTAGAAAAAAATAAAAAATAAAAAAACAAGAGTTAATTTAGAATAATGTAAATTAAATCAAATTATAATGTTAATAAATAAACAAATATATATATATATATACATATGAAATTTTATAATTCAATTTTTTGATCTGACCTTAATTTTTAATGGGGTGACCTAAAATTCAATGTATCTAATGCTATTACAAAAAATGGATTTGTTGGACTGAGAAGATGAAAATTGATGAATATATTACTTTTGAAGATATTTGAGATTATTCATCTTAATTAAGTAAATATTATAGTTTAATAATAACAAAATATTGATATGAAATTATAAATTTAATTATTTGTGACATTTTATTATTAATTAATGAATTTAAGAAGATAGAAATGAACTTATCAATCATGTATTTCATAATAATCTTTTATATGTGTTTCTAGTAGAAATGGTTCTTCATCAGGGAAACAAATTGGTTCAATAGAAACAGGTTAGTAAATCCCTTTTATATTAGAAATGAGATTCCATATTTAAGTCATTCTCATCCGGTTGAATATATTTTGTTCCCCTTATATTTTGAACCCTATGATGATATGATATTTCTGAATGATTTCCCAAGTGTTTGTCCATGGAATGGGAAAAACCCAATTTTTCTATATCCTTGGGGACCTGCTCTCCAAAAGCAGTTGCTTGTTTGGTGTTTTGACATATGATACATAAGAACTTTCATGGGTCGAGATGATGGGAGGTCTGGCTCATGCAACCATTTTTTGGGTAATTATTTCCAACTATGGAACTCTCTATTATATTTTCGATATGTTCATGAATCCTTAATTAATTCCCATGTATGATGTGGGTCATCCCATATAGCGATCAATTATTAGAATGTATGGAAGTAAGAATCATCTCTTTGTATCAAAGGTTCTGCATCAATGGAGATATCTGTATGAATATGAGGTTCTCCATTGATGGTATCCTCTTACGTGCTACCTACTGATTGTTTGATCATTTTTATGATGATGATGGTTTTCTTGCCACATATACTGGGGCACTCAAGAGATTATTATCATCCATGCAGATGAAAGTCACTGTAGAGTTTATCATCATCCCGGGAGACGAGAGTCACTCTAGATTTTATTGTCATCTAGGGAGATGAGATTTGTTCAAATGGTGATATCGAACCTACAGATGGGATTCATATATATCCTTGTGAAAGGAATCAGAACACACATAGTTTGGTGCATCATAATGGGGAATATAATACCGTTTAGGGTCATCTAATAAGGACCTAACCATAGATTTTAACATCATGTGGTGAGGGAATATAGGAGGAAGGTTTCTAGTCAATGTTTGGTGTGAGACTTTTGTCTAAGAATCCTAAAGAACCATGAAGGGATATGAGTATCCATGTTGAATTATACCCTACTAGGTATATGTCCTAGAGAGGACATGGTTGATTTGGGAGTTGGGTTTTAATCTCTAGGAGGCTTCCTACGTATCCCATTTGGATGGGAATCAAAGCCCACAAAGTTTGATGATTATCAAAGTGGAGTATATCCCCTTGAGGGTATTACATTTGGCCTTATTCTTGAAGAGGATTCATTATTTAAGGGACCATGATTAATGTATTATCTCATGGAAATATGGAGGCTTATTTGGGGATTACTTCTAAGGATGAGCTCCATATTATTAACTTCATGGCTTAATCCCATGGAGGATTCCCTGATGAATTGGGGATTATGATTGGGACTAATTTCTAAAGAGGATATCTCTCAAACATGATCCTTAGATCAGATTCCTATGTATCATAGTTCTGAAAGGAATCATAGTTCTCATAGTTCAATGGTTAAGGTGGATTGTGTAGGTGACATGGTCATCACGAATTTATAAGACCATGTGAGTATGATCAGTGTGAGATAAAATAGGAAGCAGAATATTTTACTAACCACCCACCATTCCTCCTTCCCTTGGGGAAGTAGATAGGGATACAACAAAAGAGGATGAGGATACAACACTTCCCTCCCTTTATTTCACCCCAAAGATGGAATGAAAGTGAAGGATGTAGAGGTAGAGAAGAGTAAGACTGTAACCTGTTACAATAAATTCTAAGGTCTTAATATAGGAGGGATGTCCTAAAATTAGTTTTGTAGTGGGAGGAGTATCTAACACCATGTTGAATGGAAAATAATGTGTGATATTTACCCTTCCGGATGGGAACTGGAGGATTTAGGTCTTAGAGACCGGACGGGTAAGTCATTTTTCTAACCTTTTCCTTCTGATACCAATAAATACCCAACACTATACCTGGGGTAGGGTTCCTCATGATTGATGATTTAAAAATCAACATGTGCACTGAAGATCCTAACAGCCTGGTTGGACCAGTGTAGGAAACCACTGAAAGTAGAAATCCAATTCTAAATGGGAGATACTATAGAGTTTCTTTTCCCATGTTTTTGTATGTTAGTAGGCCTTGTTAGAGGATTTGAGTTGATATCTCTCAGACAAGGGAGACAAATTAGGAGAGTACCATCCGTGGATGACTTTAAAAGATTCATAATTGATGGCTCGCAGAGGCTGGAAGGTAGGAAGATCCATAAAGGTTCACACAGGGGGGTGCTCTATGTAGGCAGGCCTGGGTGATTTGTTAGCACCTTAGGAAATATACCATCATAGAGAATATACATGGAAAATAACTTGATCAATCCTTCAAGGTTCTCAACATGTTTTTCGATTGTTATGTCATGTAGGTCACTGGTTAAGAAAGGGAACCCTGCACTAGTATTCATTAATTAGAATTTGATTGAATGCCATGTATAGGTGTTGTTACTTTTTAACCCTTGGAGGAATTTAGTTTCACTATACCTATTTAATTCCCTCTTCTTTAGGTGTTATAAAACTACCTAGAATGATTTGGAGGGCATGAGAGAAGGTCTAGGGAGATCAGGTCAGTAGTTGGCCTTCAAGAATTTATGTCCATAAAAATGAAGACCCCAGTGTCCTATTTATAGGAAAATTTTGGGCCCAGGGTGAATTTAAATTTTTTGTGCAAGTGTTGCGTGCAAGTGTCACATACATGGACCTTGGGAACCTATGATGTTTAGGGTACCTTGGGAAACTCACATGGGAGAACCAACTACTCCAAACTGTAGGGGTTTTACCCTCGTACCCCTACTTGGGATCACTACCATGCTATAGTCCTGGCCCTTTGGACGGGTCCCTTCACTACGGTCACTGACCCCCATAACAAATGGAGAGTCACACCAGGGAATTTTCGAGCCCCATCTCTGAAGTTTTGGGTCAAGACACATGGAAATCCATTCTGATCCTTCTAATACAAGGATGTATTTCTTCTCAAACAAAAAATTTGTTGTTTTAGGGATGTTTAAATCTTCAATTATGCAAAAAGGTATAGGGAACACTTTTCACAGTGTCCACACTCCCCCCTTGAATGACAATCAAGCAGAATGAAAAGAATCTGGCTCTATGGTAACATTAGGAAACTTTGATGTATTCTAACATCATTTTGTGGGTTTTAGATATACGTTAAGATTGGAAGGATGCTCTTATTTTTTCTCTAAGCCATTGATCCTAGTGTGCATAGTTTGACAATTTATAGCGTTACATAGGCAACCCTAATTTTTTTTCTTTTCATGTCATTACCCTAATTTTTTCATAAGATTAATTTTGAAGATATATACCAGGTGAGACTTGACATTTTCTTATATCGGCCATTTTGGGTTTTTAGACAAAGAATTTTGGTGCCATTTAGCTTTTTATCACTCAACTATCCATAAATTGTACATAGTGTTTGTCTAGAAATCTAAGACTCATCATTTTTCCCAAGTTCCCTTTGTGGGGTTTCAACAAGGTGAGTACTATATCAATTTTTATAGATAGTTTAAACTCACTCTTGCTGGACTAATAAGGATAGTTTTTTTGGTAGAATAGATTTGAGCATGAACTTTGATATGATAACCCAAACAATGATATATGGCTTGGAGTGTTCCAATTTTTTTTAGATACTTCCTAGGGGAATCTTGAACCCTATGTTTTAGGGTTTCCAAATCTAAAACATGAAATATGGGAATAGAAGAGGTATCTCCTAAGGAAGGAGTTACCTCTATCAAACAAACCTCGTCTGGGTGCTTTTTTATGCAAGGTAAAATGTGGTGCGTACTACATAGTCAAGTAGTGGTATCCTTAGGCTAACAAACCTATTATGTGGTAAACGTATGGAAGGATAATTGGGTCATGTACCGCATAGTCAAGTAAATGAGTTATCAAAAATTCTGAAATAATATTGTTCATGGGTGAAGGGAGATTATGAAGTGTTAGATTTATTAGGACCATAGGGGGTGGGTTTCTATGAAAAGATGTCTAAGAATAAAGGAATCATTTTTTTCACACTACCCATGAATGGGAAACTAATCCTACACTAATTTGGTGTGTGAAAAAGGGTAAATGTTTTTAAATAACCAATGTCACAGAAATAAGGTCCCTTTTTGACAAAGGATGAAGGAGTCATGAAATTTAATATCTCACGATAATGAAATTGATCATGTAGTTTAACGTCTCATACCGATGACATTATTATATGCAATTTATAGTTGTGTAATAAGGACATTATGTTATACTATTTAAATTCATACAACAAATACATTAAATTATGCAGTTTAAATTCATACAGAAATGAAATTATGCTATGTAGTTTAAAGTCATGTAATAAAACTATTGTAGGCCTATAATGTATGGTATTTAGATTTTATTGAATTTTTTGTGGTTCTCAAATTCTCAATAATCATCCTCGAAATGTTATACTATATTTAGGCATGGAAATAGAAAGATGTAAAATATTATTTGGGGATTCACAGATCCGAAGATTGGTATGGAAAAAATGGATAATTTCACTGGAGGAGGATTCTTCCAATAACAAAGTTACCACTAGTTGAAATACCCATTATGGGAGATTTTTTATGAAAGGATAGATGGGGCACATACTGCATAGTCAATACTAGCATCCTTTTACAGACAGACCTGTTATGGGGGTAACTTATGCATGGAAAACTATGATGCATACTATATAGTTAGGTAAAGGATCTCCTAATAATTCTGAAATTCTATCACTAATAGCCACTAAATGGTTATAGAGATTCAGATCTCTCCAAACACAATGTTTGGTTTGGGGAGAAATGTTTCTGAATACAGAAGTGGCATTTTATGTCACGACATGAAAATAATTGGGGGAAATGATTTTTATGAAGGTTTGACCCGTATGAAGGATGTATGGTGCATGTAGTTTTAGGTCATACAACTAAGACCAAAATTTTATAGAAATATTGGATGATATGTTGTTAAATATCCCAAGTTTATTCTAGTTTTCATTGAACACATGAATTGGGAAAATTTAAACCACATTCATGGATAAATTTAGGTCAATAGAAAGGACATGGGACCAAAATATAAGCGAATACCACTAAATTTGAATTGAATGTTCTAGAAAACTATCATCAAAGCATAGATGGGCAGAAGAGGCCTCTCCCAGGGGTGAAATTACTAATATTTTAAAAATCCATTATGGGAGATGTTTTATGCAAGGCCAACTAGGGAACGTACTTGATATCCAAAAAGTGGCATCCTTTGTCTCACAAGCCTGTTTTGGGGGAAACTTTTGTAGGGATAACTGTGGTGGGTATTGCATATTCAAGGAAAAGAGCTCACTAGTTTTAGAAATTCTACCACCAGAAGTCAAAGAAATATTATGAAGATATGAAACTATTCAAGATTAAGAGTATGAAATGTGAAAGGGGGATTTTCTAATGTAAAAGAGTAAGTGTTTATATCGATAGTTTCCATGGGTTTGGAGTCCCTTTCATAGATCTGACTCATATGTAGAAGGGGACATCTATTATTTCCATGATGGGAACTCTAAATCGGGCACCTAAAATAAAATACCCTACATATATTTTTAATTTTATGTAGGAGAGGGGGGATTTTTCTTTACCCCATTACTAGGATAAGTATCTAAGGACTAGTCATCACTACGTAACTCTATAGAATGAGAATCAAGTCATATGTAGTTCTTTGGGTATCGTGTAGTTTAAAGTAATGTATCAAGGGTATTATCCCTATAGTTTAATGTCACCTGGTAAGGAAAAAAGGTGCCTCAATGTTAAGAGAAATAGGATCATGAGGATGAAATAGCTAATATGTCCCAAGAGTCCCTATGTATAATATTAGAGTAAGAATCAAGCCACACATAGTACTAATAGATACGGTTTCACACCTAAATTGAGAAATCATAATGGATCTCATCATATAGATCTGACTTATACTTGGGAGAGTAGAGGGATTTCTATGTTGTGCTACAGTTAGTCCTAGAATTAAATATTTGGGTTTCATTACATATCTCATATGGGTGAAAATATTTCCACATGTAGTTCTTGAAGGATTATGCAGTTAATCATCATGTCATATGGATGTGAGTGACAATTATTTGGAAAGGAATGTCATGGATGGGACAAGGTATAGGGATCAGGTGTCACTATATAACATGTTGATGAAAAAATCAAGCCACATATAATTCTTATAGAAATTGTTCAGTTTATTATCAAGCAATGAGGACATCTGGTGTGACTTTGAGGGTCTTGAGACCAGGACCATGATAACCCCAGTGTGAACAGATACACATTAATCTTGAGGGACAATCCTTTATCAAACTCCTAATCCAGCATGATTTATTCTCGATGTGAGAAACAATTCACGGTGAAGGTTTATTTTATAGTGAAAGTGAAGGATAGGGGCATGTTAATTATTTAGTTGCTAAGCTAGGACATTGGATCCATGCGTCACTACGTATCTCATTGGGATGAGAATAAAGACGTACATAGTTCTTGAAATCCCATGAATTTTAATATCATGTGTTGAGTATGATAGTGAACTAATTTGAATTGATGGGAACATTATAGTTGGACCCAATGTTGGAAGTCTTGGAATCACTATGCATCTCATGAAAATGAGAATCATACCAAATGTAGTACAGGAAAACTGTTCCCCACATAAATCAGGATTTAATGTTGGAAAAAGGCTTTAGATAATTTCCAAAATGATGGACGGGACTAAAGAATGAATTCTAGGTATCACCATCCATCTCATTGTATTGATAATTAATCCATAAGTCCTAGAAAGGTTCCATGTGCATATCTGATTCATGCACTATGAAAAGGAAGGACATTTTCTTTTCTAATATCATTATTTTACCTGAGATTAGAGATCTTGGCATCACTACATATCTAATTAGAATGAGAACCAAGACAAAAATATTTCATGAAATTTTCCATGTGATGGTTTTATTGATACAAACATGGAGTGAATGGGATTTTTTTAATTACAAATGGACTTGAGATAGAAGATATTGGTGTCACTAAATATCATATTAGGATGAGAATCCCACAACACAAAGTTCTTGGAAAAGGTTACCCAATCCAAATGTGTTATGATGTGGGGAAAGGGGATTTAAATATTTTCAAAATTAATGGCTGGGCCCAAACATGAGTTTATGTATCACAACACATCTCAATGTAAAGACGATAAAACCATATCTTCTTGAATAGTTTCCCATAAAAATATAGTTCAAACATAGGGAAAAAAGAAATTTTCTTTATGGACACAACTGGAACTGATAATGGAGATCTAGTAATCACTACTTATCTTAATAGAAATGAAAATTTTCACAAACCAGCTAGGGTCGACCAGGAAGCGGTCACCCGATCCAATCGGCGACATGGCCTGAAGGGCCCTCCTGATACCCATGGGATGGAAACTAGTGTCGGCCATAAAAAACGAGTTGGGAATGATTTTTCCATTAACAAAGAGAGATAAATAATCAAAAATAGAAAAAATAGATAAATAAAATAAAATAAATCGAACAAAATGGTATCCGAAAAAGGAATAAATAAAGCAATGAGACATACCTCAAGTGACCTCATGTGTCACCATGGAACATAAAAAACACTCACTCTAAGAGTGATCCAAAACAAGATGAACCTGAAACTAAAAAGTAAAGTGGGTGTGAGCACCAGGATTCTCAGTTGGAATTGTAGGATACAACAACACCATATTACCTTACCACCAATAAGAAATCCAAAACATGCTAGTTTGAAAATAAGACATAATAATATAATGTTTTTTATTTTCTTCAAATTAATGTATCAAGTATAATTTCCAAGTGAAGTATTATTCTCCCACTACATTTTCATAATATGTCCCAAGAATGAATTAACATTTCACAATGAATAGAAACCAATTTAGATTAATTTTTTTTTTCAACAAATAAGACATCAAGTATAAAAATATTGAAATGGAAATCACATCACAAGTATTATAGGAAATCCCAAACCAACTAGTGTTTTTGGGGACCATGGATCCTCATACGTTAGTGAAACATGTAATAGGGACTACAAGAATTTACATTCTCATGCATGAGACACTAGTAGGGAATGTAAAGAACTGGAAATTCATGTAATTGTTTTTCATTAAATGAGAATTTTACAAGTTCGTGAAAATTTACAGCGCATGATTCTGAGGCCCGAAGTGCCCGGAATGAATTTCTAAACTTTTGTTCAGGTACGTTCAGTAAATGAGTGAGCGGGTTTTTATAACTTTTAATCCAATGCTCAAAATTGAAATTTGAGGGCACCATTGAACTTACAGCGCTGGTATTCACTTAAGGAGGCTTTCACCTCAACGGAAGTTGGTCGAGGGTGAATGTTAGTTTTTGGGTTTTTCATGAATGAATAAAATAAAATTAAAATTGTGAAAACATTTTATTTTTTTTGACACACCCATGTGAATATTGCAAAGGTGGGACCATAGTTGTTTTATCCTCCACATTGAATACTCGGTGGTGGGGATCACCCAAGCTAGAAAACCCCCCAATTCAATGCTTGGTGGTGGGGACCACCTGAATCCCTCATAATGGGGGGAGGAAACCTCTCAACTCCCTCTTTGATGTGGAGGAGCCTCTTTACTTCCACCACATTAATTGTGCCAACTCACATAATTTTATTATGACAACCTATGTAATTAATTAATCCAATTTGAAATTGTGCCAACAATTAAAATTGGGGAAACACCTTTTATTTTGTGTTGGATTTTTATTTTAGAGTATTTGTTGGCAAAGGGGAGGGCTATTGGTGGAAGAAAGCTATCCAATGAAGAACACCAACACAGAACTTCCTCCATGTAGAAATCTCCATCGAAGAAGAACACCGACTTCGACTTCACCCTCATTACACCCTACCCAGAGGAATGCCTTCGACTACGATGAACCAATGCACGAACCTAGAATTGGAGGTATGTGGAGGATGAGACAAATGTCGAAAAATTCACATTCTTCCATCCTCATTGACATCAGCAATACGATCAAGGTAGGGGTTCATTTGTGAATGAATAATTTTCCCATATTCTTCCCTTGATTTATTTTTTGGGTTTTGGAATAAATCATTGCACAGGGATGTAATTTTTGATGTTCTTATTTAAGTTTTAGTTGAGCCATATGCTACCACCCTAATGCGGAGGGTACGGGCCAATGAAACATGGCCTGACCCCTCCTCAAATCTTGTGATGATTTGTGTTGTTTAACGCAAAGAAGGCGATGGAGCCACCCCACAGACACCACGGCCTCATGACCTCCGCGCCCTCGTAGTACCCCATGGTCGAGCCGCTCCGCGGCACGCATGGCCGCCGCGCCTCGCGGCTCTGCCGTCCCGCCGTGCTACCCATCACTGCCACCATCAGTCGAGCCGCCGCTGCCATCTGCCGAGCTACCTCCGATGAGCGAGCTGAGTGGCCGCTACTATCTACTGAGCTGTTCCCATCGTCCACTGAGCCGCCACCGCTGACTGGGCCGAGCCGTTTCCATCGTTCGTCGAGTCATCTTCGTCATCCGCCGAGCCGCCACCACTAACCAGGTTGAGCTGCAGCCACCTTCCTAGACGAGCCGCTGCCACAATCCCCAGCTGCGCCCCCCGAGACCCTCTGAGTTACCCTGTGGTCGAGCCGCCCTCACGGCACACCCCTCATGGCTGAGCCGCCCTCGCAGCACCCCCTCTCGGTCGAGCCACCCTCGCGGCACTCCCTCACGTCCGAGCCGCTCTACGGCCCCTCAGGGCATGCCGGACCACATCACGGGCCGGGATTTACCGAGCAAGTCAGGCCGGGTCGACCCAAATCAGGTCAGCGCAGTCTAGGTCGGGCCGGGTCAGTTCGACTGGGTCGGACGGGACCCAAGCCCATAATGACCCATTTACGCTCGTTTGGCCCTAACATTGGCTCCGGACGTCCATTTGACAAACCGTCAGCAAAATTGGAAATCTTGGAGTGAAAGGATCCCTATATGTATACCCCACTGGAGTTTTGGATTGATTTGGGGTATGGTAAGGTTGGATAGAGCATGAATCCAACCGGGCCTCCAGAACTAAAAGGTTAATAACTCAGAGACCGGGCGCCCGATTGATGTTCCTTCTGTTGCATTAAGACACTATGACGTTGTGGTCCTTTGAGATACTTCTTCATGGGACATCGTGGTAGTTGGAGAATAGACTAATGGCACGGGGAGAAGAATCTCCCAAATAAGATCAAGACTAGTGCAGAAACCCAGTAGCTGACTATAATGAGAGGAGTACCCCTAGCTATCCTATGTGGGTCATCTCCTAGCGATCCTGCCTGGGTCAGCTCCCAGTGATCCAGCACGGGTTAGCTCCAGTGATCATATGTGGGTTAGATCCTAACAATCCTATGTGGTTCAGCTCCAGTGATCCTGTGTGCGTCAGCTCCAAGTGATCTTCTGTGGGTCAGCTCCAGTGATCCTGTGTGGGTCAGCTCCCAACGATCCTGTGTGGGTCAGCTCCAGCAATCATGTGTGGGTCAGCTCCTAGCGATCATGTGTGGGTCATATCAAGTGATCATGTATGGGTCAACTCTTAGCAATCCTGTTTGGATCAGCTCCAATGATCTTGTGTGGGTCAGCTCCTAGCAATCATGTGTGGGTCAGCTCCAACAATCTTGTGTGGGTCAGCTTTTATCGATTCTGTCTGGGTTAGAAGCAGAGCCTCTTAACGGAGGAAGATGATTTAGTAGTTACATCTAATCATCTCTACTATTGTACCTAATGATATACCTAGTGTGAGATGAGTCTGTACCTATGTGTTTCTTCATGATTGAGATGGATTATGTGATAACTTAGGTATATGTATCGGCATATACCTAAGTAGGGTTATCTGTTGATTTCATACTTTGTGGATTATCCTTGGTGGATTTTGTGGGACCTTGAGGATCTCAGGGTCCCTACTGAGTATCGTTATACTCACCCCTATACAGGATATTCCCTCACCTTGTTTTGTGGAATGCAGATGAAGGACAACGCTGATCGAGGTTGAGTGTACCTGGACTGGACGGTGCTCCGAGATGGACCATACGACGTGTCATTACGTAGGGGAGATAGATGGACATGGAATGCTGAGAAGGGGATCTGTAAATACCCTTCAGGTAGGAACCTCGGAGGATGACCTAGAAGATGCCTTTCTCTTTCTTCAGTTGTATTGTATTTCAGTTGTACTTTTACTTTCCAATTGAGCTTATATTATGGCCCGTTTTCTCTTAATGTACTTAATCTTTTTCTATATAGTTAACTTGAATTCCTATATGGTTGTGTGCTTGGTTACGTGTGTTTTTAGGTTATAAAGGCAATACCTTCCTAGTTTTTGGGAATACGCCTTTGGTGTTAGTCGTCATCCCCTGGCCTATGGATGGAGGGATTGGGGTTAATCAGGACACGGGCCCCCTGGAACGGGTCGTGACAAATTGGTATTAGAGGAGTTGGTTCTACCACAGAACATAGGACTATTATCATTCTTTTTAATGACAATAGTGTTAAGTGTAGCGAGTATGGTTATCTGTTTAGGAAATCCAGTGTTGGTGCAGTGATCAACTTATCTATACACAAGGACCTTGACTTCTAATTACTAACTCAGTGCATGAAAACACTAATTCTGTGTGTGTTTTCAAGAGTTTTCTTTGTGATATCTTGAGTAAGCTCACCAGGTATAACTTATTGACCATGGTGCACCTATTTCTATTCAGGATGCCTCCACACAGATAGCCAGCTAGGGTTTCTAGATTTGTATGCACTGATAGCCCACCGAGTGATGAGGCCTTAGTGCAGGGCCCTTTTCTAGTAGAGGCACCGGCGGTACCATTACCCATTGGGCCACCGATGCCACCAACCCCAAAAGTAGATGGTGAATGCTGCTTGAGATTGCTGCATGAGTTCCAGTGCTAGAGGCCACCTAGGTTCAGGGTAGAGACGGACCCACTATTGGCTGAGGATTGGTTGGAGGGTGTGGTGAGAGTCTTCTGACTGGTAGGGACACTAGCCGATCTCATGGTGATCCTTGCCTCCAGCCATCTACAGGAAGAAACCAGAAGACGGTGGATCTTGATGCTTCATGTTCACGATGAGGTGACGCTTCTTTGGGTAGAATTTGAGAGCCTTTTTCGGGCAGATTTTGTCACAATGACTCTTCGCACCGTGCGCATATATGAGCTGCTTCATCTGCTGTAGGGCAGCATGATTGTAGCTTAGTACTAAGTGAGGTTCACTAACCTCTCATGCTACTCCATTGATATGGTGCGGGACCCATTATTTAGGGACCGATCCTTTGAGCAGGCACTCAGCATCCCGATGTAGGCGAGGGTGTTAGAGCGAGCCCTCCTAGTGTGGAGTGTTGAGTCAATAAGGTTTTCCTTATGACTTTTCCATTCCTTCTTGTTTTGAAAATCACAAACACCTTATCTTTAAGAAAAGTTTCTTTTATATGAAAAATTGATTTCTTAAGGAAAATCTCTTTTATAAGGAAAAATTATTTCTTAAGGAAAATCACTTTTATAAGGAAAATTGCTTTCTTAAGGAAAATATCTTTTATAAGGAAAATTGCTTTTATAAGAAAAATCGCTTTTATAAGAAAAATTATCCTTATCCTATTTTCATCCATATTTTTCTTAAGTATGGAATTCGGATTCATTTCTATTTTCTCGGAATCATTGAAACTTTGATATAAAGCATTCTGTTTTAGGATTCGGATTCTGGATAAGAATTATAAGGAAGTATCATTCCGAATTCCGGATATGAACTCTGACTAAGTTCTATTCCAGATTCAGGATACGAATTCTGAAGAAGAATTCTCATTACGAATTCTAATGAAGAAATCTCATTCTGAATTCCCATTACGAATTCTGATGAAGAATTCTCATTACGAATTCTGATGAAGAATTCTCATTACAAATTCTGATGAAGAATTCTCATTACGAATTCTGATGAAGAATTCTCATTACGAATTCTGATGAAGAATTCTCATTACGAATTCTGATGAAGAATTCTCATTACGAATTCTGATGAAGAATTCTCATTACGAATTCTGATGAAGAATTCTCATTACGAATTCTGATGAAGAATTCTCATTACGAATTCTGATGAAGAATTCTCATTACGAATTCTGATGAAGAATTCTCATTACGAATTCTGATAATGAATTCTCATTACTAATCCTAATGATGAATTCTCATTACGATTTCTGATGAGGAATTCATATTCCGAATTCTCATTCTGAATTCACCTATTAAACAGAATTTGAGTATCTTTGTTTTATACATTCTGAATTAATTCAGACTCCGAAAAATATCTTTGTTAGACTCCGAACTTTTATATTGCTTACACTTCTAAAATTTGTCTACTCTTTATTATTGTTCCTTACACTCCGAACCTTTACTCCGAAGTTTTCATTCCGAACTTTTATGTTAATAATTAAAACGATGTCGTACATTCTGTTACACTTGTTTTGTTATAAAACGATGTCGTCTGTTTTGTTATAAACTAACCATTGTCTAAGTGACACGTGTATAGGTCCCTCAGATCTTTAAGGAAAATATGACCGTTGGAGAAGGAGCCGACCTTACCTATAAATAAGAGCTCATTTGAAAGAGCTCGTGGCTGATAGCTGATGGCTGAAAAAGTACTGAAAGGCTGACTAATTTGCTTAAAGTGATTTCTAGAGAGAGAGTCTCTTATTAACTCTCAAAGCTTCGTGCGACTCCGAATGTTGGTGATTACATTCGAGGGCTTCCGGGGATAGGAAGACAGAGGTGCCGACTACCTTGAAGTTTGAGGGATTCCTTGCTGAGGAAGACAGAGGTTGCCAACTACCTTGAAGTTGAGGGCTTGCGGGGATAGCAAGACAGAGACTCCGATCTTCGTATCGAGGGCTTACCCTGGTGTGGGTAAGACAGACTTGCTTGAAAGTATAAATCAAGGGACCTTTATCCAAGGTTGTTGGATACCCTTCTCTTTGGGTTAAAAGACTTATATATTGTTACTTGTAGTTTTACTACTTGTTTATATTCCGCTGCATTTTGTATTATAAGGAAAGTATAACTTTCTTATACTTCCTTATTTGTACTCTGTTTCATTTAGATTCTATACGCTTTAAGGTAGAATCTCATTTTGTAATCATTTGTTAAGATTCAATTTCCGGAACCATATTTCCGGAACCCTCATTCGGAATCTCTTTCCTAGTTTGCATTCGGTGTTAAGAGGTGTTGTGAATTTGCTTAGTTTAACTTTGTTAAACTTAGCCTTTTCCTTTGCTTAAGGAAAACATAGTTATTCTTAACTAACTTTAAAGGTTCCAAAGGAATTTTTAAAGTATACAATTCACCCCCCCTCTTGTATATTGAGCATCTACATCACTATTTCGATCCTACAATTGGTATCAGAGGTTGGAAACCTCTTACTCTATACCAATCTTACATTTGGTATCAGAGCAGGTCTCTGAAATACTTGTACTCACATACAAGTTTTTCTTGCTCACTTTATCATTCTGAACTTACCAATTCCGAAACTTTTCTAATTCTGAAATTTTCTCATTCCGAACTTTGTTATTACGATTTTTTGCTACTAACAAGTTTGTGTGCAAAGTTATTTTAAGTATGGCAGGAATTAATGTTGGATCAATTGATAATCTAAATCCGACAAGACCACCAATCTTTGATGGTAATGACTATGAATACTGGAGAGATCATATGAAGACTTTTTTTTATCAATACTGGAGTAGACAACTTTGTTATGCTTACTGGTGATTATAAAATTCTTGACAAGGAAGTCAGATCTTTTACTAATCAAGAAAAGCAAGAATATCAACTAAACTATAAGGTACGCAATACTTTACTATGTTCAATGACCAGAAATATATATAGCCAAATTTCTTCTTGTGAAGCAGCTAACTGTATATGGAAGAAGTTAGAGGTTACACACTTTGGGACTTCTAAGGTGATTGAGACTGGAAGAGCTATGCTTAGAGCTGAATATCATGGCTTCAATTTTCTTTATGGAGAACCTATCTGTAAAGTTCAACAAAGATTTATGACTATTTTCAACAGTCTACAATATATGGGAGAGAAAGGTTTAGATGATGAAGCTCTTGTGGAAAAGATAATTGATATTATGCCCAATGAGTCGGAATCCAAGAGAACAACTATAGATTATAACAGGAAGGTAACTCAAATTACTCTTGATGAGCTTTTTGGAACTCTTCTACAACATGAAACCAGAATGAAGAGAGATGATGACAACATCAAGAAGAAGAATGGAAATGGTACTGTTGCTTTTACTACAACTTCAAATCAGATGAAAACTAAGACTCCTGAGAGAGTAACCAGATCCAAGTCTAAGAAAGTTATTTTCCAATCCGAATCTAGTGAGAGTGAAGTCTCAGAAAATGAATTAGACAATCTTGCTCGAAGGATGAACAAGATAGCTGGACAGAGAAATTTTCAATCTAAGTATAAGAAGAAGGACAGGAAAGATAAGAAAGATGGAGAAGTTACTTGTTATGAATGTAAAAGAGCTGGACATATTAGACCAGATTGCCCTATGCTCAAAAAGAAAGAAAGAAAAGAAAGGCATTCAGACAGGAACAGAAAGAAGTATTATAAAGCTAAAGCTAAGAAAGTTCTGAAAGCTAATGACACCTGGAGTGCCAGTGGTGGTGACTCTTCAGATGAATCTTCTGATTATAAATCTTCAGGACAGAAAAATCTTGGTCTTATAGCCAGATTACCTATTGATAATCATTGTCTTATGGATAAGGTATGAAATGCTGAATCATTGACCAATGTTTCTTTAAATTCTAATGATAGTAAGTATTATAACTCTTCTGATGAAGAATCATCTTCTGATGAGGAAAATACTTTACCCACTTATGAAGAAGTCTCTAGGTTTGCTGAACTTCTTGAGATTGAGAATTCCAAACTCAATAAGAAACTTGATAAGGCAAAATCTAGGAATTCTATTCTTAAAAAAGAGATATCAGATCTTTCTAAAGATCTTGATAAGAAAAATGCTGATTTTGAAAATATTTCAAAAAATCTTGAGGAAGTAAGGTATGAGAATAATAAACTTTCTAAAGAATTAGAAAAAGTAATTTCTAATAAAAATGTTTTCGAGCCTAACTCTAGTTCAAAAAATAATGATTTTGAGGATAAAAACTTGGTTGTAAAACTCAAGTCCGAAATTTTTTCCTTAAAGAAGTGTTTATCAAACTTTACCCATGGTAAGGAAAATTTTGATAAGATGTATTCCCAAATACGACCTTTTAAGAAATAAATCCGGATTTGGTTATACCCATGCAAAAACTATTTTCAGTAACAATTATTTGGTTCCTCAAAGTGCCCCATTCTGTACCAAGTGTCAATGTGGTGGTCACTGGGCAAATAATTTTTCCTTAAACAAAACCCAATCTCTAGGATTTCACAAAGCTTACTTTTCTAAGAAGATGTGGGTTCCTAAAATTTTATTGTCTGGAAATCTCGGATCCAAACAAGTTTGGATTCCGAAAGTCTAATTATCTTCCTGATTTCAGGAAAATAAAGAAAGTACCAGCAACAATACATGGTACATTGATAGTGGATGTTCCCGGCACATGACTGGTAACAAAAGATTTTTTGAAAAGATTATCAAAACGAAAGGAGGAAAGGTAACTTTCGGAGACAATGCTAAGGGAGAGATTGTTTGTATTGGTAATATTGTTCTTTTAGGTAAAACCTTGATTTCAAATGTTCTTTTTGTTAAGGGTCTTAAGAACAACCTCATTAGCATAAGTCAGTTATGTGATGAAGGTTACCTTGTGAATTTTAGGAATGATAAGTGTTTAGTTCATAATTCCAAGGAAGAATTTATTCTCTCAGCCAATAGGCAAGAGAATGTCTACACTTTGAACCTAGAAGACCTCAGGAGCCAAGATTTACTGTAACACCCAAGACTTTTATGTTATATAAATCATCAAAGGAATCTTTTTCTACACAACACTTGCTTGGCTTGCTTTACACGCAATCACGACCTTTCTCGATAGCTTGCGTCGTACGCAATTCCGAGTTTCACTAAACAACAATATGCTATTAAAACTAGCCGTTATGAATAGTAATAACCACTTTTTGAAATTTTATAAATTTTATTTTTCAAAATGGACTTCATTTTTGGACTTAGAATATCGAAATTAGCCTAGGGTGAAATTTTGGTATTTTTCTGAAAACTTTCAATTTTTGATGAATAGTGAAACCACTAAGTGGTAGGTTAAAAACCGAATTTTGCATAAAACTTAATTTTACCGCTTCTGTGATTGGAATTTCGAAAATCCGAGAGACACGGTAAATATCAAGGACTAAAATGTGGTTCAATGAGATGAAAATATTTTTTTGGTGAATAGTAACTTTTTACTTTTTTTACCACGGTTAATAGTAAATAGGGTAACTAAGGGTAAATATGATATTAATATTACCCTAACACATGTCCTAATTCTATTGGACAAGTGTAATTCGACCAAAACCAAACTTAGGAATAAACTATGACCATTTAGGCCCACTTGGATTAGATTAGGACATTTATTATTAATTTATTTAAAGAAGGGTTAAAGTAGTTAAAATCAAAGTTTAATAAGTAAATCATTTTTAATATGGGGTTATACATAAGATAAATTAGATTGTAAATATTCATTAGAAATCTAAAAAGCTTTACTACATGATGGAATTTTATTTGTAATTTTTAGACATCAAATAATTTAATTTATTTATGACACAAAGACGATGCAGTAATTATCTTGTTAATGAAATATTGACATAATTGATGTTATAAACACCCAAATAAATGTAATTTGAGACTTTTTATGAATTAAACTAATTTTCTAGGTTACTATGATATATTAGTGTTGATTTAATCAACTTGGTTCGAACATATAATTCTGTTATGACTTTCACAAAAATCATATATCAAATAGTGTCAAAATTGACACAAAATAGTTTTTAAATCAAATATTATATTATTAATTGTTATTTTATTTCTAAAAATCTAAGGTTCGGCCAAATGACTTAGATAAGGATATATATATTAATAATAAACAATTTGGGGTTCGTTTGGCATGTTATTGTAAGTGTATTAACCATATAATGAAAGAAAACAAAAAGGCACGGTAAAAGTTAAATTAATTAACTTAGAGTTAAATCTAATTGATAAGGTTAAAATAATACCCTAAACTTGTCTAAATCCTATTGGTTGATAGGATTTCGACCCATCCCCACTTTATCTTCGAAATAAGACCCTTTGGAACCATTATAAACAGATTTTGACTTTAATATAAAATAATATTTTGAGATATTCCTAAGGTGCCCCTCTCCTCCCTTATAAAAGGACACCTCCTCCCCCTCCTCCTCACACCAATTTGAGCACTCAAGCTCGGCCAACCCCTGCCATTTTCTCCTCTCCACTTCCCTAGAATAATCCTAGAGGTCCTGGTCTTCTACAAAGACCAATCTTAGTTCCTTAAGTGGAGGATTCAAAGAGGCGTTCCAAAGAAGAGGTAATATCCATTACCGATCTTTTCAATTTCTTTCTTCTTCAACTTCTTCTTCTTTAGTTGTTTAATGATAAAGTAATAACATCAGTATTACTTACATACTGATATGTTATTATAAATATGAAACAACCCTAATTCACCTTCTATCCATCCTACGGAAAAATGAAATCACCGCGCGTGCGTACGTACGGAATACCGTCTCCACGCCGTGGTGTAATCTATTTTTCACCATCACCTTACAAGGATGGGTATAATGGTGTAATGAGTAACTATATATGATTATTATGAAGTAATATTGATACTGAAATAATATATATATACTCCAATACAATTCCACGATCATAGGAACGATATCATCACTCGTGCGTACGTACGGAATACCGTCTCCACGATGTGATGCGACTCGTTCTACATGATCTTCATTTCATAATGATTATATAAGTGAATTGAATGAATGAATATGGTATATACTACACTAATACCATTCTGGAAATGAATTATCTATAACCTAAAGATAAGAATAAGAATTTATTCGACAAAACACGCATAAGAACAAAAAGTTATAAAGACCCGAGTAACAAGTAACAATGAAATATTACTAATAAGAAGCTAATAATATGACCATATATGATATCATATAAATATATATGATTCTGGAATAAGTCAATAACATTATTTAAACCATTATACAGGAGCTTCGGACACGAACAAAGCAAATCAGACCTAAGGTAAGGGAAACATCACAATCTCATTTTTATCCGAGATTGTTTATTCGTAAGTATTTACTGGGGTGTATTTTATCATCCACATCCATGGTCCCTCAATATGTAATATTGTTTCCATCCACATGCAATAGTTTAAATCCAATTTTACCCTTAGGTGAGTTTTTAGTAAAGAATATGAAAGGAATCTTTTGTCGTTTTTCCGTACGAGGTACTTTTTGACTTTTCCGACAAAAGTACGAAGAATGTTTTTTTTAACTTATACGGCAGGAATGGATTTTTAAAACATTACTTCAAAGAAGCTTCCTTTACAAGTTTTCAAGTTTATTTTTAATCATCTTCTTTTATTTTAAAGTTGTATGACATGTTATGAAAGGAAAAAATGTTTTTGAAGAAGAAAGGATATTTTCCTCAAGAATGGAGTTCAAGTGTTTTATCAAAATTATTTTCCATATAAGATAATAAAGGGTTATATTTTTATCCCTATTATTACATTGATTTGATCATGTTGTGATGGAATTACTTTTATGAATTCCTTTATCTTATATGAATTGATTTATGATGTCATGATGATTCAGGAATCCCATTTTTGTTACTTGTGTTATGCGATGATGTATGTTTTATGACTATGTGGCACACATAAGAAAGGATTCATTATAAGATGGGTGGGACCTATATCTCCCTCCAATGCATTGGGTAAAGACTTTATATCTCATGAGATAGACATGGCTGGAACGGAAGGTTATTTCGGTTCAGTGATACAGGACTGAAACGAGGAGTGAACTCGGTTCAGAAAGGGACTTTGTCTACTAAGATAGTCTTGGAAATGAGTCATGACTAACAAGAAATGATTTTCCATGATTATGTGTGCATGCCACAAAGTTTCAAGTTTTATGTTATGATTATGGGGATCTCATTTTCACTTCTATGATTTGTTCCATGTTAAGATATTATGATCTCTTTTGCAGGTTATGATTTTCAAAACGATATGATATGATTTTTACTTCCTCTATTTGCCCTTGCTGAGCATTTGAGCTCACCCTTTTATGTTTTCTTTTCCCCAGGTCAGGAAGATGGATATTAAGTAGAATATGCTAAAAGGGACCCTAGATATGATGAAATAAATGGGAGACACTGTAGAAGATTTATGAACCAGTTGTTTACGTTTCCCAGTTTCTAAAGACACTATACCTATACGGTCCTTTGTGGTTTTGTCATATGTTGTAATAAGTGTGCTTCAATTTTGAAGTATTAACAATGTATGTAAAGTATGGGTCGTTATAGTTGGTATCAGAGGAAAGGTATAGTCAACCTTTGGAAACTAGGATGTGAAAGCCTTAGTAAGAACCCTAAGGATAAGTCTAAGCATAGAACACAATCTTAGTGTTTTAGAAATGGCCTTGAATAACCTAGGATAAGACCATAAGCATGAAAATTTTATTCTTGAATTATGTGGTTTCCTATTATAATTAGTGTTGCTCACACTATTCTTCTTGGTTTTAGCCAATGGCTGGAACCCGAAGGAACCGTGTTAATGTGGAATGCGATGGGCAATGCAATGATTGTCCCCCTGAGCAACCAAACGATATGGGAGCTGGAATGCAAAATCTTGTAGCCATGCTCACACAACTTTCTCAAGCTATGAATCATGCAGGATTTCCAAACGAGCAATAGAGGGAGCAAAATTCTGTTGAATCCTTCATGAGTCAGCATCCACCTTCTTTCAGCGGGTCTACTGATCCATTAGTTGCTGAACAATGGATTAGTACTACTGAAAAGATATTTTTAGTTCTTCAATGTTCTGAACATGATAAAGTCATCCTAGCAGTGTATCATTTGGAAGGAGATGCTAATCAATGGTGGAATCTTGTTAAGAATACGAGGCAAAGGGATGAAATTGAGTCTATGGAATGGGACGAGTTCAAGAACTTATTTTTCAATAAGTACTTCCCTCGAACAAAGATGGAGAAAGAGTTTCTTGAACTGAAGTAAAGGGATGATGAATCTGTTGGTACCTATGAAGCAAATTTTACAAGACTTGCAAGGTACGCTTCTGGTATTATTATCCAACCTGAGAGTAAGATCGATCGATTCTTTAGTGGCTTAAAACCAAGTCTTCGAAGGGCGTTAGCCATAAGGGACTTCAATAGCTACGAGGAAATCGTTCGATGTGCTCTCAAAGTCGAGATGGAGATTGGAGTAACCCATCAGTCACATGGGTTTGATAAGAAGAGGAAGATGGAATTCAAAGAAAAATCTAAAGAGCACACGGAAAAGAAGATGAGCTTTTCCTTATGCTCAAAGTGTGGAAAGAAACATGGAGGGAGTTGTCTTAAAGGGACAAGTAAATGTTTTAAATGTGGAAAGGAAGGTCATCGGGCATTTGAATGCTGTGATAATGGGAAGAAGATGTATAATGATGCAAACAAAGGAAGGGATACACAGAATGAACCTACTAAACTTCAATGTTTCAAGTGCAAGGAGATGGGGCATTATGCCAATCAATGCCCAAATCCAAAGGTTGATGATGATGGTCGACGTCAACAAACTCTTAAGGCTAAAGACAAAGGAATGCCACATGCAATTTCTATCAGCGATGTGGAGTACGATAACGATGTGGTGAAAGGTACACTTACCATCAACTCTAAAGTAGCAAATGTTTTATTTGATTCTGGATCCACCCACTCTTTCATTTCTGAAGAATTTTCTATGGGTATCACCGTATTACCTCAACAATTAGATGTTGAGTTAGCTGTGACAACACCTAATGGCACATCAATCGCATCAAAAGTTTATAATTCTTCTCCGATCGAAGTTTGTGGGAAAGTGCTTCCTGCAAATCTTGTGATCCTTCCTATATTGGAATTTGATGTGATTCTTGGCATGGATTGGATTTCTTTATACGGAGCTCATATCAATTTCCAAAGAAGGGAAGTCACATTTCATATTCCAGATCAATCTATGATCGTCTATCAATGCAAGGATGAACATAACCTTCTAGTGGAAATTTCTTCCATTTTATGGGTATTGATCCCACTAAATGAAGGTTATTTATCTCAAATGGTTGGTGAGAAACTCGCGATTAAGAATATGCCCATCGTACGGGAGTTTGATGATGTCTTTCGGGAGGAATTACCGGGTCTTCCACCAAATCGTGAAGTTGAGTTTTCAATAGAACTCGTACTGGGTGCTTTGCCTATTTCAAAGACACCGTATAGAATGGCCCCAATTGAGTTGCTGGAATTGAAGAAGCAACTCCAAGAGAATCTTGATAAGGGATTCATACGCCCTAGTGCGTCACCTTGGGGAGCACCTGTTCTATTTGTTAAGAAGAAAGATGGATCAATGAGACTCTGCATTGATTATAGAGAACTTAACAAGATCACTATCAAGAACAAATATCCTCTCCCACGCATTGATGACTTATTTGACCAACTACGCGGAGCTCAATACTTTTCCAAGATTGATCTTCGTTCAGGGTATCATCAATTAAGGGTCAAAAGGGAGGATATACCAAAGACGGCTTTCCGTACAAGGTATGGACACTATGAATTTATAGTGATGCCATTTGGTCTTACTAATACCCCTGCTATCTTCATGGATCTAATGAATAGAGTCTTTAGAGACTATCTTGATCAATTTGTGGTAGTCTTTATAGACGATATTCTTGTCTATTCAAAGTGCAAGGAAGAGCATGAAGATCACTTGAGAATTATATTGAAGACCCTGAGAAAAGAGAAGCTTTATTCCAAATTTACCAAGTGTGAATTTTGGCTTCAAAAAGTTGCATTTTTGGGTCATATAATCTCAAAAGAGGGGATATCTGTGGATCCAGCAAAAACAGAGGTTATCGAAAGATGGTCAAGACCAACAACAGTAACTGAGATCCGAATTTTTCTTGGTTTGGCTGGATATTATCGACGTTTTGTAAAAGATTTTTCACGATTATCTAATCCAATCACCATGTTGACTCGGAAAGGAGTTAAGTTTGTCTGGAAAAAGGAATGTGAAGAGAATTTCAAGGAGTTGAAAAGAAGGTTATCCAGTGCACCTGTGCTCACACTGCCTTGTAGTGGAGAAAGGTTTGTGATCTACAGTGATGCATCCAAGAAGGGATTGGGGTGTGTTCTTATGCAAAATGACATGGTGATAGCTTATGCCTCACGACAGTTGAAAATCCATGAGCAAAATTACCCAACACATGATTTGGAGTTGGATGCGGTAATCTTTGCATTAAAGATTTGGAGGCATTACCTTTATGGTGAAAGGTGTGATATTTATACTGATCATAAAAGTTTAAAGTATATTTTCACACAAAAGGAGTTGAATATGCGTCAAAGAAGATGGTTGGAGCTGATTAAGGATTATGACTGCTCAATCCATTACCACCCTGGGAAAGCAAACAAGGTGGAAGATGCATTAAGTCGACAAGACCATGCTAGTTTATCCATGATGAGGATCACAAAAGATCCAATATTTATGGATTTACAAAGGATGGATCTTGGAATTATAATGGAAGGGGAAAAATATTATCTTTCTCAAATGAATGTTCAACCATCTATACATGTGAAGATTAAAGATGCACAGAAAGAAGATGTCGAGTTACAAAAGAAGGTGAGAAATGTTCCTGAATTCAACCATGATTGTGATGGGATAATAAAGTTCAGGAATCGGGTTTGCGTTCCTCCCATCCCTGAATTAAAGAAGGAGCTGCTGGATGAGGCTCATAGTTCATCATTCTCTATTCATCCTGGAAGCACGAAGATGTATAGGGACCTGAAAGAGTACTTCTGGTGGGATGGCATGAAAAGTGATGTTGTTGAATATGTCTCTCGATGCTTGGTTTGTCAACAAGTTAAAGCTGAGAGACAGAAGTCTAAGGGGATGTTACAACCATTACCCATACCCGAATGGAAATGGGAAAACATCAATATGGACTTTGTCACAGGACTTCCTAAAACATCCAAAGGCAATAATGCTATCTGGGTCATAGTTGATCGTCTTACAAAGTCCGCACACTTCATTGCTATTAGAGAGGATTTCTCTCTAGATCAGCTTGCCAGGATATATGTAAAGGAAGTGGTAAGATTGCATGGAGTACCACTTTCTATTATATCTGATCGGGATCCGAGATTTACCTCGAAGTTCTGGCGAAGTCTTCAGCATACTCTGGATACAGAGTTGAGTTTCAGCACTGCTTATCATCCCCAGACAGACGGTCAGTCTGAGAGAACAATTCAAACCCTAGAAGATATGTTGAGAGCTTGCTCTATGGATTTCAAAGGAGGTTGGGATCAACACCTACCTTTGGTGGAATTTTCTTATAATAATAGCTTTCACTCCAGTATTCAGATGGCTCCTTATGAAGCTCTCTATGGAAAGAAATGCAGGACTCAAACTTGCTGGGATGAAGTTGGGGAAAGAAAGCTGTTAGGACCTGATCTCATTGATGAAATGGCATAAAAGGTCAGATCTATCCAACAACACATAAGAGCAGCTCAGAGTCGACAGAAAAGTTATGCCGACAACCGAAGAAAGGACCTAGAGTTTGAAGTGGGTGATAAAGTGTTCTTACGAATATCTCCCTGGAAGAGGGTTATGAGATTTGGAAAGAAAGTGAAGTTGAGCCCTAGATATATCGGTCATTTCAAAATACTGGATCGTGTTGGGAAGGTAGCTTACCGATTGGAGCTTCCACCAAATCTCTCTCAAGTTCACGATGTGTTCCATGTATCTCTCCTGAGAAAGTACATACCAGATCCTTCACATGTACTCAGCTCAGAAGTTGTACCGCTGGAGCAAGATCTTTCTTATGAAGAACAGCCGATAGAGATTCTGGATCGCAGCGAAAAAGTCCTACAAAGCAAGACCACTCGATTGGTGAAAGTTTTATGGAGGAACCACCAACTTGAAGAAGATACATGGGAGCTTGAGGATATGATGAGGGAGAAGTATCCTCATCTGTTTGTTACAAAGTGACGAATTTCGAGGGCGAAATTCTTTTTAAGGGGGGTAGAATGTAACACCCGAGACTTTTATGTTATATAAATCATCAAAGGAATCTTTTTCTACACAACACTTTCTTGGCTTGCTTTACACGCAATCGCGACCTTTCTCGATAGCTTGCGTCGTACGCAATACCGAGTTTCACTAAACAACAATATGCTATTAAAACTAGCCGTTATGAATAGTAATAACCACTTTTTGAAATTTTATAAATTTTATTTTTCAAAATGGACTTCATTTTTGGACTTAGAATATCGAAATTAGCCTAGGGTGAAATTTTGGTATTTTTCTGAAAACTTTCAATTTTTGATGAATAGTGAAACCACTAAGTGGTAGGTTAAAAACCGAATTTTGCATAAAACTTAATTTTACCGCTTCTGTGAATGGAATTTAGAAAATCCGAGAGACACGGTTAATATCAAGGACTAAAATGTGGTTCAATGAGATGAAAATATTTTTTTGGTGAATAGTAACTTTTTACTTTTTTTACCACGGTTAATATTAAATAGGGTAACTAAGGGTAAATATGATAATAATATTACCCTAACACATGTCCTAATTCTATTGGACAAGTGTAATTCGACCAAAAACAAACTTAGGAATAAAATATGACCATTTAGGCCCACTTGGATTAGATTAGGACATTTATTATTAATTTATTTAAAGAAGGGTTAAAGTAGTTAAAATCAATGTTTAATAAGTAAATCATTTTTAATATGGGGATATACATAAGATAAATTCGATTGTAAATATTCATTAGAAATCTAAAAAGATTTACTACATGATGGTATTTTATTTTTAATTTTTAGACATCAAATAATTTAATTTATTTATGACACAAAGATGATGGAGTAATTATCTTGTTAATGAAATATTGACATAATTGATGTTATAAACACCCAAATAAATGTAATTTGAGACTTTTTATGAATTAAACTAATTTTCTAGGTTACTATGATATATTAGTGTTGATTTAATCAACTTGGTTCGAACATATAATTCTGTTATGACTTTCACAAAAATCATATATCAAATAGTGTCAAAATTGACACAAAATAGTTTTTAAATCAAATATTATATTATTAATTGTTATTTTATTCATAAAAATCTTAGGATCGTCCAAATGACATAGATAAGGATATATATATTAATAATAAACAATATGGGGTTCGTTTGGCATGTTATAGTAAGTGTATTAACCATATAGTGAAAGAAAACAAAAAGACACGGTAAAAGTTAAATTAATTAACTTAGAGTTAAATCTAATTGATAAGGTTAAAATAATACCCTAAACTTGTCTAAATCCTATTGGTTGATAGGATTTCGACCCATCCCCACTTTAGCTTCGAAATAAGACCCTTTGGAACCATTATAAACCGATTTTGACTTTAATATAAAATAATATTTTGAGATATTCCTAAGGTGCCCCTCTCCTCCCTTATAAAAGGACACCTCCTCCCCCTCCTCCTCACACCAATTTGAGCACTCAAGCTCGGCCAACCCCTGCCATATTCTCCTCTCCACTTCCCTAGAATAATCCTAGAGGTCCTGGTCTTCTCCAAAGTCCAATCTTAGTTCCTTAAGTGGAGGATTCAAAGAGGCGTTCCAAAGAAGAGGTAATATCCATTACCGATCTTTTCAATTTCTTTCTTCTTCAACTTCTTCTTCTTTAGTTGTTTCATGATAAAGTAATAACATCAGTATTACTTACATACTGATATGTTATTATAAATATGAAACAACCCTAATTCACCTTCTATCCATCCTACGGAAATATGAAATCACCACGCGTGCGTACGTACAGAATACCGTCTCCACGCCGTGGTGTAATCTATTTTCCACCATCACCTTACAAGGATGGGTATAATGGTGTAATGAGTAACTATATATGATTATTATGAAGTAATATTGATACTGAAATATTATATATATACTCCAATACAATTCCACGATCATAGGAACGATATCATCACTCGTGCGTACGTATGGAATACCGTCTCCACGATGTGATGCGACTCGTTCTACATGATCTTCATTTCATAATGATTATATAAGTGAATTGAATGAATAAATATGGTATATACTACACTAATACCATTCTGGAAATGAATTATATATAACCTAAAGATAAGAATAAGAATTTATTCGACAAAACACGCATAAGAACAAAAAGTTATAAAGACCCGAGTAACAAGTAACAATGAAATATTACTAACAAGAAGCTAATAATATGACCATATATGATATCATATCAATATGTATGATTCTGGAATAAGTCAATAACACTATTTAAACCATTATACAGGATCTTCGGACACGAACAAAGCAAATCGGACCTAAGGTAAGGGAAACATCACAATCTCATTTTTATCCGAGATTGTTTATTCGTAAGTATTTACTGGGGTGTATTTTATCATCCACATCCATGTTCCCTCAATATGTAATATTGTTTACATCCACTTGCAATAGATTAAATCCAATTTTACCCTTAGGTGAGTTTTTAGTAAAGAATATGAAAGGAATCTTTTGTCGTTTTTCCGTACGAGGTACTTTTTGACTTTTCCGACAAAAGTATGAAGAATGTATTTTTTAACTTATACGGCATGAATGGATTTTTAAAACATTACTTCAAAGAAGCTTCCTTTACAAGTTTTCAAGTTTATTTTTAATCAACTTCTTTTATTTTAATGTTGTATGACATGTTATGAAAGGAAAAAATGTTTTTGAAGAAGAAAGGATATTTTCCTCAAGAATGGAGTTCAAGTGTTTTATCAAAATTATTTTCCATCTAAGATAATAAAGGGTTATATTTTTATCCCTATTATTACATTTATTTGATAATGTTGTGATGGAATTACTTTTATGAATTCCTTTATCTTATATGAATTGATTTATGATGTCATGATGATTCAAGAATCCCATTTTTGTTACTTGTGTTATGCGATGATGTATGTTTTATGACTATGTGGCACACATAAGAAAGGATTCATTATAAGATGGGTGGGACCTATATCTCCCTCCAATGCATTGGGTAAAGACTTTATATCTCATGAGATAGACATGGCTGGAATGGAAGGTTATTTCGGTTCAGTGATACAGGACTGAAACGAGGAGTGAACTCGGTTCAGAAAGGGACTTTGTCCACTAAGATAGTCTTGGCAATGAGTCATGACTAACAAGAAATGATTTTCCATGATTATGTGTGCATGCCACAATGTATCAAGTTTTATGTTATGATTATGGGGATCTCATTTTCACTTCTATGATTTGTTCCATGTTAAGATATTATGATCTCTTTTGCAGGTTATGATTTTCAAAAAGATATGATATGATTTTTACTTCCTTTATTTGCCCTTGCTGAGCATTTGAGCTCACCCTTTTATGTTTTCTTTTCCCCAGGTCAGGAAGATGGATATTAAGTAGAATATGATAAAAGGGACCCTAGATATGATGAAATAAATGGGAGACACTGTAGAAGATTTATGAACCAGTTGTTTATGTTTCCCAGTTTCTAAAGACACTATACCTATACGGTCCTTTGTGGTTTTGTCATATGTTGTAATAAGTGTGCTTCAATTTTGAAGTATTAACAATGTATGTAAAGTATGGGTCATTATATTTACCTTGCCCAAGTACAATGGAAGATCATTCTTGGTTATGTCATAGAAGATTAGGACACTGTAATATGAGAAACCTATGTAAACTCTCTAAGAAGAAACTATTTAAAGATCTACCGGAGCTTAGATTTGATTCTTCTAAAGTTTGTGATCCTTGTCAATATGGCATGCAACATAAATCCAGTTTTAAGTCAATCGGTGAAGTCTCAACAACTTATTCATTACACTTAGTGCACATGGATCTTTTTGGTCAAACACAAACTGGAAGTATTGGAGGCAAATACTATGTGTTTGTTCTAGTTGATGATTACACTAGATTTACTTGGGTCTATTTTCTAGCAAAGAAATCTGAAGCTTTTTCTTATTTCAAAAGTTTTAGAGCTCTAGTTAAAAATGAGAAAAACCTTCCATTGAAAACTATTCATAGTGATCATGGAGGATAATTTCAAAAATCTGATTTTGAAACATTTTGTAGTAAGAAAGGCATTACTCACAATTTTTCAGCACCTAGAACTCCTCAACAGAATGGTGTAGTTTAAAGAAGAAATAGAATTCTTCAAGAAATAACTAGAACCATGTTGAGTGAATATTCTATTGCTAGACATTTCTGGGCTGAAGCTGTAAGTACTGCTTGCTATACTATAAATCGCGTTTTGATTAGGCCTTTTCTTAATAAAACTCCTTATGAGTTATGGAATGGTAGAAAACCAAGACTTTCCTACTTCAAGGTTTTTGGTTGCAAAGTATTCATTTTGAATACTAAAGATAATTTACATAAATTCGCACCAAAATCTGATGAAGGAATTTTCTTAGGTTATTCCACAACTTCTAAGGATTACAGAGTTTTTAATAAAAATACTTGCACTATTGAGGAAACAGTACATGTAAAATTTGATGAGTCAGATCCTTTTGTTTTTAAACCATCTCAACTTACATCTTCGGATGTGTTTTCAAAAACTGATTGTCAACCTTTGATAGAAGAACCTTCTGATAAGGATAATGTTCTAGAAGATACTTCTGAAACATTTACCCCAGAAGACTTTCTACCCTATGTTGATGAACAGGTTTTACAAAACCCAAATCAGGTGTTTCTTAAGAATCATCCCAGTGATAGTATCATTGGTGATGTAAACCAACCTGTAAGGACTAGAAGTTCCTTAAGAAATGAAGTAGAACATCTAGCATTTCTTTCCCAATTAGAACCTAACAGCACTAATGAAGCTTTAGGTGATGATGATTGGATTAAAGCCATGCAAGATGAACTAAATGAATTCGAAAGGAATAAAGTCTGGACCTTGGTTGAAAGACCTAAGGAAACTTCTGTTATTGGAGTAAAATGGGTTTTCAGAAATAAATGTGATGAAAATGGAGTCATTGTTAGAAATAAAGCTAGACTTGTTGCTAAAGGCTATAATCAGCAAGAAAGAATAGACTATGAAGAAACCTATGCTCCAGTAGCTAGACTTGAATCTATCCATATTCTACTTGCCTTTGCAGCATTATTTAATTTCAAACTTTTCCAAATGGATGTAAAATGTGATTTTCTTAACGGTTATGTTCAAGAGGAAGTTTTTGTTGAACAACCTCCTGGCTTTGAAGATACAAAACATCCTGATCATGTTTTTAGACTTACCAAATCTTTGTATAGTCTTAAACAAGCCCCACGAGCATGGTATGATAGACTCACTGGATTTTTGCTTCAAAATAACTATGTTAAGGGAAATGAAAATCCACCCCTTTTTATAAAGAAAGATAAGAAAAATGTTTTTATTGTTCAAATTTATGTTGATGACATTATATTTGGTTCAACTCAGCAATCTTTGACTGACTCTTTTGCTAGTCAAATGAAATCTGAGTTTGAAATGAGTATGATGGGTGAGTTAACATTTTTCCTTGGTTTTCAAATTTCTCAAAAACCAGAAGGAACCTACATATCTCAACATAAGTATATTAAAAAGTATGGTTAAGACAACACTAAGAGTATAAGTACTCCCATTGGTACCTAAAACTCTTTAGATCTTGATGAAGCTGGGAAACCAGTAGATCAAACATCTTTTAGAGGTATGATAGGAAGTCTAATTTACTTAACAGCTAGTCGAATATACTTAATGTTTTCAGTATGCTTATGTGGAAGATATCAATCAAATCCAAAGGAATCTCACTTAAAGGCAGTAAAAAGAATTTTTCGCTACCTTAAGGGAACCATGGATCTAGGATTATTTTATACTTCTGGAAATGATTTTGTTCTAAAAAGATTTTCTGATGCTGAATTTGGTGGATGTAGAATGGATAGAAAAAGTACATCCGGAACTTGTCATTTCTTAGGAGATTCTTTAGTTTCTTGGTCCTACAAGAAGCAAAATTCTGTAGCACTTTCCACTGCTGAAGCTGAATATGTAGTAGCTGGAAGTTGTTGTGCTCAAGTGTTGTGGATGCAACACACACTCACAGACTATGGCTTGAGTTTTACTAAAACTCAAATTTTGTGTGATAACACAAGTGCCATTTCCCTAAGTAAAAACCATGCACATCACTCTCGTGAAAAACACATAGATATTAGGCATCACTTTCTTAGGGATCACACACTTAAAAGAGATATTATTCTTCAGTTTATCGGAACGCAAGAACAACTTGCTGATATTTTCACAAAATCTTTGCCTTCTGATAGATTTGAATATATTAAACAGAAGGGGGAGATTTTTCATTAAAGAAGACCTTCTTATTTATCACTCCGAAAATATGAATACGATCCTTAGAGTTTCAAAGCCTAAGGGGGATTTAGTCGTATTCATCAATATTCTTAAAGAAAAGGGAGATAAGCCTTACTGTTTTTCTTTCTTCTTAAAATTTCTTTTTCGTAAGGATGTTTGTATTTTCCAAAAAGGGGGAGATTGTTGAGTCAATAAGGTTTTCCGTATGACTGTTCCATTCCTTCTTGTTTTGAAAATCACAAACACCTTATCTTTAAGAAAAATCGCTTTTATAAGGAAAATTGCTTTCTTAAGGAAACTCTCTTTTATAAGGAAAATTGCTTTTATAAGCAAAATCGCTTTTATAAGAAAAATTATCCTTATCCTATTTTCATCCATATTTTTCTTAAGTATGAAATTCGGATTCATTTCTATTTTCTCGGAATCATTGAAACTTTGATATAAAGCATTCTGTTTTAGGATTCGGATTATGGATAAGAACTATAAGGAAGTTTCATTCCGAATTCCTGATATGAACTCTGACTAAGTTCTATTCCAGATTCAGGATATGAATTCTGAAGAAGAATTCTCATTACAAATTCTAATGAAGAAATATAATTCCGAATTCCCATTACGAATTCTGATGAAGAATTCTAATTACGAATTCTGATGAATAATTCTCATTACGAATTCTAATGAAGAATTCTCATTACGAATTCTGATGAAGAATTCTCATTACGAATTCTGATGAAGAATTCTCATTACGAATTCTGATAATGAATTCTCATTACGAATTCTGATGAAGAATTCTCATTACGAATTCTGATGAAGAATTCTCATAACGAATTTTGATGAAGAATTCTCATTACGAATTCTGATTAAGAATTCTCATTACGAATTCTGATAATGAATTCTCATTATGAATCCTGATGATGAATTCTCATTACGATTTTTGATGACGAATTCCTATTCTGAATTCTCATTCCGAATTCACCTATTAAATAGAATTTGAGTATCTTTGTTTTATACACTCTGAATTAATTCAGACTCCGAAAAATATCTTTGTTAGACTCCGAACTTTTATATTTCTTACACTTCTAAAATTTGTCTACTCTTTGTTATTGTTCCTTACACTCCAAACCTTCACTCCTAAGTTTTCATTCCGAACTTTCATGTTAAGAATTAAAACAATGTCGTACATTCTATTAAACTTGTTTTGTTATAAAATGATGTCGTCTGTTTTGTTATAAACTAACCGTTGTCTAGGTGACACATGTACAGGTCCCTCCGATCTTTAAGGAAAATATGACCGTTGGAGAAGGAGCCGACCTTACCTATAAATATGAGCTCATTTGAAAGAGCTCATGGGTGATAGCTGATGGCTGAAAAAGTATTGAAAGGCTGAATAATTTGCTTAAAGTGATTTCTAGAGAGAGAGTCTCTTATTAACTCTCAAAGCTTCGTGCGACTCCGAATGTTGGTGATTACATTCGAGGGCTTCCTGGGATAGGAAGACAGAGGTGCTGACTACCTTGAAGTTCGAGGGCTTCCTTGCTGAAGAAGACAGAGGTTGCCAACTACCTTGAAGTTGAGGGCTTGCGGGGATAGCAAGACAGAGACTCAAATCTTCGTATCGAGGGCTTACCCTGGTGTGGGTAAGACAGACTTTCTTGAAAGTATAAATCAAGGGACCTTTATCCAAGGTTGTTGGATACCCTTCTCTTTGTGTTAAAAGACTTATATCTTGTTACTTGTAGTTTTACTACTTGTTTATATTCCGCTGCATTTTGTATTATAAGGAAAGTATAACTTTCTTATACTTCCTTATTTGTACTCTGTTTCATTTAGATTCTATATGCTTTAAGGTAGAATCTGATTTTGTAATCATTTTTTAAGATTCAATTTCCGGAACCCTCATTCGGAATCTCTTTCCTAGTTTGCATTCGGTGTTAAGAGGTGTTGTGAATTTTCTTAGTTTAACTTTGTTAAACTTATCGTTTACCTTTGCTTAAGGAAAACATAGTAATTCTTAACTAACTTTAAAGGTTCCGAATTTTTAAAGTATACAATTCACCCCCACCCCTCTTGTATATTGAGAATCTACATCACTATTTCGATCCTACAGAGAGTTTCCTTGCTGAGAAATAACCAGCAGTGAGACCCACCACCAGACATCATGTAGAGGAGTCTTCTGAAACTGACTGTAGAAAGATGTCACAGAGGTCCAAGAGGATCACACAAACCAGAGGATGACCACAAGACTCAGATTTGGTTGTGCGGGGCACCTAAGGTAGAGAAAAACATGCCCGGAGTGGGTAGTGTTACACATGCGGCGGGCAGGGTCACATGGCTCATGATTGTCTGACCCGCAGTACAAATGATCAACAGATGGTCGAAGGACCGCCCAGAAGGAGATAAATATTTGATCGAGGAGGTCCGAAGAGAGCAGGCAGATGTGGAAGAGGAGACAGTCGTGTATCTAGCATTGGGAGATGATTCGAGATGTTACCACCACCACCCACAGGAGGTCCACCTCGACCGTATGGAGCACGTGGACATTGGAGAGCTCAGCTCTTTGAAGCTGAGGCTTACGATCACGGTGCTCCGAAGATAATACATGGTAGGATCTGTGTCTACTCCGCCATAGCTATAGTACTTATAGACACAGGTTCCAGTCATTCTTTTATTTCCACCACCATCGTTTGGAGCTCAGAAATTACGACAGAGTCGTTGGTTCGATCCTTATGGCTAGAGACTCCTATGGGAGCAGATTCGATGATTACGTACTTGTGTCGGCAGTGAAAGCTTACTCTAGGAGGCGACTACTTTGGATGAGATCTACTAGTAGCATCATCAAGGTCTTAAGACGTCATCTTTGGTTTAGACTAGTTATCTATAGTCCATGCTCAGATTGACTGTATTAGGTGCAAAGTGCGATGTGTCCGCACGGATGGGTCCAGGTTTACATTCACCGGAGAGAAGACAACCTTTGCAGCATAGGATGGACTTACCTAGATGATATTTCAACCGATCACTCAATAGTTTGCTAGCCTTACCCTCAGAGTGGTTGATTTGGAGTGTCTGAGTTATCCTATAGTGGTGGACCAGTATGCAGATGTTTTCCCTAATGATGTTTCGGGGATACCTCCTCATAGAGAGGTGGACTTTTACATTGAATTGTACTCCTGGATGGTGTTGATATCTACACCAGAATGTTATATGTCTCCCACAGAGCTTCGTGAGCTGTGGGTACAACTAGAGAACTTGCAGGGGAAGAGATTCATTCAGTTTAGTGTTTCACCTTGGGTATCCCAGATTTGGTTCTCCAAGAAGGCGGATGGGAGCTTGAGGCTTTGTGTTGATTATCGGCGCCAGAACCAGGTGGCCATAAAGAACATGTACCCACTCCCAAGGATTGATGATCTCTTTGATAAACTGAAGGGAGTACAGTGGTTCTCGAAGATAGACCTCAGATCAATCTATCACCAACTCAGAGAGCAAGACAAAGGTGTGCATAAGATGACTTTTAGAAGTCGGTACGACCACTACGAGTTCTCGGTTATTCCATTCGGTGTGACCAATGCCCCAGAAGTGTTCGTGGGACTGATGAACAGGATCATTCAGCCATACCTTAATCTCTTTGTAGTAGTCTTCATCAATGACATTATGATCTACTTGGCTACTGAGGAGGATCATTCCTATCATTTTCAGGTAGTACTAGACACACTCCGAGAGCACCAGCATTCTTGTATGATCTTGAAGTGTCGGTTCTGGATCCGAGTGGTTCATTTTCTGGGACATGTCATATCAAAGGCTGGAGTTGTAGTGGATCCAGCGAAGATGGATGTGGTAGTTTCTTGGGAGCCACCGAGGAGTGTGATGGAGGTATGGAGTTTCTAGAGTTTGGCCGGTTACTACTGGAGATTTGTACCAAATTTCTCCAGAGTTGTAGCACCACTTTCAATGTTGACAAAGAAGGGGAAACCCTTCGTGTGGTCGGAGAGATGGAAGCATAGTTTTCGGGAGCTGAGGGAGAGGCTAAATAGTGCCCCCATCTTGAGGCTTCCAGAGGAGGGCGTAGGGTACGTAGTATACTACAACGCATCAGGGACTAGACTCGGATGTGTCCTGATGCAGGAGAGAGCAGTTATCACATATGGTTCTCGACAGATGAAATAGCATGAGCAGAACTACGCTACCCAAGACCTGGAGTTAGCAGCAGTGGTCTTTGCCTTGAAGATGTGGCATCACTATCTTATGGGAAAACACTTTATAGTCTACTTGGATCCCAAGAGTCTCGGGTGTATCTTTTCTCAGAAGGACCTGAATCTGAGACAACAACGTTGGCTTGAGTTCCTCCAGGACTATGACCTCGAGACAGTCTATACTCATGGGAAGGGGAAAATTTTAGCAGATGCACTCAGTAAGAGATCTTGTATACAACTACTTGGTGAGGCAACAGAGTTGTTGGCCTCATTACAGATATCTTCTGTAGATATAGATAGAGTTTATTTTCTCCATTCTCTTACAGTCACTCCCCCACTTCTTTAGCGAGTCAGGGAGCCACATCATGGGGACACTGACTGTGAGACCCAACATGATCAGATATCCATAGGAAAGGAACCTGATAGATTTTTTGAATGTGTGGATCATGCCATCCTCTTCAGAGGACATACCATGGTACCAGGGTCACTTTTGGAGGATGTGATGAGGTAGTTCCACACATCCCCTATAACGATACATTCAAGAGTGTAGAAGATATACCAAGATCTCTGACAACATCACTGGTGGCCGTGAATGAAGAAAGAAGTAGCAATGTTTGTCTCTAGATGCCTCACTTTTCAGCAAGTGTAGGTGGAGCATCAGGTATCAGCAGGCTTGGTTCGACCTTTATAGGTCCCCGAGTGGAAGTGTAATGGGATATTCATGGACTTTGTGATGGGTATTCCACATGCATATAGGGGTCATGACTCGATTTGGCCGATCATCGACTAACTCACCATGTCAGCCCACATCCTACCGATCAGGGAGCAGGGTTTAGTAGAGAGCATGGGACGCCTGTATGTGTAGAATATTTTTCAGTTACATGGAGTACCATTGACGATTGTCTCTGATTGTGATACACGACTCACTTCTCGGCTATGTAAGGGGTTGTAGGAGGATTTTGTTATTCAGCATCATTTAAGCACCACCTTCCATCCTCAGATAGATGGTCAGACTGAGCAGACCATTTAGAACCTTGAGGACATGTTTCCTTCTTGCATCCTCGACTTTGGTCACAACTAGGAAGATCACTTTCCTTTGGTGGAGTTTTCATACAGTAACATCTATTACTCTACCATTGTGATGGAACCATTTCAGGCGTTTTATGGGCGACCTTCCAGATCACATTTGTGCTGGACTGTCCCAAGGGAGTCAGCCCTAGTGGGACCAGATATGGTACGGGATACCATAGAGAAGGTTCAGATAATCCAAGAGAGGATGAAGACTACATAGCACTGTAAGAAGTCATATGTCTATAGGATATGGAGACCTCTGGAGTTCGAGGATGGTGACCACGTCTTTCTACGGGTCACATCTAGATGATGTTTGTGGAGATTTGGCTGAGGCGGCAAGTTATCTCTGTGATTCATCAGACCCTTCCAGGTCCTCAGTAGATTTGGTGAGGTGGCTTACCGCTTAGCTCTTCCACCTCAGTTGAACTGGGTGCATGACGGCTTCCACGTATCCAAACAGAGTAGATACGTGAACGACCCTTCTCACGTCATCAGCCATGGAGAGTTGGACATCGTCGATGGGGTGACTTTTATAGAGGTTCCAGTAGAGATTGAGGATTGATAGGAGTGGGTCCTTCGTGGATGGTTTATACCTCTGGTGCACATTCGTTGGCACCATGGGAACCTCCAGGAGAGCACATGGGAGCGAGAGGCTCAAATTTATGGTCAGTACCCCCCACTTGTTTTCCTAGTTTGAGTTGTGTCTTACGGGGACACAAAGCCCTGAGGTGGGGAGAATGTAAATACCTGAAAACTCCTATCATTGTTTTAATTGAATGGGAATTTTAAAATTCCGCGAAAATTTACGATGCGTGATTCTGAGGCCCGGAGTGCCCGGAAGGAATTTCTGATCTTTTGTTTGGGTACATTCAGTAAATGTGCAAGTGGGTTTTTCTAACTTTTAAACCAGTGCTTGGAATTGAAATCTGATGGCACCATTGAACTCACAGTGCCAGTATTCTCTTAAGGAGACTTTCACCGTGACGGATGTTGGTCGAGGGTGAAAGTTAGTTTTTGGGTTTTTTGTGAAATAATTAAATAAAAATAAAATTGTGAAAACATTTTATTTTTATTTGAAGCACCCTTGTGAATATTGTGGAGGTGGGACCACATGATTTTTATCCTCAAAATTGAATGCTCGGTGGTGGGGACCACCTGAGCTAGCAAAACCCCCAATTCAAAGCATGGTGGTGGGGGCCACATGAATCCCTCATAATGGGGGGAGGAAACCTCTAAACTCCTTCATTAATGTGGAGGATCCTCTTGAATTCCTCCACATTAATTATGTCAAAACACATAATTTTCTTATGCCAACATATGTAATTAAATAATCCAATTTGAAATTGTTCCAACAATTAAAATTGGGGAAACACCTTTTATTTTGGGTTGCCTTCTCTTTTGAGAGCATTCATTGGAAAAGAGGAGATCTCTTGGTGGGAGAATGCTCTCCAACTAAGAACGCCAATGAAGAACATCTTCCATGAATAACGCTCCACCAACGAAGAACGCCGACATTGACTTCCCCCTCGGGACACTCTTCCATGAGGAACTTCTTCGACTATGATGAACCGACGCACGAGCCCGGAATTGGAGGTGTGTGGCAGACCAGATGAACGTCAAAAACTTCACCTTCTTCCCTCCTCATCTACGTCATCAATACGATCAAGGTAGGGGTTCATTTGTGAATGAATACTTTTCCCATGTTATTCCCTTGATTTCTTTTTCGGGTTTGGGAATAAATCATCATGGAAGGATGTAAAGTGTGACATTCTTCTTCAGGTTCTAGTTGAGCCATATGCTACAAACCTAACACGGAGGGTACGGGCCAAACAAACATGGCCCTACCACTATTCAAGTCTTGTGATGATTTGTGGTGTTGAACACGACAAAGGAAATGACACCGCCCCACAGACCCCATGGCCTTGTGACCCTTGCGCCCTCGCAACACCCCTACGGTCGACCCACTCTGCGGCACCCACGACCACCACGCCTTGTGGCACCAACACCAGCGACCCCTCCGTGTCGCCCGTGATTGCCTCTGTCCACCGAGAATCCACCACTATCTACCGAGACGCCTCCGCCGATCGCGCCGAGCAGCCGCCACCATCTGTCGAGTCGTCGCTGCCATCCATCGAGCCGCGGCCGCTGACCGGGCTGAGCTGATGCCTTCCTCCAGGCCGAGCCGCTGCTGCCCTCCGGGCCGAGCCACCGCCGCCGTCCCCATCCATGCTACATGCGGCCCTCTGAGCCTGCCTAGCCATGCCTCCCATAGCCCTCTAATCATCCCTAGCCGCGCTGCCCATGGCCCTCCGAGCCACCCTCGCGGCCCACCCCTTGCAGCCGAGCCACTCCACGGCCCTCGCTGCCTGCCGGACCACCCAGCAGGTCGGGCCGCACAGCAGGCTGGGCCGCACCATAGGTCTGGCCTGACCCGGTGGGTCGGGTCGGGTCGGCCCAAACCAGGTGTCCCAAACCGGTTCGGGTCTGGTTGGGCCAGGTCGGACCAGACTCGATCCCACTGCGATGCATTTACGCTCTTTTGGCCATAACATTGGATCCAGAAGTCTGTTTGCGGAACCTTCAACATCATAGGTAATATTGTAGCAAAAGGTCCCTTTATGTATACCTCTCTAGTGTTTTAGATTGATTTGGAGTATGGTTAGGTCAGATCGAGCATGAATCTCACATGGCCCCCGGGACTAAAATGCTAATAACTCACAGACCGGGCATCTGATTGACGCGCTCTCTGTTGAATTGAGACCCCTATGACGTCGCGGTACTTTGAGATACGTCTTCGTGGGACATCGTGATAGTTGGAGAATCGACCAGTGGCTTGGGGAGCGGACTATCCCATATAAGAGCAAGCCTAGTGTGGAAACCCAGTAGCTGGTTGTGACGAGAAGATTGCGTCTAGCAATCCTGTGCGGGTCAGGTTTCTGCGATCCTAAACGATTCAGCATCGAGAAATCTGGTGTGGGTCAGCTCTAGAGATCTTGTTTGGTTCAGCTCCTAGTGATCCTGTGTGGGTCAGTTCTTAGCGATCATGTTTGTGTCAGCTCCAACGATCCTATGTGGGTTAGCTCCTAGAAATCCTCTATGGGTCAGCTCCAGTTATCCTGTGTGGGTCAGCTCCTAGAGATCTTCTATGGGTCAACTCTAGTGATCCTATGTGGGTCAGCTCCAAGTGATCCCCCATGGGCCATCTCCAGCGATCCTTTGTGGCTCACCTATTAGCTATTATGTGCGGGTTAGCAGCAAATCTTCTTAATAGTGTAAGATTATTTATTAGCTACATCTAATCATCTCTACTACTATACCTAAAAATATACCTAGTGTGATATGAGTTTGTACTTCGGTGTTTCCTCATGATTGAGATGGATTACATGATAGCTTAGGTATATGTATGGGCATATACCTATGTAGGGTTATCAGTTGATTTCATACTTCTTAGTTTATCCTTGGTGGATTTTGTGTGACCTTGAGTGTCTCGGGTTCCCTACTGAGTATCGTTATACTCACCCCTTCACGGGCTATTCCTGCACCATGTTGTGTTGGATGCAGACGACATACATCGCTGATCGAGGTTGAGAGTACCAGGACTGGATGGTGCTCGGAGGTGGACCATATGACGTGTCAGTACACAGAGGAGACAGATGTACATTGAGTGCTATGGAGGCGATCTGTACATAAAATTCAGTTAGGAACCTAGATAGACCACCTAGTAGCTATCTTTCTCTTTCTTTAGTTGTATTGTATGTCAGTTGTACTTGTAAATTATAGTTGGGCTCTTATTCTGACCCCTTTTTTCTTACTCTACTTACTCTTTTGTTATATAGTTGACTTGCATTCGTATCTTGTTGTGTGCTTGGTTGCGTGTGTTTACAGGTTATAAAGGCAATGCCTTCCTAGTTTTTGGGAATACTCCTTTGGTTCTAGTCACCAGCCCCGTGGCCTATGGAAGGCGGGCTTGGGGTTAGTCCCGACACGGTCCCCGAGGAACGGTTCGTGACAGGGAACACACCCATAACCTAGTGGTCTCCAATCATCACAAATGTTTTTTAGTGTTGTAGCATAAATATTTTTAGATGAAACTAGGATGAACCACTTAGGTATCATCCAGCATACTAGTTTTAATCCTCCAACCTAGATACTCATGACTCCCATTGTCCTCCATTTCAAGTGTTGGTTAGGTTTCATCAGGAAAACATATAAGTACTTATCATTTTCATTAAAAAAAAAGCATCCAACCTCTCACCACTAATCTCCCTCCTTGAGTTCATCCCTCATTTTTCTGTCACACAATAATGCACAAGCCTCTTTACTAGGCACATGTTACAAATCACACATTCAACACACACATCATTTTTTAAACAATGGGGAATGTATCTATAGAGCCCTTCCTATTTCATAAACTATTATTAAGGTTCCAAATAGTCTTAATTACATACAAGAAACACTTTATATAACTAACTGAATAATTGAATAGACACCTTTGGAAATATTCATTACCAATTCAAAAAGACTTGGGAAACCAATTTTGAAGAAAAGTCACTTAAGAAAAATGGGTGTTAGAAATACATTAAAATTTACAAACCAAAGGCATAATAATTTCTAGAAACCACCACCATATTTAATAGCATGTGTATATAGAATAAATATAAAACATAATTTTAAAACATGGAATAAATTATGGAATTCAAATAAAATAAATATACATAGGGGAACTACCTTAGGGAGGAACCAAATCGATCTTTCGGCTCTTGGCGCATTCTAACTAGAAGTTTCTTCTCCCCCACAAGGTATATGAACTTTCACATTAATATATTAAGGACACCTAGACCATATGAACACTCACTCATGGAAATGAAGATGTGTAAGGGGTTCCTTACACTTATGCTTATATGCATATCATAATCTCCACTCATATACGTATGAATTTTCATATATATACATGGGCACACTTATTACCATACACGTATATTCAATACCATGGATGACTATATATGTAACGGGGAACCCACACACACACATAGACACACACACACACACTTATATGTTGACATATGAATAAGCAGGAAAGTCACCCTTGACTCGGTGACTCAAAACCACTCAAAGCAATCCAACGTACTACAGTTGTTTTTAAAAAATGTGACTTGATCTGCGAAAATAGTTTGATAAAACCCTTATACCAATTATAAAACACCTTTTCACCATTTATAAAATTCACATAAAAATACACAAATGTTTATTTCTGAATTTAAAAATAAATCACTTGACATTACCCACTAAATCCACCCAAAGCTCTCATTTATGACCAAACACACACAATGCCACATCAAAACACAGTTCACAAGACTTTCACTAATTAACAACCAACTGAAAAATTTATTAAACCACTAAAAATTTACTAAATCTAAGATTCCAACAATAACCCACCCATACCATATGAACACAGTACTAAAAAATCCGAAAACTTATTAATCGTAATTAAAATCAAATTTGAACAAAAAAACTAATCAATAAATAGACTATATTAATTAAACAAGAAAATTAATTCACCATTTTTTACTAACACGTGGAACCACCAACCTCAGTGTAAGAAAATTCAACAATATTGGTGTGCAACTTTCGCCGCATGTCAATCACACCAGAAAAAACTCAATTAGAACCTAATTCAATAATTAAAACAAAAAATATCAAAATTGAATCATACACCACATGAAACCCTAACCCAAAAATCCTAAGTAGGAGGAAATAAGGGTACCTGGTTGGTTCTCACTTGCAGCAAAGGATGAGGAGCGACAGGGGGTCTAGGAGGCTGCTGCATGATGGTGGTGGCCACTGGAAAGTACCCCTGCTGAAATAGGGTCATGATGGAAGGGGGTTTTGCACCGGTTGAGGTTTTTCCAGAAGGGAGAGGGAATAATATAGTTTGGAAGGGTGAGAAGAGGTTGGCTGGCTAGGAATTAGGGCGTGATGGGGTTGGCTAGCGTGACGAGGCAGGCTGCCATGATGGGGCTGGTTGGCCAAGAGAGGGAGGGAGTGGCGTGACATGGGTAGGAGGGGGGGAAGAGTGTGAAACCACCAATGAGAAGGGATCAGATAATAATAGAAAAATAATAAGAAAATAAAGAAACAAAAATTGAAATAAAACCCTTAAAGAAAATATTAAGGAAACCTAATATAATAATAATAATATATTAATAGTTTTATAATTATGATTATAATAATAATAGGTTAATAATTTTTATAGTAATATCGACATTATTAATACCAATAATAATAAACACTGATAATAATAATAACAATAATAATAATAATATTATTATTATTATTAATAAAATTTTTCTTGATAATAATCATAACAAATTTAAAAAATATAAAAAATATTAATAATCTTAATAATATTAATACTAATAACATAATTAAAATATTACCAATAACAATAATATTAATAATATTAATTACCATTATTATTATTATTAAAATTATTTATTAAACTTCATTTTATTTTTCTTATTTTCCTTTTTCCTCATTTTATTATTCATTAAATTTTTATTTATTTTACCTGAACATCAGGAATGACACATAGTGATCCAGGTGAAGTTGTGTGGCTTCACCCGTGCCTTGCCCATGCACTGGATGATGCCAAGGACAAAATATTCCTTTATCCGCATAAACGTAAAAATCTCAATCGGTCTCAGCCCAAACCTCGACAGAAAAATTTCAAATTCAGATAAAATAACAAAATAAACTTATTTAAAAAGTCTCAGTGTTACAATTCTCCCCACCATAATGCTTTTCACCCCAGAATGCAACACCGAGACATAGAAAATAGAATCGGTACGCCCCTCTCACCTCAAAGAGGTTTCCCTAAAATGACACAAAATAGAATCAGGAACACTGACAACAAAGAGAAAATTCCATCAAAATATACTCGAGAGTCCGAAATGGAATCCCCGTTATGAGCCACCCCCCCCACCCAGAGTTCCAACATCTCCAGTTGATCAATCAATGGAATATACACTTCCCACAATGTACAATCCAACATCTTAAGTTAAAAATCCTCAAACACTTCCAAATAGTACCCACAAAATTTTCCTGAAACAAGTGTGAAAAATAAAACTACATCCCAAAGAATACTCTCATAACCTTACATTGAGCCATATCTAGAAATTGAACTAAAATATCATCATGGGGAGGCCCGAATGGATTCCCCAGCATTAAGAACCAACTAACCCCTAATAAAAGTCTGGAAAACTAACACAAGGAGGCCCTAAAGTACTCCCCACCATTAAGAATAGGATAACATTGGTTTATTCCTGGGGAATTTTAGCAAGACCCATAATGGGTTTCACCACAATTAGTGCCAACAGAAACACACGAAGTGAGAGAGATTCATATCACTAACCAAACACACCACCATAATGGGTTGGAAGGGAAGGTCCCAACTACCGGGGTGTCAAAACCATAGATGAAAATAAACCAACATCTTCACATCCATGAATGATCATTAATCAAAATAGAGACCAATTAACCCAAATTGACCCTATAATTAAACCTAAAATATATTACATCAGGTGTGACACGACCATCTGGACATTAAGGTAATGAGATGACCACACCTCCTCATACCCATTAGAAACCTCACCCGCCCAAATGGGTCTTTTAGAATGGAATAAATAAATGAAACTATTTAAACTCCCTTCACCGTCCACACTAATGATAAAAATAAGGTTGGGGTCCCAAACACTCGTGAGGGTTTTTGACCACGTTCCAGCTTCACTCCAGGACCTACAGCTAGGCTCAGATGATTAAATCATCTTCTACTTTGTAGTTAAGTTGTAGAAACCCCAAAATAGAACATCGTTTCCTTGTTCCATTAGCTACCACACCACAACCAAGACAACACCAATAGACAAAACACACCTCGACATCCAAATACTCCCTCACGAAACATCCACCAAAATAGGGGTTTAGATGATGCACATGCATAACCTATTAACCTTCACTAAGAAACAATAGAAGGAATGACACATGAAAAAACACTCCCCTTTGAACAGAAAAATTAAACCTACCCAAGAAGAAGACACACTCTTTTGAAAACAGCGATTCTCGAAGGATTCTACAAAATCCACAATTTTACTTCAAAGTGAACTCATGATGAAAGACGTCACCAAACATGAACCTTACAGTATATGAAATCACTATAAGTCCTTTCAAGACAACGATCAACCCCAATAACTCTGAACCGACTTCACCCCTCCATTCTGGAATTCCTTTAACCATTTCCTGGGGGCCTTCAATCACAACGGTGTAAAACATTATACCCGACAACTCAGACAACTCAAAGAGACCAAAACTCCCTTCAAATCCCCTCACATATATCATCCCACTATGATAAGACCTGCTTAACTAAAAAGGAAAAAATAATTTACTTATCCATAACACATAAAAGAGAATTTCATTACTTTGATAAACTGGAAAGCCATCCAGAGACGAATTTCTTCTGGCTTCACTTCAATCGCATGTTAACTCATTATGGGGTGGCATATACTAGCAATGAAAGAAAAAATGGGGACCAAAACAAACCGGTATTTTGGTCAAACACACCATGATAAAACACTAAAGAAATAGGTAAACTATTGCAAAGGCCTCCCAAAACACTTCTCGATAAAACCCACTAACCAACACCTCAAATCAAATTACCAAAGAAACACAAACGTGGAACATAATCCAAACTAGAATGGATTTAAAACTCAAAACACCCCACTATGAGATTCCCAAAACACAAAAAGATATACCACACAACCAAGGATCATTAAATACTTCACCCTTTATTTAAAAATTCTATCAAAAATAAAACTGGGATGGTTGGTTGTAAAATCATTAATGGTTCCTCATGGGCCTTACACATGCATTCTCTCATGTTACTCATGTACCAATTCACCTTTCTAATATAACTCATGCATGTGGATACCCATGTAAATACAAACAGTTTGAACCATGTTATTTTTATTTACCAAAACAGCAAACGACCTGCACCTCCTATTTGAAAACCCACTAATCCCAAGGTTTAATCCCTTTTCAAATTCAACCAAAAACCACTTCTAAAAAAGAACCAAATTTCCACATAAAACCATTTTAAATCTCACTAAAATTTTATAAAAACATCTGTCATCCAAACAAAAATTTATTTTCTAACCCTGCACATCAATTTTCATACATTTCTTCCTATTCAAAATGCCTTTCACTGATTTTAACAATTACATGGAAAAAAGAATTTCTAAACCCACTTTAAAATCATCAAAGTTTTCCAAACCATCGGTTTTGTAAATACTCATGTTTCAATTTAAAAAAATCCAATATCATTTTACAAAAAAATTATTTCATGGAAATACTCATTTATAGAACCTCATTCAAGACAGTTCTGAAAACCCATGTTCCACCACATTTAAAATCATGTGTTTTCTACATAAAAATCCAGATTTCATAAATTTTCAGACAAAAAATTTTCAAAATGATTTCCAAAACCAAATGGGACATAAGACAATGCAAGAAGAAATTAGTGCTGGTGGGTGACTTGGGCATATTTTTGACGGCCATGTGATAGTCAATCCCCAATCACAGAGATCATACTAGGGAAATGTCTTCGAATCCACATGGTTTTACTGGACCTGTGATCTTGATGAGACCACTGACCCTACTCCCTTTTCATTTCCCCCAAACATGATTAACCATAAGGACAAAAGACTCGAACTAACCTCATATTCCCCCAGTAACTCTAGTCCTACCTCGAGGTGTGTTGGCCATGTACCTTACTCGTAATGAGAAGATTTAATTTCAACAACCTTAACTTTGGTCTATAGTGACTCTTCCTCATGGAAGAATATCCCAAAGGGACAACCTGCCTTTGAGACCATTTTTTCATGAACCAGCCCAGGTAGACCCTAAATTGGACATCTGATCCAATCTAAGACATGGAACAATGTGTGCTCCCAGTACCCATGGGCAAGACTAGTGTCGGGAATCAAAATAAACTAGTTTGGAAGGATTTTTCCCATAACAAAGATAGATTTGTAATCATAAAATAAACAAATATATAAATAAAATAAAATAAACCGAATAAACTGGAAACAGAAAAAGGAATAAAAAAAGCAATGAGACATACCACAAGTGACCTCATTGGTCACTACAGAACAGAAACTATACTCATTCCAAAACCAATCCAAAACTATAATAACCTGAAATTGAAACGTACACTAGGCATGAGCACTAGGATGCTCAATATGAATTCCAAGATAAAACAATGCCCAATGCCCTTGACTTCTGTAAGAAATCCAAAACATGGTAGTATGAAAATATAACATAATAAAATAATTTCATTCATTCATTTAAAATTCAAGTAACCAGTTTTAATTTTCAATTAAATTATTTCTCTCCCACAACATTTTCAAAATAAGTTGCAAGCATGAATTAACATTTCAAAATGAAAGGAAACCAATTTAGATGAAAATATGGTTTTCAAAATTAAGAAATCAATTATGAAATGAATGAAATTGAAATCACATCACAATAACCATGGGAAATCCCTAAGAAGATAGTGTTAGTTGGGGACCTAGGATCCTCATACATCAGTGAAACATGGTATAGGAACCACAACGATCTACATTCTCATGCATGAGCCACTAGTAGAGAACACTACCATAACCTTGTGGTCTCTAATCATCATAAATGTTTAGTTAGTGTTGTAGAATCTATCCTACTAAACAAAACCAGGATGAACCACTTATGTATCATCTAGAGTACTAGTCCGAGTCCACCAACCTAGAAACCATGGTTTCCCATTGTACTCCATTTCTAGTAGTGGTGAGTTTTTAGCCAGAAAATATATATGTACTTATCATTTTATTTACATAAAAACACATCCAACCTATCACCATTGATCCCCCTCCATGAGCACATCCCCCCTCCCCTTTATATGAAACAATAATGCACAATCTTATTTACAAGGCACATATCAAAAATCACACATTCAACACAGACATAATTTTCTAAAACAAGGGGGCATACCTCAAGAGAGGTTTTTCATTCTCCTAAACTATTCTTAAGGTTCCAAATGGGATTAATTACCTACAAGAAACAATTTTTATATCTAACCGGGAGAAATTCAAATTGCCTTTGGAAATATTCATTACCAATTCAAAACCACTGAAATATCACCTTTCTAGAATAGTCACTTAATACCAATGGGCATTAGAAATGAATTTGAAGTTCCAAAATAATGGAAAAATTATTTCTAGAAACCAAAACCATATTTCATAAAATGTTTATATAGAATAATTATAAAACATATTTCTAAAACAAGCATGTAATTATGGAATTCCAATTAAAGGCATGGGAATAGGGGATCTAACTTAGGTTGGAACAAATCTAAACATTCCGAACTTTGCACTTTCTAACAAGAAGCTACTACTCCCCCATTTGGAATATGAACTTTCCCATACATATAAGGACACCTATCCCCATTTGTACACACCCACATAGCCATGAAAATGTGAAAGGGGATCCTTACACATATTCTTATATGCATATACTAGTCACCACTCACCTATGTATGCATTTTCATATAAATACAAGGGAACACCTAGCCCCATACATGTATATTCACTACCATGGAAGACTATATAGGTTACGAGGGAATCCAAATATATATATATATACTTACCTACGCATATATAGGTGGGTCTCCCTTGACTCGGTGACTCAAAACCACTTGAAACAGTCCGACGTACTACACAACAAAATTTTAAAAATGTGGCTTTCTCGACATAAATAGTTTGATTTCTACTTTAAAACACATTTTCACTATTCCTAATATTCAATTAACCACAAATAGAATTTTATATGACAATTTAAAAAGAAATAACATTTCTTTAACCATAAACCCATAAAAATCCCTTGTTTATGATAAAATTTACACAACGACATGTCAAAACACAGTTCACAGAACATTGATAGATTAAAAACTAACTGCAAAATTTATTAAAACACTAAAAATTGACTAAATATATGTTTCTCGCAAAAACGCACCCATAACTTATGAACACACTACTAAAAAAATTGAAAACATTTTAAACCTCAATTAAAATCAATTTATCATAAAACAAACTAATCTATAAACATGCTAAAGTAATCAAATAAGAAAATTAATTCATCAATTAGTAATCACAGGTAGAACCAACTTACATGGGGTAAGAAAACTCTACCATTTCGGTACACAACTTCGACCTCACACCAATCCCACCACACAAAAAATAAATTAGACCCTAATTCAAGAATTAGAACCAAAAATATCAAAATCAAACCCGAAACCACATGAAAACCAAACCTGAAAACCCAAAGGAGGAGGAAGGAAGGTTACCCAGTTGGTTCACACTTATGGTGAAGGGTGAGTAGTGACAAGTGGGGGGGGAGGGGGTGGCCATGAGGCTATCACATGAGGAGGGAGGCCATTATAAAGGAGTTGTGCCAGAACAGTGTCACATTGGTAGGGTGTTTTACACTAGGTGATGCTTCACTGGAAGGGAGATGGAAGCACACAACTTGGTAGGGTGTGATAGGGTTGGCTAGCCGGAAAGCAGGGTGCAATGGAGATAGCTAGTGCAACAGGGCTGGCTGGCGTGATGGGGCTAGTTGGATAAGGGTGGGAAAAGTAGCACCACCGGGGTTGGAGGGGGGTTGAGTGCGACACCACTAAGGGAAAGGGTGGGGAGAACAAGAGAAAAAGAAGAAAAAAACAATAAAATGAAACAAAAACCTAAAAATCCCTAAACCAACATTGAAAATACAATGATAATCATAATAATAATAATAATAATAATAATAATAATGTTCTTGATAATAATCATAATAGTTTACAAAAATTATAACAAAATGAATAATCATAATAATATTATTAATAGTAACTTTATTAAATTCTTAACATTAATAATAATAATAATTACCATTATTATTAAAAAAATTATTTATTAAACATCATTTTATTTTTCTTATTTTCCTTCATCCTTTTATTATTATTCATTTCATTTTTATTTATTTGACTCGAAAATTGGTCATGCCACAGAGAGAACTAGGGGAAGCCACACAGCTTCGAATGCACCCGGCCCATGCACTGGATGATGGTAAGGCCAAAATATTCCTTTATCAGCAAAAACTCAAAACCTTTAATTGGGCCCAGCCCGCACCTCGATAGAAAATTTCAAATTCTAATAAAATAACAAAATAATGTTATTTCAAAAGTCTAGATGTGACAAGAATCAAGATACATATATTTCATAGATATATCATGCAGTTTTCCATCACACGATGAGGATGTGAAAATACTGGGACATATTCCTATAAAAAGGGGGTCTGAATTCCATTATGGAATAGAAATTATATAAGTGATGATTATGCATAGGAGAAACCCATCATTCTTCCTCAAGTCTGTCCAAGAGGGTATCTTGACCCCCTAAGGGTTTAGAGTAATGTAATTGGGTATTACTGTTAGAAAGAGGCCTATTTTTCTGGGACCATGAGGGGTATCCCGACTCGTGGTACACCAGGGGTTTCTTAATGTTAAATGAAAAGCTCGTTAACCGTGAAGTTTAATGTCATGTGGTAAGGACAATGGGTGTCTTTCAATTTATTATCATGTGAAAAGGAAATAGTTTCATGCATTTTAAGGTCATGAAACAATGAACCACTATGAAGCTTAACGTCTTGCATCTTTGATATATGTTATTATGAAGTTTAACGTCCTATAGCTAAAACAATCTCTACAAGATTACACGAAGTACTTCTTAAGGAACCTAACATTGGTTGGGGTTGTAGTGAGTTCTCCACCCCTTGATATTAATGAATAATCTCCACTAGAGTGGACCTTATGTATGGAGTAAGGATCCCACCACATTAGATCGTGCTTATAAGTCTTATTTCCTTGTTTCATTGGAGTCCTAAGGAAAAAACCAAATCTCCTTGGAGGAATGAACATAGGACAACCTTCTCGTTAAAGGTCCATGCTATCTGATTATGATATACCTCCATGTGATGAAAGGTATGAAATCTATTTTCATTCAGTCATTTCTGAGACAATTCATCTATAGATCTCTGGTCACAAATGCAAATATGGAGTGATGTAAATTGAACATCAATGGGAAAGAATTATTCTATTCCATACAACAGTGGGTAATAGGTTGCCTATTTTGTAGTAAAGGTTGTAGTTTGGTAAGCCCATATAGTGTGCAGAAGCTTTTTAGGCCAAGATATATTATCTTTACACATCATATTCTAGAGTATATTTGAAAGGATCTTGTTAAAAGAGTCTATCTGTCCACTAGACTCTACATGATAATGGTTTGAATGGTTGGATTTGATATTATACTCCAGATATAGATTTTATACTTCATTAAAACATGAATTGGGGTTATGTTCCATCAATATGGCATGAGGGATGCCAAATATTTTGATTATGTCATCTTTGAAAAGGAAAAAAATGCTTTTGGATATGAAATCATTGAGGGGTGTGGCCACATCCCATTTAGAGAGGAAATCAGTAGCAATAAGGATATACTTGAAATGATTATCCATAAATGGAGGGTATGGTCCAACAACATCCATCCCCCAAGTGGTGAACGAACAAGAGTTTTTGTCTTTTTCCAGAAACTCAGGGGTTTGGTGAATGAAGTTGGCATGCACTTGAAATGAATTACATTTCATGGTTATTTCTATATAATCATGTGTATTTGAAGGCCAAAAGTATCCAAGACTATGGATATTATTAGAAATCATATAACCTTATTGGTGGGAACCATAAGAACTTTTATGTACTTCTTCTAAAATAGTTTTTATCTCTTCTCCATCAACACATTTAAGATGGTCCCCATAAAATCCTCATTTTAGAGGACTTTATGGTGATTTGGGACATCATAAAGAGTTAAATTGGCTACTCACTACCAGATCATCTATATTCCAACTCTATCTAGTGGGAACACCCCATCATAATGATAGACTATGATGGGTATCATCCATCCCATGGTAGGAGCTTATGACTCAAGCATGAGACTGATTTCATTGATCACTTCTATTCTGATTAGATCAAATGTGAGACCATTTAGCAGTGGGAACTGTTAATGACAGTTTCATCCCAATTTTGAATCTACCAATGTTTTAGGTACATTTACCAATGCATCTTCCTTGGAATTCTATATATCGATATGCGAGTCAATGTTGTCTTTGAGGTGAATTCTTCCATTAACCCTCAGTCATAGTCAAATAGGGTAATTAACCCCTCATTTTTTATGGGTTAATCCTTGTTGATCTTCTTTATTACAAACTTCGAATCACATTTGACCTCCAGGTGGTTCAATAGTATTTGGAGTTCGAATTCTATGAATGTAATGAGAGTCTAATATTCTTTATCATAGTTGGTACAACCTTTTGTTAACTGTAAGGAGTATACAAAAACTTCCTTCTCTAGGGAGATAAACACAATCCCTAACTCTTCTTTATTGAGTGTAGGGTCTTCCATTTGGAATCCTAGATGAACCATCAAAATAAATTTCTAAATATTGGGGGATGCTTTGAATAGAGAATATTTATTCATCAAGAAGTTTAGTATTTAATGGAATCTCTTTTGCAAAAGGGTGTTCATCAAGGAAATCCTCTAAAGCATCACCTTTAACTAATTTCGTAGGCAAAAATTGTTTGTTGAACTACTAAATAATAGGTTCCCACCATGTCAGATGTTTTGTAAGCATAGAGAGACTATGGATAAATTTAAGTTGGTTATTGTGAGAAACCAAGTGGATATCATGGTGTTGCATGTAGTGCCTCACCTTATGAATGGAAATAATTAATGAATGGAATCTATTATCAATATTTTAATAGATAATATTAGTTTAAATAATCATTCATCAAAGATAATGAAGGTTTTTTTCATTCCCAACTTCACATTTTTTATCATGAAGTCACCCATTAATCATTCTAATGTCATCGCATACAAGATGAGTGGTTTTCCTTCAATAAGTGGCTTCAATACCGATGGGATTAGGAGATATTTCTTGAGGGAATCAAGTGATTCTCTATATTAATTGGTACACTAATATGTGATCCCATTATTCAATAATTTTTTGAAGAGTAAACACTTTCCTGTGATGTTGGATATGCATTGTGGAATATAAGCCATGTGTCCTTGAAGTTCTCTAAAATCATTCATGTTTTGAGGAAGTGACATGCCAAGGATATCATTAGTATTACTAGGATAAACTTTGATATCTTTATGGAATATGATGAAACTGGAAATGATTCCTAAGGTTACCCCAAAAGCACATTTTAAGTGGTTCACCTTTATATTTTCCTTTCGAAGCTTGCTAAAGATAGTATATAGGTCAGCCAAATTATAAAAACGTTTCTGAGACTTGAACAATAAATCATTAACATAGCATTCATAAAACACCCCCAAGAAGTGTTTGAATATGTTATGCATAGTGCATTGGTGTGTGGTACCAACAATCTTCAAGACAAAGGGCATTACCTGATAGAAGAATAATCCCTAAGGGGCCCTAAAATCTATGGATTATTCATTTTTAGGGCCATTGGGATTTAGTTGTACCCTGAATCTCCATCCATGAAGTAGAGGACCTAATAACCAGCTATTTCATTAATTAGAAGTTCTATAATTGGAATTGGGAAATAATTTTTGGTACAATGCTGTTTGAGATTTCTGAAATGAGTTAAAACTCAAATTTTCCTATTCTTTTTCTTTATAGGGACAATGTTGGCTATCCATTTTGGGTACATTACTTCTCAAACAAATATACCTTGTTGAGTCTTTCAACTTCAGCCTCAATTTTGGAGGCATGATCCACGTGCATCTACTTGGCTACTTTTTTATATCCATAATGATATTCTAGAAAACCATGTGATGGGTGTGGGCCTTGGGCTCAAGTCCTGTAATCTCTATGTACTAAGAGGAAATCACATCCTGGTGATACTTTATAAAGGAGGTATGTATAACATGTTCTTCAGGAATCATGGCCACACGAACCAAAGTGAGATGTGGTTCTTACTTTATACCAATATTTACCTCTCTGAGTTCATGCACAGTGGTAGAGATTCCTTACTCAAATGTTGCAGGGGAATCCATAAGATCTTATTCTTTTTCCTCTTCCTCATTCTCCACTTCTTACACTTCTTCCCATGGAGGATTTGATAAAACATGGTCCTTGAAGGGAATATTGGAGCCACCATTTGGAAATCTAGGGGATAAGACAATCATCATGGGATTAATTACTGGCATGAAACCTTCATAGAGACCTAAAGGGGAAATAAGGGACTGAGAATGAGTCTCATCACTTTCTCTTAACTAGATGATAACTTATTCAAACTCAAATGATAGAACCAGACTTTGTTGGATCTTAAGGGATAGAACTAATACATTTTATTCACATTTTCTCCATCACTCAGAGAGTTGATAAATTATTTTGTCCTATCAGGCTCAACTGTCATGATTGAAATTATAGATGTTGTGGAATGAGTGATTTAATTTATTCCCAACCCTTCAATTTGATTAATATACCACACATAATCTTCATTAAACTTATTGAAAAGGTTAGTTGGGATCATCTCTAAACCATTTTGGGAATTGATTCGGGCGACATCATTTTCCATGGATTGTTTCCCTCCTTTGTGATAGAATCCTTCATAGATGTATTGTGTCTCATAGTATTTTAATTGGGACTTATCAACATATTTTTTTTTAATTTGACCATTGATAGAATATTTGTGACATTGGTGGTATGATGAAGGAATTACTGCATGCTAATGTAGGCAAGGTCTTCCTAGAAGAACATTAAAATTTGTATCCTGTCAAACAACCATGAACACTAAGTCAGACATATGATCTCAAAACTATGTTCTAAGTGTGATATCAGTGATGGTCTCTTGATTATTATTTTGATAACCCAGTAACATTAGAGTGGAGGGAGACAAGTGTGATTGATTGACTTCCACTTGACAAGTTTCTGGACCAGGATGATGTTGAATCCTAATCTATTTTCAATTAAGGATCATCGAATATAAATGTCATTTAACCTAATGGATATATAAAAGGGTATGAAATGTCCTTATATGACAGTATCCTCATCCTAGTCAGTGATGGAGATGACCACATAGAATTCTGTAGGATCATTGCCCTCATGACAAACATCAACAATAGTGACCTCAACTTCAAACTCTTAAGTGCTTGACAATGGATTAATAAGTTCTTCCCAGAGGTCCATTGAAGGACTCAAAGCATCAAAGGATAATAACATAGATGAACCATGGGATAATTTCTTTAAGAAATCATATTTTTAGTCCAAGTTTTGTGATTTTCAAAATGAATATTTTCTTTTTTATGTCATTTAGGAGATGATTTTCTTAATGTGGATGGGCCTTCACTTAGGGTGGGAATTGAAAGTGTTACTATTCTTGGTGGATTAGGCCAATTGTGCCAGCATCCCTATTTAGTAGGTGCTGGAATCTCATTTAAAGGGTATTCCAATATGATCATGTTAGGGAAGACCCTATCATGCAGGGAGGAAGAGCTCCCTTGTTTCTACTGAGCTCACTAGGGAGCTTTCCCACATGTTTCTTCCGCATAGACAGTTTGAGAGGGGGTTTGGTTGATGTAGAGGCTCCTAGCATACCTATGTCTTCCCCAGTATCCTCATCCTTGATGACCTCTTCCCCAATTTTCCCAATAAAGGGTTGAAAAATCAGGTTCATAATCATACTCATCATTTGATAAGGGATCCATTAAGTGAATAATGGTAATGGAAATCTAGATAAACTCCACAACTGATGAAGATTATACCTGAGGGTCGATTCTTTTCGTTCCATTTGGTTAGGAAATTCTTGTACATTTTGGATGGTTGGTATAAATCCCACTAAGGTCAAGAAAAATATTGTCCTTAACAGAAGCTCATCATTTTCTTATTTTTCTTTATCCATTTAACCATGTCTCTTTTTTGAGAATTTGAATTCAAAGGAATTGGATTATCATGAAGGTGAATTTGCTATAGCAGAAGGGGTCAAGGGAATATTTGGTTGTTTTATCTATGCGTGAAGAATATCATGAGTCTCGTTGATCATTTTTTGGAAAATCCAATCATTGAACTTCTTTGTAATATTGATTTTAACTTCTTTACTTTTAGCTTCCTCTTACAGATTGGTAGAAAAAACACGTGCTACATGGGCTGTATAATTTTTGGTTTCATTTTCACAAAGTCCACCATATTTTCTAGGATGTATTTGAAAACAAAACATGGATGGGGTGCCCCATCCTTTTATGGAAGGTGAAATAGTTTTGTATATCCTCATCAACTTATTTTATGAACATTTTTGTCATTGGAAACTGAACTAAGTTGTATTCTAATGAAGAGATGAAGTAACCAAAGGCTTGGCCATTTTGAATGGAATATACCTTGTTTTTGATTTACTTAAATTGTTTCCTCTATTAATTTATATGATTATCCTATCAAGGCGGCCATTGATGCTGATTCTCAGGAGGTGGATCCCTATAGAATAGTGCATGATTTAAAGTAGGAGTGGGTATATGAGCATGCTTAATTGTAATTGTAGTGGCATCTAATTTTTCTCTTCTCCTTACATAAGCTTATGGAATCACTCCGGAATTGGATTTGGTCTCTACAATGGAGTTTTCCACCTATTAAGAAATTGAGGCCCGATCCCAAAACCCTCATATATATTTCAAAGTGATCAATGTTGTGCGCAACTTTCCATATAGATTTTCTATGTAGATAGGAAAAAAATCTTTTTGAGGGAGTGATAGGTTTAAGGAGTATGTCAATAATTTCCACCAATAAATGAAATATGATTCCCTTTCATGTTCCCTTTGTGTTTTTGGTTATATTGAATATTTTTTTCTTCTATATCATTGAGCTAAACTGGAAGAGGAACTTTTGATGTAGTTCATCCTATCTAGTAGTCGGTCGAGACCGAAAATAGCGTACCATTCAATGGTTGGCCTCTGCAATGATTTCATAAACCATATGAGTTTCACCGCCTATTTATCAGGGGTCCCCATCATGGGATCACAATGAGATATGAAGTGTGTCAAGTGCACCTCCGGATCTCCCATGACATTGATGATTGTAAATGTGGGATTCCCAATGTTTGGAAGGGGAGGAGTTGGATCTACCCATTCATGGTAAACCATCTTTCTTGGTTGTATCGGGGTGTTCCAATTTTTTACCATCCAATTGAGTTGTTAATGACTCAATAGTGTTCATAAGAAATAAAGAAACATCAAGATGAGAAAGGACCTAAACTAGTACGGCGGATGGAGCATGAACGGATATAACTACTGGTAAGAGAACTGATGGAGGCACTACATGAAATTGTCATGGAAAACCCATAGGGATATCCTAGTAAAGATGTGACTGACCCTAATCTGATTGCACCTAAAATGGAGGGAATTCCTGATTTTCCTCAATTTTTGTGCAAAAAAATTCTTTTTTGAGGGCTGAAAACTTGAAGTTCAAGTTAAGGAATTACCTACAGGGCATATCTAGTAGAAAGGATGCCTCAGAGTAACTCCGCATTGTGTATTATCAACTATTTAATCTCCTCTTATTTCTCATAAAATATTTCTTCTAATTAAATGGATTGACCCTCTCTATGGGTAAGGTGATAGAAGTTATGAATCTTACCTTTTTCCCTATTTGGTGCCTTTTGAGGTGGTAGAGGTAGATTATTCAAGGGAACAACCAAACACTAGGAAAGAATCTAGTTCTGGGTATGTATGGCTACTCCATTATTCTTAGTGTGGACCACATCAGGAACTAGAACATTCTCTTCAGAATCCTCTTAAATTGACTCATGTTTTGGAGGATTTAATGTGATGGAATATATGGAATTTACCAATACGTAATGCATTGGATGGATTCTATTAGTATCTCTTCAAAGCCGCCTTCTTCTTCACCCCCCCCCCCAATGATACATTCTCCATTTCCTTTTCAGCTCCTCTGGAACTGTTTGGATGACAATAATCCAAAGAGAATATGCTAGTAATTTAGTAATTCATGTTCTATATGAAAGAACTAGATCACGAGATGGCATGAACTAAGAGGATTCATTTTTTAGATTATTCCCTAATCAATAGAAAACTGATTCCCACTATGTACGGGATTATTGAGGTGAAAATCTCTCAACTCTAAGGGTTGGGGTTATTCCTATTATTCTTTAATAACTCTAAGGGATTTATTGGCTAACCTTGAGGGTTGGGTTAAAAAATCCCCCATCCTTGCAGGATATAGTTTCTTCTGAATTGCTATGGCTGATATTACCACAATTTTACTTCTGATTTTATGGATTCTAGTATGAACATTGGATGGGTACATTATTTGGAACACACTTAAATTGCCATATTTAGAAGAATTTTTTTATATTTCTGTCATTTACACTATTTTATGACTGAAATCCTCCAAGAGGGATGCTTGATCGATGTTCTCAGATGCTTGATGCAAATGTATCTCAATTGTTTTCTCTCTTCTGGACTAATTTTGGTGAGAGCCGATCAGGGAATTTTCTTATTGGTCATATCATCCATCATGACCATATTTTGTTTGTTGTAACTGGCTTGGGGAAATTATATATCATGATACCACATTTAGTGGGCTTTGTTTGATGGGGAGTGCAGTGAAATGTATCAATCCATGTGCACTCCATCATCTGATATGAACATAATATGATGTATTTGTGACTAGTCATCTCAACCTCATTAATGTATCAAGGAATGAACATTGATGGGATCCTTATTGTTTCTCGTTCTTTGGATACTGGGAATCCATGAGAGATGCCAAATCAATTTTGTGTTGTAAACCTTCTATGAAATTTATGTAGGTTTGATAATCATCATAGAATAATACCTTTTCTTTTATATAATGATGATTTTTCCATATTATGAGGTAGATGTCGTGCATAAAATATTCTACTAACACCTCTGGAATTTTATACTTAGGTGTCAATAAAGGATAGAACGTAAATACTATGTGATATTTACCTTGTTCTTTCCTCATGTTTATCATATCTTCTTCATCTTTCACCATAGGATCCTCATTCTAGTCCTACCAGAGTGGATGTTTCCTAATTGTTTTACGACATGTAATAAGATTGGTTGGGATTTCCTCTACCGTGATGGAAGGAATGTGACCCAAGATTGGTTTTTAGAATAACTACCACTTTTTTCCGCATTCCGATGGAGAAATGATTTCACATTCTAGTAAAAAGGAATCTAACATGAATGGCCTTCTATAAGTAAGTTCCTCACTATAATAGGGCTTTTTCTTCATTATTTTTAAAATTGAAGAATTCTCTTAACAATGAAAATCACTACGATAGAGATAACTTTAACAGAGGATTCCATCATGGGGAAGACCACCATGGTGGATTATAGAAAGGGGAAGACCCACATTCTCGTTGGTGTTCTGGCCACATGGATGGTTGTTGGGGCTCTCATCAAGAGATAGGCTCTTGAGATCAAATGAATTGTTTCCATTAAGAATGCATTCACGAGGAAGTGTCTGATTCGAACATTAAAATTTACTACTATTGATCTTATAATTTGGTAATTGGTGGGTAGTATCTTAAGAAATGATCAATGCATGATCGTATATCAGCTCTTAATTTTCCAAACATGTTTGATGATCCCACTTCTTAGTTTCCTTCTTATAATAGATTAGGTCCAATTTTTGGGATAAGTGGTCATAGTGGGTGGTTGTTTATTCATTCCTTGGAGTGGTTATTATAATAAGAAAATTACATATGAATAGAGAGGGTTTATATTCCTGATTTAGATGGTCATGTGTTAAGATAGAGTTTCCTAATAACCCTCATCGATAAGAGTAGAGGTGTGCGTCTACTCTGGGGTGTTTTGTTGATGAGATACCCTGTTTGCGGGAAAAAGGTTATGTGTCGGTCCCTCGGGTATTAATGTCATTTCAATTATGAGATCCTAATTTTTTTAGGATATGGGAAGGGAGTTTTATCTCCCCATCCACCATTTCCATGATATGATTGGTTACATTAGCAGCTGGAACATGGATATATGCCAATTCCACTTATAGAGTAGGTGTATGTGCCTACTCTTATCATCCCTTTACTGCCAGTGGATACTGACAGTGCTCATGTGTTTGAGAAGAGAGTTGACTCTTCCCTCTTCTTGTCGTTAGGATTTTTTGACTGACCTCTCTAGGTGCTTCCAAATGAGGCTGCTTGCAGGTTTGGTGACTGAGGATAGGTGTCTATTCCTGCTCATGAGTTTTTGATGAACTGGGTTGGTGGGATTCATTGAATGCTGACAGATGAGTATTCTAGTTGGCTTGATGAGTGTAAGTAGTTGTAGGTTCATACTCGTAAGTTATCGTCTTGTTTGAATGGTGGTATTCCTTGAATGTTGTCATATGAGTTTGCTGGCTAGCTGAATGAAGGCAGATAGGTTTATGTTCCCGATTGTTGTTTTCCAATAAACTGGGTTGATTGGATTCTTAGGAGGTGGAACAGTTTGAACCTTCTCCATATTGACTGGTTGTTTTCACAGAAGGGTTGTCTTGTGTTCCTATGATTTAAGGACATGTGCCTGTTGGCTAAGGAAAACAACCTCATCATGTTGAGGGTTAACTACCATGAAATGTTGGTGGTAGAAAATTCTAGAAGGATCCCTTGAGAAGGACCCATGTTTGTCTTGGATGAGGTTGTAGGTTGACTCTTGATCCACCTCCCTGAAATATAGGAGGGTATAGTTGTTGCATTCTAGGTATAAGATCCCAAAATAATTTAAGACGATGGTCGATGATGTCTTCTTGAGGAACACTGATCATCATTGAATGAATGATTGGGGGTGCTTCATGGATTGTACGTATTCATGGATGGCCTCCAGGGTATGTATCATACCGTTCTGACAATACTCCCAGACCAATGAGTTTGAGAGCCAGCATCGAAGATTTTGGGTTGGTGATGGAATCCCTCATGAGTATGGATATCGTGCCTAACTAGTTTTGGGGTGTTCATTGGAGAAAACTTGACTTTTTTCCTTTGGATAGAAGGTGGTTCTAAAAAGGAGTTCCAATATATTAGAAAAACACATATAAGGAACTATTTCAAAGAAGCATCTCATTTGAGTGAACACGTGATTGATTTATCACCCTGTCTTGCCTTTAGTCATTTTGAGAGTATAAGGGGCATTGATGGTGGGTGATACTAACATGTTTGTTAAAGATTCACATTGGGTTTTCTATTTTTTATTTCTGATAGAAATGGGACTTCGTTAGGGAAACAAAATATTCTGACAAGGTCTGTTTAGTATTTCCCTTTTATATTGTGAAGTAGATACCATAGTTAATTAATTCATTTCGAGTTTACCATTTTTTTATACCCCAATGATTTTTCACCCCGTGAAGATTTACTATTTTTGAATGGTTTTTAACAGGTTTGTTCATGGAACTAGAAACACTCAATGGTTTTGTATCATTGGAGACTTGATTTACAAAGAAACGTTTCCTTATGTGTTTTGACCTATGATACATTAGAAGATGCCTTGGTCAAGAGGATGGGAGTTATATCTCGTTATACATGTTTTGGTGGAATTATTTCCTACTCTTGGACTCTCTTATAGATTTTATATATATTTATGAATCATTCATTAATTCCAAAGTATGATGTGGGTTATCCGAAGTAGAAATCAATTATTATCATGTATGGAATTCAGAATCATCTGTATATATCTGAGGTTCTTCATCAATATAGATATCTATATAAATTTGAGGTTCTCTATTGATGGTATTCTCGTATGTAATACTTGGAAATTCATTGGTAATTATTATGAGAATTCTAGTTTTCTATCCCCAAATTGGAGAAGAATAGAGTTTATTGTCATCTAAGGAGTTGAAATTCACTATAGTGTTTATCGTCATCCAAGACGACATGATTCACTCTGATGTTTATAATCATCAAGGGAGAAAAGATTTTTTTGATATTGTTATCGAACCTACATATGGGATTCCTACACATTATTGTGAAAGGAATCAAAACCCATGTTATTCGGTTCTACATCATGGGACACATCATACCTTTTAAAGTCATGTGATAAAGACCTATCCATACATTTTAACATCATGTGGTGAGGGTGTCTTGGTGGAAGGTTCCTAGTTAATGTTTGGTGGGGAATTATATCTAAGAATCTAAAGGAACCTGTAAGGGACATGATTTTCCATGTTAAATTTGACCATGTTGGGGATATGTCCTCGAGATAATAGGATTGATTTGGGAGTTCTCTTTGAACCTTTGGGAGGCTTCCTACGTATCCTATTGGGATGGGAATCAATGCACATGTAGTTCAGTGAGTCTCATAAGGGGAGTATATCCCTTTGAAAGGATTATGTTGGGGATTATTCCTAATGCAAATTCCCTATAGAAGGGACCACAAGTAATGCATTATATCATGATTATCTGGAGGCATATTTAAGGCTTACACACAAGGAGGAGGCCCATATAATAAAATTTGGGGGTTACTACTAAGGAGGATTCCCTGATGAATTTGGGATTATGATTGGGACTATCTTTTGGGGAGATTGTCCCTTGACCTCGAGCCATAGATAGGCATCCAACCTATCTTGGTTTTGGAAGGAATAATAGTTCTTAAATTATAACAGTTTAGTTGGACTGTATGGGTGTAATGATCATCATTAACCTATAACCCCACGCGAGTCATGCACGACGTGAGAAGAAAGAGGATGGAGAAGATTTGATAAACCACACACTTTTTCTCTTTATATAGTAGAAGAGGATGGTGCGATAGTGGAAGAGGTTGGGGATACGACACTTACCTTTCTTCAGTTCACCTAGAAGTGGGAATAAAAGTGAAGGATACATAGGTATAGAGGATCAAGACTACAAACCCCACATGAATGTCCATGGGCTTACTCCAGGTGGTATATCCTAAAATTATTTCCGTAGAGGGAGGATGATCTAATAACATGTTTAATGGAAAAGCAACTATGATACTTAAGCTTCCTGCTAGTAACTGGAGGCTTTGGGTCTCAGAGATGAGAAGGGTCAGACATGGTCCTAATCTTTACTTCTGAGACTCGGAACTCCCCAAAATATTCCATGGGGTATGGTTACTCATGTCCATAGATATAAAAATTTACATGTTCCTAAAGGATCCTAACCATCTGGTAAGACCATTCTGGGAAACCTCTGACCGTAGAAATAAAAAATACAAAAAGGGGACACTATGGGATGCCTTTTAACAAGGATTTGTAAGTCAAGAGGCCTTAATGGACGATTTGAGTTGATATCTCTAAAAAACTAGAGCCAAATAAGGATTGGTCCCACTATAGATGGGTTTAAAGAAGGCCTAATGAATGTATTAAGTAGGTTTTAAAGTAGGGATCACCAAGGTGGCTCGTGCAAGGTGGTTCTCTGCATAGGTTGGCCTAGGCGAATTGGTATCACCTTCAGTGATTGACCACCTGGGTAAATACACTTGGGAGAGACCTAGATCAAGCCTTAATGGGTCTCCATAGGTGTTCCTAGAGGGAAGTTTCATAGGTCCCTGGTTAAATAAGGGAACCCCATGCTAGTCATCATTAATTAGGGGTTAGCAAAATGCCCCATACAGGACTTGTTAAATTTAAACGTTGAGAGGACTTTAGTTCCACTATCCCCCTTTAATTAAATATTATTTTGGTGTTATAAAACTACCTAGAAGGTTTTATAGGGCTTAAGAAAATTATAAGGGAGATTAGATCAATATTTAGCCTTCAAGAACATCTGTCTGTATAAATAATGACCCGAGGGTCCTATATATAAGTAAATATGGGCCCCTAGGTGAATTTTATATTGTTGTTCAAGTTTTTCAAGAATTTGGCATACACAAGTGTCATGTGTAGGGACATTTTATGCTGATGGTGTTTGGGGTACATTGGTAATATTAAATGGGAAAACCTGCCACTCAATACCATGGGGGATATGTCCCCACACACCTAACCAGGGTCAATGTTGGGCTGTAGTCCTAGCCATTTGGGCTCATCCCTTTGTTACCATCACAAACCCTATGAAAAATGGAGACTCTCATAGAGAACCTTTCAAGCACCATCGATGTTGTTTTGGGTCACGACACTTGGAATTCCATTTTTCTCCTTTTAGTACAAATACCTATTTTTACTCAAATGAAACATTAATTATTTAAATGAGGTTTATATATTCAATTATACTGAAATGTGAATGGAAAAAATTTCATGGTGTTAACAATATCTTTCAAAACATATGAATTTAATGACCAGGATTGAAAGAAAAAAATTGGTGGATAAAAAGAAAATTGTCTATGTAATGAGATGATGTTCAAAGTTAGGGGAAAATGTAATGGATACTGATTAGAATGTTTCCACTCAACAAAAAATAAACAATATTGTTAAAATTAAAAATAAATTAACATATAAATGTATATTTCAGTGAAGGATTTATGATACTCTTTATTATAATCATAAAGCATAGAAAACCCCAAAATGTTACATAAAGCCATCAGGCTACAAATATCTAATCAATTAATTTACCAAAAGTGGAATATAATATAAAACAAATAATAGTATAACTATAATAGAAATGATTAAAAACATTAATTTGATGCATTAGTAACCAACTATAGAAACAATGTTTCTTATAAAATATAGTTTTTCTATCAAGATTAAAAGGCTTGATTTAATAAGTTCTTCAAAAAATGATTCATAGTTTGAAATTATTTTCTTCACAGAATAAGTTTGAACCAGTTATTTACTAATGAACCCATAATATGAATGGTAATTAAATGTATAATATGTAATATATATAAAAATATAGAGTATATAGTAATTGAAACATAAAAATAATAGATATTAAACTACATAACATTTAATATGTATATATAGGATATGAAGTATACATATAATGTATAATATATTGCCATTTTTGGTGGATTCAACGCCAATCATGAATTTCCATGACATATCCAAGGAAACTCTCTTGAATTTTCAATTGAAAAGAGAAATATTAATAATAAATATAAGAGAATTTAAATTAAGAACACTTCCTCTATTTTAATAAAACACCCAAACATCAAAAAAGTGTCATTTCTATAATACATGAACAATTAAATATAAATTAAAAAGGTAAAATTTAATAAAATACACATTATAAACACATAAAAAAATTATATAGAAAACAAATTAGTTTCAAAAAATAAATTACATCAATAAAAAATGTAGAGTAAGAAAACAAAGTGAAATAATAATGGCATCAAAAATAGTCTATAACATTAAGAAAAAATATATATATATTCCATGGACCCTATCCATGAGGTATAAAAAAGAATAAAAATTTTCAAGTTCTATGAAAAACATTAATAATTCAGTGATAAATAATGGAAGTTATGTGGATCAAAAAGTTAAAACATAAACAAGATTTTAAGAGGATGATATAAGAAGGAATTTGAGAAATGAGGTAAAAAATATAGTATTGTATGTTATATTAAAATTAAAAACTTCTCAGTAAAATAATTATAAAGGAGATAACAATTCTTATAGAATAAATAATTCTAGATTCATAGGTAAGTTGATGAACACTACAATATCTTACAACAACGTCAAATCCAAAATAGTTAAAATTAAAGAAAATTTAAACAAATAAAAAATTAATAATTTGAATTAAACATCAAAAAAATAAAAAAAAGTATTAAAAAATCCTTGTAATATTCGAGAATTTAAAGAGTTAATACATAAACATGAAACATGGTAAAATTTATTAAACTTTTCAGAATGATCATATAAGGTAAAACAATGATATAGAAAAATAAAGAAATTGTAATGTAAAAAGAGATGAAGTGGAATAAAAACTATAATTTAGATAATGAAACTGAGAATTAAATAGTATAACAGTTAATTTTTTTTTGTGAAAATTCAAGTAGAGAAATTGAAAAATGAACCTGAAGAGGCATGTATTCTAATAGGTATGGGTGGTAAGATGACTTGGTCGGAATTTTTTGTTAATGTATGCATTGATTTATTTCTAAAGTGTAAGAATATATATGAATATAGATTATAATATTCCTACAATTGATATAAAATTCTAATAAAATTTAATTTTTATATAACCCAATAAATCATTAGTAATTATTATGACCATTAATGTTAGATATTATAGGAAATTAACAAACCATTGAGGGTGATGACACTTATTATTAGAATATTTTGGAAGATAAATCCATCATTAATGGTTAGTTCAGTAGAAGTAGAATATGGATTTATACTTAGGAATGGATCATCAAATGTTATATTGTCTTCTACAATATGGATGAGCACATACGAGGGAACTTAGGGTTTATTGATTGTGGAAGAGCCTTCAAATTAAAAAAATTGTTCCTTTGATGTTGAGTAATTATCACTTCTCAGAGAACAATATGATGTACTTTGAGGTAATTTAGTAGGAATTCAACAATGGTAACTGGTATATTAATCCATATTTAAAAAACCATAATAAAATTTTATTATTTTACAATAAATTATATCTAAAATAAAAACATAGAAAACTAAAAATATAAATTCAAAACATCTAATAATTTAAACAAATTTCAAAATAAATTTTTTGTTAAAATTAAACAAAATTACACAATTTTTTTAAAAAATATGTTCAAATTAAAATATATAACATTAAAAAATTTATCTTTAAAATTGAAATTTCTAATTTGGACATACAAAGAATGAAATTTTTTGGAAAAATTGATTATATTTTCCCATTATAAATTTTTTTGACAATATAAAAAATATTTTATAAAATGGATTTATCAATTATGTATCAAATATCAAATAAAAATAATACCTATATATTTATTATCAAAATAAAAATTATAAAATAGAGGTTGTTTCTGATGAATCAATAGTCACATGATTTATATACCAAAATTATTCTTTAACTATGACGACATGATGAATCCAAGAACCAAGTGAAAGATCGGGCATGTAGAGGTGGATTCCAATGGGGGTAGTATCACTCTTAGGGGACAATTGTGAACTAATCTTGAGGTGGGTAGTCGTAGAGGGGGTGTCGGTAGAGAGGGTTGGCAGCGTCTCCCACATGGGGTGAAACAATTGGGTAAGGGGGAGGATGTGCAGATGGTTGGTCATGGAAGTGGCTCTAACAATTGGTAAAAAGAGGTTGAGGTAGAGGACCGGGGTCTGTGACTCGAGGGGGAGCAGTGGAGGAAGCAGAGATAGTAGGCATGGAAATGGTTGGTGAACAAGGGGATGCACGAGAGGAGTGGGGGAGGGTGTGGTGATTCTGAACCTCGTTGCACTGAGCTTGATGGAGAGGACGGGAAGGGAGTTTGGAAGGTGAGGGTGAGATGCAGGGGTGATGGTTATGGTGGGGGTAATGGGATAGGGGGATTAGTGAGATGATGGTGGGGTTATGGGGAAATAGTTATCCGCTCTTGTTGGTTGTAGTGATTGCCAATGGTGATTGCTAATACACGACAATAGATACCTCCATTGGAGGTTTCCCATTTCAATAGTCATGAAATCCTTTCTTTATAGTTGTGGTGGGCTGAATAGAAGGAGAAACAACATGGTATCAAACATGTTTTATTAGGTGGGTGTTTTAAAAGAGCCATGTGTGTGTTGGCTCCTATTAATTGACCCTCTACTAGATGGATTTTCGATGTGGGATGGAGGGATGACATACCACATTGAGATGGAGGCCAACACGACCTGCAAATTATTTTATCGGGGGTGGTGAAATTTAAATACTAGTGACAAATCAGGATCCAAATAGAATTCCGGTCATTTTTTATGGAGTGTTTTGGCCACAATCAGTTGGAAATTTTTTCCATTTCGATCTTGGACTTTTAGCCCTCATAAATGTAATAAAATATGCATTTTGGTTGTATGTCAATCCCTGTTGTGCGAGGATGAGGATTGACCCACTGGAATGTCTGGGTATGTCTGTTTTTGCAGTTTATAGTCTCCTCATCTGAATATAAATTAAATTAGAAAAATATTATATATATATATATATATTAAAAATATAATAAAAATATATTTGGAGTATTTGGAGAGCTGTTCAAGATGGGTAAATCTATCATTATAATAATTAAATTTGATTATAATTATAATATGATTATATATTGTCATAAATTATTGTCATTATTTAAATAAAATTAAATGTTTAATTAATATATTGACAATAATATCATAAAAAGTATTAATTAAAAAAATTAATTAAATAAAATATTTTTAAATAATATTTATTTTTAAAAAACATGGACTTTTTTGGTATTGTGTTTGAGCCTCTTGATTTTAATGTTAAAGAGTATTCATTTATGAATAGATCGAAGACCATTTAAGAAAAGAGAAGCTATCAAAGTAGGAAAATTATCCAACCTGACATGAGGATCAACAAATATACCCCTAATAGCTAAATTGTATGTTTCCCTATTACCCTCCCTTTTGATAAAAGAGAAGGAGCACGTCAAGAATAAATGTTACTAGGATTGGATCTTCATAAATAATAGTCCAAATGGATACAACACAACCTCCAATACTTTTATGAAACTAATAATTGCAAGGAATTTTTATGTTGATTTCTATAGATGAGACTAGGATTGGAGATCCCAATTCTTTTACATATATTGTGATGATAGGAATAAAGCCATACATTGTTCTAAAATGATGGTGTGGTGGGATAAAAATACCATGGGTAGCAGTTCTCTTGGGCGAGGCCTAGAATAATGCGTAGTTTTATGATATGGAAGCGGACATCAAAAATGCAATTTAACATCATGTGGTGAAGAATCATGATAACCATGTCATGAGTTGATGTGCCTCAGTGATGCAGGGAGAGCCTTTACAAAAATTCATAAGATCATGTGAGCTATGCTCAGTGTGAGAAAAAATGATTGACAAAGGCTCTATAACTGGTGGACGAAACTGGAGGATCGAAAGGGGAATTTTTGTACTATGAAATGGTTGGGATATGATATAGGATCCATGAGTCCCTAAATTTCCCACTATAATTAGAATCAATCCACATGTACTTCTGAAAAACTATGTAGTTAAATGTCATGTAGAAAGTACATCAATCATGCATTCTAATGTCATGCGGTAAGGATGTGGGTGAATCAACATGAAAGAAGATGAATATTAGAGATCCATGAAGTTTCACATAATGTAGTAAGGATATATTCCATTCAGTTGAACATCACATGGAAAGGAAACTTGTCATGTGGTTTAATGGGCTACAATAAGAATGTGGATCGATCAACATGAAATAAGAGGAATATTGGAGATGTGTGTAGTTTCACATCATGTGACAAGGATTTTACATTCCATGAGTAGTAGAAGAATGTGGATGGATATACCCACCTTTAATTTTACTAATAGAAACGATCAATCTGATATCCACCAAGATGATAAGAACACCCGATCATTAGAATATAATGAAGAATGAAAAGGAAAGAGGGAAGTCTGGGAACCACAGAGAAAATCATCACATGTTGGTTATAATTAATTTAATTAAAAAGAAAATAATTACCTTGATAGAATTATCACTTCGTTGATTATTTTAGTTACGATCTAATGTTATCCATCATGCGCCATAGAATCAATGTGCAGGGTTCTTCTAGCAGTGATCCACACATGATCTTCCTATCTCTAGATGTCGTCGAAGGGATCTTCGGGTTCTAGCATGGAAGAGCCTTCACTTGTGATGTCCACCTTCAATCGACTTGAGTTCGGCTTCCAAAGCGCTCTCCTAGATCTAGTGGAAATGGATCTACTTCATTACTTGAGACTGTTCATGGAGGAAATGAATTCTCTCTTACCATGAGAGATTTCTCTAGACTCATTTTACACAACACCAAAGAATGGCTAGATCTCATGAGAAACATTTAATTGGGATTTTTACTACTAAGAATAATAAAATGAATTAATTACCCAAATGTATTTAATCAATCATTTAATTTTTAGTAAGAACCCATATCTAATAATAACATTTGACTATTATTATCACTTGACTTGCACCAAGAAAATTACACCTAATATTGTTTAATTAAATAAATAATATTATTTATAAATAATACCTAGGAAAAAATATAGATGGCGTGTATATTAATATACACATAATGTACTTTTGTTTTTCCATTTTCTTTATTTCCTCCACCACATTTATTATACATTGAATAATGACGATTTAATTATTAGATAAATATCATGGAATTATTCACTAATTAACATATTATTTTTCTTGCAATATATTCTCTCGAATAACTAGTGTCAAATTAAATGCAGTCATCCATCCTTGAATAATTATTAAACCACATTCATGAATAATATTTATTTAAATTGTTAAATGAATATCTAACTGAGATACTTTGATACACTTAGTTTGTGACCCTCTAGGATTGTTTCTTAGTGGCATTAGGCAGGGACTTCCTGAAGTCCAAGGGTAGAATTCAGAAACATTCCATGGCACCCATAGATAATGAATTTAACACCAAAATGACATGTCACCTCAAACAAACACATACCATGTAATGTAATCCCTTTGTCTCGATATCTTGAATCAAGCGGGTTTCATGCTACTGTCATCAACCCATGTGCTAGATTAATCTTTCTTTGACCTCTCAAAATTGAACTTTCCCATTCCACACCATGTCCATTTATTTATTTAGGCTATATTAATTCCATGAAAGGTCCTGAGATATCAACTTCTATTATGGAACATAAGGGAAAATCCATTCTCGCATTATCTATTAATGCCGTATTACTCGTGACGTACCCATCATATCCTAACTCGCTGTGAATAGTGTGTCATCATAGTTTTCATTAGTAAATATATGTGTGGGATTTGTAATTACCATTAATAAAAATCTAAAAGTCTAAGGACCAATACACAAGTCCATAGATAAGAACATCCAATGACACTACGAAATGTGCATTTCCTACTGGCGGGTCTCGTTCTCATAATATCCTTGTAGATATTCCCAAATGAGCACACTATGAGAAGGTGCCCCAAAATTTTATGAGTCCTCACCCCAAATGGGATTTATTATTTGTGTCGCTAAAATTTCATCATCTAGCCATAGAACATATATTCAAGAATAGTGTTATGGCATTTCTGGGTTCTCATTATGGTAGGGATCCACTATGACCCTTTACTGTAATAACTATCCTTATGAAATTATAACATGCATTATAACGGAAAAGTACAATCTATATGTGATTAGGTATTTATTAGTATTAAAATCCATGAATACAAGTTTAACATAAATTACAATGTACTTGGTTCTAGGAAACCAACTCCAATAGAAACCCAGTTGGACTAGATCTAACTGATAACAACTATTAACCCACTAGCTCTCACATGATATTCATGATTCTGCTGAGATAAGCCTTTAGTCATGGGGTCCACCACATTATATTTCATGGACACTATCCTCACTGCAACTGCACCCATTTGAAGGAAATCCTCAAAGAGGTGATATATCCAAAGAATGTTCTTTATCTATTGATGTGACCTTGGTTCTTTTGCAAGATCCACCACTGCAGTATTATCACAATACAATGTGATAGGGTCTCTAATTCTAGTCCCCAGATCAATATCCTAGGCAATGTTCTGAATCCCGACAACTTCCTTGGCTACATTAGAAGCCAATATATATATAGACTCTACTGTAGAATCATCAACAACTGGCTACTTTGAACTCTTCAAGTTCACAACTCCTCCATTGAGATATAAAACATTTTCTCATTGCAAATTCAAATCTTTATGATCTATCTAAAAACCAATATCAGTATTCCCTCTGAGGAAAAACTCCTCATATCCGCCATACACTAGGAACATATCATTACTTCTTCTTAGATACTTAAAGATAATCTTAACAAAAATTCAATATTGTTCTCCTAGACCTTCTTGATATCTGCCTACCATGCTCAGTGAATAGGCAACATGAAGCCTTGTACATAACATAGAATAGATTATGGATCCTATAGCTGAAGCGTATGGGATCTAACTCAACCTATATTTCTCATATTGTGTCTTAGGACCCATTCTCTTAAGAAATATGTAGGTCGGGTGACACTGGAACCAATCCCCTCTTGGATTTTTCCATACTAAATATTTTTAGTATACAGTCAATTTATGTACCCTGATTATGTCCACAAAACCTCTTGGATCTATCACGAATGATCTTAATCCTTAGAATGTAGGATGTTTCACCTATGTCGTTTATGGAGAAGAACTTTTCAACCAGCCCTTAACTAATTGTAAGATCGTTTCATCGCTTCCATTAAGTAATATGTCATCAACATATACTACTAGGGTAATGACCACATTTCCATTAAAATTATTATAAAAATAGGGATCAAATTCATTCTTAATAAAGCCAAATTCCCTTATGGATTTATCAAATTGAATGTTCCATGACTTGGATGCATGATTTAATTCATAAATAGATGTCTGCAACTTCCAAACCCTTTTTGAAACACCTGGTGTCACAAACCCTTCTAGTTTTGACATATAAACTTTTTTCTAAATATTCCTATTATGGAATTATGTATTGACATCCATATTCCAAATATCATAGTCATGATAAGATCTTATGGAATGTATGATTCTTATGGATTTAAACATGACAACTAGTGAAAATGTTTCATCATTGTCAATTACTTAACATTGTATAAATCCTTTAGCCACTACCATTGCATTATAGGTGCTAACTTGAACTTCAATTTCACTCTTTCTCTTGAACACCCATTTTCATCCAACATGATTTACATCAACTGAATCTTTGAAAATTACCAAAAAATGGTTCTGATACTTGGAATCCATCTTATAATTTATATATTCTAGTCATCTTACAGCTTCTGATATGTCTACTTCTTCATAGTAGGATAGAGGTTCATCATTATCCAACAATAAAGATTCACCATCCTCGATGACTAGGAAACCACATATCTATGGTTCCCTTAAATATCTTGAGATCCTATGTAGTACTTTATTTTCTAGAACCTCTTCCATGGGGACCTATGGAACTTGTTCTTGTACCATCTAATTTGTATCTTGAGCATCAAATTCGTCAAAGTGAATATTTCTCCCACTGTCCCTTTTTAGGATGCGCTCCTTCTCAAGTAAGATGGATATTCTGGCGACAATCACTTTCATGTATGAAGGGTTATAAATGTAATATCCTTTCATTTCCTTGGTATATCTTATAATGATACACCTAATGCCTAGAGGTGCTAGTTTTTTTCTTAATAAATCCTTAACAAACGACTTGCATCCCCATACATGTGTGTGTGTGAAAAAATGGGTTTCTTTTCATTCCATTACTCCGAGGGAATTCCATTTTCCACCTTAGTTGGTACTCAGTTTTTTGTGTATGTTATATTTTGTAATGCATATCCCAAAAAGGATAATAGAATATCTGTATGACTCATTTTTGACCTTACCATCTTCAACAAGGTGTAGTTCCTCCTTTAACTAACACCATTACTCTATGGTGTATAAGGAGGAGTGAGTTGAGATAGAATCCAAGACTCCCGTAAAAGGTTGATGAACACTCAGTTCACATATTCTCCACCTCGAATAGATCAAATATTCTTTATATTCTTACCATTCTAATTCTCTACTTCATTATTGAATTTCTTAAATTTCTCCAACGACTCTGGCTTCTACATCAATAAGTCGATTTAGCCATATCTATTGAATTCATCAGTAGAATAATGAAGTAAGAATATCCACCTCTATATTCTACTCAAAATGGTCCACAAACATCTGTGTGTACCAATCCAAGAAGCTCAGTGGCCCTTTCACCCAATCCAATGAAAGTCGTCTTGGTCATTTTACCTTGTAAACAAGCATGACATATATCAAGTGGTTTTAGCTCAGTAGAGTCTAAATAACCATCTTGGTAGAGCTTTGTCAAGCACTTCTCATTTACATTACTGATGTGGTGATTCCACAACTTGGTGTTGTATGAGTCCTATGATTTTATTTCATTACTGATTTCCAACACTTGTTTTCCAAAATTTAATACATACAAACCATTAATTTAATGCGACATTCCATAACATACATTATTCTTATAAATGAAACAAACATTATTTACAAACTTGAAAATAAATCAACCCATATCCAAACAAGATAAAAAACTTATATTTTTGGTAACACTAGGTACATAATAACATTCATGTATACCCATAATCATCCTAGTTCACAATGAGAGATTTTAATCGCTAGTCCCTAATACATCCAACATCACGCCATTGGTAGCTTTAAGATCCACCTCTCCTCTAGAATGCTTTTTCATTCTAATTGGTTCATTCATTTGAATACAGATGTGATCCCCTCATGTTGTATCTAATACGTAATGTGTAAAAATGTAAATATTACATGATATAAATACACACATTCAGAATCTCCGCGCTTCTAGGTGCAATTACTCTTCAAGTGGCAGGGCTTTCCACATGAACATCACACTTCCTATTGTTTCTTTCATTGCCTTGATATCTTCCCCTTCTTGGTGGGACGGTGCTCATGGGATTCATACCATTTATAAATACTTGGACCCTTTTCCTTGTCCTTCATCTTATTATTCACCATAAGGAGTGTGGGTTTTTCACTCCCCATGTCATTCTCCACCTAGTGAATGAAGGTCAAAAGTTCAGATAGAATCTTCTCAGTGTTTCTCATGTTGTAGTTGAAAATAAATCTAGAGAAGGTCTTAGGCATCAATGATAAGATTATATTTTTATGCAACACATCCAGGAACCTTATATATAAGATGTATAAGCATTAAAAGTAGCCAATAAGCTTAACTAAATGAGGTCCAGATGGTGTAGACTCTCCATGATTAGTTTTGAACAAAGATCTGGAAATCTCATACCTCTCACGTCTCACCTTACCTTGATATAAATCGTTAAGGTGTGACATCTTACTATACACATCCATGTTTTCATATTTCTTAAAGATATAATTAGACATGGGCGATATCATGAAACATTTGACATCTATGGTATCATCTAAATATTTCATATAGAGAGATATTTCTTCATCACTAGCCTCATTTCATGGAAAAACTAGATTAGTCTCCTCCAACACATACAATTTCCTCTTGTGGAGAAGGATGACGCATAAACGCCTCTTCAATTCTTGGAAATTGGTGTTAGTAAAAAGGTTTCCCTTCTAGATTATGGTTCTCAATGATATGATTGATTTCATTAATCATTCCATTTCTATAATTTAATATGAGAAAATATTTTTTACTTTATCATTATGAAACAGAGAAAATTAAATAAATTAATAATTATTAGTCTCCCACTTTTTTAGTGAAATCCAATAGCCCTCACCATTGAATTCAGAATATTATGTTGACTGAATATTCAAGTTGCAAGGATCAATATTTCATTCACATTACCCGAACTATGGTTGGCCAAGAAACTAGAAAGGTTTTGGGTAGGTATTTCAAATTCCAAATGTGTTAACTTGCAACTCCTTGACCCGCTAAGTGGACTCCCCAATCATGAAATCCTATTATTTTGGATTTCCTCAACCTTTGTCTCTTAGTAACACAAATTCCTTCTATGGAATTCAAAACTTGAGGTGAACTAGGAAATCTCAACCCAAACCCTTGAATTATAATTCCCCAATAACTAAAATCACCTCAACTGGGGTTGGTCAAGCCCATTAAACTATGGGTCAATTCTAACTAAGATTATGGAAGGATATACTAACTTAATATTTCCTTTAGGTATTTTATCCTTATATGTAAATTTCCATTTTATTATCTTTCTTATAGGCTTTTCAATATTATGTGGGACATAATTAAGTGATTAAACATGCCTAATATAATATTTACACCATATATAGTCATATTTTATTTCCATATTGCATGCTTGTTTAATTCATTAATAGTGTGATTGTGACAACAGACCCATAGTAAATAAATCATGAAACTGATAGAAATAAAATAAATGGAATTATCATGATCTCATTCTATTTTTTATTTTATCTAGTGGTTGATAAAATATCCCAATACCTAGGGTAGAAACACCTTCACCCTTTTTGGTTCGTCTGTCCAGCTTTCCACCTGTCGACCTTTGTATCTCTGTGGAATGGTTTTGCCTCGGATCCTAAATTGATCTAACTCCACTAGCTTGAGAGCTCCATCCATTACATATTCATTTATCTCACATTTAGGTGAGAGGTAAAATAGGGTTTTATATAAAATAAACCATGGTAACATTGGAAAAACATATTAATGAGGAGAAAGATCACATGCCAACAAATTTAATTTAAATAAATAAATTAAAAAAACCATCCACATACAAAGGTCCGAGTCTAGATCAAAATCATCCATGCATGAACCAATAATTAGTCATAAATAAGACTAGAATTATATTCTTTAATCATTCTTTTTTAAGATAAATCATGCTTGAATCAATAAATTATTATCTTTAATTAATCAATCCTATTATCTTCAAACCTTTTCTGAATTTTCATGGGATTTTCATCCATCATAATTATAAACAAATAAATTCATTTAAAAATATATATGTACGTAACTTTTACCTTGGAGGAAACCCAATGAAATCCATTTCATAACTACCCAATGGTTATAAATGAACATTACACAAATATTAATTTAAACACATATATATAAAGCACCTATCATGTGTTGTGCCCCTGATTAACGCCCGCACCATGGTATATGTCTCAAGGGTTTTTATAATATAATAATAAATTATAATAAATATACATAATTAGGATGATCACATGGAATTTAGTCCATACTACATGGTATGTACTATCGTTCACCATCCATCCAAAGTACATTCCCTAGGATACATCGTGTAGATGTACTTCGGAAATTGTTGGAGTTCCTGGCTTATCTAGTGGGCCACACGCCCTGTAGGATACACATTGCATGGTCTATAGCTGGGAAATCCTTATACAGGGTACACGGTCCAACCCTAACCTGAAGGGACTAAACATTGTGTCCAGTGGGCCACATAGTGTGTAATCTTGAAATGGTGTGCCACCTGTTCCTGGTCAACACACAAAGTCATAGGGACTTAGATAAACTCCACCACATGGCTTGGTTTGGTAGACCATTCATGATGCATTGAACATTGACTACATGGAATCTGTGGGAGAACACACACCGTGTGTTCTGGTGTTTTACAACTAGGAACCATTGGAACCTCAAGATGGGATCCTTTATTTTTATTTTAATTAAAATTAAAAGAAAAGATCATTTTTGTGAGGTGAATTAGAAATGAAAGAGGATGAAAAAATATCGAGATTCAGATTTATATAATGATTAACATGAATTAAAACATCTAAATTAATAAATTCGTAAAGCATACATAAAATACTAAATAATTATAATCAACGATATGACCCCTTTGATACCACTTCTAGGTTCAGTGCATAGTGTAAGCACGAATATGGGTGTAACCAAATATAATTTTATCATTGAAAATGATCAATCCAAGATATGTCATGATGATAAAAATGTCAAATCATCGGAATAAAATGAAAAATGAAAAGGAAACTAGGAAGTCAAAGAACCATAGATAAGATCATCGTATATTGATTATAATTAATTTAATTAAAAATACAAGAATTGCCTTCATGAAATTCTCTCTCTGTTGATGCTTCTAGTCATGGTGAAATGTGATCCATCATTTTGTCGCAGAATCCAAGTGCAGTCTTCCTATAGATGTGATCAAAATGTGATCCACATATCTCTGTATTACACCAAATGGATCTCCAGGTGCTAATATGGAAGAGCCTTCACTTTTGAAGTCCACCTTTGATCGCTTTGAGAGCCTCTTCCAAATCATTCTCTATAATCTAGTGGGGGAGGATCTCTCTCATAAATTGAGAGCATTCTTGTAGGAAAATAACAATCTTTTGGATTGAGAGCTTTCTCTAGATCTAATGTACCCAACTAGAGATAATGACTAGATCTCATGATAATAATTTGATTGGAATTTTTATTACTTAGAATAATAAAATAAATTAATTACCCAAATGCATTTATTCATTCCATTTAATTATTAGTAAGATCCCATGTCAAATATTATCATTTGACTATGATTATCATTTGAAATACACCTAGATAATTACAACAAATATTATTTAATTAAATAAATATTATTATTTCTCACAAATCCCCAGTAAAAAACTTCACGTTCTATATATTAATATACACGACATGCACTTTTTTTCTATTTTCGTTATTTCTTCCACTACACATATTAGACCTAGAATAGTTACTAATTTTTTTATATAAATATCACTGCATTATTTTCTAATAAACATATTTTTTCCCACAATATATTCTTTTGAATAACTAGTGTAGAACTAAATGTGATATGGAATCCTTGAATAATTAATAAACCATAATTGGGAATAATCCTTTTTCAACTTGTTAAATAAATATTTAACTGAGATACTGGGATACACTTAGTGTGTGTCCCTTTAGGAATCTTTATATGTTGAATTTAGAGGAGCCTTCTAAATGTACAAGGTCATCATATAGAAACATACCTATTCACCCATATAGAATGATGTTTACGCTGTAATGATGTGTTACCTCCTACGAACTCTTACCATGTAATGTAATCCCTTTGTCTCGATATCTCGAATCAAGTAGGTTGCATGCTAGTGTAATCAACCCATGTGCTTGATTACTCCTTCTTTGACCTCTCAAAATTGAACTTGGCCAATCCTCACCATGGTGATGGATTTATTTAGGCTATATAAATTCAATCAAAGGGACTTAGATATCAACTTCGGTTATGGAAGAGAAGGGAGAAATCCTTTCTCTCATTATCATTAAATTTAGTATTACTCAAGATTAACCCAACATATCCTACCTCACTGTGAACAGTTTTTTATCATAGTTTTCATCAATACATCTATGTTTGGGAGTTTTAATACCCATTAATAATAATATAAAATCATATAGACCAACACAAACGTCCGTAGATAAGAACATCCATTGAAATTATGAAATGTGGATTTCCTACATGCTGGTCTCGTTTTCATAATATTCTTTTGGACATTACTAAGGGAACACACCATGAGCTGGAGCCTCATAGTTTTATGAGTCATCACCTCTAATGGCCTATATTATTTGTGTCCCTAAAATAACATCATCCAACCATATAACATATATTCAAGAATAGTGTTATGGAACTTCTAGGTACTTATTATAGTAGGGATCTGCTATGTCCCTTTAGTGAAAAAAATATCCTTAGGAAATTCTAACATGCATTGCCACATAGAAGAGAAATAAATGTGTGATAAGGTATTTAATAATATTCAAATCTATTAATACAAGTTTATCATAACATACAAAGTAGTTGTTTCTAGGCCAATAAATCAAACAAAGATATCTTCCATGTTGCTTAAGGTCATGTGGTAAGTAAATATACCATTTATTTTAACATCATGCAGTAAGGATGAGGGTCACCCAACGTATAAGAAAATAAATATCTCATATAGGACAAACAATAGTGGTCTATGTGTCACTACATTTCCAATTATGGTAGGAATCAATACACACATAGTTCTTGGATGAATGTATTTCCTATGTGGATCAGACTCTCACATAGGGAGAGTGTTGTTTATTCTTCATTACACATAGATATGGCTTGTGTGTGGTAAATCATTGGAAATACAATGACTTCTGTGTAGTTTAGAAACATGTGGTGAGTACATGTCCCATTCAGTTCAACAAATAACGATAAGGATGGGGGTTTCTGTGAACTTTATCATCTTCTGTTGGGAAAAAATCCCTCAAGGTAAAATTGAAGCATTTTTGGGTTGATTGTGTTTGTTGACAAAGAAGGTTTCCATGGTGAATTGTAGATTTCCAGAGAAGTTGTTGAAAATACATGTTGACAAAGAAAAATGACAAAGGAATGGACGATCTGGAGGCAGTACAAAAGAGAAGTACATGGTGGTGCTGTTTTCCAGTGATTGTAAAATTTTTGGGGTCCAAAATTTGGAGGTTTGTGAGCATCGTGAAAATTGGATATTAATGAAGGTCATATTTTAATATGGAAAATGCATGTATTTTACGAAGAGAGGCTTCATGGTTTGTAATTTGTAAAGACCAAAAGAATGATGGTGGTGATTCTTTGCGATTACGACAAGCTTCGCAAACAACAGAGGTTGAAGTGCATCGCGGCGATGATGGGATTTGCGAGGGAGATTCATGGCAAAGGTGCAAAATAAAATTTCTGTGGTGCTTCGCGATATTGACAGAATTCTGGTGGAAACTTCAGAGATTCATGATAGGTGATGATGTGGCGCTGATTACGCACGAAAAGTCGAGGGTCGGTGGAATTGCCTATAAATAGGGGTTGAACCCCTCGAGAGATGTCGAGAGAGATTCCAAAGAAAATCATTTGCTCTCATTTCATGAAGGTGATTCGTGAAGATAGTGTTCTTCACGAAATAGAGGTGCCTCATGGTGGCTAACCTAGCTCCGCGAAAGGCAGTGCGCTTCACGAGGCTGCGTGCTCTAAGGAGTGTGCTTCACGAAGAGGCAGGAGCTCCGCGATGGTCTAAGCATTGCGAAGGCTTGAGCTTCGCGAGAGTACTTCGCAAGAGTGCTTCGTGAAAAGGAAGGAGCTTCATGAAGGCTTGTTTGAGCTTCAAAAAATTGGGAGCCTCGTGAAGTAAGGTGCTTTGTGAAGGTGTTTCCAAAGGTATTTTCCCAGTGATTTAGAGGGAAAGGGGTATTCATTAGTGGATGAAAGTTGGCCTTTAACAGAGAATCTATCAACAGTTGAGGATGCATGCTTTCAAGCAAATTAAGAGAACTATAGGTCTATAAACTGTGAGTGGATCCCTTCTAAGTGCAGTGAGCAAAGGAAGAGGCAGAAGGTAATCCTTTCTACCGGCAGTGAGCCAGTGAAAGAGAAACATGGAGTGACCCTTGGGAAAGTAGTGAGCTGACCCTAAACATTGTAAAGGCAATGAGCCTGGGCATAGAAGTGATCTACCCCAAACATTATTGGAAGTGAGCCTTAATGGATTTTTTACAGTGGCACATTGTCATTGTATGCTCCTTGGATGTAGCCCAGTGAGGGTGAGCCAAGTAAAAATCTCTGTGTCTGCCAGCTCACTTCCCTACATTGTATTTAAAGAATCATCATCAGCTAAAGAAGAAAATAAGTGGTCATAGTAGACACACAAGTGCAAACAAAGTGACCCTGGTAATAAAGAGGTCAAGATCCTATGGGGAAGGAAGAATTTTGAAGAAAATTATCCATACCATGATTCACCCCCCCCCCTCTCAGGGTATATAGGCCCCTATTGGTCCTAACATCTTCTTGTCAGGACTTATGACACTTGATGATAGTTATGAAAATTATGTATTGAGAAATATTTCATTTGTGGGGGGTGATACACTACCCATCCATTATTAATAGTGACTAATCTCCATTTTTATAGACCATATATATGATATAGGTTCCTTCTCATTTGAGTTCTATAAATGGAGGATTTTTTCTAGGTATCATTTAGGTTCTGATTGGAAACACCAATGATCCTAAGAGGAATGAACAAAGGTGAATATTTTTATTGAAGTCCCAAGAGATCTAATTTTGGCATAAATCAAGGTTGTGCAATGTATGAAACCTATTCTCATAGAGCCATTCCAATCTATCCATCTTAATTTTTGATTTCTCATCATCTTATAGTTTTTTATAAATGGATATTTTGACTGATGGTAGCTCGAATTCTATGGGTAACAATTCCTTTGTCTTGTACACAAATGAATATTTTGTTTCCTGTGTATAAGTACGCGTGGTGGTATAGTAGGACCATAAATAATGAAGGATATTTTTCATCCAAGATTTATTATCCTTATTCACCATCTTCTAGAGTATATTTGATAGAGTCTTATTGAAGGCCTATATCTGTCCATTTACAACTGACTGATAGAAGGATAAGTGTTTGGAATTTATGTTGGACCAATGGTAAACATTATTTAACTCTATAGAAAAGAATATGGTGTTATTGTCTATCAATATTGTTTTAGGGAATCCAAACCATGTGTTTATATTAGACATTATGAATTTCATTACATTCTTGGTCTATAATTCATTTAGGGGTATTACATTGGCCTATTTAGAGAAGAAGTTGTTAGCAGAAAGGATTCACTTTAATTGATTTGATATGGTTAGTGGATATGGTCCCAAAATAACCTTCCCTAATATAGAAAACATCCATGAATTATTATTTTTATATCAAAATTGTATGTGTTGATGGATGAAGTTAACATGGATCTAAAATAAATTACATTTTATAGTGAATTCCACACAGTATTGTATCACATTTTTCTAGAAATAACCCAACCTTCTGACATAGTGGGATAGCTTATTCTATGATTAATGATCACAATAGGAGCCTCCTTATACTTCTTCAATTATGGAAGGAATCTCTTTATTTTATATGAATCTGAGGATGATTCCATCAAAACATTGCTTATAGAAGGATTTATTCTCATTTAGACCATCTCATAGGGTACAATTTTCTTCTTGTTATAAAAAATGTTCCATTTTGGCTCAATTTGTTAGTAGAATCCCATTTTGGAGAAAAAATATTATCAAATTCATCCATCAAGGGGTGGATATTGGTTAATTATGCTTTGTGGAAGTGTTGAACTAGTTGATTTCTCCCATATCACAAAAAGTTATTGATGAGAACATTCTTCGGTGCATGATACCTATGACTGCTTCCTCCAGATCAAGGTCCACCATGACTGTGGGTGAATTAGCCAATGCGTTTGAAAATAAATTCTCTAATCATGTAATATTGTGCAATGTGGGCTCAAAATGAAATTCAACCATTAGTCCCCTAATATAGCTATTGAGGTCCAGTTCTTCCTTTTTTATTTCATAATCACTAATGATCATCTTTTTCACTATCTTGTAATCTATTTTGATGTCCAAGTAACCTGTTTTCAGTTGTAAGGATAATTCTAAGATAGTGATGAGGGCTTGTTATTCTTACTTGTTATTTTTGAATATTTCACATAGTGAGAAAGAGTAGGAAAAATTTTATTTGTATGGAGAAATACTTACAATCCCTATGCCGACCTGATTGAGTCTTTGGTTTTTTGGTATCTTGTCAATATGACTTTGGTAGGCACCATCAGAATAGATCTACCATGTATTGGAAGTGTCATGGTAATATAAAATATATTCATCTATAAACTCGGTGTCTACCAATTTTCTCTCTAGTGTGGGGATTTCTTCAAGGAAATCAGCCAGGGCATATCCTTTCATTTACATCTGTGACAGAAATCGAATATCATACTATTTCAGAATGACCTCCCATCAGGACAAATGCCTAGTCATCATGGGTCAGCCTAGGATTTACTTGAGAAGGTCAATACATGTTACCAAATGGACTATATGGTGCTACAAGTAATGCATTAGCTACTACACTACAAAGATGAGTGTGAGGTAGATCTATTCAACATCCGAGTATCGAGTCTCTGTACTTATCATCTTTTAGATGAGGTAGTAGAGACTGTTTTTCCTCCCCACATAGTTCTTCTATCCAAGGAGGCCACCCAGTGAGAATTCCATGGTGGCCACATATAAGATAAGGGGCATCTCTTTCACCAGTGGAATTAAGGTTGAACTATAGAAGGCTTTTTTGTAGTCCCTTTCACATTGATAAATGATTCTATTCTTCATTAGATTGGTGAGGGTGGGGAAAATTTATCATCCAAGTCAGTTATGAAGTTCCAAATATAAGAAAGGTTCCCCTGGATCCCCCTCAATTCATTGAGATTCTAAGGGAGAGACATTGATATAATAGCACCATTCTTTTCAGGGTCAACCATGATGCTATGGTAGTGAACAAAAAACAAAGGAACATTCGTAATATTACCCTAAAAGAAAATTTCTACTGATTCATCTCAATATTGTATAACCACACCCTGTTTAAGATTATTTCATGATTCATGAAGAGATCACATCATAATTGGAATTTAACAACCAATTCATTGACATAACATTCAACTTTACTTCCGAAGATGGGATTAATGATATGATACATATCACATTGATATGTATTGAAAATGTTATTTAACATAAATTGGATAATCTGATAGAAAAGATACTATATTGTTATATGAAGGAAGTGTTTTCCTCATCTTTAGGGACAATCTTTATCTGGTTGTACCATGAGTACCCATCCATGGAAGAGTGGGCTTGGAAGATAGAATTTGCATCGATCAAGGTTTTCTGATTGGTAATGAGAATATTTCATTTGGAAAATGTGAATTAAGGTACCTGAAATTGATGAAAAACATAATATTACCATTCACCTTCTTGGAAGGGATGAAGTTGACAAGCCATATTGGATATTGTACTTCTCAAACGAAGTTGGATTTGTTCAATTTGTCAACATCTACCTCTAAATTAGTGGAATCGGAGGGGTTCATCCTACTGGATGCATGCTGTATGCCTTAATTTCATTGAATAAGCTGATATGGTGCATAACCACATCTGATTTAGTCTTAAAATTTCTATATAATTCCTAGAGAACACATATCATTTTTTATTTTGAAATTGGTTGTAAATATCTTTCTCCTAGAGAGTCATGGAAACCCTAGTATGTGTAGATTGTGGGTCTTCTTATGTTCCCTAATTTACCTACCTAACCACATTAATTGTTGTGGAGACTCCTTCCTTGAATATAATAGGGTAATTTCTAAGTTCATCCTCCTCTTCTTCTATATTTGAGTCTATAGAGGAATTTCTAGATAAAATTAGAAACCTGGGGGAATCTCTGTCACTATCAAGGTGAGAGATTACATGATAAAATAAACTATCATCCCCTTCAGCTATATTTTTTGAAGAGATATTCTAGAGTTTATTGTCTTCTATACTGTTATTGAGGACAGATGGGTCTTGGATATCTGTGATCATTTATATTACCTCAAATAGATTTATTGGGAGCACATGATCATAATCTATCATACTCAGGGGATTATTAAGGTCCATCCCCAAGACGTTGGGGGTTGAAACCCCTATATCATCATTTAGAATTGGTTGTTTACCTTCCATTTTGTATAAGCCTAATACAACATATGTGGCTTTACATGATTCAGGGTGGATCAACTTGTAGTATACTGACCATTCCATCAATGGTGTATTTCAACTATTGAAGGAATGTTTAGGGTAACACCAAATCGCTATGGAGTCAGGGCCTTCTAAGTAGAACATTGTAACACCACGATATTTTATGAGATATATTATTTTTAATTTCTTTTATGTCTTCTATTATACTCTATACCAAGATTATCTTGTACTATATGCAACACCCTATTAGATTGCAATATACATAACACTATTCTAGGCTCGTGTTACACAAAATTTCAAGTTCGTTTTGTGGAAATTATTCTACGCAACATTAAGTATATATTTTGTTTAATGTATAAATGAAATAAGTTTTGATTATGTTATATGAAACACCAAATAGAGCTTTCACTACACGCATCCCTGACTTGGCTTCCATTACATGCAATCAAGACCTTCTTCGATAGCGTGTCTGGTACGAAATACCATGTTTCACTAAACGAGATAATATTATAATATTATTATGAACTAACCGTTATGAATAGTAATACCCACTTTTTGAAATTTTATAAATTTTATATGTCAAAATGGACTCCATTTTTAGATTCGAAATATCAAAATTAGCCTTGGGTGAATTTTTGGTATTTTTCTGAAAACTTTCAATTTATGATGAATAGTGAAAACACTAGGTTACTATTTAAAAACCGAATTTTTATTTAAATAATTATTTATTTTACTTAAATTTATTTTAGGTGAAAATTGATACATAATACCTATATATGTTCAATGTAATTCATTTGAGTCATTTTATAATAATTTTAGATATATAAAAATTTTATTGAACTTTTCACCGTCTTTTACCCACCTCCTAAGAGAATTTGAAAATTTACATAAAACCTAATTTTACCACTTCTGTGAGTGGAATTTCGAAAGTCCAAGAGACACGGTTAATATCAAGGAGTAAAATGTGGTTCAATAAGATAAAAATAATTTTTTGTGAATAGTAACTTTTTTACTTTTATTACCACGGTTAAAAGTAAATAGGGTAACTAAAGGTAAAAATGATATAATTATTTCCCTAACACATGTCCTAATTCTATTGGATAAGTGTAATTCGACCAAAAACAACCTTAGGAATAAAATATTACCCTTTAGGTCCACTTGGATTAGATTAGGATACTTATTATTATTTTATTTAAAGAATAGTTAAAATAGTTAAAATCAAAGTTTAATAACTAAAACATTTTTAATATATGGATATACAAAAGATAAACTCGACTATAATTTTCAATTACAAAGATAAAACAATTTAATACATAATGGTATTTTATTTATAATTTTTAGACATTATATAATTTAATTTATTTATGACACAATGATGATGCAGTAATTACCTTATTAATGAAATATTCACATAATTGATGTTATAAATACCCAAATAAATGTAATTTGAGACTTTTTAAGAATTAGAAAAATTTTATAAGTTAATATGACATGTTATTATTGATTAAATTAACGTTCTTCGAACTAATAATGATGTTATTATTTTCACAAAAATCAATATCCAAATAGTGTCAAAATTGACATAAAATAGTTTTTTTTAAATATTATATTATTAATTTTTATTATATTTATAAAAATCTATGGTTAGGCCTAATGACTTAGATAATTTTATATATATTAATAATTAACCACTTGGGGTTCATTTGTCTTGTCATAGTAAATTTATTAACCATATAGTGTAAGAAAACAAGAAGACACGATAAAAGTTAAATTATTTAACTTAGAATTAAATCTAAATGATAAAGTTACAATAGTAACCTAAACTTGTCTAAAACCTATTGGTTGAGATAATTTAAACCCATCCCCACTTTATCATCGAAATAAATCAATTTGGAGCTATTATAAACCGAATATGACTTTATATAAAATAATGATTTCAGTTATTCCAAAGGTGCCCCTCTCCTCCCTTATAAAAGGGAACCTCCTCCCTCTCCTCTTCACAATAATTTGAGCCTTAATGCTCGACCAATACCTAACCATTTCTCTTCTCCACTTCCCTAGAAACATTTTGGAGGTTCTGTTCTTCTCAAAAGACCAACTCTAGTTCCTTAAGAGGAAGCTTAAAAGAGGTGCGTCGAAGTAGAGGCAATCTTTTCTACCGATTCTTTGAAGTTTATTTCTTCTTCAACTTCTTCTTATTTATTTGTTTAATTTTAAATTAATACAATAAGTATCAATAATATACTAATATGATATTATAAATACGAAACAACCCCATCTCACCTTCTATCCATCCTACAGAAAACGAAATCACCGCGCGTGCATACGTACGGAATACCGTCTCCACGTCGTGGTGTAATCTGTTTTCCTCCACCACCTTATTTGGATGGGTATAATGGTGTAAAGAATAACTATATATGGTTATTATAACATCATACAGATTCTGAAATATTATATCATCCACTACAATTCAATTCAATAATTATGGGAATGATATCATCGCTCGTGCGTACGTACGGATTACCAGATCCATGACGCGATGAGATTCATTCTCCATGATAACCACTCAAGAATGATTATAAAGTATATATAATGAATAATAATGAAATTTATGACATAATGAATCTACTGGATTTATTTATACATATATATATATATATGTCATCTACTTACTTCCATTCATGTCAATAAGGAAAGGAAAACAGCGTTCATGCGTACGTACGACCTACCGTCTCCATGAACGATGAATTTCATTTCATTTATCTACCTATTATATATATATACTGAATATATATGATATATAAATCATTATTTAAATTCTTTATGTAAGTAAATAATTATATAAATAATAATAATATCAAGAACAACAAATCCAAACACGTATGATAAACAAAATGATTTTACCCAAAACGCTGTTTTAACATGGAATTTAAAAAAGAAAGGGTAATATAAAGTCATAATTGAACCATATATTATATAATAACAATGAATATGATTCTTTAATAATTCAATGACATTATTTAAATAATTGTACAGGTTTTTCGGATACGTATGAAGCATATCGGACCTAAGGTAAGGGATAACTATTCCAATCTCATTCTTATCCGAGATTGTTTATTCGTAAGTATTTACTGGGGTTATATTTTTCATCCATGTCCATAAAAAATGTTTTCCATAAAGAGTTCAATATTCTTCCATGTATTATTAAAGTCATGTTTACCCCTCTTTCACATTTAATTTGTGTTATGGATGGAATCCTTCTTTTGTTTACCATATGTTGTACTTTTTGACTTTTCCGTTAAAAGTATGAGGACAACGTTTTTTTAACTTATACGGCATGAACGGATTTTTACATTTTCATAAAACCTTATTTTCATGAAGCATAATCTACAAGATTTCATGACTATTTTCAACAAAATCCACTTCTTTTAAAATTTCATGTCATTTTTTGAAAAGAAAATGATTTTGAATAAGAAAGGATATTTTCCTCAAGAATTTATTTCAAGTGTTTTATCAAAACCATTTTCCATATAAGATGACATTATTTCATATGTGTATATTTCAAGAATAATGTCTCTATGATTTACATGGTTTCACTTCTCATATGATGAAATGATATCCATTTGTTTTATATGGATTATGTTATTATGGGATGATGTTTATGAAACCCGTTTTATTCTTTGGGTTATGATGAATTATTTATGTTTCTGTTGTGCCAAACGTAAGAATGATTTCATTATGAGATGGGTGGGACCTATATATCCCTTTAATGCATTGGGTAAAGATTTATATCTCTTGATATAGACATGGATGGAATGCTAAGTTAATCTGGTTCAGTGTTACAGGACTGAAACATGTAGTGAACTTGATTCAAAAAAGGGACATTGTCCACTATGATGGTCTTGGCAGCAATGCCTTGGCTACTATGGAAATCATATCATGTGATTAATGGTTTTCACAATTAAATTTTTTATTCCCATGCTATTCTATCATGATTAATGTTACTTTATGACCTATGGTTTACGTAAATCCATGATTTATTTCACAACTCAAGATTTTGATGTGTAAACTTTATGTTCATGTTTTGAAGTTCAAATGTATATGGTTTGTTTTATTTTCCCCATGCATACCCTTATTGATCATTTTATATCACCCTTTATATTTTTTCTTTTCCTCAGGAGATAAAGAATGGTTTAGGTAAGAAAACAAAAGGGGAAGATCTTTATGGGAGATATTGAAGTCCTTCACCATGATTAGAAGATTATGTTCCAAGTTTCCAAAGACACTGAACTATTACAGTCCTTGTGTGTTTGTTTTTGTTATGTATTAAGTATTTCGAAAAATTAATATAATGTCTATGTACATCAAGTTTGGGGTCTCTACAGTTGGTATCATAGGAAAGGTTTAGTCATCCTTTGGAAACTAGGATGCGAGAACTTTAGTGAGATCCGTAGAGATATTTCTAAGGTATGTCTAGGGATGTCCCTAAGGGTAAGTATAAGTATAGTTTATAGTACTAGAATTACAGTAATGATATTAGAATTAATCCTAATATGTTAGATATTTAAGGTAATCCCCCTTTATTATGTTTTTTCCCTAGCATGTTTTTTTGCCTCTCAGACTATTCTTTTTGGGTTTTAGATGATGGCAGGAACCCGAAGGAACCGTGTTGATCAATGTAATGCACAATGCAATGATTTTTCTCCTAAAAAAACCAATGTTACAGAAGATGGAGTGAAAAATATTATTGCTATACTTTCACAAGCTATGAATCATTCTGGACTTCCAAATGAGCATAAAAGGGAACAATATTCCATTGAGTCATTCATGAGGCAACGTCCACCTTCATTCAGTGGGTCTTCTGATCCACTTGTTGCTGAACAATGGATCAGTACCATTGAAAAGATATTTTCCATACATCACTATTTGGAACATGAAAAATTCATTCTGGCTATTTACTGTTTAGAAGGTGAAGCAGATCAACAGTGGACTCTAATTAAGAAGATGAGTCCCCTAGAGGAAATAGAATCCATGGAATAGGATGAGTTCAAGAAAATATTTTTCAATAAGTACATCCCTAATATTCTTCTAATAAATATGGAAAAGGATTTCCTTGAGCTTAATAAAAAGGATTATGAATCTGTTGGTATATACGAAGTGAATTTCACAAGGCTTGCAAGGTATGCATCTGGCTTTATCATCCAACCTGAAAATAAAGTTGATCGATTCTTCAGTGGCTTAAAACCAAGTCTTCAAAGGGCATTAACTATAATAGACATCAGTAGCTATGAATAAATTGTGTGTTGTGCTATCAAGGTAGAAATGGAAGTTGGTGTTACATATCCATCTCGTGGTTTTGAAAAGAAACGAAAGATGGATTTCAAGGGGAAATCACATAATAATGGTGAAAAGAAGATGAATGTTTCATTATGCTCAAAGTGTGGAAGGAATCATGGTGGAGAATGTATTAAAGGGACTAGAAAATTCTTTAATTGTGGAAAAGAAGGTCATCAAGAAGCTGAGTGTCGAAGTAATGGAAAAAGGATTTCTAATGATGTGAATAAGGAAAATACTATAGAGAACACACCACCAACACTTCAATGCTTCAAGTTCATGGAAATGGGGAATTATGCTAATCAATTCTCTAATCCAAGGGTTAATGATGATCAATGTGAGAAACTTATTAATGAAAAGGATAAAGGGAAGTCACATGTGATAACTATTTGTGATGTTGAGTATGATAATGATTTGTGTATTGATTAAGTGTTTATGTAATGGGATTTCAAAATAATATCATGTAATCTCAATTATGGTATCGTGGAATTTTTGAATATCTATTTATTCGTTTTCATTAATTATATGGTACCGGTAACCATGAAATGTGATTGAAATATTTTCGGAAAGAAGATGATATACGCATAATGAAGAGATAAAGAGAAAATGAAATGAGCTCATGACTGATATCATGGTTTGATTATATAGAAATTTTGGGATTTTGGTTTGTGAAAAGAGTTAACTTTTGACAGCATTCATGTTTTCACTATGGTTCAATGGGTATTCATTTTTTTTCATGATAATACATTATTAAGGTATTCATATGTTTGGAATGTGACCAACAAGATATATCGTATGATATATGGGAGATAAATGATGGTATTCACATTCTCGGTAGATGAAATTTCTAGTAATTATTTTCTTTATACTATGAGCTTGGACAGAAGTATTTTAGATAATCCTAAAGATTGGAATATATTATGTTGGACATAAGTTAGTATTTTTTAATGATAAAAAATTTTCCGATATTATTGATGTGATGTTATAATATCATAGTTTGAGAAAAAGGACAACCTGCAGGATGAGCGACAACCCGTCACGTCGGACAAGGCTGTGGGAATCGAACCCACAACCGAAGTATGCTAGGCCTTTATCGCCTACCAATGGCTTACAGGAAGTCCCTAGTTAGTATAAACTAGTTTTATTATATTAAGCGGTATGATATATGAAGTATAAGTCCATTTCAGGAACCATATATGATTAATATCACTATAGATGGGCTTATGTATATTTAATAACTTTTGTTATACTTTTGTTTGAGATAGATGGAATAACCTATCATTCTATCGCATGATCTGCTAACACTTCACGGAAGACAAGTTCAACTTATTTTCTTTAAGAGATGAAGTGGAAATTGTTCACGGAATAAACAATATTAATACTGTACCAAAATCAAGTAAGTATTTCTTTTAATTCAACAATTCTTCATCTTCATGGAAATGATCTTGAAAACAAAAAAAAATGTTTTCCTAGTGTCATTATATCCGATGAATTAGATAGTACCTTAAATCATCACAAATTTATAGCTTTGTGATTGATGGATTTTTCATAGCCATGTTTTCTACAACTCTCCATCAGAACTTGATGGTTAGATTTCTCTTCCACATCCATATTTTCACCTATGTTGTCCTATGTGGAAACCCAGTGCTGGGTTACTTTGGGTGACAATTATGATTCTAACTTCCCTTTTTAAAATGAAGTTTTAGTATTCCTTTTTACGATGTGGGTTTCTATAAAATAAACTATCATGTAGTATAACATTTATAATCCCGACGAATTTTGAGGGAGAAATTCATTTTAAGGGGGGTAGAATGTAACACCCAGAGATTATATGATATATTTTTTTTTAATTTCTTTGATTTCTTATATTATACACTACACCAAGATTATCTTGTACTATACGCAGCACTGTATTATCTTGCAGTATACGCAACACTATTCTTGGCTCGTGTTACACACAATTTCAAGTTTGTTTTGTGGAAATTATTCTACACAACATTAATTATAGATTTTGTTTAATGTATAAATGAAATAAGTTTTGATTATGTTATACGCAACACCAAACAGAGATTTCACTACACACAGCCCTGACGTGGCATGAATTACATGCAATCAAGACCTTCTTTGATTGCGTGTGTAGTACACAATACCATGTTTCATTAAACGAGATATTATTATAATATTATTTTGATCTAGCCATTATGAATAGTAATACCCACTTTTTGAAATTCTATAAATTTTATCTTTCAAAATGGACTTCATTTTTGGATTCGGAATATCAAAATTAGTCTAGGGTGATTTTATTGTATTTTTATAAAAACTTACAATTTTTAATGAAGAGGGAAAACAGTGTGTTACTATTTAAAAACCAACTTTTTATTTAAATAATTATTGATTTCATTTAAATTGTTTTTGGTCAAAATTGATATATAATACCTATATAAGTTCAATTTAATTCATTTGATTCATTTTATAATAATTTTAGATATATAAAAATTTTATTGAACGTTTCACCGTATTTTACCCACCTCCTATAAGAATTTGAAAATTTACATTAAACATAATTTTACCACTTCTGTGAGTGGAATTTAAAAAATCTGAGAGACCCTGTTAATATCAAGGAGTAAAATATGGTTCAATAAGATAAAAATAATTTTTGGTGAATAGTAACTTTTTACTTTTATTTACCACGGTTACAAGTTTATAAGGTAATTAAGGGTTAAAATGATATTATTATTACCCTAACACATTTCCTAATACTATTGGATAAGTGAAATTCGACCAAAAAAACCTTAGGAATAAAATATTACCCTTTATGTCCACTTGGATTAGATTAGGACACTTATTATTATTTTATTTAAAGAAGAGTTAAAATAGTTAAAATCAAAGTTTAATAACTAAAACATTTTTAATATAGGGTAATAAATAAGATAAATTCAACTATAAATATTCATTAGAAAGATAAAAAGATTTCCTAACTAATGGTATTTTATTTATAATTATTGGACATTAAATAATTTATTTTATTTATAACACAATGATGATGCAGTAATTACCTTATTAATGAAATATTAACATAATTGATGTTATAAATACCACAATAAATGTAATTTGAGACTTTTTATAAACTAAAATAATTTTCTAGGTTAATATGCCATGTTAGTATTGATTAAATTTACTTTTTTCAAACTAATCGTTTTTTTATTATTTCACAAAAATCAATTACCAAATATTGTCCAAATTGACATAAAATAGTTTTTAAAACAAATATTATATTATTAATTGTAATTATATTCCTAAAATTCTACGGTTCTACCAAATTACTTAGATAAGTGTATATATATTAGTAATTAACCACTTGGGGTTTGTTTGGATTGTTATAGTAAGTTTATTAACCATATAGTGTAAGAAAATAAGAAGACACGGTAAAAGTTAAATTATTTAACGTAGAGTTAAATCTAAATGATAAGGTTAAACTAGTAACCTAAACTTGACTAAAACATGTTAGTTGATAGGATTTAGACCCATACCGACTTTAGATTCTAAATAAATCAAGTTAGATCTATTATAAACCGAATATGAATTTATTATAAAATAATATTTTATGTTTTTCCAAAGGTGCCCCTCTCCTCCATTATAAAGGGGAACCTACTCCCTCTCCTCTTCAAAACAATTTGAGCCTTAATACTCGGCCAAAGCCTGCCCATGTCTCTTCTACACTTCCATAGAAACATTCTTGAGGTTCTGGTCCTCTCAAAATACCAACTCTAGTCCCTTAATTGGAATCTTAAATGAGGTGCGTCGAAGAAGAGGTAATCTCTTCTACCGATTATTTCAAGTTTCATTCTTCTTCAACTTATTCTTCTTTAGTTGTTTAATTTTAAATTAATAGAACATTTATAAATAATATACTGATATGATATCATAAATATGAAACAACCCCATTTCACCTTCTATCCATCCTACGGAAAATGAAATCATCGCGTGTGCTTACCTACAGAATACCGTCTCCACCCCGCGGTGTAATCTATTTTCTACCACCACCTTACTTGGATGGGTATAATGGTGTAAAGAATAACTATATATGGTTATTATAACATCATACTAATTCTGAAATATTTTAGCATCCACTCCAATTTCATTCAATAATTATTGGAACGATATCATCGCCCGTGCATACGTACAGATTACCGTCTCCACGACGCGATTAGATTCATTCTCCATGATAACCATTAAAGAATGATTATAAAGTATATATAATGAATAATAATGAAATATATGACATTATTAAGCAACTAGATTTATGTATATATATATATGTCATCTACTTACTTCCATTCAAGTAAATAAGGAAATGAAAATAGCGTTCTTTCGTACGTACGACCTACCGTCTCCATGAACGGTGTATTTAATTTCATTTATATATCTATTATATATACATATATACTGAATATATATGATATATAAATCATTATTTACATTCGGAAATTAAGTAAATCATGATATAAGTAATAATAATATCAATAATAACAAGTCCAAACACGTATGATAAATAAAATGATTTTAGCCAAAATGATGGTTTAACATGGAATTTACAAAAGAACGAGTAATATAATGTCATAAGTGAACCATATATGATATAATAACAATTAATATGATTCTATAATAAGTAAATGACATTATTTAAATCATTATACATGACTTTTGGATACATATGAGGCATATCGGACCTAAGGTAAGGGATAACTATTCCAATCTTGTTCTTATCTGAGATTGTTTATTCGTAAGTATTTACTTGGGTTATATTTTTCATCCATGTCCATAAAAAATGTTTTTTCATAAAGATTTTAATATTCTTCCATGTATTTTTAAAGTCATGTTTACCCCTCTTATACATTTACTTTGTGTTATGGAAGGAATCTTTCTTTTTTTTACCATATGTGGTACTTTTTTACTTTTCCGTTAAAAGTATGAGGACAATGTTTTTTTAACTTATACGGCATGAAAGGATTTATATAGTTTCATAACACCATATTTTCATGAATCATACTCTACATGATTTCATTACTATTTTCAACAAAATCCTCTTCTTTTAAAATTGCATGTCATTTTGTGAAAAAAATGATTTTGAATAAGAAAGGATATTTTCCTCAAGGATTTATTCCAAGTGTTTTATCAAAACCATTTTCCATATAAGATGAAAATATTTAATATGTGTATATTTTAAGAATAATTCCTCTATTATTTACATGGTTTCACTTCTCTTATGATGAAATGATATCCATTTTTATATGGATTATGTTATTATGGGATGATGTTTATGAAACCCTTTTTATTCTTTGGGTTATGATGAATGATTTATGTTTATGTTGTGCCACACGTAAGAATGATTTTATTATGAGATGGGTGGGACCTATATATCCCTCCGATGCATTGGGTAAATATTTATATCTCTTGAGATAGACATGTCTGGAACGCTAAGTTAATCTGGTTCAGTGTTATAGGACTGAAACATGGAGTGAACTCTATTCAGAAAAGGACTTTGTCCACTATGATGGTTTTGGCAGTAATGTCTTGGCTACTATGGAAATCATATCATGTGATTAATGGTTTTCCACAGTTATAATTTTTATTCCCTTGATATTTTATCATGATTAATGTTACTTTATGACCTATGCCTTACGTACATCCAAGATTTATTTAACAACTCATGATTTTGATGTGTAAACTTTATGTTCGTGTTTTGAAGATCAAATGTATATGATTTGTTTTATTTCCTCCATGCATACCCTTACTGATCATTTTATATCACCCTTGATATGTTTTCTTTTTCCCCAGGAGATAAAGAAAGGTTTTATGTAAGAAAAAAAAGGGGAAGATCTTTATGGGAGATGTTGAAGATCTTTCACCACGATTAGAAGATTATGTTCTGAGATTCCAAAGACAATAAACTATTATGGTCCTTGTGTGTTTTTTTTATGTATTAAGTATTCCAAAAAATTAATATAATGTCCATGTACCTCATGTTTTTGGACTCTACAAATATTATACGATATTTCTTTTGGGATAACCATAAACATAGATTTAGATTTGAGATCTCCAAGATAAGTTTTGTTTTTGATCTTACTAAGAGGTCTTTTCTCACACTTATATAACCCTTGAATGGTTATATTTGGAGGAAAAAATCCCATTTACTATACCCCGATAATAATAGGGTTAAAATACGGATTAGGGTGATCATAGAACCATTTATAGATATGGACCATTAGATTTCAACATTGTTGAGTCTACCCAAAACATATAGGGGATTGATGTGTTCCTTTATGAACACTTTCAGATCTTGCTTTATGAAAGAGATTGCAACATAACATTCTACGTGCATGGTCTCTCATAGATATACCTTAGCTGCATCGACTTCTACCTTTATTTCTTGAGGGACCTAGAGGGATTCAATAAGATCCTCCCTAAGTCTTATGAAATATTGATTGCATCTGGGATCGAGAATTTTTCTTGGAAAATCACTATCTATTTCAATTTTTTTTATTTTTGTGCCAGAGGTTAGTGCTTATCAATGTGGGGTTTCTCTTTGTTATGTGTCTCCAGATCCATTAAATTTAAGGTATATGGTCTTGGTTTTTTTACATAGGTTGAGGGATAATTTTCATCCAGTGGAACAGGTCACGCTAGCCTTCCCTGTTGTCTACGATGAATAGATAATCGCACCCCCACTAGGTGGTCATACAAGATGACTAGGAATGTGAGACTTTTGGAGGGTTGCGAGATACCTTTATGTATATGTTTGGCTTTAAGGATTTCTTTCCTCTGAGTCTTGGTTTCATATATTTATTCTATGGGGACATGACCAAGATAGTTGGTCTAACCATGCCTGAGTTGTCCCATGTATCCTCAGTTCCTGCTCATGTGGCCTCATGTTCCCCAGTTAGGTGTAGGAAAGTCATACTCAGAGGCACAATCATAATTGTAGAAGGGGTCCTACATGTGTATTAAATTTAATGAACCACATAATATCTCTTCATTAGAACATGGTTATATTTTGTGGGGAGGGGCCCATGCTTCAAATGTTATAAGGAAGAAGTGTACAAGAGCCAGATCTTGCGTCGAAGATGAAAATGAAACTCCATGTTTTTCTTCTTTATAAGTCTGACATTAAAATCCACATTAGGGAGAAATATCTGATGTCACCTACCAAGGTGGAATAGTAGTCATGGGTATAAAAATTTGTGCTTTCATGGTAGCATGATCTCGATCAAATGTATTTTGAGTCATCTATTTTTTGATCTTCAACCTTTTATCATCTGAAACTTTCTATCAATCAAATTATTCTTATGACTGGGATATGGTTATAAAGGTCACCTTCTCTAGTGAGTTATCCAACATCAAATTTCAGTAATCGAACTTTCCTGGGAATAAGTACTTAAAGATGAAAAAATATTTGATGTTATTACCTATTCTCATATGAAAAGGGAAGTAGTCAAGAGGATCGGTGAGGTTGACATCGTTGGGATTCCTGGGATGTGGTAGCTTTAGTAGGTTATTTTCCATGGTTACTAAGAAATAATTGAGGTCTTGTTCCTCTAAGAAGGTTTATTGTTTACTCATACATTCCTTAAATATTTAGTGGCCCTGATCTCTTATGGATTTTAGATGAGGGTGATTTTATGCTTTTATCCACTTGATAGAAGGCACTTTGTGGTTTGGGACAAGCCTAGGTGTTTGAATGGGTACATGTATTGATTTGAAGGTAACATTGGAAGATTCATCTCTATTAATCATTTTTTCCTATGTCGAGGTAATGAGTTGATATTTCGCTCAGGTTCACTGAAGGCAATCATACAGATATTGATCCATTTTGGAGAACCCATAATACCCGCATGGATAATTCTTTAGGATCATAGGGGTCTTCAACTCATCCCAAATATTTTAAGCACAAAGTTCTATAAATTAATCCTATGAGAGAGGGATGCTGAGTGAATAGGTTAAGCCTTTCCATATGGATATAATGTTAGAAACCCTATCATTCTCATGTTTCTTCCAGTTATTTAGTTTGAAAATTTTCATCTTCCATAGTGTTGAGCTCAATTGGTAAAGGAATTGATAATGAATGTATTTCCATACATCAATGAATCTGATAAGAAAATATTGTACCAAATGATGGTTTGTCCTATTTGATTCTATAAAAAACACCTTAGCATAGTTTTGTCTTGCTAACTTCGAGTACCCATCATCGAGACAAATCAGGATACGAAGTGTTTGAGATGTTGTTAAGTGTCTCCTAGAACATCAATGGGGTAGAAGGGCGGATTTATAAAATGGTTTAGAGGCAAAGTGTCATCCACCAATTCAAAATATGACTTATTCTTGGGATGCACAGGTGCGTGTTGCCCTTATTTTGATTATAATTGAGTTCCAAGGGACAATATGACATTGATAAATTCTAGAGATACTACTTTTTGAGGCACCATTCATCTATAGGGACTGCGTTTGTCTTGGCTAGGTGGCCTTATTTTCATCTCTCGTTGATTCTCCATTCATGCGAAGACTGAATGATTACCCTAGCTAGGGATGGGCGGTCACCATAATGGATGTATGTCAAGATAATTTTCAACATCCTCATTTATTTAGACTAGATGCATGGATCTAGAACAAGTATGATTATCAAATTACACTCTTATAGTTGGATAAACCCTATGTGGAATATTATTAATCTCTTCATAAAGATGATAAATGATGGAAGTATTTACCTTAATTATCTCCTCATTGAGTTGAATTAGAGATTGTTTCTCACTCTCACATCATGTAAATTTTTCTTCTATGGAATGGTTTTAGGTTATTTTGGATGGTGATTAGGATATAACCACACCTTTCCTTTTATCTTTGGCTGTTTTCCAATACAGAGGTTATAGCTTGATATTTAGAGGTTTCAAATTATAGAACCTACTTTTATTCATAGTTCATGTAGCCTTGGTTGGTGCATCGAAATCACCTTCTTTTGGAGGTAGTTTTTTATGTGTTATGACCTTGTGGATTTGTGTCTTGATCCACATTATCTGTCATGTTGAAAATGAAAATATTTATAGAGGTGTACCATGCAATGGTGTTTGTCCCATTTCTTTCAACGCGACAAGATGATTCTTCAATTCATGAATTAGGGTTATTTCTCAAACAATTTACCATATTGGGAAATTTTGGATTTCAAACGCAATGGGGTTTTATTTCCTTCATCATATGTTCTTCCCATATTTTTTGATGAGTAATTACATTGAGTTTGTTTCGGATTATGATTTCCAAATGGGCCCCATATAGTAGAGGTTTGTTATATGGTAGGAGGAATTGATGGTATGTGGTCAAATGATATATACCTCCCAAAATATAGAGGGATTATTCCCTCTAATGTGATGATGATGACGATGATGATGAAAATGACCACAGACCTGTGAGTTGGGAACTATTTTGAGCCACAATTGGCATTGATTGATCATGTTATTTATAATTCAATGACTCTATTTGGGGATTTGGGGACTCTCGAGACAAACATTATGATATAAATGTCCCCAGAACAGTGGGATAGGTTTGATCAAGAATCATCATCGATTTTCGCCGGACCCCCTCAGGGATAATGAATTTGGTGATGGTGATTTATGTATAAATTCCCATAGCCCATTGGGTTGGGGTTTATTTGCAGTTGCTGGTGAGTTTTCTTAAAATATCTCAATAATTGACGATATGAGGGGTGGTGGTGGTGTTAGATATTATTCCTGTCTAGTGGGATAAGTTATCTCCTGGAAGACTACTATAACAACTTCTACTATGAACTACTTGACATGGCCTAACTATACTCGTATATTATCTAGGTGGTAGCCCATGGTATGATTACGTTTCCAAGAGAAGTTTTTGAGTTTAATGATACTTTGGGATCCATGTTTATGCATTCCCATTTACTTTAAGGTCTTAGTTCAAATCATATTGGACTTCCCTCTTCTTCCTTTCGTGATGTCTTGGCACAATTGAAATGAATGGATTCTATTTTAGTGACCAACTGGCCGAGCTTTACTTGGTCCCTTGATGTTTTTGGAGGCTATAACAGTGAGGGATTTATTATGTGATGGTTTCTACTATTACAGGGGTCTTGTGAAGTATAATGATCCATATATTCCCCATCCCCAAATACATATGAATGATGTGTCTTTTGAGATCAACTCCTAAAGAGTTGTGACGCAATGGAGGCAAGCGTGTTGTAGATTTGTGCAATGATTTCCATTTTTTGGATGTCAATCTATGAAGATAAAAGCCAAGTATAGTTAATAATATAGTTTTTTGAGGGATTGAAGGTGACCCTCATATCATGGATAAGGGATGTGTCTAGCCTTCAATTGAAAATGAGTTTCCAACATGTGTTTACATAGATAAGGCATGTACTTCTTCTCTAGGTCATCCGGGAACACATAGGTAGAATTTGAAAGAGGAAAAAATGGTGGGGAGGTTTATTCTGGATAAATGTGAATATATATATATATATCAATGTCTTATTCATCTTCATTAGACATACACACCTCCAACCGATATCCCCATAGAAGATGATTTTTGGTGTTGCCTTTTGAATGGAGTGTATTGTTGATGGAAGTTGATGGGAAACTATCTATGGCTGACCCAAATCTTTTGAGAAACTCTGAATATTATATTGTATGATTTTTTAACACCTCTCTATATGAAGGTGACTTGGAAAGGAGAGGATTTCCTTATCCGTGTGTGATATCACCATGGGGAGGTTGACCATGACAGATGTTAAGGGTAGAGTCCCTACGATCGTTATATACACTACCACAAGGAGGAATATCATGGTAATGATCACATTATATTTTGTCTGAATAGATCATGGGTCATTGGGTTGATGAGAATGTGTCTCAAACAACCTAATGGTAACATGCATTGAGAATATTGAAAATATTAATCTCTTTCTAAGTCATGGCTAGAATATGTTGACCTAACATTTGAGACTGTGTCGGGATATGATACTATTGTATGACAGTTTCTAGACCATGCTAATGAACCCTTATGTTGATGAGAATGTGTCTCAGACATCCTCAAGGACACTAGCATTGAGTATAATGAGAATATGAATATCCTTCTACACTGTGGCTGGAATATACCGACCTACATTTTGAGACTGCGTAGAGGTATGGTCCCATTGTGTGAAAGTGTTCAGACCTTCTTGATAACTGTCTAAAGCTATAGAAAGATGATAATACCACTACAAAGAGGACTTAATATTACAATGATATTATTCATTATTGGAATGAATATGATCCTTCCCCAAGGCATGTTCCATTCTCACATAGTGAATCTCAGTTAGAATAGTGATATGAGCCCGATCCTGAGTAGTTGAAATATGTCATCCAATTTTATTGACAATGATATAAGTATGTCCCATGGAACACGATTCTCTCACTTGGTGAAAACTGATTTGAGTAGGAATATGATCCTAGATTGAATATGAATTCCTTGATGAAAAATTAGAACAAACCTCAAAAATGGGAGAAGTGATGTGATCCTCCTTCTATAGAGCCTTAGAAGGATGCTAATGAAGCCATTCATTGGATGTAGGGATATGAGCCCGAATTCTGTGATCTTCAAGAATATAATAGGAAGATTCACTAATTAAAATATGAACTTATCCTGAGGAATGTTCCATATTCTCTTGGTGATCCCCAACTAGAACAAGGATATTATCCCAATCCCAGGCCCTTGGAGTATGCCCCTAGTCTTCTTTGATCGGAATATGAGCCTATCCCATGGAATTTACCCTCCCATTTTGTTAACCTCGACTAGAATAAGGGTATGAGCCTAATCTTGGGCCTTTAGAATATGCCTCTGTAGTATTTTAAGAGGAATGTTCCCCTATCTTAAGGCATGTGTTTCTCTCACATGGTGATCCCAAGTTGAAATTGGAATATGAGCCTAGTCCGATGGATTGTCCATTACCGAAATATATCAGTAATCATTTTGAATGATAGAAAGAATGTGATATTAATATGGATCAACCATTTTCATAATGATCATAGTGTTGAGATTCGATGAATGTAGGTATACGAATATGCACATGCCCTTGAATTTGTACCGGTGTTTGAATATTTTGGTGGACAGGTTCATCTATTCTCTAGATATAATGTCAATTAAAAAAGTTTTCACAGGAATTCAAGCCTACAAATTTTATATCTCCACTATATACTATAATATATATTTTATTGAAGTAGTAATATGATCCCTCTACTATCCTCATTGTGCTTCCGAAATATGCCACTTGTATTTATGAATGGGGGTAACAAGATGCACCTTACACATTCATACAACAGAAATATGCTTACATACTTGTTCTGATTGAGCAGGGATATGATCCTACTCACTAGAAACCATCATAATAACCCAATATGATTCATCATAGGAAGTGGAGATATAATCCCACACATGGTTATCAAGAGACATAAATTCCTGGAGTGTCTTCATTGTTACCTGTGAATGGGTAGTAGAGGTGGTAGTTGTCATGTGGTACTCTTAGTATGTGACTGAAGGGTACAAATGGGATAGTTCATGATATGGTGCTAGAAATAATTTATCCTTAGTGGTAACTAAACCATAAGGGATCCATAGTTAACTCCCTTTTCCTCCTTCTCCAGATAGTGAAGTTGGTGGTTGTTGCAATCTGAGGATAAGCACCCAAATTTGTTGGCTATGGTTATGAGTGACCCTATATTTACTACAACTTTCTTTAGATGATTAAGACTCAATGGTTTCAATTATTAATGACCCTCATGGGTATCCTCAAGGTTTGAAATCGTACCATGTAAATGGTACTCCCAAACCATTGCATTATCCACATTTCATTGAAGATGTTAGGTGGGTGTGGTCATTCAGAGGCACGCGAGTGTTGTAGTTGCATTTTATTTTTCAGAATGGTCACTGGATGAAGAAATTATCTCATATCATGGTGTTATTGATGAGGGTAGTCATTGTAGTCATGAAGACAACAAGTAACAAGGTCTTTGATTAGTACATCATCATGGGCATGATATGTGCTCAATCATATATACATGGGTAACACAATTTCACTTTAATTCTCGATCTGTCTATTCTGCATGTATAGACATACTAAAATAAAGATAGACTGATTTAAAAAGAATCTAGGTTATAGAGGATAAACTGTAAGATTTATGTCCGGAATTTCTACATTTGAGTAGGATATGCATGAAAAATGGCCTGAAACATGTTCAACCAGTCATTCAATTTTTTTGAGAGATTCACATTGGCTTCACCATTTTTGTTTCAATGGAAAGGATGAAAACCAAAAGGTTTGTTCATTTTTCAATGACAGTTAATTTTGTTTATGGTAAGTTAAATGTGATGCACAATCATTTACGTCAGCTTTACCATTTTTTTTCTTAATAAAAACATGATACCGTTCCCACATCCACAAATAGGTACATACCTACTTTCCAAAGGTAGATGGTCCGTTGGGGTTTTAAAACCAATGGTACTTAGGAACTAACAATTTTTGAGAGTATGGGAGGTCGATATCATCACACACTTTATGGGGGTTTAATTTTTTCATAATTTCAGACCATCTTATAGAGTTATGATATATTCATGAATATATTCCTCATCTCGATACAGAACCATTTTCCCTAAAAAATGAACATAGGTTAAACATATTTCCAATCCTGATAAAGAATTGGTTACCCTCACAAAAAGACCACATGCTAAATATATTTTATATATGAAGGGGGATATTTCATTGAATCCATATGTATGTATCTTTAGTTCTTCATACATATCCCTTAATTGGTAGATGAATATATTTTTAAGGTGTATAGTCTAGTGATTCTGAAATTTCTACTATATAGGGTGGTGTTTAATATTTCAAGGATAGGATTGATCCATTATGAGGTATCCTAAATATGAAATTTGTATGAGGAATCAAAACCCAAATAGTTTTTTAAAACAATTCATGTTAATATCATGTTTAAAGGATATATGTGTGGGTACTGAAGCACTGGGTATTTGATCATGAGTCTTACGGATATGTCTGATGTATCCTAGTTATTGTAGGAATCCTAGTTATCATAATTCAATCACACCATTTGGATTAGACCTAAGGTGGATATCGTCAAATGGAGAAAGTTGAATCTGGACCATCATAGTGGATTAGACACTAAGGTTTCCCTAGCTAGTGGAGATTCATTATGCGAATGATATGACCATTGGAAATCCCTAAGAGAAAGTGAACCATTATTTGATATAGAAACACAGGATGTAAATTAGTCAGTCTCACTACATATAGGTGTTGGAATTATTTATTTGAACTTACCTTCTTATATTTAATATGAAGCATCGGCCTTAGGAAGGGATCTTATGTATCATGGTTATAGCAGGAATCAGATTCATTATAGTTATGTTCAGTTCTCAGTTTTTTTATGCTTCTAGAAGAATAATCAGCCCATGGGATTGATTGGGTCCTCATAGATAACTTCTTAATAACATAGATGGAATTATACTAAGGTAAGTGTATATTTGAGATCAGTCCTTGGAAAAGAATCCTACATATCCGGATTATAGTATGAACCATAGTTCTTTTTGTTTAGTTGATTCAGATCTTACACACAGAGGTTTCCCTCCTATTTGGGATGTATAATATTATGCTTCTGATCAGGGATTATGTACTAAGGCAACCCTTTGTAAAGAATATGATCATTATAACTCCCTAAGCCCATGTGATCTATGTTCAGTGTTGGAGACAAGGGATTGAAAACGACTAGTCTCACATCAGGTAGATATAGGACTTATTTACTGGGACATCCCTTTGGATTTCTTATTTAGAGCTCATGCCTTGGGATGGTGCCCTATGTATCCTGGTTATAACATAAATCAGAGTCATTATAGTTCAATTAATTGTGGATTACACAGTGAGGTTGAACTTATATATACAAATAGTTTTGGAATTAGAACTAGAAATCTATAATGAAACACACAAACACACAAATACATAAATTTGAAGAGAATTTAACCCCAGACCACCCTAACACCCCATAGGGACCTTTTCCACTCGAATAAGACCCCAGGAAAAGGTTTCCATTATATATAGCCTCAAAATGATTATCAAGTCCAGTGATACCCTCTTTGCTTAGCCTACTTGTATAAATTGGACTACTTGATTGTCTACCAGACATGTATTTATTATTTGACTGACATGTTGAGGGATATATAGACATGCCTAATTCTATTGAAAAAATGTCCAAATATAATCTCATGATCAAGTACAAATTTTTAGGGAGACATCACAAGACATGTATTGTTGATCCTAGATGCCATCATGCAATCTCTGTTGACAATATTGATGGAATCAAATGATCTAGATGACTTTCCCTAATGTCATTATGAAAGCGGACTAACATGATTTCTGGGTATTGAAAGAGTTAGTGTAACATGTCTAGATGGTTCTTTATGTCTTGGCTGACTTGTCCAGGTGTTAGCAAGAATGAAATCTGGAATTTCTAGAGGACATCACAAGATCATATTGGCTTTTTCAGAGGAGGGCATGAGATTTAGCTGGATTTTATGGAGGACGTCTCATGATTTGGCTGGCTTGTTTTGAGGAAATCATGAGATCCAATTGGCATGTACTAATTCCATCATGAGACTTAAAATTACATGCATTGGTTCCATCATATGAATTGGGATACCTGGATAGAGTGAATAATTAGGTATGGATAGTCAGCCAAGAGGGTTTCAAGAGACTTGGGGGGAATGATCGTTGGGCATTGTGTGAGTTTTGATGATATTTTCCGAGGACTTAAAATTATCCAAATAGTATACTGAAGGAGTGTCACAAAATTTTGGTGACATGTCCTGCTGTCGTCGCACGAATTGGGTGGTTCATGTGGAGTGCATGACGATTAGCGTATATATTCTTCACATGTGTATCTCATCTTTTTATTGCTTTTTCAATCATTTTATGGAATATGATTTAGATTTATTTACTTTTTAGCTTTTTAAATATCATATGTCTAATCAGGTTTGTGAAGTTTACATTGAGTGATTTATGAGCGATCATGTTAAGTGTCTATGCATGTCGCATGATTTAATAATTTTTTTCCCAAACATTACCTAATAGAAAACCTTTCCAATCATGAGATCGTCCACCCTAAGAAATATCCTATGTTTACTAGGTGAACCGGTGCAAGGGATTTGATTTCATGTATTTCATGAGATCCTACTATAGGTCATTATGACAGTGTAACATGTTTTTTAGCGATCACAAGATCATCTCATCGGAGCCTCAATTATTAGATTATAGCCAATTAATGAGGTACTTCCTAATCAGGTGGGAATTTCAAGGGTCTTCCATATTTTTAGGCTGACATATCTAGTTTTATTTGAGAGATCAGGATGCTTGTTGATAGTATTTCCCATGGATATCGATTAATTTTCTAAGACATTCCTCAAGAAAATGGTGGTTTTTCAGGGGGCCTTCGTGTGATGTGGGTGACATGTCTTGTAGGCTAATTTAGAACAATAAAAACATATCTCCGGGGATTTTTTGGCATTTTGCGACAGCATGGGTAAATCGTAAGATATTTACATCCATAAGAGGCTCCCTCATTTCCTACTATTATTTACTTTGTTTATTCATCAATGGCTTTGGGATCTTGGGACCCTTTATGAGTTTTATTGATGATTATCAATCTCTTCATTGATGATGCATTTCATGACCAAAAATGGGTCTTATGGTGATGCATAAAAATTTAATGACCAACCCTTCTATTTTCTAATATAGATGAAGGGGGAGAGGGATCGCTGGGACATGTATTAAGATCTTTGTGTAGTGAGTGTGACATGATATTGGGCTCTCGCCGGGTGAGGCAGACATGCTGTCATGGGATTGTGATGTCTTGCAAACTGAATGGGGCACATTACATGGTGTTTATGACTAAAATTGGATCCCACCTTTCCCCTCTTTTATTTAATTGTTTATTTAACAAGGACCCGGGTTCTTTTACTTTTTATCGAGTGTACTCCCACTATCAGTGATGCGTTGTGTGGCCAACAAAGAGTCTTTTGACGATGCACAAGAATTTCCTAGACAACCCCTTCTTTTTGTCAATATTGCTGGTGTGGGGTGGGGGGGGGGGTGCAATACCAACTTAACATGTCCAAGAAACTTTTCATGGTGAGGGTGACATGTTAACGGGATCTTAAAAAAATACATATATATCACTAGGTGCTTATGTGGTGTCTTGTGACCTTCCTTGGCACATCATGTGATATTTACTACCATAAGAGGATTCCACCTTTTGGATATTTTCCTCCTTAGTTTACATGGAATGTTGGATGGTTTGTTAAGTATCTAGTGGTTGACATGTCATGTGACTTGGGGGAGATCATCTGGCTACCACTGTGTGATCAATAAGGGTCATGGATGTTTTAACGAGAGTAGAAGGATTCAGAAAAATGGGTTCTATGAGATCTACCATAGGTTATATGCTATAAATGGATCCTTTACCTGACCTTCCTAAAGGTATCATGATTGCATTTATTTTGGAGGTTCACATGATCCATTTTATTTTGGAAACCTTCTTATTCCTTTTCTTTTTGAAGGAAATAATACCCATATTTAGGAATTTCTTCCCCTATGGATTTTCTGAAGCTCATTTGGCAGATATCAAAAGAATGAAAAATCATATCCTTTATTACACTCTTATAAGTACACGTTAGTGAAGGAAAATATCCTTTATTTAAAAGTATATTAATTGATTAATTAATTAATTAATTAATTAAATATATCTAAAATATATATAATTATGTTTAAAAGGGAAAATACTATAATTAGTTATATTTATATTTTTATGAAAAATACAAATCAGTTATAAATAATATAAAACTTATAAATTTAAATTAATAAAAACTAAAAAAGAAATTATATAAAATTTATAAATATGAATAAATATTAATTTTAATTAAAATTAAATTTTACCATATTTATATTCAAGTATATATTGTTAGTAATATTAAATATAATAATATTAGTAATCATATTTTAGAATAATATATATACATATATATTAGAAATATTTATTATAAATATAATTAAAAATATATTTAATCATGATGGTTTTACCATGGATTTGGGAACCCAAACCCATATCCAAAATTTATTAAAATTGATTAAACTAACAAGACAAAGAAATGGAAAATGAATTTCAAAAAATCATGAAATTCCCATAGTAGAGAAATAAAGAGATAAAATCTTGTTTCTTCTTCTAGAACCCAAGGTTCTTGGATATCGACCTCCACCCTTTGGATGTCGACCACTCTAACAAGATTAAATCCTTTGTGGTAGCATGATATCATCATTTTATGATGATTCATATGAGTCCACTAGAATGAAGCAGTTCTTGTCTATCCAAGAAAATCAAAAAAATCCATCTATATATTATATTGGTAGATATCTCCAATAAATATTTATGAATTGTTTTTACTATTTGGTACTACCTATATCCAAAAATTTATGGTAAAATTTTGGTGAAGGTAACATCAATATTTGGATAAAAATATTTTCCATTTACTCTTTATGACCTTATGGGGGCCTCACCATTATATTCCTCTAGAGTATTTTTGATAATATTTTCCCTTGTTGTTTTAGATTCCAAGACTGAGGAATTTCCAAAAGTGTCACAAAAGGTCTTCATGAGGTCAAAAAATTGAGATGGATAATTATATTATACATTTTATATTTATTTTGTTGTTGTAATGATTAGCTTCTCAACATTGAAACCATTCCCTGGTCAAAGAAACAAATAGGAATGGGGAAAATTCCATCATTAGATGGTATAGATCCATCAAAAATAGCAGTTAAGATGAGATCCATCAAAATTTTAGAAGGAATGAAATAAGGGAAGAAAGGTTTTTCTGTACTAGCATTCAAACTATCCACTATCCTCCATTTAGGTTGAAAATTTTCAGTAGATTTCATACTTGTAAGATTCACTCCCAGACCATCGAGGAAACCATATGGAGACACAACTAGTGACACAAGAATATACTTGTATGAAGGTAGAGCCTTATTACGCTAGATTTGTGATATTACATTATCATAAATATCAAACCCATTATTTTCATCATTAAAAGGGACTAGAAAAACACATTCGGCATATCCCTATTCCATAAATTTAGACCACGATATTCCCTTCTCCTACACTTTTGGAATTACTTTTACTATTCCTACATCATAAAATGTCATCACTCATTTCCATTTATCCTTAGAGGAAAACTAAATTATACCAATTATAGTCTCTAATTCAGATCTAGAGACAATAGAAGGAGTGGAAGAAAAGACATCCATGCATGTAAAAATCCTATAATTTTTATAATTTATCCACCTACAAGTAGATAAATCATTCCATTTCATGTTTTAGAAATAACCTAAATCTATTTGTGAAACTTCTCCTTAACATGTGAAATAAATTGGCAACCAATTTCAAATAAAGGCAATTTCTAATACTTAATGGATAAATCAAAGTTCAAATATGAAGTGGACATGACAACATTTTTTATGATCATTGATTTGATATCCAAATCCTCCAAAAGACACAAAAAATATTAATATATTTATTATTATGTAGTTTTCTAGAGTTGGAGAAGACATCCAATTATCAAGGAAATTAAAAAAATCTCTATGAATTCCATAAATTGTTATTTAAACCATAAATATGAAAGTAAAGTTCATCCTTCAAATTATGAATTGTGAAGGGGTTGAAATTTGGACCCTAATACTAAATACAGACCATAGATGGTTTGAGAGAGATCAGACCAATCCCCTAGGCATTCTTATTCTATTTTTCTAAGGGGAACACAATGTGAAAATGGCAATGCTCGATGGGAATACACTTCTAGCCTCAGAAGACCCAAAAAATGGATAGTTGTCACTCTATATCCTAGATTTCGCATGTTTTTTATCCCATATTTAAATAAATTCATGCAAAAACCATGAATTAATAAATTTCGAAATTTTCAACAATTAAATGATAGTTATCATGAATGTGAGTTGACTTACCTGATATAAATATTCTCTCCAAAACACTATATTTTCCTAAACTGAATATGTTTTATATATAGACCATTTCAGATATTTAATAAGAGAAGGAAGAAGCCTCTGGATCTTATGAATCCACATTCTCTATAGGATTTAAGAGTTCCCCTCTAGCCAGATTAAAAACTTCAATGTCCCTGGGAAATGAAATTTCACCCTAGAACCAGGGACCACGACTATAATTTCTATGGAGAGCACTCTAAAGCCCCATATATCTCTCCCCAAAAAATATATAAATAGAGTTCTAAGAGAGTAGTGAAATTTGAGTAATTTCAACATTTTAATCATTTTATTTGAAACATAATTATATATAATTACATATTAAGAAATATAAATAATAGATATATAATTAAAAATATATTTTCAGTACTATGAAAGTAGTGAATGATGTGTAATTTCATCATTATAACAAATTTAATTAATTATAAATATAGTATAATTATGTATACAAATAAAATTATTATAATCATTATTATAAAAATATTATTGAAATGTTAATTTATTTATTTTAAAATCATATCAATTAATAATTTTTATTATAAAAAAACTTAAAATATTGTTTTCAATAAATATATTAAATTAAAAAAATTGCTTCTGAATGGAAACCATAACATTTTTACGCTCTCGTACAAATATATTAATTAATTAATCAATTAAATAATTATATATATAATATATATTATTTCATTTAAAATTAAATTTTTTTTAATTTTTTTATTTATTATTTTAATTTTAAAAAAATATCAATTAGAAATATTTTCAAATTTATAAATATTAAATATTTATAAATATATTTTATTTAAAAAGGAAATTTAAATTTAAAAGTACTATATTTATAATCATATAGATAAACATAATAAATTAAAAATTAAATAATATTTAGCAGTTGGGGGATTATGTGAGAGGTAAAGTCACCCCTAATTTTACATTAAACAGGGGTTCAAATATGATCAAACTTTTAAGGGGAGATTTATTTGACCATTTTAAGCATAAAAAAGTAGCCCATGATATTTGCAAGAACAAAGTGGCTATAGATATGTATGTGGAAAGGTGATAGAATGAGACCAATTTAAAGGTGTTGGGTTAAGAGAGAGGTGGTACGACACAGTTACACATTGACGTTGATGGCTGGGTGGCACGAAAGAGTGAAGGGTGCATTTGAACCCATCAACCCCCCCCCCTTATTGACTCAGATTTCTTATGTCGGATAGATAGGTTCCACCCATATCATGATCGAGGGAATAAATACATAATTTTTGTTGGAAGGGGTGATATGGTGTTCTAATTAGCGACACAAGCTAGTTTTGTGATCAGGAAGAGGACACAGTGTGACTAGCAAGCAACATAACCTTGAAACAAGCATGTATCATTAGTTGGGTATTTCAAAAAAAGAAATGTGTGTGTGTTGGTTCTTAATAACTGTCCCTCTACTTAGATAAATTTATGATGTGTTATAGATGGATGACTTACCACTGCATGATGGAGGCCAACACAGTGTGATCGTGGTCACATGAGGGTGGTTTGATCTAAATACATGTGACAACATGTGAGTCTAGGAATCTCATGTGTGCCTTCATGTCATTTTCTTCTATCCCATTTAGGAAACAATCTATTGGGAATTTATACATCAATATCATGGGATTTTAGACTACTAAAATGTTAAAAAAAATATATCCTTGGTTTGTATTACAATGCCTTTGGGGTGAGGATTGACCCACTGGAATGTCTGGTTACATCTATATTTGTGGTTTATAATCACTTCTTCTAAATATAAATTATTTTAGAAAAATAATATATACATATATTATAAATATAAATAAAAATATATTTATACTGATGGGAGAGCTATGCAAGGAGGGTAATTGTTTCATTATAATCATGAAATTTAATTGTAATTATAATATCATTTGATATAATTATTAATTATTGATAATAATTAAAATATAATTAAAAGATTAATTAATTTACTGAAAATAGTTTCATAAACTAATAATAATTTTAAAAAAATAGTTAAATAAAAAACTAAAAACAGTAATACATTAATGAAACAATGATCAAATGTAATTAATATGTAGACATTCATATATCTGTGATTCTATCCCATTAGTGAGAGCTCCCTCCTAGGTTTACATGGGATTTGGATTTTTTTTGGATTCCTATGTTTGGTCGATCTATAGTGGTATAATTGATCTTGTGTTTTTTGTGGTTCTCCATCCTTGGCTACTCCTGGGTTTTCCCTATGGTTGGTTATGTTTTTTATGAGCTTCATTTTATGGTTATAGATCAGTACCCATCATTCAATAATCCAAATCTATTGTTCTACCTTATAAGTTAGGAAATGTTGACTAATATATTTAATTGATGGAATAGTAAACCATTTAAAGAAAAATAGAGAGTAGTGATTGTGGAAAAAAATATAAAGAAATATTCTGGTTGAACTATATATCCCTTATCACCATCAGAAAATTCATCATTAATCGGTACTTTAATATGAGCACCTAAATAAACATGTTTCAAAATATATGACACCTTGAATATGGTATATCCATTAGATAAATTGATGTGGGGTGATTTATTTTTGAATTATTTAATGAATAGGGTAACGAAAAGGTTCTTAGTGAGAGGTCATGGTTCTTCGATAATCAAATCATATTAATGGGTTGTCTGAGATAAGGAATGGAAATCCATAAAATCATCCTTTCAAAAACCACATTATGAATTTGACTAATTGGAACCCCCTTTTGTGGGTGATTAGAATGTATCATGAATGATATTGGGGTGAAATTGGATTTTTTTGAATGGGACCATTGAAAACCTATACACTAGGGGTATCGGTGTAGATTAGGGTATTGATCAACAAGAATTAGCTACTCATGGGTTCTATTTTTCTTTCCATGGACGATTCCAACTTCTGGATTTATTTTGAGTGTGATGATAATTTATCTTTCTACTTTTTCTATATATTACTTAGGAATATAAACACATAATAAATTACGAATAAAATGGATAAATATGGAAACATGTTCCTATATTACAGGTCTTGGATGTGTATAAAAAAACTGGGGGACTTTTTTTATTCAAGAGAAAGAAAAATAGAAGGATATATAATGAATCTTCAAGGCTCTAAATTCACTATCAAAACCTGAAAATAATAAAATCATCAAGTTATTTATAGCTTTATTCCCGATGAGGAAATGAGTCTACGCTCACTTGGAAGACATGGAGTTTCATGCACCCGAAGGTGGTAACTGTGGTACTAGGAATATTGATGGAATGTAGGACGATCCTCCCAGCTGTATAGTTATTCTACCTCCACAACAACATTCATCATATGAGGTAAACTCTAAACCCCAAGAACCTAACTAAAAACACATATTCTTTGACCCCCATGGATCAGACTAGTATTCATATCCTTGATAAACCCCTGTAATACTCATTTCAATGAAAGGACACCAGTGTACCTTATTATCTGACTCCAATTAATAATGAATGTAAATATGGAGGCTAATATGGTTTAATAGTTTTTATTTTATTGATAGGGGAATTAGTGGCTCTAACTTACTCTTAGAGAGTCCCATGGTTAAATAATGATAGTAAAAAATGTTTCAAACTGGTGGATGATGGGCCATTTCTCAAATTTTATGAGGTGGGGATAGATTTATCATGGATCAACAATCCCAATGAAAATCCTAAGTTGGAACTTTCATGGGCTTGGAAACCCATGACCAGTTCAAATACTATAGCACATGTGTGATAGAAGTCTCCCAAATATAGGTTTCCTTTCCAAACCCATATTAGAATGTAAGAAAATGGGTGGCATCACAAATGATATGGGATTCCATGGCTGCTTCCAGGTTTTTATCTAGGTCCACATGGGTGGTATTTTTTTTTCTTTTGAGGGTTGATGTGGATTTCAAGGTTGATTAATTCTCATTGAATCACATATATTCTTCAACCGTGTTGCAAGACACCCTGAACCAGTCATTCATTAGTTTCTATTGTTGGACCTCCTAGAGGAAAAATGCAAGTCATTGCAGTTGATGAAATATTTATACGAGAGATTCCCTAGACCCCTACTCTTTGGTGGGGATTTTAATGAAATTATATTTCAGAATGAGAAACAAGGGGTAAAAAAAGGCTTACACCACTATGATTGATTTAACTTAGGCGACTCAGATGGAAAAACTTTCTAACCTTAGATACATAGACAATCCTTTAACATGGTTTAGAGGGAATAAATATAATACCCTCATCAAAAAACATCTAGACATATTCCTTGGTTTAGTTGAATGGAATAAAATTTTCAAAAAAAATTAAGCCTCTCACTTATATCCATTAAAATCAGACCATTTTCTTATCCTTATTGATATTTATCATGGTTATAGTAAAACAAAAAAGGAGAGACTCTTAAAATTTTACATTTTTTGGATTAGGATAAAGAATATGGGGAGGTGGTATCCACAATATGGAAGATGTGATATCTTGATACGAGAGGAAATATTCAATAGGTGACCCATGTTGAGAAGATAGAGATATAGCAAGTTTCACCAATCTGATAATCTTTTCTATGTGATTGAGAGGATACTAAACATTATTCATTCTTGTACCCCTTCAATACAATATTGGAGGCCTTGAAGTGGAACTGGATATTATACTATGGATTAAAGAAGGATAATAATATTTAAATGCCCGTGAAAATTCTATCAAATAAGATGATTCTGATACCTTCTACGTCCACCAAAAGGATTCATATCAACATCAGAAGAGATCCATTTTTATCCTTAATAAATTTTAAGGTACGTTTGTGACTATTGAATTAGGGATTCGTGATATTATCAAAATGTTTCTCCACAATAAGTAGGGGTTAGGGAAACAATGATATTTTTTAAGGTGGAATATTTTATTGAACTTGTGGTTATAGAAACATTTAACAATCATCCAACTCTGGACTTCTCGAATGATTAGATTTTAAGGGCTCTAAAGTAGATAACTTCTACCAATGTGCTAGGGATGGATGGGTTTTGTGATCTCTTTTTTAAAATATGTTGGCATATCTTTAGACCAGATATTTCAAGCCTCCTAAAATTAATTTTTTTAGGGAAGGTAATTTTTTTCCTCTTAATGAAACAATTATCAACTTTATTTAAAAATCAAAAAATGCATCTTGGTTTAAAAAATCAGTCCCATTAGCTTATATGACGTTATATAAAAAAATTTTTTCAATTAATCTTGCTAACTACCTGAAAATTTGGTTACCTCCTATAGTATTTTAAAACCAATGTACCATCATACCTATAAAGCACATTCCTAATAAATCCATGAACGATCATTGATATCTTCAATCTATGAAAACATGTTCAGTTGTGATAAGAGGAATCATAGATTTAAAAAACATCCTGAAAAAATATTTATTACATAGTGGAGTGGCCTTTCCTTCCACTCATTTTGGAAAATAGTGGGTTTCTTTTGTAAATGGATTAAGGTATTCAAGAAGGGTGTATTAACTATTTCTCATAGAATCAAAATTATTGGTGTCCTATTTCAAATATTCGCCCCTTATAGAGGACTTCACCGAGTGGATCCTCTCTCCCATTTCCTCTCTATCATGGTTGTTGAAGTTTTCTATAATAATATTTCAGTGGCAGTGAAGGATAATTTTATTCATGGGGTGATGGTGTGCCAAAAAATTTCCACCCATCCCTCCAATTTGTATTTCATATTATAGCCGTCATTTTTCATGGTCCACCCTTAACGAATGAGGTTCTATTTGTAACATAGTATTCAATTATGAGGCGGAATCTGGGTAGTCAGTTGACAAAGATAAATATAAAATCTACTTTATATTAGGATTCACATATTGAAATATGGATTATCTTAACAAGGCCTTTAGTATTTAGGTGGTCAGAAAGAACAACAAATATCTTGGGGTCCCCATGATCATTTATATCTTTAAAAAAGTGGTATTTAATTTTTTTTTGAAAGAGTGGAAAAAATTTTGGGCTGGAAATTCAAAATGATTTTAAACTAAGGTTTGTAAACTATGATCAAGGCAGCGACACTGTCAATCCTGAGATACACCATTTCCCTATACAATATATCAGTCTTGGTGGTGGAACATATTAATTCTCGCATCACCAATTTCTATAGGGGACATAATAATTGAAAAAATAAAATTAGATAGTTGTCTTGGAACAATATTTCTACCCCTAAAGAGAGTAGGGAAATGAGATTATGGGAATTAATTCAATGATTACCTATTAGACAAGCATGTGTGGTGACTATTACTTTATCCTAGTTCCCTTTTTGGCTAGATCCTCCATAAAAAATACTTCCCCAACTTAGAATTATATGGATCCACATTGGGCCCTACCTATGTAACCTAAGGAAAAGATTATGAGGGCTATAGAATTCTATTTATTAAGGGACCAGTTAGGCAATTTTTGATGTAGATTTTCTTATCATTTGGAAGGAACATTGGATTGTGTATGATGATATGTTAACAAAAACTTCATTGAAAATTAATTTTTTTAAAGAAGTGACATTTTTTCACTCTTTAAAATGGTCTATACAAAGGGTGGTGACCAAAAAAATGAATCACAATTCAATAAAAGAGATAGAAAGATTGTCTTTAGAATCCCATGTGTGATGGACATGTAATAATATAGGTTTTTTTGTAGAAAAGAAAACCTGGGTCGATATTCTAGGAATTCAGGCGATAGGATGGTACAGAAGAAACATAATATGGAGAGTGAGGTGACATAGAAAATATTTTTGTGTTTGGGAGTCCATCCAAAAAATTTGGTTGCTCTGGTGGAAGATCTATGTGGGAATCCTCTTATAAAAGGGATGACTCCCATATTTCCATTCAAGGTATGATTTCCTATTCCCTTTCTGCATAGATTCATAAGAAACTACTCTACATGTAATTACCCAATTGCATGGGTCCAGGACTATGTGGAAGATGTGAAAATATAATATAGATCATGTAGTGGATATGGATTCTAGACTGGAATAGATTCAAATCTTGTGATCTTCCTCCCATACCTTGGAGAATGTAGCTTCATTTTTCACCACATAATGGTTTATCTAGGTTAGGAAAAAATGATTTAATATTTAACCAGAGATCCAGACCACCTTCATTGTTAGTTGAGAGGGATACTTCATGGTTAGATACATTGAAAGATTAGGAAATTCAACATTATAAAACCATATTTCAAACAATAATAATCACTTGTAAATGAAGATTAATATAAATTAATGTACCTATCACTATAAATTAATTTTAAAATTGTACTATAAAATTTTATTGTAAATTTATGATAAAAATTTTTATTTAAAATTTCCACATAAATCCCAAGCAAAAATATTCACAGAATATTTATACTTTAATTTTCCATGAATAAAACTCTAAAAAATTCAGATAAAAATTTACAATGAAAATTCTCAATTAAAATTAAAATTCCATTATATTAATACATAACTAATAATTTTAAATTTTCATTTTAAATTTTCGTGGTATTTTGTATTAGAAACTTTTATTATATATTTTCAATGAAAATTTATCACACAAATTTTCAATTAAATATTAAATGAAAATTTCCATTTATATTTTCTATGCACTATGTTTGCGTGTTTAAATATGTGTGTTTATATTTCAAAGAAAATAAAATATATTCTATGTGAAAACTTTTAGTGGAATGATTTAATGTATACATACATGTAAAAATATAAACTTACATACATAAATTGAACATATATACATATATAGTAACTTAAGTATATAAATACATACATTCAAAAATTTATATTGTAGATTAGTAATGAAAATTTACATTGAGAATTTCCCATGATAACTTTTAATGGGTATTTCCATAGTAAATTTATACTGAAAATTTTGATGGAAAATTTCTCATGTATATTTACTACACAATATGAACAATAGAAAGTTTTCATTAAAAATCGCACATGCGTGCACACACAGATATTAATATACACCATAAGATTAAATTTTACATTTCTAGTACACGTATAATGGAAATGTATACTGAAAATTTACCAAAAAAGTACATCCTGAAGGTAATGTTATGACCATTTATTAAAATAAAAGAAAAATTCATGGGGAGATGGGAAGGTTCAAACAACGGGATTTTCCCTCATCTGTCAAGAAAAGAGTTACAGGTCATAATAGGACATTTCATTTCCATAATCATAATCATAAACAGTTTCCTACTTAGATTGTGTCTTAAACTGGTTGAATATATTAAGAATATTTGTATTGACCCTGTCCATCAACATAAAGGATCGGGTAGACACTGTCCAGGGTGTGTTAGAATAGTCCATGTTTGGCCTTCTCTTCGAAGGAGCAAGAATAAATTCCTCACAATCAGTCTCATTCCCTTTTGGAGTTAGAGTGAATCCTTAAAAGAGGAATGACCACCACTATTTTTTCCTTTAGGGGGTTCTGAACACCTATCCCTTCTACATCAAAGATGATACCCCACATATCAGTTATTCTAGAAGAATTTAAAATTTTATGGACTTGCTGATAAAAATCAACATACTGATGCCAATCACCCTCTAAGTTACTCTGATAGATGTGAACAAAATGACTGGAATCACCACCTAGATTAGAAATAGATGTACCCACCTACACATTAACATCTACTATAGGAGTAATATCATCAAAGGTAAGAAACATCATGCATTGATTCCCCACTTGATACTATGCAAAACTATCCTCTAAGGAACATGTATGTGTCCGGAAATCATCTGAATTTTTTATTTCTTTCTACATACCATCATCACCCAAGTCGAGAGAAGATGTGTCTTTCTGCAAATTTTTGTTCAAGATAGAACTTGTACCTATCTGTTGCACCATCATGACTTGATGTGAACCTTCCTTAGGGCTAGCATTCATGATATGATTAGGGATGACCCTGAAAACAAAAATATCAGGACCATACCGTATCACTGAGGAGGAGTCTTGTCCCTTCAGAGTATCAACCCAAACTCCATACATATGTTTCTTCCCAAATACATTCTTATTAGAATAATTCTCCACATCACCCTGCCATGTATTCCCAATCATCTTCATCTTACAAGATGTCTCCAGATGCCCTTGTAATGAAAAAAGGAAAAAATAACATTTTTACTGCAAGTTTTATTAACATGACCAATTCACTTGTAGTCGAAGAAAAACATATCAAATAACATTTTATGGCATGTTTTATTATTAAAATTATAAGATATATACAGTTTTGACATTCTAATGTGACTATATTGACAGCTAAATATGTATTTTAAATTTGATCTAACAATTTTCAGTGGAAATTTCCATCAGAAATTTCTAGTGCATATTTACTTTTTTAAAATTATTATATATTTTTTAATATTATTTTATTATTTTATTTATCCTTAATATTAATTTTTTATAATAATATTTTTTTAATTATCATTTTTCAATTGTTTGTTAAAATGGTTTATATGATGGGTGATAGGTTATTCTTATCCAATTGTTTCAAATAAAAAGATCTAATTTTTAAAAATCATTTTAATCCAAAAAACATTTCTACTACCACACCATGTTTTAGCAAGGGGTCATCCTGTAACACCCCGAAATTTTATGAAAAATGTTCTTTTTAATTTCACTAATGTCTTGTGTTGTACGCTACACCAAAAGGAGCTTTCACAACAGACATCCTTGACTTGCCTTGTATTACACGCAATCACGACGTTCCTCGATAGCGTGTGTAGTACGCAATACCGAGTTTCACTAAACATCGATATGCTATTAAAATATTATTAAAACTAGCCGTTATGAATAGTAATAACCACTTTTTAAAATTTTAGAAATTTTATCTCTCAAAATGAACTTCATTTTTGGATTCGGAGTATCGAATTTAGCCTAAGGTGAAATTTTGGTACTTTTCGGATAACTTTCATATTCTGATGAATAGTGAAAATTACTAAATTTTAATTAAAAAAAACTTTTTTAATCGAAATAATTAATAGTGATAAATTATTAATTTTAGTGGTTTTGAAGTATATTTAGAATATATTTTTACATTTCAATTCAATTTTGGTCATTGGATGTAATTTCACATTTACACCAGACATAAACAAGTGTTAATCTTTTGATAGTTATTATCTCTTAAAAACACGCTATTTGTTGTGACAGCGGAAATTAATTATAAAATTAATTAATGCAACTTATATGTTGGGAATTTTGTAAAATAGAAATCATTTTTGAATTCGGAATATCAATTATAGCTTAGGGTGAAATTTTGGCATTTTTCTGAAAAACTTCAATTTTTGATGAATAGTGAAACTACTAAGTGGTAGTTAAAAAAATTATTTTTTTTTCATAAATCTTAATTTTACCGCTTCTGTGAATGGAATTTCAAAAATCCGAGAGACACAGTTGATGCCATTATGTAAAATGTGGTTCAATGAGATGAAAATAATTTTTGGTGAATATTAACTTTTTACTTTTAGTTACCACGGTTAAAAGTAAATAGGGTAATTAAGGGTAAAAATGATATTAATATTACCCTAACACTTGTCCTAATACTATTGGACAAGTTTATCTCGACCAAAAGCAACCTTAAGTGGAAAATATTATCATTTAGGCCCACTTGGATTTGATTAGGACATTTATTATTATTTAATTCAAAGAAGTGTTAAAAGAGTTAAAATCAAAGTTTTTTTACTAAAACATTTTTAATATAGGGTTATACATAATATAATTTCGACTATAAATATTAATTAGAAAGCTAAAAAGCTTTCCTACATAATGGTAGTTTATTTGTAATTTTTATAAATTAAATAATTTAATTTATTTATGACACAACGATGATGCAGTAATTACCTTTTTAATAAAATATTAACATAATTGATGTTATAAATGCCCAAATAAATGTAATTTGAGACTTTTTATAACATACAATAATTTTCTAGGTTAATATGACATGTAATTGTTGATATAAGTAACTTGTTTCGAACTTATCATTCTGCTAGAAATTTCATAAAAATCATGAACCAAATAGTGTCAAAATTGACATAAATTAGTTTTTTAAAAAAATATTATATTATTAATTGTTATTTAATTCCTAAAAATCTAAGGTTCGGAAAAATGACTTAGATAAGGATATATATATTAATAATAAACAACTTGGGGTTCTTTTGGCTTCATATAGTAAGTTTATTAACCATATAGTGTAAGAAAACAAAAATACATTGCAAAAGTTAAATTATTTAACTTAGAGTTAAATATAATTGATAAGGTTAAAATAATAACCTAAACTTTTCTACATCCCATTGGATGAGAGTATTTAGACCCATACCCACTTTAGATTATAAATAAGACCATTTGGAACCATTATAAACCAAATTTGACCTTAATATAAAATAATATTTTGAGATTTTCCTAAGATGCCCCTCTCCTCCCTTATAAAAGGGCACCTCCTCCCTCTCCTCCTCACACCAATTTGAGCATTAAAGCTCGGTCAAACCCTACCCAAATATCTTCTCCACTTCCCTAGTATCATACTAGAGGTCCTGGACTTCTTCAAAGACCATCCTTAGTTCTTTAAGTGGAGGTTAAGTGAAGGCGCGTCAAAAAGAGGTAATATCCATTACCGATCTTTTTCAATATCTTTCTTCTTCAACTTATTCTTATTTAGTTGTTTCGTGATAAAGTAATAACATAAGTATTTCTTATATACTGATATGTTATTATAAATATGAAACAACTCTAATTAACCTTCTATCTATCCTACGGAAAAAGGAAATCACCGCGCGTGCGTACGTACAGAATACCGTCTCCACGCCGTGGTGTAATCTATTTTCCGCCACCACCTTAATTGGATGGGTATAATGGTGTAATGAGTAACTATATATGATTATTATAATGTGATATTGATACTGAAATAGTATACATACACTTCAACACAATTCCACGACCATGGGAACGATATCATCGCTCGTGCGTACGTACGGACTACCGTCTCCACGACGCGATGAGATTCATTCTCAATGATTAACCATTCATGAATGATTATAAAGTATATATAATAAGTACTAATGAAATATATGACATAATAATGATACTGGATTTATGTATATGTATGTCATCTACTTAATTCCATTCAATTCAATAAGGAAACGAAAACAGCATTCATGCGTATGTACTGACTACCGTCTCCATGAACGGTGTATTTCATTCCATTTATTGATATATTATATATATAAATCATGTTTTACATTCTGGATATAAGTAATCATGATCCAAGTAATCATATTAATAATTACAAGTTAAAAACACGAACGACAAATGAGACGATTTTACCCAAAACGCTACTTTAACATGAATTTACAAAAGAACGGGTAATATAAAGTCATAAGTGGACCATATATGATATAATAACAATGAATATGATTCTGGAATAAGTCAATAACATGATTTAAATCATTATACAGGAGGTTCGGACACTTACGAAGCAAATCAGACCTAAGGTAAGGGAAATATCACAATCTCATTTTTATCCGAGATTGTTTATACTTTAATATTTACTGGGGTGTATTTTATCATCCACATCCATGTTTCCTCAATATGTAATGTTATTTCCATCCACATACAATTGTTTAAATCCAATTTTACCCTTTGGTGAGTTTTTAGTAAAAGATATGGAAGGAATCTTTTGTCGTTTTTCGTACGAGGTACTTTTTGACTTTTCCGACAAAAGTACGAAGAATGTTTTTTTTAACTTATATGGCATGAATGGATTTTTAATAAATTATTTACAAGAAGCTTCCTTTACAAGTTTTCATGTTTATTTTTAATAAACTTTTTTTAGTTTAAAATTGTATGACATGTTAAGAAAGGAAAAGTGTTTTTGAAGTAGAAAGGTTATTTTCCTCAAGAATGAAGTTCAAGTGTTTTATCAAAATTATTTTCCATCTAAGATAATAAAGGGTTCTGTTTTTATCCCTATTATTACATTGATTTGATTATGTTGTGATGAAATTATTTTTATGAATTCCTTTATCATATACGAATTGTTTTATGATGTCACGATGTTTAAGAATCCCATTTTTATTACATGGGTTATTCTATGATGTATGGTTTATGATTTTGTGGCACACATAAGAATGGTATCATTATGAGATGGGTGGGACCTATATCTCCCTCCAATGCATTGGGTAAAGATTTTATATCTCATGAGATAGACATGGCTGGAATGGTAGGTTATACCGGTTCAGTGAAACAGGACTAAAACGAGGGTAACTCGGTTCAGAAAGGGACTTTGTCCACTAAGATAGTCTTGGCAATGAGTCTTGACTAACAAGAAATGATTATATATTATTATGTGTGTATGCCACAAAGTTTCATGTTTTATGTTATGATTATTGGGATTTCATTTCACTACTATGATTTATCCCATGTTATGAAATTATGCTCTCTTTTGCAGGTTAAGATTTCCAAAAGTTATGTTATTATGAATATGATGTGATTGATTTTTTTCTTTTGTTTACCCTTACTGAGCATTTGAGCTCACCCTTTTATGTTTTCTTTTCCCCAGGATATAAAGAAAGGTTTTAGGTAAAAAAAGGGAAGATCCTTATGGGAGATATTGAAGATCTTTCACCACGATTAGAAGATTACGTTCCGAGTTTCCAAAGACACTAAACTATTACGATCCTTGTGTGTGTTTTTTTGTTATGTACTATGTATTCCGCAAGTGTAATGTAATGTCCATGTATGTCAGGCTTCGGGTCTCTACAGTTGGTATCAGAGGAAAGGTTTAGTCAACCTTTGGAAACTAGGATGCGAGAACTTTAGTGAGATCCCTAGAGATATTTCTAAGGTATGTCTAGGGATGTCTCTAAGGTTAAGTATACGTATAGGTTATAGTCCTAGAATTGCGCTAACGATCTTAGAATTTAACCAAAGATGTTAGATATTGAGGGTACTCCCCCTTTATTATGTTGTTTTCCCTAGCATGATTTTTGCCTCTCACACTATTCTTTTTGGGTTTTAGAAAATGGCTGGAAACAAGATGATTCACGATAATGGAGGATATGATGGATAATGTAATGATATTCTTCATGAGAAACCAAATGAAATGGGATTTGGAAGTCCAAACATCATTATTATGCCGAATCAGCAATCTCATAATATGATCAATAAAGTAAAATTTGGTAAGTTTCCTGACTCGGCTAATAAGAGAAAGATGGAGTTTCATGATGATCATAGAGGAAAGAAAGTTCAATTTACCCTATGTAAATCATGTGGGAAGAGGCATCAAGGAGAATGTTTCAAAGGAACTGGAAGATTCTTTGGGTGTGGAAAAGAAGGACACAAAGCCAGTAAGTGCAAAGGAAAAGGTTCAATTAACACCAGGGATGAAGATAATGGTATTGCTACGACATCAACAATAGTTAAATGTTTTAAATGTGGAATGTACGGGCATTATAAAAACCAATGACATAAGGGAAAGTATCATGAAGAGAATCAGTATGGTCGTATGGGTAGTATTTATGTTGATAATGATGAAGAGACTACAAATGATATGTGAGATGAAAGAATTGTTGAAGCTCGGTCAATGGTTTAAGAATGTAGTGGAATGATGACATGTTTATCATGTGTAATGTTGTATAAGTAATCTCAAGGTACTATGGAATAAAGAGACATCTAAGGATTGTTACACTGTTTTCCTTCCTTGAGTTTTGAAAGTGTATGATTAATGGTACCAGTGTCCATGAAAGGTTATTTAGATATTTTTTGAATGTAGATGATATGAGCATAATGAAGGGATAAGGAGCAAATGAAATGTTTGACAGTATTCATGAGCTCATGATTGATATAAGGACTAAGTGATATCATGGTTTGAGTATATATAATTTTGAGGATTTTGGTATGTGAAATTTTTTAACTTTTAACTGCATTCAAGTTTTCACTATGGTTCAATGGGTATTCAAGAGAATACATTATTAAGGCCTTTGAATGTTTGGAATGTGACCAACAAGACATATCTTATGATATATGGGGATCAACGATGGTATTAAATCTCTGGTAATCGTTTTCACTATATTATGAGAGTGGACTGAAGTATTATGGATAAGCCTAAAGATTGTAATGGATTATGTTGGACATAAGTTAGGATAAAACGTTTTTCGATATTATTAATGAGATGTTATAGTAATATAGCTTTAGAAAAAGGACAACCTGCAGGACAGGTGACAACCCATCGCGTCAGACAAGGTTGTGGAAATCGAACCCACAATCGAAGTGCGACTGGACTTTATCACCTACCACTGGCCTACAGGAAGTCCCTGTTTAGTAGAAACTAGTTTTATTATATTAAGCAGTATGATATATGAAGTATAAGTCCATTTTAGGAACCATATATGATTAATCTCACTATAGATCGAATTATGTATATAATTTTTGCTAACCTTTTGTTTAAGACAGATGGAATGACCCATCATTCTATCACATGATCTGCTAACACTTCACGAATAACAAATTCAACTTCATTTATTTAAGAGATGAAGTGGAAATTGTTCAAGGCACAAACAACAGTGAGAATGTACCAAAATAAAGTAAGTATTTATTCTAATTCAAATTTTCAACTTTAGGGAAATGATCTTGAAAACCAAAAATGTTGTCCTAGTGATCTTATACCTGATGAATTAGATGGTACCTTATATCATCACAAATCTATGGATTTGTGATTACTGGCTTTTCCATAGCCATGTTCTCTACCACTCTCCATCAGAACATGATGGTTAGATTTCTCTTCCATATGCATATTTTCACCTATGTGGAAACCCAGTGATTAGTTTATTTGGGTAACCGTTACGTTTCATACCTTTGTTTTTAAAGATTGGTTTTGGTATTCCTTTTTACTATGTGGGTTTCTATTAAATAAATTTTCTAATAGTAAACCATTTATAACCTCGACGAATTTCGAGGGCGAAATTCATTTTAAGGGGGGTAGAATGTAACCCCTCGAAATTTTATGAAAAAAATTCTTTTTAATTTCACTAATGTCTTGTGTTGTACGCTATACCAAAAGGAGCTTTCACAACACGCATCCTTGACTTTCCTTGTATTACACGCAATCGCGACCTTCCTCGATAGCGTGTGTAGTACGCAATACCGAGTTTCACTAAACAACGATATGCTATTAAAATATTATTAAAACTAGCCATTATGAATAGTAATAACCACCTTTTAAAATTTTAGAAATTTTATCTCTCAAAATGTACTTCATTTTTGGATTCGGAGTATCGAATTTAGCCTAAGTTGAAATTTTGGTACTTTTCGGATAACTTTCATATTCTGATGAATAATGAAAATTACTAAATTTTAATTAAAAACAACTTTTTTAATCGAAATAATTAATAGTGATAAATTATTAATTTGAGTGGTTTTAAAGTATATTTAGAATATATTTTTACAATTCAATACAATGTTGGTCATTGGATGTAATTTCACATTTACACTAGACATAAACAAGTGTTAATCTTTTGATAGTTATTATCTCTTAAAAACACGCTATTTGTTGTGACAGCGGAAATTAATTATAAAATTAATTAATGCAACTTATATGTTGGTAATTTTGTAAAATAGAAATCATTTTTGAATTCGGAATATCAATTATAGCTTAGGGTGAAATTTTGGCATTTTTCTGAAAAACTTCAATTTTTGATGAATAGTGAAACTACTAAGTGGTAGTTAAAAAAATTATTATTTTTCATAAATCTTAATTTTACCGCTTCTGTGATTGGAAATTCAAAAATCCGAGAGACACGGTTGATTTCAGTAAGTAAAATGTGGTTCAATGAAATGAAAATAATTTTTGGTGAATAGTAACTTTTTACTTTTATTTACCACGGTTAAAAGTAAATACGGTAATTAAGGGTAAAAATGATATTAATATTACCCTAACACGTGTCCTAATCCTATTGGACAAGTGTATCTCGACCAAAAACAACCTTAAGTGTAAAATATTATCATTTAGGCCCACTTGGATTAGATTAGGACATTTATTATTATTTAATTCAAAGAAGAGTTAAAAGAGTTAAAATCAATGTTTATTTACTAAAACATTTTTAATATAGGGTTATACATAATATAATTTCGACTATAAATATTAATTAGAAATCTAAAAAGATTTCCTACATAATGGTATTTTATTAGTAATTTGTATACTTTAATTAATTTAATTTATTAATGACACAACGATGATGCAGTAATTACCTTTTTAAGAAACTATTAACATAATTGATGTTATAAATGCCCAAATAAATGTAATTTGAGACTTTTTATGACTTACACTAATTTTTTAGGTTAATATGACATGTTATTGTTGATTTAAGTAACTTGGTTCGAACTTATCATACTGTTAAAAATTTCATAAAAATCATGTACCAAATAGTGTCAAAATTGACATAAATTAGTTTTTAAAACAAATATTATATTATTAATTGATATTTAATTCCTAAAAATCTAATTTTCGGCCAAATGACTTAGATAAGGATATATATATTATAAATAAACAACTTGGGGTTCGTTCGGCTTCATATAGTATGTTTATTAACCATATAGTGTAAGAAAACAAAAAGACACGGTAAAAGTTAAATTATTTAACTTAGAGTTAAATCTAATTGATAAGGTTAAAATAATAACCTAAACTAGTCTAAATCCTATTGGATGAGAGGATTGCGACCCATACCCACTTTAGCTTCGAAATAAGACCATTTGGAACCATTATAAACCGAATTTGACCTTAATATAAAATAATATTTTGAGATTTTCCTAAGATGCCCCTCTCCTCCCTTATAAAAGGGCACCTCCTCCCTCTCCTCCTCACACCAATTTGAGCATTCAAGCTCGGCCAAACCCTGCCCAAATCTCTTCTCCACTTCCCTAGTATCATCCTAGAGGTCCTGGTATTCTTCAAAGACCATCCTTAGTTCCTTAAGTGGAGGTTAAGTGAAGGCGCGTCAAAAAAAGGTAATATCCATTACCGATCTTTTTCAATTTCTTTCTTCTTCAACTTCTTCTTCTTTAGTTGTTTCATGATAAAGTAATAACATCAGTATTTCTTATATACTTATATGTTATTTTAAATATGAAACAACTCTAATTAACCTTCTATCCATCCTACGAAAAAAGGAAATCACCGCGCGTGCGTACGTACGGAATACCGTCTCCACGCCGTGGTGTAATCTATTTTCCACCACCACCTTAATTGGATGGGTATAATGGTGTAGTGAGTAACTATATATGATTATTATAATTTGATATAGATACTGAAATAGTATACATACACTTCAACACAATTCCACGACCATGGGAACGATATCATCGCTCGTGCGTACGTACGACATACCGTCTCCACGACGCGATGAGATTCATTCTCAATGATTAACCATTCATGAATGATTATAAAGTATATATAATAAGTACTAATGAAATATATGACAGAATAATGATACTGGATTTATGTATATGTATTTCATCTACTTAATTCCATTCAATTCAATAAGGAAATGAAAACACCGTTCATGCGTACGTACAGACTACCGTCTCCATGAACGGTGTATTTCATTCCATTTATCGATATATTATATATATAAATCATGTTTTAAATTATGGATATAAGTAATCATGATCCAAGTAATCATATTAATAATTACAAGTTAAAAACACGAATGACAAATGAGAATATTTTACCCAAAACGCTACTAAAACATGAATTTACAAAAGAACGGGTAATATAAAGTCATAAGTGGGCCATATATGATATAATAACATTGAATATGATTCTGGAATAAGTCAATAACATGATTTAAATCATTATACAGGAGGTTCGGACACTTACGAAGAAAATCGGACCTAAGGTAAGGGAAATATCACAATCTCATTTTTATCCGAGATTGTTTATACTTTAATATTTACTAGGGTGTATTTTATCATCCACATCCATGTTTCCTCAATATGTAATGTTATTTCCATCCACCTACAATTGTTTAAATCCAATTTTACCCTTTGGTGAGTTTTTAGTAAAAGATATGGAAGGAATCTTTTTTCGTTTTCCGTACGAGGTACTTTTTGACTTTTCTGACAAAAGTACGAAGAATGTTTTTTTTAACTTATACGACATGAATGGATTTTTAAAACATTATTTCCAAGAATATTCCTTTACTATTTTTCAAGTTTATTTTTAATCAAATTCTTTTTGTTTAAAATTGTATGACATGTTAAGAAAGGAAAAGTGTTTTTGAAGTAGAAATGATATTTTCCTCAAGAATGAAGTTCAAGTGTTTTATCAAAATTATTTTCCATATAAGATAATAAAGTGTTCTGTTTTTATCCCTATTATTACATTGATTTGATTATGTTGTGATGGAATTATTTTTATGAATTCTTTTATCGTATATGAATTGTTTTATGATTTCACGATGTTTAAGAATACCATTTTTATTACATGGGTTATTCTATGATGTATGGTTTATGATTTTGTGGCACACATAAGAATGGTATCATTATGAGATGGGTGGGACCTATATCTCCCTCAAATGCATTGCGTAAAGATTTTATATCTCATGAGATAGACATGGTCGGAATGGTAGGTTATACCGGTTCAGTGAAACAGGACTGAAACGAGGGTGACTTGGTTCAGAAAGGGACTTTGTCCACTAAGATAGTCTTGGAAATGAGTCTTGACTAACAAGAAATGATTCTCTATGATTATGTGTGTATGCCACAAAGTTTCATGTTTTAAGTTATGATTATTGGGATTTCATTTCACTACTATGATTTATCCCATGTTATGAAATTATGCTCTCTTTTGCAGGTTAAGATTTCCAAAATTTATGTTCTTATGAATATGATGTGATTGATTTTTTTCTTTTGTTTACCCTTACTGAGCATTTGAGCTCACCCTTTTATGTTTTCTTTTCCCCAAGATATAAAGAAAGGTTTTATGTAAAAAAAGGGAAGATCCTTATGGGAGATATTAAAGATCTTTCACCACGATTAGAAGATTACGTTCTGAGTTTCCAAAGACACTAAACTATTACGATCCTTGTGTGTGTGTTTTTTTTGTTATGTACTAACTATTCCGCAAATGTAATGTAATGTCCATGTACATCAAGCTTCGAGTCTCTACACATCCCATCATGAACCTAATGATAGGGCTTATGCATGGACCTAATACGATATTTTCCCATGATGGATAGGGGTTTCCAATTTTTTTATATGTGGATTTTGTGGATCTATTGTTTACTCCATCACCTTTAGGAATGTTCCTTATCATTTAATAAAAGATATTGGAATGAGGCATCCCATATTTTTGTGACCTTTGGATTTTTTGGAGAGTCACATGTTTCCCTAGATGAGATTAATTCATGTTTAAACTATATTATACTTCCTAATCTAAGTTCATTATATTAAATGTCCTTTTTTGTTTTCCAATAAAAACATCAATTTATTTTCTCTTGTGTTTGAGCCGCCATTTTTATTTTTTTGAATTCATTTAATATTTTAGAATATTTTTATCCATTCGATTAATAGAAAAAATAAAAAATAATCATTTTTTAAATAATTATATTTATTTATATTTTTTTCCTGAAAAACAGAATAATTTGATGTTTTTTGTGAAACAATTTTGAAAAATAATTAAAGTGGTTTTTAGACCAATGGAAAAAAATATGATAAATTATTGGAAAAAAGTAAAACATGTAATAATGAAGGAAAACAATAGACTCTTTGATTTGTTTCCATACATATAATCCTCATTTTATCATATTGTATATAATTAAATGAACCCACTAAATAACTAATTGTACTGCACTTTCCTCATCTCTAGCCTACTTCTCATAACATCTCTTTCGATTCTATCATTTGTGTTCCTTGTATTCATTGTATAAAGGGAGAAGATTGTGTTTCATAATGGGTAGTCCAGATTCGCCATGCATTCCATTCTCATTCACCACCATACTCCTTTATACTAACATTTTCATCCTTGATCTGATTGAATAATACTATATAGTGAGGGTGACTCCTGAACGATTATTCCCTTCCCAGAACATAATTTCTATCCAACACAGTAAAAAATCAAATTCAAGAAGTAACACTCATACAAACACTCCTCTGTGTTGGTTTCTTGGATTCAGAATAGTTCATAGAAAGATAAACTAATTGAAGATAGAAACACATTCAATTTTACCCAGATATAGTTGTACCATGAAATACACTACTCCTCCTACTACCACCATGGCTCTAGTGCTGTTGGAAAAAGTAAAAGATGTGACCACCATCGGAAATATTTGTTCGTGATGCTGGAAGACTTAGGTTTTTACCCACCAATTTGATGACCATTAAGAATTTAGGTGTTTCTTATTCATTTTTTCCCTCTTTCCACACAACTATTGAGAGCACACCATGAGAATTTTATGTCGTAAAGGACTAAAAACTCCTTAAAGTGGAATATGGGGAAGAATCTGATTACATATTCATCTCATTTTCATTTAATCATCCCATCCACCCACTTCCATGTATTATATCATCATGTATTACATCACTATGGTGAAACTATATTTGTTGGTATTTTTTTGGTGACTTTTTTTAGAGTTAGAGATGCACATTTAATGGTTTAGAATATTTTTTTGGTTTTTTATAAACTTGTTTTGTTTTGAATTATTGAATTGTGATATTTTTGTCATTATTTAGAAAATTTGACCAATGGATATTTGATAATTTACTACCCAAATTTAGTCTAATAATATATTTTTATGATTAAGTACTAAAATTTAAATAATTTAGATTGATTATATATATTTATATTTCCAAGAAAATAAATCCGAATTCATTAAAATTGGAAAATAATTTTACTTCAAAAAAGTTCAAAAATTTCAAAATCAATATTTTTATAATTCATATAAAGAATATTATTTTATGTTCATAACTCTATAGTAATTTCTAAAAATGAAAAAAATTGATTCGAATTAAAAAAATAAACAATATATAAAAATTGATATATTGATCATGGTTATTCCATAAAATTAAGATACTTTAACATTGATAGTTTAATAATTATGAAATTATTTATGAAAGATAAAATCCATATAAAAACTACTTTGAATTTTTTTCAATATTTTAATTTTTTTAAATATATTTTTTTATTTTATAATCATTCAACTTGAAAATACTACTATGAAATTATGGAATAAGAATTTAATAGAAAATTTCACTAAAATATAAAAAAATTTAAATGGAATATAATATTGGAAAATATATTTGGAAAATTATAGTTTAAAATCCCACTAAAAATTTATACATTATATAATAGAGATAAGAAATTGTTTGGATATTAATAGTTGAAAATATTATTATACATTTTATAGTATGAAATTTAAAATCAATAATCATAATAGAAAATTTTATTGAAAATTAAATTCAAAAAATTTAATTAAATAAATAGTGGTAAATATAAATATAATTTTAAATTTTAATAATCCAAAGTAAATTTTATTGTAAAATTCATTGAAAATCGCGATAAAATATAGGAAAATATCAAAAAATATAGTCAAAAACTACTCTATAAAATTAAAGTGGAAAACTCCAATAGAAAAATAAATTGAAAATTGTTGGAAAATTCTCAAAGAAAATTTATAAATAAATAGTCCACTGAAAAAAAATTTATATATAGAATTTTAAAAATATTTAATAAATTTATAAGATTGTAATTTTTTACTTCAAAATAAATTCTTATGCATTTCAAAAAATATATTTTCAATTAATGATATAAATAGGTACAAAAGTTATCATTTTTCTCAAATAACTAAAATATTTAATTTGAGAGTATAGATATTATTTTTTAAATCACATAGACAAGGATCTTTATAAACATAAATAACATTATTTCTTTTAAAAATATAATTTTTCCCATTATTCTTTTAAAAAAATTCCAAATATAAAAATAATATATATTTTTTAAATACAAAGAAAAGTAATTATACTTTTCCAATTGGTTAAAAAAATTAAATATTAATATTGATTATATGTATTTTCTAATTAACGACTCATATAAACTGTTACAGTTTATTTCCCGAGATTAATTCTTTATGATTAAAGAAAACTCTTGTGGTCAAAAGTATTACAAGGAAATTTATTATGAAAATGAAGACCTATTAAGAATAGTATTTTTCAAATATTTAATGCAATTTCTGAGGAACATATTACCATTAAAATATTATGAGAAAATACCACACCTTCCTTTTTCATTTTCCAAAGAGGACTTTTTGAATGGGGAAAGGGTAAATTAAATAATGTTTCAATTTATTTTAAAAAAATAGTTACAATGTAGATCAATGTTTTGGTAAATGACTACATATTTATTTTTTAGTTTCAATGATTATATCAAGAAAAGTACCTATGGATTATTTATAAATCAATATATATATATATATAATGTTTTAAAATAAAAGAGTTTGTGTTCATATATATGTAGAGTTATAATTGATCTATTTTATTCATGTCATTATTATTTCATGACTGAAAATGAAAAACAATTAGGAATTACATATTATTTCTTAAATCTAATGAACCTCTTGTCATTCACATTTATGTGTATTTCTATATCCATAGAAAATTTTCATCATATGTTAGTTTCTATATGAAATTGTGTGTTTCAGCATTAATACATTAATTATCTCCTTCAAATTAAATTTTCACTCTTTTTCCATAGAGATAGATGACTATTGATAGGTCATGTAAAGAGAGATCCCAGTGAAATCACTTGGAACATTTTTTACAAAATTTTATTTCTTACACTCCACTATAAAATTCTTCCACAAGATGACAAGTATAGTGTGAGTCACCTAGATTAATGAGGGGGTGTTAGTGGAGTGTACTTTGGGATCTTTGGGCCATGGACCACTATAAATATCATTCCTCATGCTTCTTGTTTTTCCTTCATTTCAATTGTATATTTATTTAAGAATAATGAGATATATTCAAATAATATTTACAATAAGTATGTCTATTTGGAGTAAAATTTTTATGAACTCAAATTACCCCACTCTTTAATCATTATGAAACCCTACAACAACAACTCCAGTGGCCCATGCATGTATTAATGTTTTGTCACTTACCTGTTTTGTCATGTTGTTTTCATGATCACATGGGTAGTGCCATTACCAATTAGAACACCATACCCCCCTCAAATAGAAGCTATTACATTGTGTTTTCCATAATCGCACCATGAAAATGTACCCCACCATCCCACATAATATATCTGAGTGGGAAGAGGGTCAGATGATATGTTCCAATGCACTCATTTATCTTTCAAGCTTCCCACCTATTGAATCTTGTGTGTTTTCATGTTTCCCCTAATATGAAGTCACCATGTTCCATCATTCTAGTCCAATTATATCACCCAATAGCTTGACATCGGTGGAACGAAGTCCTAGTTCCCTAAAGTCCCAAATGTGTGGCCTTAAAGACAAAGTCTAGTAAATAATAACACTATTATAGTACCATTGCTACTTCTCTACTAAACTACCCACTAAATTACTTCTATGGTACCGAAGGGAATCCTTCCTCCACCTAGATTTGAATTGAAATTTTCTATTCTAGATGATAAACATTTGAACATATTCTTTACTGTCAATTCATATGTCATTTTTACGAATTTATTTTTTTTCTTAACAAAAAATATTAATTATATGGTGTTTTCTTTAAATAATTTTTTATATTTAAAATTATAAATAGTTATTTTTATTACTATAAGATTATATTATTATTATTTATAAAAAACTATTATTATTTAAATAATAAATTTAATCTTTACATATTACTAACAATTATTGGGGTTTTTTTGAATAAAAAACACAAATCCATTCAATCATGTTCCAAATCCAAGGATACAAAAGATAAATCCTCAACTAGTATAGAACTGAGCTAAACCGACACCTCTGAATAATGGTTGTTCTTAGTAATATGATAGACCACTATATTAACCTACCTTGGTAATAAATGAAAAGGAACAATGAAAATAATCTAATAATTCACACTAAACATCATACAAGAAGATCCATAAGGAAGAATAGGTAATTGGGAGAGACTTAACCAAATAGAAAAGGGGTAGGAAATATGATTCTAAAATAACATTATACCAAACTAAATCCATCACAAACTCAAGGCCAACGTAGGATGAAATAGCTTTATCATCCCATATATACAAATAAGTAATAAAAAAATGTTTCATATAAGACAAGACTGCCCTAGAGGAGTCACAACACTCCATTCCTAATCCATCCCGATAATCTCCAAAGATAAAAAATTCATAATTCACCATTACAACAGGAATTAGAGTCGATGACCATGAAAAATAAGGTTACACTACTTGATAATAAAACCACTCCATCCCACCTATGTTCATGACCTCAATCATACTAAAAGACCATTATACCCAAGGTTCATCAGGGGTCAACTTATTTTTAAAAATCAATTCATTTATCCTCATCCAAAAAAATAAAGAAATTTTATAGAATTCATGAAGTCCTAAATATTTTTAATCCCCAAAACATTTTGGGAGGCTGTAAGATAAATAATAAACACCATCCCACACTAGATAATCAACCTTTACCTATCTTTTCCAAATAGGCTTAATGGTCAGGCATTGAATGTTAGAATGAAAATTCATCTCCAATTGGGACTTGAATATAAGAATAGATCATCCATGATAGTACTCCAACCCCAAAAAACAACATGAACTAGAATAATACTTGCAACAAGCCTACAGAAAAATTCATAAACCTTTGGTAATAAGTGGGAAGACTAAAACTACATAAAAAGTGAATCAAATCCATAGAAAAGAGTTCACATTGCCATCCAATATCAAGACTTCTATATATACCCTCTATGCTGATAGAATCTCTAGATGATTCCATCAACAAGCACGTGTTTATAAATATGGATATCTAAAATCCAACACATATCCCTCTCATTGAACAATGAATTTTTTTTATCAAAATTCCACCATAAAAAACATCCTTAATAATATATCATACAACCATGTTTTTTATTTAAATAGGGGACTTTAATGAGATAAATTTAAAATCATCACCCCATGTCCATGGATCCTTGTGGATTTTAAAATACCACCCATAATATATTTTTCATTAAATACCCACCATAAGAAGGACCATAGATTTAAAAAAACTATTCCATGTAAAACATGGTGAATATCCAAGTAGAGCTTGTAGAAAAAACATGGGGGAAATATTTTTCACTCAAGATCCAAGTAGAATGTGAAATAGGAAAACATAAAATCATCTAACACTTCTTATCAAGTAGATTTGTGTTAAAAGAGGCCATATTATCGAATATTAAACCTCTATCCTCTTTAGAGGGACATAATATTTTCCATGAAACCATGTGCATCTTTTTCCTGTCATCCACAAAACCCAACCATAATTCCAAGACCATGGAATGAAACTAAATTACAAGAGTGTATGAAGGATTTAATAGGAACATATAATAAGTATGAAAAGCTTGTTCCACTGATTTAATCGAGACAGTATTCCCGACCCTAAACAGAACATTCCCCTCCTAACCATTAATTCACTTTCAAACCCAATCCATGATAGATGTGAACACCTACATTATATATCTTCCCATAACAATCAAAATCCCTATATACATATTTTTTTAAAGATCTTTATTAATATGTAATGGAGCACACAACTCGTCCCTCTTTTCAAGAAGATGAGGTTTGCTGTGCATATCTTGTTTTTAATCATTTATGTTTTTTGTATAGAGGGGGAGGTAATTTTTTTTCTTTCCACATTAAAAGGTTTAGTGTATCATAAAATATTTTGATTTGGTTTAATTATCTACCAATTATGGATTAACATTTTTTATTCAAGGATTTTAATATCTATTTATAAGAGATTTCATTTTTTATTCAAAACATTATGATAATTTTTGTTAATTGTGGAAATAATAATTATTTTCTTTTAATATTTCATGTTATTATTTAATTATATTCCAAAATTAAGGAGTGTGGAATAAAAAATAATTGGGATTATAAATAATAATAATAAAGGATAGAAGGGGATTACATTATAAAATTATTATGCAATATATATAATAATAATGGACTATAGAAAATGATATTGAAATGAGTAAGATTTAGTAAAATAAAAGAATTGTTTATGAATGAAAAAAATATCATTTTTACCGTTTTTTAAATAAAAATTGAATAGTTAATGAAGAAAAAACCATATCCAATTCAACATATTTTGAACAACCAAATTGTGAGGACTATGAAAAATATAAGGAAATAAGGGAAGGGGGATTCAACAATAAAACTAGGAAGAAATATATAATTATAATGGTCTAGTGAAAATGATATTCAAAATAAGGAATATTTTGGAAAATAAAATAATGGATTATGAAGGACAAACTATATCATTTTTAACCTCTTATAAGTACAAGTTAGTGAAGAACAATATCCTTTATTTACAGGTATATTAATTAATTAACTTCAAATATAATATATATAATTACATTTTATAGTGAAATTACAATAATTATTTTATATAAACATTTTTATGAAAATGAAAAATCAATTATAAATAGTAAAAAAATTATAATAAAAAATTAATTAAAATTAAAATGTTCAGTATTTATATTTATAAATATAAATATATATTGATTTTAACTAATATTAAAATTTATCATGGTTATAATCATATTAATATAATTATTGATATTAAATATAATAAAATTAATATCAATATTTTATAAATAAAAAAATAAATATGTACATATATTTATTTGTTACAAATTTTTATTAGAAATATAATTAAAAGTATATTTAGAGTACTTAGAGAGTAGTGAAAGATAACTAATTTCTTCATTATAATCATTTTATTAAATATATAATTATATATATTTATATATATTAGATATATACCTAGAAATTTATTTAGAGCACTAGGAGAGTAGTGAAAGTTGGGTAATTTCATCATTATAATCATTTTATTTAATTATAACTATAAGGGAATTAAATATACTTATAACAGTTAATATATAAAATATAAATAAAAGGTTAGATTTTTTAAATACAATTTCGTAAATATTATTATATATATTTTAAAAAAAATATTTAAAAAATACATTAAAAAAATAAGGGAGGTTTTTGTTTGAACCTTAGTTATATTTTAATTAAAAAAAATTACTTTTAGTTGTGAATATAATACTACTAATTATTTAATAATTTATATTATTATTTAAACCTATTCTGTATTCATGGAGTGGCAAACCAATTTTTTTTGAGTATTATGAAAAATATTAAGAAAGGAGGGACAAGGGGATTTTAAAATTTAATTATGATGTAATATATATAATTAGAATGGGATAGTGAAAATGATATTGAGAAGAGGAAATATATTTTCAATTAAAAAATTACTTATGAATGAAATAAATATCCCTTTTCTCTCTTTTAGAGTTATATTAATTAATTAATCAAATAAAATATTTTACTTATAATTTATATAATTACATTTAAATGTGAAATTTTTATATTAATTATAATTGTTATCTTATTTTAAAAATGTATCAATTTAAAATATTTTAAAAATTATAAATATAGTTTAGTACAAAGTTAATTAAAATTTATATGTACTTCATTTTAAATCATATAAAAATAGTTACAAATTTAAAATATAAAAAAATTATTATGAAGTTGGGTGCTTAACTGAGTGGCAAAGTCAACCCATAATTTTACATCTAATAATTATTGAAATCCATACATCCCTATTAAAGGGAGATTTATCTATCCATTTATAGATTAAAATAGTGGTTCACACCCTAAGCATAAAAAAGGTGGTTGGGAATTAGTAAGAAGAAAGGAGCCAAAATGAAACCAAGTGAGTGGTGTGGGGAGAATAGTGAGGTAGCATGGAAATGATGCACAAAAATGTTGCTGGGTGTTCGGTTCGAAAAAGAGATGAGCGCATTGAAACATAGAAAATGAAAATCTAGTAACATGGATTTTTTATGCTTGATAAAGGGGTGCCTTCTAAGACAAGACCAAGGGTATAAAAGTAAGACAATTGCTGGAAGGGAGTGACACGATATGCTAATTGGTTACATAGACTAATTGTGTGATTAGGAAGATGACTTTGACTACTATATATTTCACCTTTAGTGACTTCCATCTAGTTTCTTTTGGTTTTCACAATTGGACTATTGAAAAAGAGAAGCATTGACCGCCATTGGTAGTCTATATAGGGGATAAAAATGACCAAAATAGTTGTTACTGGAAAGAGAATTAGTGCTCACCATTGGTGTCCACAATTCCTAAAGATATAGAAACTTCCAAAGGCAGTCCCTAATGGTATGTAAAAGTATTGGTGACCTCTTGTGTTGGTCTCTATCATGTATATTGTTTTTTTAAATGAAATTTTTACAACTTCCAAATAAAAAAAGAAATAAATAGCCACCAAACAATAAAAAGGAAAATAAAAAACAATGACCCAGACAAAACTGGTGATCCAAATAGCTAAATATAAATATAATTTTCTTTCTCAGCTAGTCTATTAATAAGATAAAATAAAAATAATTAAAAATAAAAATACTAACTTATATATTTAACATTAATAAAATTTATTCATTTAGTATATATTTAGAATAATTTAATCAATTTACATAGTGTTACATATATATATCATTATAAATAAAAAATGAGTCCAAGATAATTTGAAATATATAATTACTCTATTTAAGAGTTAACCAATGACATTTAAATGGTGAAAACTTTGTTTACCACTTCCTGATCAATCCGAGCATCAGATTGTATCGTGGTTGATTCTAAAAGATCACATATGGTCTATGGAATATTACACTTGATTTTCACGTCACATAGATGTAGTTTTTTCATTAATGGGAGATATTTAATTTTAATAACACTAGAAGATGTTACCCACCATTTTCATTATACCAGGCAACACAAGCACCTGATGGTTTTGGTGTTGATTCCTACAGATCAAAAATTACCTACTAATCATTCTTCAATGATTCAATGTCATTAAAAGTGTGGTTTCTTGATATTGTCCCATTTTATATGATTTTTTACTTAATATAAATTCTCCTTGGGATCATACAAAGAAATTTGGGTATCCAATCCATAGGTCGATGATTCCTAAAGATTTTAAATGAATTAATGATCATTTTCATATGGTTATATGTCAATCAGATCTTTTTTTGTCTATTTTGACCCCTACACACATGATTTTACCATTATTACAAAAGAGTTCAAAATAGTGAAAAATTCCATTTAAGTTTCAATGAACTATCTTGTTGTTATATTGACCTGTGGTTTGTGGAAATTGGGTCCTTGTGACAGAATAAACACCCCACCTAAACATGGTCGTTAGGTCCTGGCCCTCCATGTATAACCATTTTTCCCAAAGACACGTGCTCCCCACCTTGAGGCCCACCCACGTGCCTGAACAGATCATCTAACTAATTATAGTCCCCACAGTCCAACACATGTCCTTTTCCAATGTGCTTTTTCCTCACTCACATACACCCGGGGAAACTTCCTAGAAGGTCACCCATCCTGATCACTATTCCAGTCCAAGCCCACTTAAATGTGGAGTTCAAACAGGTAGGCTTCTGAAAAAGAAGGCGCACCTTGTTGACATGAGTCGTATAATTTATCCATTTAACCCTTTATCATTTTGGGGTGTTACTATCACCCCCCTTTAGAGTACAACATCCTCATTGTGGGCCCTACATCTCAACCCAAGGTTGCGTACCACCTCTGATACCAAATGTGACACCGCATCCCGATGACAACACAGACACCATGCCTTAACATGGTCGTTGGGTCCTGGCCAGCCAGGTACCACCAGTTTCCCCGCAGACACCTGGTCCCCACCCCGGGGCCTACCCAGGGTGTGTGTGACTGAGGACAAAGAACACTAGAAAAGTAAATTCCCCACATGCCAACACATGAGTCATATCATTTATCCATTAATCCTTTTATCATTTGGGGGTGTTACAGTCACCCCCCTTTAGAGCACAACGTCTGTGTTGTGGGTCCTACATCTCAACCTCTCCTGGGTATCACCTATGATACGAGATGTGACAACCGCATCCCAGTGAAAGCACATACACCCCCGCCTTAACATGGTTGTCAGGTCCTGGCCCTCTAGGTACCACCAGTCGCCCTGCAGACATGTGGTCCCCACCTTGGGGCCCACCCACGTGCCCGAACGGTTCATCTAACTAATGATAGTCCCCACAGGCCAACACATGTCCTTTTCGAGTGTGATTTGTCCTCACTCACACACACCCTGGGAAACATCTCAGAAGGTAACTCATCCTGATCATTACTCCAGGCCAAGCACGCTTAACTGTGGAATTCTAATCAGGTAGGCTCCCAAAAAAGAAGGTGCACCTTATTGACATGAGTCATATCATTTATCCATTTAACCCTTTATCATTTGGGGTGTTACATGGTTGGTTCCAATAGATCACCAATAATTTCAGGAATTTTATCTTAGTTTTACCAAACAATCAGAATTCATTTTCTCATTTTTCACCCCTTGGCGAGTGATATGTCATTTTTATAACCCTAGACAAAGTCACATATAGTTTTCCATTATACTGGGTGACACAAGCATCTGATGGGTGCATCATTGATTCCTACATACCAAAGATTATTTTGTGATCAATATCCCATATTTCATATCAATCAAAGTTAATTTTTTAAATATTAGACATTTTTATGTGATTTTATACTTAACTCCAAATCGGATAGAAAAACTTCACATTCTATCATACCGAGACATTTAGGTTTTAGATCTAAATACCAACGATTCCTATAAATATTAAATGGCCTAAAGATAATTTTACTATGATTTTATGTCTGTTGGATCTTATAAGGTTGTTTTTAAGCACTACACACAAGATTTTATCAATATTAGAAAAATTTTATTAAATGTGAAAATGATCTTTTAATTATATTAGCCAATCAAAGCATTATATTGACACACAGTTGATTCCAATGTATTACAATGATTCCAGGAATGTTTCTATGATATTATCATGTCAATCAGTAGTTGTTGGGTCTTTTTTTACCCCCATGATGAGACATGTCATCTCAATAAAACTAGACAATGTCGCCCATAATTTTCCATTATACCGGATTACACGAGCATACAATAGATCCAACATTGATTATCATAGATCAAAACAATATAAGTGGCCATTATTCCCTGATTTTATATTAATCCAAGTGTGTATTCATGGCATTGTACCAATTTTCTGTAATTTTCCACATAACTCCAAGTATGAGGGACAAACATCCCTTTTAATATGATAGGTCAATTTAGGTATCTAAACCATATTATGATGATTTCAACATATTTTATGTTACATAAAGTTAATTTTATTAAGATTTTTTATCAACTGATCTTGTTTCTTCAGTTTTCAACCCTTTAAACTTGACTTTCCCATTACTATTAAAATTTTAATAAATGTGAAAATGATATTTTAGTTGTACCAACTAATCCAAACATTAAATTAATGTGTAATTTATTAAAATATATCATCTATGAATTTAGGAATGTACTCCTAGTATTAAATTAATATCATAATTTTTTTCTTATTTTTGACCCCCTGATGAGAGATATGTCTTTTAAAAAACACTAAATACATTTAACCACCATATTCCATCATAATAAGCGAAACGAGTATTTAATGGATAAAAAATTGGTCCCTATTGATAAAAAATGACATTGGGATCTTTCTACCATGATTTTATGTCAATTCATGTGTGTTTACTTACTATTGGATAATTTTATGTGATTTTTCACTTAACTACAAATTCAAGGTACAAACACCACATTAGATTATATTGATAAATTAAGGAATAAAATCCATGTACCAAAGATCAATAATGATTTTAGCTGATATAATTTTATTTTTTAAATGATTTCATATTAATCGGAGATCATTTCGTCAGTTTTAACATATAATTCCCTGAATTTACCATTATTACAAAAATGGTAATGAATGTGAAAATAAAATATTAATTATGCATAAAAATATGGTATATATATTAATGAATGGTTGATTCAAATAAAACACATATGATTTAACTAATTTTCTTATATCTTTTTACATCAATCAGAAGTCATTTTTTTTATTCTCCCCTAATGGGAGATAAGTCAATTTAACTACTAGAGAAACATTTACGTATCATTTTCCATTATTCCAGATGACATGAGCATTCTATGGATGCATAAATAATTCCTACACATCCAAAATTGATCTATGATCATTCTCCCATGATTTCATGTTAATAATATAGTCTTTCCTAGCTATATTATTCATTTTTTTGTGATTTTCCACATAACCCCAAATCTACGGGACAAGCACCAAATTCAATCATACTGAGAAATTCGAGTATCAGATCTATGGGATGATGAATATAATATAATTTAAATGAATATAAAGAAAATTTTCTTTTTAATTCAAGTTATTGGATACTGTTTGGTCAGTTTAGAACCCCATTCAAATGATTTTTTGATTATTACAAAAATAGTAAAAAAATTGAAATGAAAATTGAAATATATTAACCAAAATAGGAATTTATTTGGCAGGAACATGATTATAATAGATCAATTCTAATTTAATGAATTTTATCCAAGATTGGATAAATATTTAGATGTTGTTTTCTTGTTTTTGACCCCTAATAATAGACAAGTAGTTTTAATAACACTAAACAATGTTACCTGTCATTTTTTCATCATATCAAACGACACAAGCATATGATGGATGCAAAATTTATTCATACAGATTAAAAAACTCAGTGATAATTATAATAAAAATTCACATCAATCCATGTTTGATTCTTTCTTATTTTCCGCATTTTACTTTTTTTACTTAATGCAAAATCATATGGAAAACACCACTTTCAATCATGTCGAGCACTTTTGGAATCTTATCCACAAGCTAATATTTACTCTATATTTTAAATGAAATAAAGATATGTTTCCTATGATTTTATATTAATAATATCTCATTCAGTTGGTTTTGACATCTCCACACATGTATTTCACTGTATTAGAAAATGGAAAAAATTTGAAAATGTACTATTCATTTTACCTACAAATCGGGCCATCAGATTGATGCACAGCAGATTCCAATAGATCACATCTATTTCAAGTAATGTTAACCAATATTTTTTCATTGACCAAAATAATATTTCTTATTTTTTACCCCCTAATTGTAGATATGTAACTTTAAAAACACTAGATAATGTTACATATCATTATCCAGCATACCGAGCGATAGACACATCAAATGTACAGAATATTGATTCTTGCATATAAAAAATATCCTAGATATATACACTGATCTCCTTCCAATAAAAGTGTGTTTTTTTGTATATCTTCCCATTTTATATATGATTTTCTACTTAACTCTAAATCTATTGGGAAAACACTACTTTAGATAATTCCGAGCAGTTCAGGTATCCAATACATGTGTCGATAATTAATACATATTTTAAATGTCTTAAAGATTTTATCATAATATTTCATGCCAATCAGAGCTCATTTAGTTGGTTTTGACCCCTACAGATATGATTTTCCAATAATTATATAAATTTTAATAAATGTGAAAATTTACTTTAAATTATACTAACCATTATGAGTATCATATTGATGTGTAGTTGGAAAAAATCTATTTTTTGATATATACTTATTTTTGGTGTCATCAGTCATGTAAAGATCCATCCCTACTGACAACATGGTTCAACAAAAATACATTAAACAGTGTCTAATTACTAATGTTTCACTTATAGTAATATAGAGTCTATTGATAATTTGTATATATAATGTGAATGGGTATGTTCCCTATTTAATCTCAAAAGAAATATCATGGGGTTAACTTTTATATATAGGTATATTCATAATTTAATGGTAACTTTGTTTTGGAATGTTGATGTCTATTCTAGTGAAGTTCACACTAAGAGTGTAGGGGTTGCAATAATTTCTACCATTTTTATCCTTAACTATGAATCTTTCACCTATGTCACATACTGAAAACACCAATATGAAATCAAGTATCTCATTATAAATTTATTAGACTTGTTGTAGACCAAGAAATCAAAATATTCTGAATTAAAACGTTTATGTGAAAGAAACATTCATATAACCATATTCGAATCATATTCTATGATGGTGAAGGCCATATAATTCCACTATAGTTGTGAATCTCTGTTTGATGGGAATGTGGTGTGGTTAAAATAAAGCCTACAACAACCCATTTCAAAGTCTTCATTATAGCTAAAGTATTATTATTCCATGTAATCATTGGATATTAATGGATAGATGCATTAAAAACTAGCTTATTTTTATTTAAGATAAGATTATATTAATTTCAGTGTTAAACTCCTTGAGATAATAATGAACTATCACATAGCCTTCAATGAATCTACCCATAAAACTGTTTCACATTAATGAACTGAAATTTATATATGGGTGTTTTTAAATAAAGGATGAGGTTGGAGAATAGGTGAAGGAATTGATGTATGTCATTTCACGGCCATGTGGTTGATTTGAAAGGAATGTGTATATTCATACAAAATATATTAATTTTTATTAAGAATGGGACCAACATATATTCCATGTACAATAATTATATGCTAAATAATGTGGGGGAGAATACAAATTCACTTAAACCAAGCTATGATGAAATAGGTAGAGGGTAATGATTTTATAATGAAGTTACACATATGGAGGAATCATTTTATACTCTATGGATTGATCCTCATAGAGGAATAATTTTCCAAATTATAATTTCTATAATCCGTGTATGGAATATTTGAGGCTAATAAAAGGGATTTTCCATCATCTATTTTGGATCAGAGAGGGAATAGGCTGGAGTACTTGAGTGTTGTTGTATCAGAGAATTCTTCAAGATGGATAGACGTCAACTAGTGGAATACACAATGATATAGAAAATGAGTATATAATATCTTCTAAAAGGAATTCAATGAATTTTCATAAATATTATTTATTAATGTATTTAAAATCCTTTATTTTCAGTTTTAATGAAAATGTTAAGAGTTGGAGATTTCTTTTAATTTTATTTTCCTTTCTTTTCTTACTAGAAGTGTTTTTTATTGAACATACTAACAAGAACCAACTAATATGTTAGAAATCCATTGAGTTGGTGATCATAAGACTCTATAATTATGGGTTCTCTAAGAGGTATTCACCAAAACTAGACACATGGGTCCTTAGGTGAACACTAATCCTATGAAAAGTAGGACCCTTATCTTGATTGAGAATATGGGTTCAACATGTAATGGAAGTTATATATGTGGTAACTTTTTGGATTCTCCAAATGTGACAAGTGGTTTAAATTTAAAGGTAAAATGTCACTTAATTATCATTTTCATATGTTTTCACATCATTCTAATTGTTTTTATTTTGTTTTCAAACCTTACATGGTCAAATGTCATTTTAATGAAAATGAGAATGTGATTATTTACATAACTAAAAACAAGAAAACAAAATGATATAGTCAATTTCAATGAGGAACCTAAAAGATAAAAATACTCCTCTAATATATAATGCATAATATAAGACCACAACTACTACTTTCCTATAGGGTAGTAGGGTCCCACAATAAATAAAAATTATCAATAAAATAATATGGAATGAAATAAAAAATAAATTTTTTACTATAAACTTATATTGTAAGATCCCATGCACAATCATCCAAGTTCATATACTCATGCAGTACTCTAACCTCATCTAACATGTGTGCATTAACCTTCTCATAAACACATATATGTGCCTACAAGTCTATCACATGTTTTGTCATCCTAATAATAGAAGGATCCATGACCTCGGTGTGTGAAGCTATAGAATGAGGAATCCACATTCCATATGTCAAATTTTCATCATATCCATCATGAACAATAAGATGATGACAATTCATATATTCATATATTTAATATACCTATACCTAATATATTATATGCATATATGTAATATACTAAATATGTTTTATGTAAATAAATGATATACTTATATGGAATCTATTTAACATGCAATGTCCTTATATTGAAAATGAAATAAGAATATAAATAATATAATTATATTTAATCAAGTACTTGGTACAATTAAAATGGGAAAATGTAAGGCATTGATTAGAGAGGAAACTGCCTTAGGGTCTCAAATCCAAGGTTTCCAGTCCAAGGGATGATGAAAACGAAGCACTGTTGTAGCCAATGTATTTCTATGTTACTAAATTCTGTTGGAACAACACATAAATCCATTTACAAAAACATTCAAAAAAATATAAATTCCTTGAATAATATCTTGTTTTATTAGTCTTCAAATAATGTAAATAATTCTTCCATAAAATAAATCAAAAAATTATTCAGTCCTTGGAATGTTTTCTTAGATTGGGGATCCCCATTAAATTATTTTTAATTGTAGTAACATATAACTATATGTATGAAAGATTTAAATTTTGAACATACAAATAACTTGGAATTTAACTATATAAGATAAACAAATAAACCATTTAAGAAAATAAAAATTGTGCTCAATTGAGTAAAAAAAATATAAGTAATTTGAATATATTGGTGCAAGTGATACAAGGAGAAAATAAAATTTACGAGTATATAATAAAAATATTTTTTCTAGTTATTCTCACTAATGAGGTTCCGACCTCATCGGGAATGTAGTTGTTTCATTATAGTTGCATGGATGAGGAAGAACTCATTTGTTGAATGATAGAACAAACCATTATGGAAAATGCATAATTAAATAATAGCATATAAAATAAATTTAAAAAACATGAGAGAATAGTATTTGTTTACATATAAAAGATATTAAACATATTTTAAAAAACACAGAAAAGGAAAATAAGAAGGGATAGAAAAAATAAAACAACAAACCCCCAAATAAGAAATATGTGCAAGTATCACAGTCAAAACTGAATAATCATGTTACATCCTGATCAAGGACTAATCACACATTCACAATAAATTGTAGGATAAAAAAATACGAACTTGGGGATAGCTCACATTAGGGTATAATATATAAGGTATTATTACACATGAGCAGTTGTAACTATGTATCAATTTGCATTCTAGAATTAATCACAAATGCCACTTGGATTTCATGAGGGAGGGTAAGAAAATGAGTAAAATCTAGTTGGGAAATAAAAAATATTGTTTCATATTACCCCTTTCACACTACCCCTTAATGTTCTCATTCTTTTAATATTTAATGAAATAATTTATTTTTTATAAAATGATAATGTTACACAAAAATACTACAAAAAAATTATCATGCCTACAATTAGAAAATTTTATTTGAAACTAGATGTCCTAGGTTTAATAATTTTATATGTTTTATATTGTTTTCCAAAAATATATTAAAAACAAAAAAATCAGACTAAATTTAGAAATAAATAATGAAACTAAAATTACAAGGTTAATATATATATATATATATATAATTTTATAATGTTTTTATAAGCTATGACTTTGATTTATAAAGTGATGTGCATAGATTACATGTATCTAATTATTTCACAAAAAACATGTTAGTGGGAGTGATAATATTTAAGTTGAATAATAGAATAGTTGAGTTGATATTTTAAAGTAGTCTTCTTAATTATGTAAATATTTCAGTTTAATAGAAAAATATTTATAAAAAATGATAAATTTAAATTTTTTTCATGATATTGTTAATTGATTAATGTAAGAAGATAACTTCGAGTTATCAACCCCATATTTCATAATTATATTCTATATTTATCAAAACATATGAATTTACAGTTTGGGACTTAATGAAAAAAATTAGTGGATCAGAATAAAAAAATAAAACAAATGAGCCGATGTATAGGCTTGTGGGAAAATGTAATAGAGGCCGATTATAATGTTTGTACTCAATAAGAAATACAACATTTTCTTGGGTTCCCATGTAAATTAACACTTAGAAATATCATTCATTAAAGGATATAGGGTACTTATTATAGGAATCTCAAATTACAGAAAAACCCATTATGTCACATAACACTATCTTGCGAAATATATCTAAAAAACTTTAAAAAATTGGTATATAAAATGAAACAAATAATATTAAAACCATAATATAAATTAATGAAAAACATCAATGTGTGGCATTTGTAACCAATTATATAAATATTTTTTCCTAAACAATTGATTTAGTCTATCATGGTTAAATCAGTCTATTTAAATAATTCTTTACAAATAAGTCCTTGTTTAAATTTTTTGTCTTAACCGACTATATTTGAATATGGTTTCTCTAATAAAATTGTAATATGATTAGACATTAAGCATGTAATGTGTAATATATAGAATAAAATAGAGTATATTGTAATTGAAACATAAAAATAAATTAAATTAAAATAAATAAATTTTAATATTTATATTTGGGATATGCAATATACATATGCATTATAAAATATTACCATGCATGGTGGATTTCAACCCTAGTCATGAAAGACTTGAAAATATCAAAGGTAATTGTCATGAATTGTTGATTGAAATGAAAAATATTTATAAGTCAAAAAGAAGATCTAAATAAAGAAAACTTACTTTATTTGATGGTAATATTAAAACTACGTAAAAGGTCAGGCCCATAATATGCTAGAATTTTAATAGACAATAGACAAATGAAAAACATGGTAAAATTTTATAAAATACACACAATAAACATACATAAAAAATTATATAGAAAAAAATAAGTTTTATAATATAAATTAAAAAAATAAAAACATGTCGGGTAAGAAAATAATTAAAAACAAAAATGGAATCTAAAATGATTTATAAAAAATAGAAACCAACAATTTAAATTCCATTACCCATCTCCCTAAGGGATAAAAAATCATAAATTGTGTCTTGTTTCTTACAAAACATTACAAAATCACTGATCAATAATAGAAGTTGGTGGGTTTATAAAATAAAAACACCAACATGATTAAAAGAGGGAGATATATAGTGATATATGGGAAATGAGTTAAAAAAATATAGTACCAAATGTTATATTAAAATTAACCAACTACACAATAAAATATTTATAAAGCAGATACAAATTCATATAGAATAAACAACTATTTATTTATTGGTATGTCAATTCCCACTACAATAACCTATAATTTGGTTATAACTAATTAAGTAACATAAAAGAAAAATAATAAAATAACACTTCTATATTTGAATAAAACATCCAAAAAATTAAATAATATGAAAAACTTTCCTTGTATTATGTGAAAATATAAAAATTCATTATGTAAACAATGAACATTGAAAAATTTATGAAAATTAACACAATGATAATATAGGGTAAACATTGATATATTAAATTAAAAGTTATTCTTATGAAAGAAAATATGAAGTGGAATAAAAACTACTTTTAAGGTAAAGAAACAGTTATTTGAATTCTATAATAGTAAATGATTTTTTTAAAAATGTGATTAAAGAAACTGAAAAATGAACATTAAGAGGCATGTTTTGTAATAGGTATGTGTGGTAAGATAAATTTTCCAGAAATTTCATGATAAATTATTGCATAGATTTCATACTAAATGAGGAAGAATATATATTCATGCAATATATAATATGTATACACCTACCATACAAATATTTTTAAATTTAATTTTTATAAAACAAAAAAAAATTAGAAATTATTATGAACATTGATGTTGGATTTGAGAGAAAATAAGAAAATATTTTTGTGTTATGAACCTTATTATTAAATGATTTTGGAAGATAAATCCTTCTTTAAGGGTGACTGCTGTAGAATAGGATTATTGATCTTTATGAAGGAATGGATCGTCGAATGGTATATTGGCTACCATAATAAGGAGTAGAACATACTTAGGCTACATAAAGATTAAATATTGTTGTAGATCATAAATTTTAGAGAAGTCAAACATTTGATGTTGAGAAATACTCACTTTTAAAAGACAAGTAATATGTTCTTTGAGGTACTTAAGTAAGTAGTCAACAATAGTATCTTGTAGATTAAACCATCTTCAAAAAATTATATAAAATATAATTATATGTTTCATTAAATGTTTTATAAAATAAAAACATTGAACACTGGAAATATAAATTCTAAAACCGTTATAGTATCAAATAATATCAAAATAACATTTTCATTAAAATTCAACAAAACTAATAAATTGATTATAAAATAAATATATGGAGTTTAAAATTCATAATAGTTAAAAATTAATCCACCAAATTCCCATTTCTAATTTAAATATAAAATTAATGTCCATTTGATAATGTTGAAATATTATTTTATAAATTTATAGACAAAATTATTTATCAACCTAAAATTAATTTAATAAAAAATATATATATATAGTTTCTCTTGCATTTAAATGAATTATATTTTCACTTTAAAAAATTATTTATTTATTAAATGTGATGTTATCTAATTATCCTCTTCCAATTGATTAAAAAAACCATTTTTTGAAATATTAAGAACGTTAATTTTTTTTACTAAGTGAGGATTTATATGATCTGTTAATGTCTACTTCCAAAGACTAGTTTTTAATTATTAATACAAACCCCATGTGATAAATGTATTATAAAGAAAATTCTTACAAACTATAAGACCTTTTATGTTTAGTATTTTTCTAATATTTAATTATATTATTAGGAAACTTATTATCATTTCTGTATTTTGATCAAAGTACACACTGGCCTTTTTCATTTTCAAAATAGGTCTTGCCGAAATATTTACTAAATGAAAATAAAAATACATATATATAAAGTGTTGTTAATGGGGTTCACTTCACTTTGGTCATTCTCTGGAGGCATGAACCCTTTTCATGGTTCTTTTCCAAATAAAGTAGCATAAATGGGTTTTAAAACTCCATAGTCACAATTTTTAAAATACTAAAAAACCTATACATTTTTTTTTATTTTTTAGAACTGTAAAACACTTTAAAAAATAATGTATATAATACTAATAACTATTTAATAATTCATATTAATATCTAAACATATTTTATTTTCATGGAGAGGTGTAGGGATATAAATTCTGGGGATTATGAAAAGTATTTTGAAAGGAGAGAAGAGGGGATTCTATAATTAAATTAAGGTGTAATATAAATTTAGAATATACTAGTGAAAATGATTTTGAAAAAAAATATCTATTAAAATGAAAAATATTTTACTAATTAAAAAGCATATCCTTTTTTACCCACTCACAAATATATTAATTTATTAATAAAATAATTAATTTTAACAATATCTTATATAATTATATTTAAAGGTTAAATAGTAATAATTACTTATAATTTTTATTTTAACATGATAAATATATCAATTTAAAATAATTTTTAATTTATAAATATAATTTTACTAAATAATTAATTAAAATATAAAATTAACACATTTATAAACTTATAAATATAGCTATAAAATTTAAATATAACTGATTTACTATCTTGTTGGGGGCTTACATGAGTGGAAAACTCGGCCCAAAATTTTACATCTAACAGGAATTCAAACATGGGAATTCCTACTAAGGTAAAGATTTATCTATCAATTTAAGGCATTAAAAAGAGGCCTACACCATTAACATAAATTAGGTGGCCTCATAGAAGTAGGAAGAAAGGAGGAACAATGATACCAGGTGAGTGGAATGGGATTTATAGGGAGGTTAATAAGCATGGAAACATATATACACCAGTAATGGAAACATAGAAATAAGAAGATGATGTGGTGTGAATGTAAGGTGGTGTAGAATGGAAAAAAATATGAATCAATATATGGTAAATTTGGAAGATTTATGGGTGTGTTGTGGCCTATTAACAGGACCTCTACCCAGATGAATTTCTGATTTGGGATGGAGGGATGGCCTACACAAAATGATGATGGCCAACTCGACCTGACTGTGCTTACATGGGAGTGGAATGATGTAAATACTAGTGAAAAATTATAAGGCAAGGCTAGTCATACAAGACTTCATGTTATTTTCATATGGATAATTTGGGCCACAATAAATTGGTTATTTGGGCCATCAATATCTTTACATTTTAGGTTACTTAATTGTAATAAATTATTTCATTCGGTTGAATGTTAATGCTTGGGGGGATGAGGCTTGACCCAATAGAATTTCTAAGTATGCCTATATTTTAATTTTATAGTCCCTTATTATGAATATAGATTATTTTAGAAAAATATGATATATTTATATATATTAGAAATATAATTAAAAATATATTTAGAGTATTGGGAGAGCTGTGCAAGAAGAGTAATTTTTTCATGGAAATAATTTTTTTATGTTATAAGATAGGGTAAAAAATAACTTCCCATTTATAAAAAAACAATATAATTGAAAAGTGATGAGATCAAACCAAACACAGGATCCCCTCATCCATAAAAAAGATAAGTTAACCAACATGAAAAATAGGGCCTTAAAATTTGATCATCGCCCACCCCGATCATGAGAGTTTCTCCTACCATGCATATATCAGCCACAGATCCATGATTTCTCCCTCTTGAAGTTCATTATCACACTATAAAGAAAATGTGGTTGATCCATCACAATAATATTTTAGAAAAGGTGTTGAAATTTTCATGAACATGATCTATTGATCCTTTCTTGAAAATCCTTCTAATGATTGAATCTCTTTAGGATGTGGAGGGATGAGAACCAGAATCAAAATCCCTCAAATGATTCATATATATATCCACAATTTCCATGGTATTACCTTTATAAGGTTGATTATTCCAACTCTACCCATCAAGGAGTTCCTCAAGATTATATTAATCATTTAGAAAATCCATCTTTAGAAGTAGGGTTCAACCACTATCATTATTAATTCCAAGGATTCTCTCGTGGAACTCCATTACTTAATATTTTTTAAATAATTAGTTTCACTATAATCATTAAATTTAACTTTAATTATAATATGATTAGATATAGTTATAAAATATTTTTATTATTTAAAATATAATTAGAAGGTTATTTAATATAGTAAAAATTATTTCATAAATTAATAATAATTATAAAAACTGTATTTAAATATAAAAAATTAAAAAATTCTTTTATTTAAAAAGCATCTATCAGGCTGGACTGGTGTTTGAGGATATATTTTTTCATTTCTATATGCATTTATTATTTTTGAATACATTACTCCATTCTTTTAATAGAATAAATTAAAATATTTTTATTAAACTAATCAGTTTTTCGAATTTTCATATTTCCATTTATTAAATACTTTTAGCAAAAAATAGAATATGTTCAAGATTTATGGGAACCCATTTCAAAAAATAAAAAATGTGGTTATTTGAAAGACCATAAATAAAAAAATGGTAAATTAATAAAAAAAAATTAAAATTCATAATAATAAAGTATAATAGTTGACTCTATGATTTGTTTCCATACATAGAATCCTCGTTTTCTCATCTGGTATATAATTTCATGACACCACTCAAAAAATAATCATGCCACACTTCCCTTTTCTCTTATATTCTAACTAAACCATATCTTCTGAGTATCTCTTCCATGTTCTTTGTATTCATTATGAAAATATATCTGATCTCGTTCCAAGATGAGTATTCTTTATTACCATGCATTACAATCCCATTTTCCTTCATACTCCTCTACTGCAGTATATTCATCCTTGAACTAGTTAAAGAAGGCCGTAATGTGAGCGTGAATCCTGAACGAGCATCCTTTTCCTAAAAATAAATGTCTATCCACAATAATAAAAACTCATAGTCAAATTGTTCCACACAGAAATACACTCCCCTTGGCCAGTTTAATGGAGTCACCACCTTTCAAAAAAATTTAATTCAATTGAGGAAAGTAACACATTCAACATTCACTAGCCAAAGTAATTCCAGGAAATCCACCACTCCTCCAATTACCACAATGACTCTAGTTCTGATTGAAATATTATAGGGTTTGACAATCCTATCATGTATGTTTTCATGATTTCAGAAGATTATCGTTACCCCCCAACCAATTGAGGACCATTGAGAATTTCAAGGTTTTTTATTCATTTGACCCATCTTTATGTGTGTTTTGTAACAGTGCTCTATGAAAATTTTATGTATTGAAGGAACAATAACGCCTTATAGTGGAATAAGGGGAAGAATCTAATGATACTCGCAACTCATTTTCATTTAATCCTCTCCTCCAGATATCTCCATGGTTTAGATAATCATGGATTACATCACCAAGGCAACACTCTGTTTTTTGGGATTCCATTACATTCATTCTGGTGATTTTAGTAGTGTTAGATATGAACATGCATAGGCTTAGTGGTATTTTTATAGTTTTTTTTGTTTTTTAATAAACATGTTTTTATTTCTTATAAGTGAATTGAAATTTTTCTATCCTTATTTAGTAAATTTTACAAGTGGATAATTGAGGTTTTATCGATCAAATTCGGATGGATGGTGTATATTTAGAAATAAGTAATTTTTTTTAAAAAAATATAAGATATTATATATTTTTATATTTATAAAAATACACCTCAATTCATTAAAATTGGAAATCCATTTTAATTTCAAAATAGAACGGATTTTGATTTTTGTAAAAAATTAATATTTTTTTATCCATAGAAACAATATTTTGTATATTTATAAGTCATTTTTAATTCTTGAAAATGAAAAAAATTGTTTCCAATAAAATTTAAAAAAATGAAATCATTCCTTAAAAATTAACATATTGATTATGGTTATTGCATAAAATTATGTTTTCTATGAATTAAATAGAGTTATAAAAATTACATTCTTTATGTAAGAGGAAATCTATGTAAAAAAAATTGTTTTCAATTTAGTTCAATAGTATTATTTTTTAAATATATTTTTATAAGTTATAAAAAATAAACATGAAAATAGTACTAATAAATTCCTCTATAAAATTTCAATAGAAGATTCCACTAAAAATTACAAACATATAATGTAAAATAAAAGAAAAAAATGTCCTCTAGAAATTAAAGTTCAAAATACCACACATAATGTATACACCATAAAGAACTACTAAAAAAATAGATTGTAAAATAATATTGGAAAACATATTATATATTTTATATTAAGAAATATAAAATCCAACATCCCAAAATAAAATTTCATTGAAAATTCAATTAATAAAATATTATTTTATATAATAGTATAAAATGTTACGAGAATTTTATATTTCAATATTCCAAAGTAAATTTTATTTTAAAATTCATTGAAAATATCATTATAAAACAATATAAAATTTCACTAAAAATTTTAAGAAAACAAGTACAATATAAAATGTTAGGGTAAAATTATAATTTCAAATAAAATTGAAAAATACTATGGAAAATATAATAGAAAATTTACTATTTAATTTTATCCCCCAAAATTTATTCAAATATAATAAATTTATAAATATTTAATAAATTTATAAAATTTTTATTGTTTTATTTCAAAATAAATTCTTAAAAACTATTATCCATTAATGATATAATTGGCTGATTTTTTTTCAAATTAATAAAAAATATAGTTTGATAGTATAAACATTATTTTATTAAAATTCATATAAACACTTATTTATAAAGATAAAAAATATTATTTCATTTATAGATTTAATTGTTTTTTCTTATGAGTTTTTAAAAAATATTTCCCTATAACTTTTTTTTAGATTCATAGAAAGTGAATGTATCATCTCTAAATGATTAGAAATTTTTTTTTTTTGGAATACAGTGAATGTAACTATGTTTTTACTGATTTAAGAGTCACAGGAATTGTTACACTCTATTTTGAATTCTTAATGTCTTATAATTAATGGAAAACTGATGTGATCAAAAGTCTTACAAAGAAAATTCTTACAAAGCTAAAAACAACTAATGCATAGTATTTTTATACTATTTATTTAGATTATTGAGGAACTTATTATAATTTTAGTATTCTAAGAAATTTTAACACCTACCTTCTTATTTGTCAAAATAGGTCATTCTGAATGAGTAAAGGGTTAATTAAATAATATTTTATTTCATAAAAAATAGTTCCGAGGTACATAAGTGATTTAGTAAACGACAGCCACTTTGTGAGGTATTCATGGTGATAGTCACATGAAATGTATGACTATATGATTTTTAATCCAATATATATATATATATATATTTCTCATCAATCTTTGAAAATAAAAGAGTTTGAATTCATATATATGTAGAGTTCGACTTTCTCTGTTTTTATTAAGACATAATCATTGCAGGACTGAAAATGAACATCTACCATTATTATGAGTTCATGATTTTTTTTGAATACCTGAAAACCCTCTCATGATTACCTTTGAAGTTATATTCTATCTTTAAGGACATTATTTATAATTTGATTTCCAATACTTGAAATTGGGTGATGATCCTGCAGTACTTTACTCATCTCATTCAATGTAAATCTTTTATTCTTTGATAAACGTGTGAGAATACTATAGATAGGCCTTTTGATGGGAGATCCTGGTGAAAGTAGTTGGATCCACTGTAACAAATTGTAGTCTCTTGCACTCAACAATAAAATTCCTCAGAAGAAGGGCATGAATAGTTAAAACATCCATGGTCAAAGAGAGAGTGTTGTTGGGGTGGACTATGAGATCTTAGTGCCTTGAACCACTGTAAATCTCATGTCTCACAATTTTTTACTTTTCTTTATTTCCATTATATATTTATCTGAGAATAGTGGGTCATATTTCAATTTTTTTTCAAGGAGGATATCTATTTGGCATGAAATTTTTATGAACTCAATTAACCCCTTCTTGAGTCATTATACAACCACACTAGAACAAAATTAGAGACACATTCATATATTAATGTGGTGGAACCTTCAAATTACATTGTGTTTTTTTAGGGTGACATGGGTTGTTTTTTAAACAGTCAACATTCAACGTTTCCCCTACCAGAAACCGTTGAATTGTGTTTCCCACCATCATTCCATGATAGAGCACTGCTCCATCAAATATTAGAAATCGAGTGGGTAGAGGGTTGGGTCATATGTTCCAATAAACTCATCATTATTTTTGAGCCACCCAACTAGTTATGCTTATGTAATTTCATGTCATTACACTGGGGAAGTCATATAAATCAATCATTCTAGTCCAATTATATCACTTAGATTACTGACTACGGTGGCCTGAAGGATTAGTTCCCTAGAGGCCCAAATACATGGCCTGAAAGCCAAATTAAGGTGAATAATACCACTATTATAGTAATATTTCAACAGCACTACTACAGTATATTCTATGTAACACCCCAATATCTCATAGCATATTATTTATTCAAAATAATTCAATAACATGCACTATATGCAACACCAAGTTCTAGCGCACCATGTCTTACCGAACACGCCGTTCAAAAGCGGCTATGAATAGTATTAACTGAATTTTGAACTTTATATAATCCTTATAATTTTTGAATCCATATTATGATTTTCTTAGACATATTGTAAGATCAAATACATTTTTTTAAATAAAAGAAGTATTTTTTAAAAAAATGCAATTTTACCGCCTTTTAATGGCGAATATTTTTTAAATCCAATATTTGAAACTTTTATATATTTAAGTTTACAAACTAAACTTCTTATTTAGAATCGGGACATAAAAATTTAGTTTCAATAATGTTTTGGTGTTTTTATGATAACTTTTATATTTGGGTGAATAGTGAAAAATACTATATTTTAACTGAAAAAAACTTTTTTAATCAAAATAATTTATATTGTTAAATTATAAATTTTAATGGTTTGTAAGTATAAATAGATTATATTTTTACCATTTAGTCCAATGATGTTCATTGTAAGTAATTTCACTTTGAAATTGGACATAAAAAAGTGTCAAACTTTTGGTAGTAATTCTTTCTTAAAAATACGCGATTTAGTTTTGACAGCGGGAATTAATTTTAAATTCATAAATTCAACTTCTATGTTTTTAATTTGGTGAAATAAACTTCATTATTTAATTAGGAATATCAAAATTATATTAGGGTAATGTTTTGGTATTTTTTGAGAAACTTTTAATTTTTGATGAATAGTGAAAAACACTGAGGTATAGTTTAAAACCGATTTTTTATTTAAATAATTATTTATTTTATTTAAATTTATTTTATGTAAAACTAGATACACAATACCTATAAAATTTCAATGTGATTCATTGGAGTCAATTTATAATAATTATATATTTATATAAACTTTATTGAACTTTTCACCGTCTTTTGCCCACCTCCTAGGAGAATTTGAAAATTCATATAAAACATAATTTTACCGCTTTTGTGAGTGGAATTTCAAAAATCCGAGAGACACGGTTAATATCAAGGAGTAAAATGTGGTTCAATAAGACAAAAAATAATTTTTTGTTGAATAGTAACCTTTTACTTTTATTTACCATGGTAAAAAGTAAATAGTGTAATTTTGGGTAGAAATGATATTATTATTACCCAAACACATGTCCTAATTATTTTGGCTAAGTATAATTAGACGAATAACATCCTTAGGAATAAAATATGATCCTCTTTGGTCCGGATGGATTAGATTAGGACAATTATTATTATTTAATTCAAATAAGCGTTAAAAGAGTTAAAATCAAAGTTTAATAACTAAACTATTTTTAATATAGGGTTATACAGAAGATAAATTTGATTATAAATTTTAATTAGAAAGATAAAAAGATTTCCTACATAATTTTAGTTTATTTATAATATTTAGACGTTTAATAATTAAATATATTTATGACACAATAATGATGCAGTATTTTCTTTATTAATGAAGGAATCAAATAATTGCTATCATAAATGTTAAAATAAATAGAATTTGAATGTTTTTTTTGACATAAACTAATTTTATTGGTTAATATGACATGTTAGGATTTATTAAATGAATGTGATTCCAATTAATAAAGATTTTAAGACTTTCACAAAAAACAATTATTAAATAGTGTCAAAATTGACATAAATGAGTTTTTAAAACAAATATTATATTATTAATTGATATTCTATTTCTAAAAATCTATTGGTTGGCTAAAAGAATTATATGATGATAGGTCTATCATTAATGGACCACTTGGGAGCTCTTGGAAGTATATAGTAAGTTTATTACCTATATAATAAAAAAATACAAAGTGACATGGTAAGTGTCAAACTAATTAACTATGAGTTAAAACTAAAAGATAAGGTTACTAAAGTGACCCAAACCTATCTAAAACCTATTGGTTGAGTGGTGTTCGACCTATCACCACCATTTAATTTTAATAATCCACTTTAGAGCCATAAAAACCGAATATGAATTTATTATAAAATAATACCTTAAGTTTTTCTTAAAGAGCCCCTCCTCCCCCTTATAAAAGGACACAACTTCTAACCAATTCTTCACATGATCAAAGCCTTTTGGTTCGGCCAAAACGTGCCCAAATATTCTCTAAACATCTCTTTACTCCTCCCATAAGCCTTACCTTAGGCATATGGCACTTCAATAGTCATTTTTGGTTCAAACCAAAATTAGTTACCCAAATTAAAGGTAACAATTTCTCTTAGCTTCTTTTCTTTTATTTTACTCCTCCAACCCCTAAACTCTTTTTATTACTTTATTTTATAACAAAACCAGTATCCTAAATATACTAGGATATTGTTATGAGATGTATATTAAATAAACTTACACACACCTACATCTAATGGATGAAGAACATAATGTTTCTGTGGATGGAAACCAAACGCCTCACGAAACGATGATTGTTCAATTATCTCAAACCGCCCCTCATGGTGGCCATTATGATGTCACTATAATTAAATATGATATTAATGATATTTATTTTATATTTAAGCTTCTGTAATTCCATTTTATATCATTCCATTATTCATTTCATGTTGTGTATATCTATGATAATTTCATTTGAGGAAGTGCGGACTACCGCCCCCTCAAACTGATGTAACTCGTTCATACCATTCATGGAAGATATAAAGGATGGTGTTAATGAAAATAAGTAACACATAAAAGATATTATATTTTACTATAATAATAATATACCAATGTATCATTTGGTTTTCATTCCTTTTAAAATGAAAAATGATGTTGAAGTGGCGTTCATGCGTACGTACGGGTAACCGTCACCACGAACGCGATGGGATTCATTTCCCCATCATATCCATTCTAGATTAATTAATGTTTGATGATTAAAATTAATGTTTAAGGATTTTATATCATTATTTATATGAATAAGATACAACTTATCCATAAAAAACATGGCTTACATATCTTAGCATATAAAGAAAAACGAATCAGTTAACACCCGAAACGACGATAATACTAAAATATTATTAACAAAGAAATATTAAAAGATCATATATGATATCATATTTATGTACATGACAATGACGTAACTATAATACATGAGGTTAACATATACTCTATCATGGAAAAGTACAAGGTAAGGGTTTATTTCATAATCTCTTCATTATCCGTGGATGTTTATACGTAATTATCTATTGGGACATCTTTATCATCCACATCTATGTTTCCTAAAAATGTATTTCAAGACATTAATAGTATTTAATAAAATATGGGTTAAATTCATTTATATAGTTTTTTGACTCATTATAAGAAGTTTATAAAGGAATCTTTACATCATTTTCCAAACAAGGTCCTTTATAACCTTTTCGACAAAATTAAGGTAAGAATGTCTATTTTTAACTTATACGGCGGGTGCGGCTATTTTCCACCATTGTAAAATCATCAAAGCTTCCCTTACAATATTATAAGAATATTTTCAAATTAAATGTTTAATTTTATAATTATGTTACTTTTTAATGATTAAAAAAAAGAGATATTTCTTTCAAATAGTTTGGATTTCATCTATGTCATCATCCTTTGATGGATTTTAAACTTATTTGAAGTTGATTTATTATGATACAAAACTTACATATTGTATTGATGGTTTTTTGAAATGTTTGACTGTGGATGTGTTATTTTTACACCATTCATGGTTTATGGAGAAAGTATTTACATTTCGTATGCTTGTTTTAATACGAATGTTTATGTTATGATTAAACCTGTTCATATGAGGAATGCATTGGACTTAGTATGTGACGGTTGGAGCCCGCTATATCTCATCGATGAATCGGTAGGTATCAAGAGAAAAACTAGTGTCTTGGCAAGAGGCCTTGATAAAATTGTTTTTTTAGTCTTGGCATGAGGCCTTGGCTACGTGGTTTTGATAGTCTGGTATTATGCAATCCATCATTATGAAAGTGGTTATTGATATTTCATGTGATTAATTGACTAGTTGAATATCCATGTGAATAAGTAAATGGTAATATTTTATTTTATTTATACCATATTACACTGAAGTTCATGTTTAAAAGGCTTTTGTTTTAGTTATACATTAACCTTAAATGTTTGTGCTTATTTATTAAAGTTTCCACTATATTGTTATACTTACTGGGCATTTGAGCTCACCCCTTTCTATGTTTTATTTTTCCCAGGATGTGAATAAGTACTTTATGAATGACCTACAAGGATAGTATAAGGAGATATGAGTGTGGAGACAAGATGTTATTTTATTTTTCACTTTATGATGTAATGTAAACGTTATGAATGTATTTAGTTATTCCACAACTACTAAACTAATCGGTCTTCTATGTCTTGATCGTTTGTGCTCATGCCAATGTTATGTAATAATGCACCGACTCTGGGTAACTGTGGTCGGGGTGTTATAGTTTGTATCATAGAAAGTTTAGTACAGACCTTGAAGCTAGATAAAGATAAACTCTGATGAGAGAACATATACCTAATATGGACATTGAGGATTAGTATATAAGAACTTCCTTGAATTTTTGTATTGTAGAGATTTTGTGATTTTTTCAAGCGATACATCTCTTTCTGGATACGAGCTGGTAGAGGCAGCTCTGGCACAAATGTACCTAGGGGTAGAACTCAAAATCACTTCTTTGAACTAGACTCAAACGGGAACTGGTGCACAACAATGGGCCTTGCTGGACTCTTGGTTACGACACTACCGGGGGATATGCTTAGGATAATTCTCATCTTCTTTACAAATCATTTTGAAGGGTTTATGAGTATATAATTCCTTAATGAAAACATCTTTAGGATTATGGATTATATCCATCAACCATTCAATTTATGTTAGGTATTTTACAAGTTTGGAATTATTCATTGCAATTCATAAACTGAACTAGTTTATGCTATTGTATAGAAATGGCACCTAATAGAAGGAATGTGAACTCCAGAAATACGTATGATCTAAAGAGTAAGAAGGATATTATCTTTTATAGTATTAAGCCATAATTTAGAATGGAAATAGTCTCCCATGTATTCCCCACATATGAAAAAAATAATATCATGTGTTAATGGGATAAGTAAAGAATTATCCGAGTCCTATGGCTTTGAAGGGAAGCAAGAGAATGAAAGGGTGTAAGAGAGAAAGACGGATAAAGGGAAGAGGGAAAAGAAGAATTTTCCCGTATGTGATAACTGTGGGATGAAACGCCATGGAACTTTCCAGAAGGGAATGGGAGTTTGTTATAAGTGTGTAGAAAAAGGACACCAAGTACGTGACTACAAGGGTAAGAAAAAGGTTTCAAATGAACAATGCTTCATCTGCAAGGAGTTGGGACACTACGCAAACCAATTCCCAAATCATCAGAGTATTCCCAAAATGATGCTATTGGATAATAATCAAGTTATGATACTACCACAAATGAGGAGGAATGATTAGAGTTTTTATGTTGTTATTAGAGAATTATTTCATTTGAGTGTTGTATAAAAAATGTTATGGTTATAATAATTATGGAGTATATAATGATTGTATTATAGCACTATTTCATTAAGGACTTAAGATTGTGTGGAACCAAGAAAAGTGACTCAATAGTAGGTTAAATATTTGTAAAATATATGATTGAGAGAAAGATAAACACTAATATGGTTCTAATACTGAGGTAGTGATTTTGGAATAATATATGATTCATTTGGATAAATTATATTGGATATTCTTGATTACCATGAAACATATTAATGATTTTTATATTCCATCATTTTTGTCGTTTAAAACATTTTTGGATAGAAGGAGTATATACAGTATTATATAAGGAATAAGGGATCGTGAATGTAATCAATCAGGTTTTATGGTAATTCAGGATGTTGCAGTGTTTTAAAAGAATACATGATGAAGGTGTTCACATGTTATTATGTGGAAAAAAGGATCTTCATTTTGTTTAAATTCCTTATAAATTTTGGACTGTGAGTTTGGACTGAAGTATTTTGGATAATTCTAGTTTGAGATTATTTTTATATTTCCATAAAAGGACAACCTGGAGGTCCTGTGGCAACACGTCGCGTCGGGCAAGGCCGCGAGACTTGAACCCACAACCAAAGGACGAAAAGGGTGTATCACATACCACCAGACCACGTGATGTCCTAGATTTAATAATGCAGTATATTTAAAAAAAATCTGGTAGATGAATTATTAATTCATTTTTTTGAACCCTATACGAATAGGAGAAATATAATATTATTTTTGAGTTCTATTATCTTTTAGAGTAAAAGATGTGTTTGTGGTAGAAATTAGTTAAAGGATGGGACTCTACTTGTCATGTATATATTTTTATTCTTCTCTTATTCTACGAAAAAATTAATTCTTATACTTCAGTGAAGGGATCTTTAAAAAATGTGTTATCCTAATATAGTATGTTTTGTTGAATCGACGGTATTTTAAATCATCTTAGATTGATGAATTTAAGGCCCTTAATTTTACACTTGTTTATTATTGACGACCTCAATCACTACCTATAAATATTTACATTTTTCCTCTAATTATATGTCTTTAGTTTCCACCAATGTTCTCTTAATTGAGATCATAATTTGGTGGTGACCCTTTCATTTCCCATTTCCTCTAATTAAGACTAAATTTTATTAACTAAATTTTTAATGTGAGTTTTTCCAAAGGTATTTTCTATATTAAAACTTTTATTTTTGAAAAATAATTTCAAATTGAGAGGATGAAATTTATTGAAGGAGGTAGGAATGTAACACCCCAAGATTTCATAGTATGTTATTTTTTCAAAATAATTCAATAACTTGCACTACACGCAACACTGAGTTCTAGCTCACCATGACTTACTAAACAAGCCGTTCCAAAGAGGTTATGAATATTATTAACTGAATTTTGAACTTTATATAATCCTTAAAATTTTAGAATCCATATTATGGGTTTCTTTGACATAATGTAAGAACAAAAACATTTTTTTTCAGATAAAAAAAGTATTTTTCAAAAAATGCAATTTTACCACCTTTTAATGGAGAAGCTTTATTAAATCCAATATTTGAATCTTTTATATATTAAATTTGACCAAATAAACTTTTTATTTGGAATCGGGACATAAGAATTTAGTTTCAATAAAGTTTTGTTATTTTTCTAATAACTTTCATATTTGGCTGAATAGTGAGAAATTCTATATTTTAACTGAAAACAAATTTTTTAATCAAAATAATTTATATTGTTAAATTATAAATTTTAATGGTTTGTTAGTATAAATAGATTATAGTTTAACATTTAATACAATGATGGTCATTGTAAGTAATTTCACTTTGAAATTGGAGATAAACAAGTGTCAAACTTTTGGTAGTTAATATTTCTTAAAAATACACCATTTCGTTTTGACAGCGGAAATTAATTTTTAATTAATAAATGAAATGTCTATGTTCATAATTTGGTAAAATATACTTCATTATTGAATTAATTATATCAAAATTAGCTTAGTATAATGTTTTGGTATTTTTCTGAAAACTTTTAATTTTTGATGAATAGTGAAAAACACTAAGTTATAGTTTAAAACTGATTTTTTATTTAAATAATTATTTATTTTATTTAAATTAATTTTATGTCAAAATAGATACATAATATCTATATAAGTTCAATTTAGTTCATTGGAGTCAGTTTATAATAAGTTTAGATATATAAAAATTTTATTGAACTTTTCACCGTCTTTTACCCACCTCCTCGGAGAATTTGCAAATTCACATAAAACATAATTTTACCGCTTTTGTGAGTGTAATTTCAAAAATACGAGAGACACAATTAATATCAAGTAGTAAAATGTGGTTCAATAAGATAAAATTAATTTTTGGTGAATAATAACTTTTTACTTTTATTTACCACAGTAAAAAGTAAATAGGGTAATTGAGTGTAAAAATGATATTATTATTACCCTAAAACATGTCCTAATTATATTGGCTAAGTATAATTCGACCCAAAAAACCCTTAGGAATAAAATATTAACCTCTTTGGTCCACTTGGAATAGATTTGGACATTTATTATTATTTAATTCAATGAAGAGTTAAAAGAGTTAAAATCAAAGTTTAATAACTAACACATTTATAATATAAAGTTATACATAAGATAAATTCGATTATGAATATTAATTATAAATAAAAAATTATTTCCTACATAATGGTATTTTTTTTATAATTTTTAGACATTGAATAATTAAATATATTTATGACACATTAATGATGCAATATTTTCTTTATTAATGAAAGAATCAAATAATTGGTATCATAAATGTTAAAATAAATATAATTTGAATGTTTTGATGACATAAAATAATTTTATTGGTTAATATGACATGTTATTATTGCTTAAATGAATTTGGTTCGAATTAATAATGATGTTAAGACTTTAACAATAAATAGTTATTAAATAGTGTCAAAATTTACATAAATGAGTTTTTTTTAAAAATATTATATTATTAATTGATATTATATTCTTTAAAATCTAAGGTTCAACAAAAGGACTTATATGATGATATTTTTATCAATAATGGAAAACTTGGTGGTCGCTTGGAAGTATATATTAAGTTTATTAACTATATAATATAAAAATACAAAGTGACATGGTAAGTGTCAAACTAATTAATTAAGATTTGAAACTAAAAGATAAGGTTACTAAAGTGACCCACACCTGTCTAAAACCTATTGGTTGAGTTTTTTTAGACCTATTCACACCTTTTAATTTGAATAGTCCACTTTTGAGCAATTAGAAACCGAATATAAATTTATTATAAAATAACACTTTATGTTTTTTCTAAAGTGCCCCTCCTCCCCCTTATAAAAGGACACCACTTCTAACCAATTATTCACACCATCAAAGCCTTTTGGTTCGGCCAAACCCTGACCAAATATTCTCTAAACATCCCTTTAATCCTCCTAGAAGCCTTACCTTAGAAATAAAGCACTTAAAGAGTCATTTTTGGTTTAAACCAAAATGAGTTACCCAAATTAAAGGTAACAATTTCTCTTAGCTTCTTTTCTTTTATTTTACTCCTCCAACCCCTAAAATCTTTTTATTCTTTTATTTTATAAAAACACCAGTATCCTTAATATACTAGGATATTGTTATGAGATGTATTCGAACTAAACATACAGACACCACCATCTAATCGGTGAAGAACATAATGTTTCTGTGGACGACAACCAAACGCCCCACGAAACGATGATTGTTCAATTATCTCCTATCACCTCTCATGGTGGCCATTATGATGGAACTATAACTAAATATGATATTAATGATATATATTTTATATATAATCTACTGTAATTCCATTTTATATCATACCATTATTCTTTTCATTTATTATATATATACGATAATTGCATTTGAGGATGTGCGGACTACCTCCCCCTCAAAGTGATATGACTTGTTCATACAATAAATGGAATGTATAAAGGATGGTGTTAATGAACTTATGTGAAAAAAAAGATATTATATTATAATGGAATAATAATATACCTATGTATCATTTGGTTTTGATTCCTTTTAAAATGAAAAATGAAATGGAAGTAGCATTCCTTCGTACGTACGGATTACTGTCTCCACGAACACGATGAGATTCATTTCCCCATATTATCTATTCAAGACTAAATCATGTTTGATGACTAAAAGTAATGTTTAAAGACTTTATATCATTATTTATATGAATAAGATACAACCTATCCATAACAGACACGGCTTACGTAATGAATCATGTAAAGGATAACGAATCAGTTAACACCCGAAACGACGATAATACTAAAATATTATTAAGAAATCCATATTAAAAGATAATATATGATATCATATTTATGTATATGATTATTTTTTAATTTAATAAAAATTATTTAACTATTATACAAGAGGTTAACCAACACTCTATCAAGGAAAAGTACATGGTAAGGTTTTATTTCACAATCTCATCATTATCTGTGGTTGTTTATACGTAATTATCTACTTGGACCTCTTTATCATCGAAATACATGTTTCTTAAAAATGTATTTCAAAACATTCATAATATTTTACAAAATATGGGTTAAAGTAATTTATACACTTTTTTTAATTTTTATAAGAAGTTTATAAAGGAATCTTTACGTCATTTTCCAAACAAGGTCATTTTTAACCTTTTCTACAAAATTATGTTAAGAATGCTTTTTTTTAACTTATACAGAGGGTGCATCTATTTTCCACCATTTTAAAATCTTTGATGCTTCCCTTACTATCTTATAAGAATATTTTCAAAGAAAATGTTTTATTTTATAATTATCTAACTTTTAAATGATATAAAAAAAGATATATTACTCTCAAATAGTTTTTATTTCATATATTTCAACATCATTTGATGGAATTTAAGCTTATTTGAAGTTGATTTATTATGATACAAAACATACATATTGTATTGAAGGTTTTGTGATATGTTTGACTGTGGATTTATTATTTTTACACTAGTCATGGTTTATGGAGAAAGTATTTACATTTTGTATTCTAGTTTTAATACAAATCATTATGTTATGTTTATACGTGTTCATATGAGGAATGCATTGGACATAGTAAGTGATGGGTGGATCCTGCTATAGCTCCTCGATGCATCGGTAGGTCTCATTAGGGATACTAATGTCTTGTCACGAGTCCTTGATAAAATCCTATTTGTAGTCTTGGCACGAGGCCTTGGCTACGTGGTTATGATAGTCTGTCATTATGCATTCCATCATTATGAAAGTGGTTATTGATATTACCTGTGATTATTTGACTAGTAGAATATCCATGTGAATATGTAAATGGAATTATTTCATTTTATTTCTACCATATTATGCTGATGTTCATGTTTAAAAGGCTTTTGTTTTTGTTATACACTGCCATAAATGATTATGCTTATTTATTAAAGTTTTTCCTATATTGTTATCCTTAATGGGCATTTGAGCTCACTCATTTATATGTATTATTTTTCCTAGGATGTGAAGAAGTATTTTATGAATGACTTGCAGGGATAGTAATAGGGGATATGAGTGTGGAGACATGTTGTTGTTGTAGTTTTCACTTTATTATTTAATGTAAACTTTATGAATGTATCTAGTTATTCCAAGGCTACTAAACTAATCGGTCTTTTGAGACTTGATCTTTTGTGATCATGCCAATGTTATGTAATAATTCACCAAATCTGTGTATCTAGGGCTGGGGCGTTACATGCTACATTAATTATAAAATTACTATAGGAATCCTTCTCTCACATAGATTTGAACCTAGATTTTCTATTCGATATGAAAATATCATAAAACCAAAATTAGTGTTCATTTCCTATGTCATCCTTTTGAATATGATTTTTCGTTAACATAAAATATTAATTATATGGATTTCTTTTTGTAAATTCATATTTAAATATTTTAAAATTATTAATTATTATTTTTATTTCTCAAATATTTATTATTATTATTCATAATAAAAAAAATTATTATGTAAATAATATATTTAATCACTTCATATTAATAAAAATTATTAGGGCTTATTTTTTTTGAATCCAATCAAAAAATCCATTTATACTTGTTCAAAATCCAAGGATAGAAAAGATAAAGCCTCAATAGGGAATGAACTGAGCCAAACCAATTCCACAGAAGAAATGTGGGACGTATAAATATGATATACCAACATATTACCATCCCTTTTAATGAAATGAAGAAATAATGGAAATAATATAAATATGCAAACCAAATATCATATAAGGGGTCCCTAAAGAAGAAGAGATAGTGGGGAGAGACTTAACTGAAGTGGTAATGGGTGGGGGAAATCTAATTCCAAAAAAACCTAATGTAATCTTAAATCCCTTGAAAACCTAAGGCAATATATAATTAAATAGATTTAGTAACCTATGGATTCCAATTAGTAATAAACAAATGTTTCATAGAATCCAAGACAACCCTAGCGGAGTCACTACCCTCCATGCCCACTCCAACAATATCATATTTAATGATAACAACATCAAAATTCACCATTACATCATCTATTGGAGTTAAATAATAAGAAACATTTTGTTTCACTACTTGATCATAAAACCCATCAATAATGTAGTTTTTTCAGTCCTCAATCAGACCAGAAGACCATTATACCCATGCTTCCTTATGGATCAACTAATTTTTAAAAAGCAATTCATTAAAACTCACACATACAACAAAAGAAATTAAAAAAATTCCTAAAATCATATATATTTTTAATATAAAAGCCTTCTGTAGAGTCTATTAGAATTATAAGAAACTTCATTCAACACCAGAGAAATATTATCACCCTATCTTTCCTAAATTAGTTTAATTACTAGGCATTGAAAGTTAGCATGGAAATTAATCTAACAACTTCAATTGAAAATATGAACAAATTATCCATGATAATATTCATTCACCAAAAAACAATTCTAAATAGAATAAAATCAGCAAAAAGACCACATAAAAAATCTTAAACTGATGGAAATAAGTGGGGAGACGTAAACTTCATCCAAATAAAATCAGATCCATAGACAAGAATTAATATTGTTAACCAATATCAAGACATCACTATGTAACCTCTATGTCAATAGATGGTCTAGATGATTCCATCAAAAAATATCTATCTACAAATAGGTATCTTTAAGATCCAACAATGATCCCCTTCATTGAAAAATTTAATTATATTTATAAAAATCACATCCTGAAAATCATCCTTAATAATATTTTATACAATCACATTGTTCATTTCAACTAGGGAAGTCAATGAAATAAACTGAAAATCAAAACACAAAATATAAGGATCCATCTAGATATAAATAGAATTCCAAATAGAAATGTTCCAATAAATACCCTATAATAGAATTACCTTAGCTTCAGAAATATTATGCCATAAAAACATGGATGATGTCTAAGAGGAGTTTAAAGTAAAAAAACATTGGGGAAACATTTTTCACAAAAGACCCAATAAGAAAGGGAACTATGAAAACATAATAACATCGAACATTGACTATCAAGAAGAGTTGTGTTGAGAGAACCCATATGCCAGAACACAAAACCTATATACTCTTTAGGAAGACATAATATTTACCATCAAACCATTCTCATCTTCTTCCTACCATCCAAAGAACCCCATATGAAGTTGAAGAACATGGAATAAAACTTATTCATAAGAGTGTATGGATGGTTTAAGAGTGACATAAACTAATTAATATTATATAAAATCAATCATTTGATAAATATATTATTCTCATAACTTGACAGAACCTTCCCCTGCTAACAATTAATTTGCTTCCAAAACCTATCCACGACAGATTAAAACCCCTACTTTTTAGATATTCTAATGACCATCAAATGTACTAGATACATATTATTATTAAGATTCTAATTAACATGTAATAGAGCACACAATACACCCCAACTGTCTTAAATATGTTGTTTTGTGTGCATCTTCAAATTGGAATCGTTGTTGTTTTAGTTTTGTGGGGGTGGGGGTAATTTGGTAGCCCACTGTATTGAGATGATTAGGAGCTCATATAAAATATAATTTCAGTATAGTTATGCGACTATTGTGGCTTCACCTACTATATTAAAGGATTTTAATTTCTATTTAGAATATATTTCATAGTTTATTCAGAAAATAACAATAATTATTTTTAGTTTTGGAAATAAAAATAAAAACAATTTAATAATTAAAGTTATGAATTAATTTTTTTCCAAACTCAATAAATGAGGCATAGAATAAAATTGTGAGGATTATTAAATATACAAAAAAGGACATGAGGATTCCACAATAATATTATGAAGAAATATATAAAATAATATTTTCCTTGTGAAAATGATATCGAATATAAGGAATATTTAGGTAAATAAAATAATTGTTTTTAAATGAAAAACCGTATACCTTTTTACCATTTTTAAAGTCAAAATATAATAGTTTATAAATATAAAAACCATATCCTTTTTACCATCTAGTGAAAAACAAAATTGTGGGTATTGTGAATAATTTTATGAAATGAGGGAAGGGGGATTCCATAATTAAATTAAGAAACAATATATATAATTAAAATGGACTAGTGTAAATGATATTGAAAATAAGAAATATTTTGGCAAAAAAAATGTATTTTATTGATAAAAAAACATATCCCTTTTTACTAAAATATATATACATGTTAGTGAATAAAAATCTTTATTTATAAGAATATTAATTCGTAAATTAACAAATAAAAAATTAATATAATATATATACTTAAATTTAGAAGTGAAATTACAGTTATTTTTAATATTTATATTTTTATGAAAAGTCTAAAAAATTAAAAAAATTATAATATATAATTATAATTTTATTAAAATTAAAATGGTATGTATTTAAAATATATAAATAAAAATAAATTTTAATTTTAATTAATATTAAAGATTAGAGTATTTATAATCATATATATATTTTGAGTAACATTAAATATAATAATATTATTAATAATACTACTTTATAAATATAAATATAATAGAAAACTTTATATTAAATATAACTTTAAATATATTTAAGCTACTAAGTGAGTAGTGAAATATTTCTAATTTCATCAATATAATAATTTTATTATAAATATAATTTTATATATTTATATACTAAACAAATTAATTTTCATTCCAAATTTGGAAATTTATTTAATAGATTGATGATCTAGAAAGAAAATAGTGTTTATCCAAGAAAGAAAATTTACCAACCAAACATGTGACTCACTAGTATAGCCTCATGCTTCCAAAAGGTGGGAAACCCTTTTCTCGTCTCTTTTGGGGAAATTGAACTTACATGTAAATTATAATTGGTAAAGAGGTTGGATCTTAATAACTAGTAACCTAAATGATTAAAGGGAATTCTCAGTGAATTGTTCACATTCAAAATAGTACGATAGTCTAAATCCAAAATAATAGATTTGTATATTCTCTCAATGGAAAAAAATGTCTCATATATCCTGGGAATCTAAAGTCAGTGGATCCAAATGAGTTTGGAAATATTACTAGTAGGCCTCCAAAATGCCACCAAGGGAATCATGAACCATAATGCCAATAAAAATAGTTCCACCCCCATGAGTGATGAATACACATTAATTTTTATTGTATCTGTTTGTGGAGGGCTCAATAAGGTAGTGCGATAGTTTTAAATTGGAACCTAAAACTACATCTCATTCTATTTTTTAAACTCTAGACCAGAAGTCGCATGAAAAATCTAAGAGTACGTTGGGCTTGGTTACTGATGAATGATGAATTCATTTATTCTCACATCAATAATCCATTTAATGTTGTAGAGTGTTTCCATTGTCTCCTTTTGGAGAGGTGAAGACCATTTCATGAAATTTGTTGTAGTTTTAGTCCCTTTATCCAACATATAATCAGTATTTGAATCCCGTGCTTACAAGACTAGCATGGCCATAGAGAACAAGAAGATAACATGTGACAAAGACTTCAGCACAAACAATCACATGGGGAATTTAGGGTCATCATATGCATGGAAAAACATGATAAACTTATTATAGGAGAGGATACTAACACACACTTGACAACAGAAATATTGGATATTATGAGGGAATTCCACCCTCCATGAAATATTCCACAGGACGTCTTTCTCTATGTTTTTAATCCCTTTGATTCATCTTAGATACAGTTTGAACTGAACAATTTCTCAAGTTCTCCTTGCTTCAATAATGTCTATATGGGTCCACATCCTTCACTGATTGTATACTCATGATGATCGTTCTATCTCTTTTATTAAAACATTTTTCAATAATTTTATGACACTATCAATTTCCTACACTATCTAATAAGTATTTTTTCATTCTTCCCACCCAGAGACCATTGGTGATTTATAATTCTTTTATTCATTGTCTACCAGTCATTGTTCCCTACATATATTAATAGTTGATCTTTCCTTGAATCTAGATTACAATCCATTTCAAAGGGTTTCTTATGAACCCTATAAAAATCTCCATAAAAACATGGATGGGGCCCCAATGTAGAACTACAAAAGTCAATATGAGGAATATTTATAGCCAAGAGGATTTAGGAATAGATGGAATCTAGGATTTAGATAATCTTCCACCCTATATTTTCCTTGTTGCATAGTACTAATATGATGTAAAAACCAGAAACCCATTAATCTAAATTTTTAGGAAAGAAAATATTTTCTAAGGAGATCCAAGGATTTTTATTTTTCCCACTATTTACCAAAGACAAAAAACTATCATGGAAGGAGTGGATCTAGTCAATAAAAAATCCAATCATTTTTTAAAGGGATATAACATACGTCAATATCACTTGTGCCACTACCATTATTAGAGTCTCTTTCCTATCTTGGGGTATCCTCTTTATGGTTCATACCATAATTTGTTTCCTTACCATGTCTAGAATACTCATGAAAACCTCCCTTTTAGAGTAACCAAATATCATATGAATCCCAAGGAACTTATAATGATTGTAAAAAAACCAAATTCCAGAGGATATGTTTTGTTCATATTTCCTTCAAGACATATCACCTGAACTAATGTAAATTTCATACATAGCATGGTTGAAATATTATTCGGATTATTTCTCAAACTTGATAATCATGTGAAAAATAGAGTTTCATTCTTCAAGGGTGGATATCGAAAAAAGAAATCTATCGCCAATGGATAAAAAGATGGTAGATGGGTGTAATTGATCTTCACACCTTCTCCTTATGAATAAAATTTCCCTTTTCTATTATATAAATAACATTAGAGAAAATATCAACCTGCAAAATAAAAAGAAAATGGGAAAGAGGGCCCCTTAATGAATTCCCCTAGTTGGGGAGAATCTCTAAGACAAGATATCACTTATTTTAATCTTTAAATAAACATAAAATATCAATCACATGTTAACCTCATTTAACTTAAGCTTGAATCCAATTTTGATTATAAAAATTTGTAAAAAGGGCCATTCAACTCTATCATATTCCATTTTTATATAATGTTTCTAATACATAACACCTCTCTTAGGAATGGGGTGAGTTTTTATGGAATTAAAAAATTCATGGGAAATAATGGAATTATTATAAATGAGTCTTTTTGGAATGAAAACACTTTGATTTTAAGAAATTATAGAACCAATCCTTGAATGTATGTGGTTAAATAGAATCTTTGTGAAAATTTTGTAAATAAAATTGCACAAATTCATGGGACTAATGTTCAAGACCAAAGAGGGATTTTTGACCATTAATATTATATAAATAAAAATTTAAATATCACTTAAATTCTAGTTTTACCCACCCCTAGGTTTTTATAGAGACCTGAGACATTAGGCCCGACAATAGGCCAGTTCTTTCTTAAAAAGGGATGAAATCCATTTGGTTTTAGTGTTTTAATGGGAAGTATTTGTTTAAGGTTCATAATTATGTCATCATCTATGATATCACGTGATACCTTCTGATTCATTTCCTTCATAACCACTTGAACAATACATGAATAAATTTTCAGAAGAATGGTTGACTTCCTACCGTATAAATCTCATAGTAAAAAAAGATGATAAGATCATAGATACCCTTTTCATTGGTCATAGTTACACACTTTTCTTCTATAATGAAGTAGATAGTTTTCTTAAAACTCCTTACAAGAGCCTTTTAGTGGAAATAAAAGGTATTATGGTAACTTTCCTTGATATGGGTTTCACGTGTGCATATGTGTTAGGACCACTTTGTTTATGAAGTTTTATTTGTTGTCAAAATTTATCAATACTAATACAAATGAAGAATAGGAAAAGATAAGGAAGAATGCTGGGATTTTTTTTGGATTCATATAATTTTATTCAACGCTTGTGAAATTATCCATGTTGTTTAAATCAAATGATTGTTGCACTATTCATAAAGTTCAAAGTACATGTATGAAAGATGATACATTTTCTACAACATTGAAGGTGTTTGAATAAGCCTCCACTTCTGGATGAAGAGATATGATTGGAGTACATTGGAATTAACACTCTAAAAAGATATTAAGAATTTGATTTTAGGATTAATAAGTAATTTGGAATTATTATTCCAAAGAGTATAAAAATAAAGAAGGCTGATTGTTGAATACGAAGAGTAGACAGGAAGTAGTGCATTGGATTAGCACTATGAGAATGGCCTAAATAATGTGATGCATTACTGATTTGTATTTCAAAAATATCATAAGTTATGAAAACTTGTGATTCAATCCATATGAAGGAATGGGGTATTAAAGGTACTTCCAGCCATAATCAATTTTGATTGGAAGGAAATATGCTAGTTGAAGATAGGGAAGTTATATTTGTTTCTATACAAAAATCTGATGATGCTTTGATGACCTATAATTCACAAAGATCATAGGTATTTTGGAGAACCTGTGAGTAAATATTTATATAAAAAAGGGGGAGAAAATTTTCTATCAATCATCATGGTTGGTTTTTTTGAAGTTGTCTAAAGTGAAACAGTTTTCCAGTGTTTGCAATATTTTTGGTGTCAAAAATTTAGAGTTTGAGGAGCATTACAAAAATTGTATTTTATTAAAGATATCATCAAAACATGGAAAATGAATGGATTTCTTGAATATGGGATTCATGAAGTGTATTTCAAAAAGACTTGAAGAATGTTGGCATTGATCTCCACGATTACGATAAGCTTCAAAAAGGCAGAGGTGAAGAGATTTTCGGGTGAGCATTGTGGAGGTGAAGTGTTGGATCATATTATATAAAATATACACAAGAGGGGGGGGGGGTAAATTATGTCTTTTCAAAAAATATTTTTGAGATAGTGTTCTGCCCTTTAACATTAATCAGATGAATTAATGTAGAGGAAATTTAAATAACAGAGACACAAGATGTATAATGGTTCAGGGAACAGAAATCCTCTAGTCCACTACACCAAAGTTATACTCCACGAGCTTGGTAATTTTCACTTTGTGGTCCTCTTTTCAACAGACCTTTCAACAACTGATTACAAGAATTTGAAACCATTAAAATCTAAGGTAAACCAAATGCCTTCTGGTTCACTCTCATAACCTACACAGCTTAGTACGATAAGTCGGTCACTCAAGAATAGAAAAGAAATATTTCTGTATTCTGAAAATACTTTCCAGATGTTCTTCACAATTGCAACAACATGTAATTGACGGTAGATGGATCATCACCTTCGGAAATAATGATCTTCACAAAAAAGAGTCGTTCTGTGTCTATACCATTGCATTAGATATAAGAATATAACTCACAACTTCAGTAGTAACAGATTCACAAATAATCTTCGATGTGGAACAAATGAATCTTCTATTGTGATTTTTCTTCTTTAGAAAATAGAACGTTGTCGTTCTCTTAAATCATCGAATCTGAATTTTTGATAGTCACTATTTTTCATCCCTTTTCTTAGAATGATCGAGATATCATATAAGCCCATTAGTTTCTATTTTTTAAAGAAACTCATATATACAGGAAAATGATAAGTACTTCTCGTGAAAATTTGGATCCACAAAATTTGCCTTTTGACTCGCGATACTCAAATATTTGAATTCACAGAGTAGTCGTAACTTCCCTGAACACTCAGCATAAAAATATCCTTTTAATTCGAATTTTAAACCATTGATAAAATTTCTTTGAATCAGTCAAATTCCCACTTTAATATCAGCTTTAAATCCGACTTGAAATCTGTATAATAATCAGCATGCTAACCATTGCATAAAAATATCGGCTTTAAATTCTACAACGCCAAAAGTAAGGTTTAGTTGTATTGTATTCATCCCCTGAACATAATTTTGATTATTTAGTCCTCCAACATAGGTTTGATAACTTATGGTTGATTACAAATGTAAGGTTTATGTCACTTTCTTCAAACGTAAGGTTGATCATAAACATAGGGTTGGTCATCTATACTTTTCTCTTCAACTTTCAAACGTATGGTAAAAGATCCATACTTTAACTTGATCCATATATTTCCAAGAATGTATGGTTTTTTTACAAAAGTAAGGTTGATGAACCATACTTTTGAGAAACAAATGTAACTTTTAATACTTACATACAGTTCTCCTTCCATACTTTTCTGATATCCCAAACGTAGGGTTCCTTCCTAACGTATGGTTCTTTTTAATACTTTGCTGATAATGTATGGTTAATTGACCATACTTTTCACTTATCTCATAAATAATATGCTGCATTTTATCCTTAAGCTACATTTCTCCATCTAGGGTATGAACAGTGTTTCCAGAACACGCTAAAGAAGATCCCAAATAAGTAGGGTATGAACAGTGTTTCCAGAAGACGCTAAATTCGAATACTTTAGAAATAAAACCTAGTTAATCAAGAACTTAAATATTTCATCCAGAAATAAAAATATAATTAATAATAAATTACTGAAAAATACTTCACACATAAAATCATTAGAAAATAATTAAGGGTATTTGTGAGTCATCAAAATTTTCATAAAGAGATAGAGTATTGTTCTCAACATTCTCCCCTTTAAATAAAACATTTTGTATTGTTGAAAACAAAACTTTCTCAATAATATCCCCCTTTTTGATGATCACAATACCCATAAAATAAATAATGAAATTAACTGAAACAAAAATTAATTAATTACATATAGATTTTAATTTTTTTAAAAGATAAATACAATATTAGATTTAACATAATTTCTCCCTTTAAAGTATCTATTTTAATTTTTCTATTTTAATTTCTCTCCCAATAAAATTAAAAAAATGTTTTGTTTATCCAAATTCCCACCCCATTTTTTGATATCAAAAAGAATGATAAAAGAAGGAATATAACTCATTTAATGTTTCACTGAACTTAAGTAAATGTTATAACTAAGTGTTTGGAAATAACTAAATCTAGATTACTAGCTTATCGAAACAAAGACTGTAAAACAAAACAAATATAAAGAAACAGAATTTCATTAAAAGTACAAAAATTGATAAATACACGAATATAATATTTTCATTGAGTTTTTGGAATAGATACAATTAGGATGAAAATAGGCATAATGGTTTGGTCAGGGTATAAAATAGTGTCTATCTCTTCTGAACTGCAGACTTGATATCATGCAACTGCTCCATGAGTCTTTGCATCATTCTATCACCAAGCTTAATAATAATATCCCTGGCCTCTTGAGTAATATTAATGTCTTAAATGATTTTGACTCTTAAAAACTCGTGATGTATTTATTCCTTCTCTCTAAACAAAGACAGCTTCTCTATGAATTTATTTAAGACAGATCTGATTCCTGGTTCACTGGATGTCAATTGATTAGCCAAAAATTTCCTATTGTCTAACAGGACTGATAAAGGAGCCCTATTGAATTGAAGATCATTCAATATGTCCCTCATACTTCTCATTGTAGCTATTATAGCCTGAAAATTTCTGAGTAAATCAGGTGAAGTACCTAACCCACTAGCAGCACTAGTTTCGACAGATGAAAATTGTGTCTCCATAAATAATTTTAGATCAGATAAATATGAATTCATAACCATTTCTGACGTTAATTTTGCAATAGCATTAAGCATATCCTTCTTAAAAATTTCAACTTCTTGCCTTGAAATGGTATTATCCTTATGTCTTTGAAATTTGAACTATTCTAATTTTAATGCTCTCTTGAGAGTATCATTTTCAGATTTCAATTGAGACACCTTTCTATACAGCTATTCAATTTTCTTATTCCCTCAATCATAGGCACCCTGTTCTTGATTCTCATTCTCAGGTTCAGTGTGATGTAGCAATACTAAGTGTAGTGAATCTGCATCATATTTTTCTTTTTTCCTTTTCCTAAGTAGGTTGTTCCACAGATTGTTCCTCAGAGCCTTGTACAGACTCTTCTATAGAAAAATCATCTTAAAGCTCTTCTGTTTGAGCATTAGAAACATGCTCATCAAGAACATCAGTAACATGTTCTTCCAATTTATTTTCTAAGATAATATCTTCTGGAATCTCATGAGTTCTGGTCACTTCCTCACTAGGCTCTTCCTCCTTTTCCTTTTGAAGTGTAACATCAACATCAACTATAACATGTGGTTATGTTCTTTCAAATTCTATTATTTTTGGGTCATGTTCTGTAACAGCCACATCCTGTTCCTGAGACTGTTCAATAAATTTTTCTCTGAAAAAGTTGTAAGTGAGTAAATCTATTGTTGTCAATACAGGGGAAATATATTCCCCCTTAAAAGTTATTTTCCTCTGAGTGTGAATTCCATCCTAACTTCTTCCTTCCTTAGTGTCTTCCAATTCAAATCTAATTCTCCTTTTAGCACTGCTTATTATCTATTCAGCCTGTCCCTCTTTGGACATAGCAGACTGAGCTTGAGCACTCTTTGTGTCTTCCTCAGCTCCTACTGAAAAGAGTTTTCCATTTATAGTACTCCATAAATAGCCAATATTTCTTAAAGTTATAGCATTAAGAACATTATTGTGATGACATTGTACTCTGGCATCTACTAGTATCACCATATCCTTTTTGAACAATAATTTGGAAATGAATCTACCAAAAGGGTAGAAGTTCATTCTTGCTTCACTATGAGAGCAGTAATTTAGATATCTCACCTTTTACCTAGGGAAGGTAAGTTTGATATCACTGATCAAAAGATACATTATATACATTTTGGGATATAATATCTTCTCCATCTCAAATATCCTCGGTACAATCCCTGTTTGCACAAATTTTACTAAACTTTTCTGATAGGGCTCCAGGTCCTTTATGAACAACTTTTTTAAAGCAGTAAAACCAAAAAGAAAAGACATAATGTCCTCAAGATTTATGCACATAATCTCCTAAATTTTTAAAATCAAAATTAAAAATTCCCTCATGAGGGCAGTTCAAAATTTGGGCAATTTCAACTTAAGAGATCGAAAAATCTCTATCCTCTATCTTAGCCAACATAGTGTCCTCATTGTATCCCAGACTAAAATATACAGAATTAAATAAATATCGAAGTTCTACCTCATAAAAAATTCCATATACTCACTGTTGAAATTCTCTTCGAGATTCTGAAACAACTTTGCCTGTTTTAACAGGAGATTCTTCTAAAATAGACATTCGAGATCAATCACCTCTGCCTATAAGATTTTCCTTCCATATGAGTGTTGTTTCTTGGCATTTCTTGTCTCGACCTCATCAACTCTCTTAGTCTTAGCCATCTCTATGAGAAACACTAAAGGTTTTAAGGTTACGGTTTCAGAGGTTCGAAAATTAGGTTTCACGAGAAGTGGTGCGGTTTCGCAGGTTCAAAAAGGTTTTGGTGGAAATGAAATGGTTTCGAAGTCGAAAGGGTTTCTGACATCCTTGATTCCCATGTTTTCATTAATCATTACATAGACTTATAAATAAAAATAAAATTGATTACGCGGAGAAAAGAAACTTATTCTGTTTGAAAAAAAATAACCAAATTATTTTAAACAGAATTAAAATAAAGAAACATCATAGTAAAAAAAACATTATTTAAAATTAATTAATCCTAGATCCCCCTTAATAAAATAAAACCTTTCAATGAGAAGTGGTTTAGTAAAAATATCAACAAATTGAATTTCATTACTTAAAAATTCCAATGATATATCTGTTTTAAGAACATGATCTCTTATAAAATGATCTCTGATATCAATATGCTTTGTCCTAGAATGATTAATAGGATTTTTTGAAATATATATTACACTAGTATTATCACATAAAATAGGCATATTATTAAAATTTAGTCCAAAGTCCATAATAGTATTTTTTTCATCCAGAACACTTGTGCACAACAACTGCAAGCAGAAACATATTCTGCCTCAGCTGTTGACAGGGCAACTGAATGTTGATTTTTACTTGACCATGATAATAAGGATTTTCGTAAAAAGTGACAAGTTCATAAAGTTATTTTACTATATAATCTAAAACTTCCAAAGTCTGCATCTGAATATGAAATTAAATTAAAATCAAGAGTTATGGGATAAAGATGATATTAGGAAATAGTTCCTATTAAATAACTAAAAATTCTTTTCACATCAGTTAAATGAGATTCTTTAGGACTCAATTGAAATCTTTCACAAAGACATACTGAATACATTATATCTGGCCTTCAAGCAGTAAGATATAATAAACTACCAATCATAACTCTATATAACTTATTTTCAACTGATTTTCCATTTTCATCCAAATCAAGTTTTATATTAGTACACATAGGAGTTGTATATGTCATGTTGTTTTCAAGTCCAAACTTCATTAATAAATCATTAATGTATTTTCTTTGATTCAAAACATTTCCAAAATATTTTTGATAAATTTGATGTCCTAGGAATAAATTTAATTCTCCCATCATATACATTTCAAATTATTTTTGGATTAACTTTGAAAACTCATGACAAAGGGTTTTATTAGTTGGTCCAAAAATTACATCATCAATATAAATTTGATCTAATTAAATATTAAAATGTACATTTTTCATAAAAAGGGTTGGATATACAATTCCAATAGTAAAATAATTTTTCAATAGAAAAGAGAAAAATCTTTCATACCAACCTCTAGGTGCTTGTTTAAGGCTATAAATAGCTTTAGTGAGTTTAAAAACAGAATCTGGTTTTTGAAAATTTACAAAACTAGGAGGTTTCTCAACATAAAATTCCTCCATTAAATAACCATTTAAAAAGTCAGACTTAACATCCTTCTAAAATAATTTATACTTTATATGAGATTCATAGGCTAAAAGGATTTTATTGGCTTATAATCTAGCTATAGGTGAAAAGGTATAATCATAATCTATACCTTATTCCTAATTATATCCTTTAGATACAAGTCTTGATTTATTTCTCGTTATTATTCCTTGATCATCTTGATTATTTATAAATACCCAATTGGTTTCTATCACTAGATAGTTTTGTGGTCTTTCAACTAATTCCCAGACGTCATTTCTTTTGTACTAGATTAATTATTCTTGCATAGCTATCACCCAGATTTCATCATCTAAAGCTTCTTCTATAGACTTGGGTTCTAACTGGGATAGAATGGAAGATAATTCTACAAGATTCCCTATATTTCTTCTAGTTTTTATTTCTGTTTCTAAGTCACCTATTAATGTTTCAAAAGGGTGATTATTTAGGGTTCTAGTTTGTCTAGTTAGCACACTCATAGGTTCTTTAGTATCATGTTCTTCTGAACAAGGATGAATTTCATTTATATCTTTTTCAAAATAATTTTTCATGTTCTCAAGTCTCATGTTATCATTAGAGTCAGATTCATCAATTTGATCTTTCCTTTTCTCAAAGGGATCATATTCCTCAAATTTCATATGAACTAATTTTTCAACAATCCATGACTTCATATTATAGACTCTATAATATTAGGAGGTAGCTGAATATCTTATGAAAATGCCTTCAACAGATTTTGGATTGAACTTACCAAGATTTTCCTTGGTGTTCAAGATGAAAATGTTTCATCCAAAAAATTTAAAGTAATTTATTTTAGGTTTTCTGTTATTCAAAATTTCAAAGGGTGTCTTTTTCAAAATTGGTCTAATTAAAACTCAATTTATTATATATCAGGCTGTGCATACAGCTTATGCCCAAAACTAGGTAGGAAGACTATATTCATTTAGCATAGTCCTAGCCATTTTCTGAATAGCTCTATTTCTTCTTTCAACAACTCTATTTTGTTAAGTTGTTCTTGGTACAGAGAAGGTGTGTTTAATACCCATATTTGAGTAGAAGGAATTAAATTCCTGATTCTCAAATTCTCCACAATGATCAATTCTTAATGAAATTATTTTATAACCTTTTTCATTTTGAACAGATTTACAAAAACATTCAAATAAAGTAAAATATTTATTTTTAAATTTTAAAAACAAAATCAATGTAAATTAAGAATAGGCATCAACTAAAACATATACATATGATTTACCAGCAAGACATGCTACTCTTAAAAGTCCAAAAAAATCCATATGGACAAGTTCTAGAGGTTTAGATGTATCAATTATGTTAACAGATTTGAAGGATGATTTGTGTTTCTTGCCAAGTTGAAATGCATCACAAAATCTATCACTTTCAAATTTGAGACTAGGTAAATCAGAAACTAAATTTTTCTTAGATAATTTATGTAAAATATATATATTAAAATGTCCAAGTCACTTATTACAGATCCATGATTCATTAATTTTAGTATTTAAGCAATTTACTTTTTGTTTACACAAGGAATTTAAGTCTAGGGTATACACATTGTCAGTTCTAGGTGCTCTAAATTTAAGAAATTTATTCTAGAAAACAGAAAAAAATTGTTAGAAAAATAAACAACATAACTATCATCATATACTTGAGAGATACTTATCATATTCTGTTTCAATCCTTGTACATAAAGTAATTAATTGATTGAGACATCTCCTGGATCTCCAACTATTTCAATACCAATGATTTTCTCTTTTGCATTGTCACCAAAAGTAATAAGTCCACCATATTTTTGAGTGAGTGTAGATAAATTAGATGAGTTTCCACTCATATGTCTTCAGAAACCACTGTCCATATACCATATGTCCTTTTTTTCTTTTGTGATCTTCTCCCTGCAAAGGCATTTACAAAATTTTCTTTGGTGCCCATATTTTGTTGGGTCCAGGGGTGTTAGCCAATAAGGATCTGGGAATCTTTATTTTCTTTGTTATTATAATTTCACAAGAGTCCAATAAATCATTTGATACAAAATCTTTTTTAATACCACTTATTTGGTGTTTTTTTAAGAAACAGTTTTTAGAAATATGTCCCCTTATTCCATAGTAATTGCAATTTAGTCTTTTTTCACTTGGAATAAAATAATTTTTGTATAACTTGGGATTTTTACCTTTACTACCAATTCCAAATCAATCCTTTTTAATGAATTTTTTCCCATGAATTTCTATTAAAGTATTTTATCCTTTAGTAAAAACAAGTGCTGCATTTTTATAAGTTTCCACTTTAATTTGAAGTGATTTTATCTTTGATTCATAATCTGTATTGTTAGTGTTTATTAAGTCAAACATTTCTGTTAAATCCTTATATAGTTTCAGAATTTTGTCTATTTTATAAGAAACAACCTTATGAATGTTCATTAAAGAATTATGCTTCTTAATTAGAGAATCATATTTTTCTTCAATCATATTGCAGAAGACTGCATGTTTTTCATTAGAGTAACTAGATTAAGAACTAGAGTCAGAAGAGCAGTATTATTGTACCTCATCTATTTCTACCATAAAACACAAGTTGGCTTTCAAATTTTCTTCTTCCTTCTCTGAGTCTGATTCATATGTTCTACTGGAGTCTTCAGATACACTCCATGTATATTTCATATCTTTCTTTTCTTTATGCTCTTAATCATTTCATTTGAATAATTTCTTTCTCTTCTCTTCTTTAGGCTGAGGACAGTCAGGTCTAATATGCCCCATTTTATTGCATTCATAACATCTGACTTCCTTGTCATCCTTTTTGAATGATTTTTTAATCCCTTATTCTTTCTATAGAATTTAGTAAATCTGCTGGCTAGCTGAGCCAGTTCCACATCAGAATTAGAAAAATAAAAACTTTTGTTTCTCTTTTACAGTTTTCCTCATCTTTCTGTTTTTTCTCTGTGATGATACTTTCAAGGTAGTGTCATCTCTTTTGATAAGCACTTTATGTTCATTTGATTAATCTTCCATCTCAGCTTCATACATCATTAGTGTTCCAATCAGTTCTTTCATGGTTAATTCTTTGACAGATGTCGACTGCTTGATTGCTGTAGAGATTCCATTCCATTTTGTAGGCAGTACTCTCAATACTTTTAATGCTTGATCTGCTTGTTTAATGGGATCCCCCAAGGAGGTTATATTATTGACAATCTCTATCAATATTCCATTCATCTGAGTAATACTATTACATTCAACCATTCTAAAAGTATCGAATTTAAGCTTAGCAGTTGCATATCTCATTTCCCTGATATTGTTAGTTACTTCATAAGAAAAAGCAATAGTTTGCCACATTTCATATTCTATTGGGCATTGAGATACTCTGTTAAATTCATCAGGTCCTAGACAAAATATAATTGCATTCATTCCCTTAAAGTTTATGTCATAATCTTCTTCAGCAGCTGCACTCCATGTTTCAGGTTTTTCTGATATTTTATATTGAGTCAAAATCTTAGAATATACTATGTATCCAATATTTTTCAGATAGTTAATCATTCCTGAATTCCAGCATCCATTGTTTTCTCCATTGATGTACAATTCTATGACCATAGACATTACCTCTCTTGTATCAGTCATCTTGCTTTATGTATAATCACTTTCATCTTGTTAAGGCTTTATTAGAAACTCAACCTTAGATACCAATTTTTGGATCGGATTATATAAAATATACACAAAGGGGGGGGGGGGGTGAATTGTGTCTTTTCATAAATCTTTAAGAGATAGTTTTCTTCCCTTTAACTTTAATTAGATGAATTAATGAAGTGGACATTTAAATAGTAGAGACACAATATGTATAGTGGTTCAGGGAATGAAAATCCCCTAGTCCACTCCACCAATGCTCTACTCTACAAGCTTGGTGATTTTCACAATCTGGTCCTCATTTCAACAGACCATTCAATAACTGAGTACATGCAGTTGACACCTTTACAATCTAAGGCAAAACAAAGCCTTTTGGTTCACTCTCAGAACCTACACAGCTTAGTACGATAACCCAGTCACTCAAAAATAGAAAAGAAATATTTCTGTATTCTGAAAATACATTCTAGATGTTCTTCACAATTGCAACAGCATGCAATTGACTGTAGATGGATCTTCGCCTTCAGAAATAATGATCTTCACAAAAAGAGTCATTCTCAGTCGATCCCGTTGTAGTTTATATAGAAATATAACTCACAATTTCAGTAGTAGCAGATTCACAAATAATCTTAGATGTATAACAAATGAATCTCCTACGTGATTTTCTTCTTTAGAAAATAGGACTTTGTCGTTCTCTTGAATCAGCAGATCAGAATTTTTGATAGTCTCTATTTTTCTTCACTTTTCTCAGAATGATCAAGAGATCACAAAAGACCATTAGATTCTATTTTAAAAAAAAATCATATATACATAAAAACGATAAGTACTTCTCCTACAAATTTAGATCCAAAAGAATCACTTTTGACTTATGATATTCATAAATTTGAATTCAAAGAGTAGTACTAACTTCCCTGAAGACTCGGCATAAAAATATCCTTTTAATTCGTTCTCTAAACCATTGATAAAACGGCTTTTAATCAGTCAAAGTCTCACTTTAAATTCAGCTTAAAATCGGCATAATAATTAGCTTGCTGACCATTGTATAAAAATATCGACTTTAAATTATTTGATGCCAAACGTAAGGTTGACTTGTACTGTATGCATCCCTTGAACATAAGGTTGATGACGTAGTCTTCAAATGTAGGGTTGATAACATATGGTTGATTACAAAAATGAGGTTTATGTCACTTTCTTCAAACGTAAGGTTGATCATATACATAGGGTAGGTCATCTATACTTTTCTATTCAGCTTTCAAATGTATGGTAAAAGATCTATACTTTAACTTGATCCATACTTTCCAAATAATGTATGGTTATTTACATAAGGTTGATGAACTATACTTTTGAGAAAAAAATGTAACGATTAATACTTACGTATTGTTCTCCTTTCATACTTTTTCTGATCCCCCAAACGTAGGGTTCCTTCCTAACGTATGGTTCTTTTTCATACTTTGCCGATAATGTATGGTTGATTAACCATACATTTCACTTATCTAATAAAGAATATGCTGCATTTTATCTTTACGCTACGTTTCTCCATGTAGGGTATGAACAGTGTTTCCAGAGCACACTAAAGCATATCCCAAATAAATAGGGTATGAACAGTGTTTCCAGAACATGCTAAGTGCGAATAATTTAGAAATAAAACCTCATTAACCAAGATATTAAATATTTATACAAAAATAAAAAAATATAACGAATAATAAATTCCTGAAAAATAACTAACACATAAAATCATTAGAAAATAATTAAGGGTATTTGTGAGGATTCAAAATTTTCATAAAGAGATAGAGTATTGTTCTCAGCATACCCCCTTTAAATAAAACATTTTGTATTGTTGAAAACAACACTTTCTCAACATGAAGTTGAAGAGCATTGCAGAAGTGAAAAGGAAGAGGGAGCATTGCGGAAGTGAAAATTATTTGACAGTACACTCTAAGATTATGATAAGCATTGAAATCCAAGAAAATAGCCTTGGAGCTTTGCGAAATAGAGATAATTTCATCAGAAATTTTTGAGCTCTATGATTTGGTGCTGATATGGAGTTGATGTGGTTGGAAGGTTCAAGATTCAATGGAAAATTCCTATAAATATGCCTTGACCCCCTTGATAACAGTAAAGAGACTTCACAAAAAACTTATAGCTCTATAGTATTGAAGTAAGTTGATGAAGAAAGTGAGATCTCCAATGAAAGTTAGCACTGCGAAGGTAGTGATCTCTACAAAGGTAGTGAGATCCTTAAAAGAAGGTTGCATTTCTATGGAAGTGAGATCTACAAAGGTAGTTTGATTTGAGAAGGTAGTGAGCTTCATAAAGGTATTTCACATTGTGAATGATGTGCACTCTGAAAATGCATTTTTCTTCCGGATGATAGCTGTTTCCGGAAAGTTAGGGAGCTTTATAAAGGGGTGATCTATGTGATTTAATGTTCTCTATAAAGGCTTAAGCTCTATGAAGGGTTGAGATCTGTGAAGAAGTGTGCTCTGCTAAGTAGTTTGATCTGCGAAGGGTTGATCTCTACGAAGGGGTCATCTTTGCTAAGGGGATTCATAAAGTGTAGTATTGATTACCTGTTACAAGTGATCAAGATCATGGGAAGACTCCATATATCTATTCCATATTATTCTATGTCAAAGATAAATAATAGAATAAGAAGATTAAGAACAAAGTATTTACAACTAAATGCTAACAATTATTCAAGGCAGTTTAATTGTGATGACGCTAAGCTGGGATGGTAATCATTGTTCTAAAAATCACAAATGGAGTTTTTGATTCTATAAAGTAGAAGGATATCTTTCAATGCACCTTGTTTTGCAATGAAAAAGAAGGAGAATAAGGTTTTGTATCTTTCAAATTTTTTTCCTGGAAGAATACGTGGGTTACTAGTTTGCTGCTAAGCAAGTAACAAGTAAAGAGTGGAAGATCAAGCATTAGTGTGAAATCCAACAGGTGTCAATAGGTGGAAGAATCTATTGTTGTTGCAAACCCTTATAAACAGGTAGAATAATGTCTTCAGAGGAAGTATAAATAACAAGTGAGGAGATGTAAGCTATAATACTTCATCACCAGTTTAGGAGGAGGATGTTTTCTATCCCCCCTAAATGTATAGGGACTCAACCCATGAATGATTGTTTCATTTCCCTTATAATGTGTAGGGACTCACACGTTCTATAGGATTGATTCCCAAGCCATACAACTATAATAATTACTAAATTATAGAGGATAATTCGTGAACTTGTCATTTCCATACACAACAAGGATGTAGATTCTCTTATTGAGTGGTGAACCATGTAAAAATTTTGCCTACTATTTTTAATAATTTAATATTATTGCATGTGACATGTAAAATAGAACAATAGAATCAGGATCAAAACAGGTCAAGAGGTATAGGGATAAAAATTTTTAGAATTGGTTTAAAATTTCCCCAACACTGATTCACGCACTTTCACTGTTAGGCATATCCCAAACTGGTCCTTTCAATTGGTATCATAGGTAGGCACACCCTTATTGGATTATCTACACTGAATATATTCTCTTTTTAATACTCGATTTTCATTCCTAAATCAACAATGAAGTATATTTTTGGTGGATATTTAGTTAACTCTGAGCATAAGGACATATCTACTAAGTCCATTATGAACATGAAAAATGAAGAGAAGAAAATGTTGAATAAGAAGCTCCAGTTTTCTAAAGATCCAAAAGTATTTAGTTCTCCATACATTGCTGAAAATGAGGTCATATCAGATATGTAATGTAATGAGAAGGTGGATTATGATTCCACTAAAAATATGGATAACCAACCTTCTCGGACTGCAGTTGTGGTTCCAGAACGGGCGCTTTCTCAAAGTGATCGGTGATTCCTTGGGGGGATTCCTCTACGCTGATGACAGGACGACATGTTGTGTAGATGCATCACCGGATCATGTTTGTGTCGAGATAGACCTCTCCCAACCCATCCCATAACGACTCTCTCTTCAAGTGCAAGATGGGCTGCTATGGGACCAGGTCATCTCTTACCCGGTCTTCCCTCGGTACTGCCCTTTTTGCTTTCTCCAAGGGCACTCCTTACAGGTTTGCAGACGCCACCGGCACTCGATGTCTAGACGCCAGTTGGTGGGTTGGCACCAGCAGCCTACATTGGCCCCCAACACCCAACTCGAAGCGTGTTTCGTTGCAGTTTCCCATACTAGGCCCGTGGTGGCTTCCTGTGACGACAAACCAGGTTCTGAGGCGGAATTGTTCCCATCAGCAACCCAACCATTTGTTTCTGGCCTGGAGTTGGCTACTCTACTTCCTGGAGATAGGGCCTCAACTATATATGGCATCCATGCCACTATGATGCTCCATTTCTTGCTACCCAGAGTCTGCTTTTAGGGGGGTCGGCTCTCTTTCAGGATGGCCAGCCTTCCTGGCCCCGCGGCTCTGGCTCCGACGTGTTCCTTGGAAGTGGCTCTCTCTTCAGAGGCTCATGCCTTGTTGGTTTCAGTCTACCAGACTCAGAAAGCCACTACCAGGGCGTTGAAGGTCATGGATTCAGTTTTCCCCAGGATATCCATTTTGGGAGGAGGTCATCCCCGACTATCCCAAACTCCTTGTAGATTTTGGAGGCAGCTTCCACATGCCATAGTACCAAACGTCAAGGGAAGGTGATCCAATCCCCGGCCAGTGCAAGAGGCCATCCCCCTGATGGCCCCAGGACAGCTCAGTCTCTAGATCCTCTGTCGGCGCCCAGGTCGGCAGGAGTCTGCACCGGCTCTCGAACGATGAACCAAAAATAGTATTGTTTCTATCATTTCGATAAGGCCATACATTCTGCGGCGAAGGCTAGTATACTATTTGACAAATGAATCTGGTAAATATCTGGAATTCCCGTGGCATCAAAGCCCGGGTTAAGGCAGACTTCCTCACCATAGAAATCAGATGTCACAAGGCTTCTGTAGTAGCAATTCTCGAGCACAAATGGTCTCCTGCCCAAATAAATGACCTCTCATGGAAAATCAATATGCATGGATGCTTACATGCCGACCCTTATAATAGGCATATCTAGGTTCTGTGGCACAGGAGTGTCTCAGTGGATCTAGTGCAGACCAGCGACCAGTTCATCACTACGAGAGTAGGGTATGGGAGCATGACTATCTTCATATCCTTCATCAACGAGAGCTGTGATGCAGCCCAAAGGAAATACCTATGGAGCGATCTCAACTCTTTTGATCCGGGAATAACTCCTTGGCTTGTCTGGGGGGGGGGGGGATTTCAACGCGGTCGCTGATGTTGATGAAAAGAAAGGACGAGGTCCGTTCCAGAGGAATGCAAGCTTGGATTTCGTTCAGTTCATGGCTGGGAAAGGGCTCTCTGATATCGGCTTCTCGGGAGACCATTTCACCTGGTGAAACAACCAAAAGGGGAGGAACCTCTAATGGAGTCATCTGAACTGTTACCTCGCCAATGTGCATGCCATCTCCACATTCTCTAACACCAAGGTAAGGCATCTGGTCCAGGGACTATTAGATCACTCCCCCTTCTAGTTTCTCTTTCCTCCAGCCAGGATCAACCTGCAAGATTCCAATATTACCATCACTGGGGTAGCCTCCTGGGTCTCCAAGACCTTGTTAACGACACTTGGGGAGTGCCCACTGATGTTCATTCATGGATGGTCCTCTAAAACAAGCTCCGAAGGCTCAAGGCAAGGCTTCAAGAGCAGCCAAGAGCTCAATACCCTATAGATAATGAGATTATGGGCACCATGTAGGACGTGGACCGCTTGGAGGAGAACCTGGAGGTCGAGTGGAAGGATATGATTTTTGATGATTTGTCCAACAAGAAGAATGTTTTGGTGGATATGCTCCTCAAGCAGGAATGCCTGGCGAGGGAGGAGTCGAGGATTAAGTGGCTTAGAGAGGGTGAAACAAACACAGGCTTCTTCCATGCCAGCATCAAGGAACGGAGGCGCATGGTGACCCACAACATCTTACTGGATGACGGTAGGTACTCCGACGACAGAGAAACTATAGGCCCTATGGCTCTGGCCTCCTTGAAAGATCTTCTTGCCGGTCCCAATTTATGCCTCCCCAATGGTTATCCGAGAGAGGAAGGGGGTTACTTTGATGTGATCACCAACCAGTGTTCGGCCTAGGATAATGCAGACATGAGCTCCATTCCGTATGATATATAAATTCAGGGATCTATGATGAGGCTCAATCCTGAAAGTGCTCTAGCGCCCAATGGATTTCCAAGATTGTTTTACAGATCATCGTGGGACGTCGTTAAAGTCGACATCATCTCTACCGTTTGGGATTTTTTCCAAGGGGGTTACCTTCCCAGGGCCGCTTCTTCCACGACCATTGTTTTCCTACCCAAGATCTAAAACTTGTCCTCTATATCTCAATATCGGCCAGTAAGCATGTGAAACATTCCTTATAAGATCTTGTCCAGCCTAATTAATGCAAGAGTGACTGCTCATATTCCTCGGTGTCTGTCCCTAGAATAGCACAGCTTCGTGAAGGGGAGGTCGATCAGAGGTGCCATTGCTCTCGCACATGAGTTGATTAGAGACTTAAATTTCAAGACGTGTGGTTCCAATATGGAGATTATGCTCAACATGAGTAAATCTTACGATCTAGTTGAGTGGGGTTTTATCAACAAGGTGTTGGCATGAAGGGGTTCCCTCCGTGGAACGTCGACATCATCTTCAGGTGCTTAAGCTCTTCCTGGTTGGCCGTCACTTTCATGGGGAAAGGCTATAGGTTTTTCCAGGCTACTCATGGGCTGAGGCAGGGTGACCCTTTGTCCCAGAGTCTTTTCATTCTTTCCTAGGATGTCCTCAGTCGACACCTGCACAGGGGCACAAATAGCGGGGAGGTCGTTTCTTATCACTGGAGAAGGAGAGCTTCCCTTGTTTCTCATTTTATGTTCGCGGATGGGACATTCATCTTCACAAATTCCAGCCAGCGGTCCATTAATGGCCTCAACAGGATCATGTAGGAGTATTGTTTTTGGAGAGGCCAGGTCATCAACAAGGACAAAAGAAACTTCTTCATTACCAACGGCTGCGGCACTTCTTAGGCCCATGATATACAGTAAAGCTTGTATATGCATAGAGGGTCGTTCCCCATGGAATACCTGGGTGCCCAGATCTCCTTGGGGAGACTTTGGGTACGTGATTTCGACGCCATTGTCAATAAGATTACTAAAGAAATCCTCAACTAGAAGAAAGTATTCCTATCATCTGGGGGATGGATAATGCTGGTTAATAGCATCCTTATTTCCAACCCCCTTCCACTCTCTCTCATCGATCAAAGTCCCCAATAGCATCATTCATAGGATTGATAAGATTCTCGTTGGTTTTATCTGGGATCCACGATCGGAGGGATGGTGTCATTGGGCCTCATGGGACAGGGTGGCGAGGCCAGTTAGGGAAGGTAGTGTCAATGTCCGCCGACTCGAAGACACAATCATGTCCATGCATGCAAAGATAGACTGGGAGGTTCTGAAAAAATGCACGATATGGGGAATTACCATGCACAACTCCCATGCAGGATCCGAGCTTGGGAATGCAATCAAGTTTTTCCCTTTCTGGTATGTTATTTCTCCATTTATCGCGGCTTTGGAACCTCATCCCATATGGATCGTGGGAAGGGGGGTCATCCGCATCTAGAATCAAAACTGGGACAGGACCATCCTTGGTTTTCCGGGGTGCCCGGGCACTCTGCTCACCTTTAAAGAGGCTAGTGCTCACCAAACATTCATTGAAGCAGTCCAGGACGATGACCAGTGTGATACTTTCAACCTTATCGACATCAACTCCGAACTTGACAGATGCATCTTCACTGCCTCTACATCGGGATCTTTCTCTTAAAGGGACTTCCGACACTCTTTGTCCACCATTGATTAGAGAACTTCATGGAACGAGATCATCTAGGCCAAATAATCTCTGATCAAACAAAACATTCTTACCTGGAGTCTATGCCACAACGAAATTCCCATAGATGAAAACATTAGGTGTTGCAACATCCCTTTGGCTTCGAGGTGTCACTGCTATTTGGAGCACCGGGAGGAGAGCACGGATCACCTGTTCTTTGAAAAAGAATGGGAGAGGGCGGTTTGGATTTATTTTGGCGATTTTACAGTAATCTATGATAATCGAATGGTCGACACACCTTTTCTGGATAAATGGTTTCACGGTACGGTGGAGAGGGGCCCTGAGAAGACGGCCCAAACCATGGTTCTCCAGTCCAGATGCTGGACGATCTGGAAAGCGCGGAACAAGGCTCGACACGATGAGACTATGGCCTCCGGCCAGGGAATTTTACTCCATTCAAAGTTCCTATTCCTGGACCTGATTATATCTTTTAGCAAATGGAAGGAGGCGCCCACGCTCCGACGACATCAGACATGCACTGTTAGCGTCTCTCCAGGTAGCAGCGACAGTAGAGTCAACTGGGTTGGGTGGACAACGCCCAGCATAAGGCTCAAACTAAACTCTGACGGGTCATGAAACATGGGGGTAATCCGTGGAAGAGGGGTGGTACGAAACCATTTCGGGTCGGTTATTATGGCTTTCTCTGGGCACTTGGGGCGCGGCTCTTCTCTCCAAGCTGAGGCAAAGGCGATGTTGTTGGGCCTCTCACTCTGTCGCTAAAAAGGGATCATCTTATCGGAGGTCAAAACAGATTCCCAAATCCTCCACAATGCTTTGCATGGCTCCGGTTCCATTCCATGGTCTATCCATTACACAATGAGGGCGTGCAGAGGTATGATCAACAAAGACAGCAGCATAACCCACACTTGGTGTGAGGGAAATAAGGTAGCGGACCAACTTGCTTCTCTTGATGTCCCCAGTCCAGCCCACTTCTGTTTCCACACTGCGATCACTTTGAAGCCAGAGGGGGTCAACTAGGTTCAAGGGGATGATCTAGGCCTCCACTACTTTCGGCCTCCCTAAGATTGTCATTTGGGGCGCTTTGGGCCAGCTTTTTCTCTGGCCTTTATTGTAATTTTATTTTTCAATTAATAAATAAATAAATAGTCAAAAAGTAATGGGAAGAGAGACGATCTACATTTTGATATTAACAAATTCATTTAAGATGACTTAGATGTATTTCCATCAAATACAAATCGGGAGATTTTTGGGACCACTTTGTGTATGAAGTTGTATTTTTTAACAAAGTTTCTCAATACTGATCAAAATGAATAAGAGGAAAAGAGAAGGAAGTATGCCAAGATAATTATTTTGGATTCATATAATTGAATTCTAGTCTTGGGTAATTCTTTATGTTATTTCAATCATACGATTGTTTAATAGTTCTGAATGATCAAAATACATGTAACAAAGGTGATACAATGTCTACAACACTGAAGGTGTTTAAAGAAGCCCCCACAATTGGATGAAGAGATACGATTAGAGTACTTTGGAATTTAAACTCTAAACGGAATTGATGATTTGAATTGATTATGTATAATTACATTGGAATTCATATTCCAAAGATTATAAGAAGAAATAAGGATGATGGTTTAATATTAAGAGAAGATAGGAAGTGGAGTATGGGCTTGGAACAATGAGAATGTCCTAAATCATATGATGCATTGCTAATTTCTGTTTCACAAATATCATATGTTAGGAAATATTTTCATGCAAGCCATTTGAAGGAATATGGGAGTAATGGTTGTACCTATCATATTCATTTTTTATTATAAAAAAAGATGAAGGTGGAAGACAGGGAAGTCGCATTACTTTCCTTTCAAAATCTGACGATGCATTGCTAGTTTTTATTTTAGAAATATCATAATTACTTTGGAAAACTTTTTATGCAACCATTATGAAGTAAAGGGGTATAAAAGTTGTTTTCAATCAACATGGTTGGTTTTTCAGAATTAGGTGTTTAAGATGGCATAGTTTTCCAATGCTCTCCAATTTTTTGGGGCCCAAAATTTAGAGTTCGGTGAGAATTGTAAAAAATTAATTTCCTTAAATATCTCATAAAACATGGAAAATTCATGATTTTTAAAATATAGGCTTCACGAAGTCAATTTGGTAAAGGCATGGAGAATTTTGATGTTGATATATGCAATTACGACGAGCTCTGCAAATGGTAGAGGTAAAGAGATTTGCGGGTGAGTATTGTGGCCGTGAAGGTGTAGAGAATTGTCGCGATGCAATGGAAGATAGAGCTTCACAGAAGTGAACTGTATTTTATGGAATTATCCATGATTATGAAGAGCATTGTGATCTGTAAAATATCAATGGAGCATTGCGAATGTGAGAAAATTTTAGCAGAAATTTGATAGCTCTTTGATTTGGTGATGATGTGGTGATGAGGTGGTAATAAGGCTCAAGAGTCAGTGGGAAATTCATATAAATATAACTTGAACATCTTGAGAATAGTAGAGATACTTCACGAAAATGATGGATCTGTCGATTTGTTAGACATGTTCATGAAGAATGTGAGATCTGTGAAGAATGTGAGCACTAATAAGGAAGAGAGATCTACAAAAGAAGTGATCTCCATAAAGTAAATTTAAATTGTGAAAGAAGTGATCTCTAAAAATGTAGTTTTCTTCGAAAAGGAAGTGAGATTTATAAAGGCAATTTGCTTTACAAAGGATGTGAGCTCTGTAATGGAAGTTTGCTTCACGATGAAGAGGTTTCTGTAAAGGCAAGGGATCATTGAGAATGGTTGAGATCTGTGAAGAAGGGTTCTCTGTGAAGGGTTGAGCTCTATAAAGGTTTGAGGTTTACGAATAAGTTTTCTCTACTAAGAAGTGTTCTCTGTAAAGCAGTGTGTTCCATGAAGGGTTAAGCTCTAAAAAGGTTTGATCATTGAAAAGGGTCTTCATAAATGGAAATATTGAATACCTGTTTTAGGTGAATGAGTTCTTGGGAAGACACCAAAACTCTATTAAATATTATTTTGTGTCAAAGTGAAATAAGATAAGACAGAGAAGAACATAGTATACCCAACTGAAGGCTAACAATTATTTATGGTAGTTTAATTATTATGATGATAATCTGAGATGGTTCTCATTGTTCTGAAAATAAAAAAATATTTTGTGATATTAACATGTAGAAGGAGAAGTTTCAGTGCAGCTAGTTTGGCACTAAAGAAGAAGGAGAAGAATATTGTATAGCTTTCAGGTTGGTGTTGGGAAGAGGAAGAGGGTTACTTTCATACTAAAAATCATGTAACATTTGAAAAGAAGAAGATCAAGAAGCATTGTGAAATACCACAAGTGTCAAAAGGTGGAATACTCTATTGGTGTTTCAAACCCTTATCAACCATGAGAAGACTGTCTTCAGAGGGATTATAAAGAACCAATGAGGTTCTTCTAGTTAGACTAGGTCATCACCAGTTTGAGAAGAGGATTTCTTACATCCCCCTAAAATTTGTAGGGAGTAACACTCGAACGGATTGTTTCACTCCCACCCCAATGTGTAGGGACTCACATTGGATAAGGGATTGTTTTCCTAGCCAAGCCACTGTAACAATTACTACATTATAGTGTAGAATCTGTGCACTTGTCATTACCAAACACGACAAGGACATAACTGCTATTATTGAGTAGTGATACTTATAAAAATATAATGTCCTATTTTTATTTCTTTCATATTATTGCATGCTATATGGAAAATAGAACAAGAGAATCAAGATCCTAATTCACCAAGAGGTACAATGATAAAAAGATAATGAATTGGCTTAAAAATTCCCAAACCCTGATTCACCCTCTCTTAGTGTTAGGCATATCCCAATCTGGACATCTTATAATGTACCAATAACATTCCTTGATTTTAAGGTTCTCATCCATATTCTCTTTAATGGTCTAAATACTATTAAGGATTGACTTATAGGGGGGAATGAGTATAAATATTTCATCTTTATTTTAACATATTCACAATTATAATCGGGTTGGTAAAAATGATGTTATCCTAGAGAATTAAATTTTATTCTATCTATTTGATATTAATTGTTGTATCAGGATCCCATATCTTCTAATAAGAATTTATTAATAATTCTCATTCCTTATCTTTCACCCAAATTCATTCAAATTGAAAATAACTCATATGTCTTGACATTATTTTTCCATTCGAGAAATTGATAAGGATAGGGAAATGGTATGAAGTGGAAAGAGGAAGGTGAGAAACCAATAAGAAGGTAAAATGATTTTTCCATTCATACAATCACAAGAATCTATCAATATGGTCTACAAAAATAATTATTTTTAGTGAACCACATAACCAACTATTGATGTCTTTTGAATACCACAAATCAGAATGTCCCACCATTTTAGTTGCTTTCTTGAACACCATCATTAGAAAAAAAGGATTGTAAAAACCCCTAATCTTATAATATTGCAATAATATTTCATTTGTTTCCCCAATTACCAGTATATGTCCTGTTAATCTTTCATGAATGGATTTAATCACCTTCCAGGACATCCATTTCTCCCTTTAACAGGTCCATCCATAAAATCCAGCAAAAGAAAATGTGATTATGAGAGAATTATTTGGCCCTTAAATCTACCTAATCAATCCATATAAAGAAAAAATCCACCTATATGGCTTTTTTGGGTATGGGGAAGCACTAATGAAAACTAGATTTTTTGAAATACCTTTTATGTCATTGTTTTTAATTATTGTTTTTGATAGGAAAACCATATCAGGGAAGATTTTAGTGTAACGAATCTGGAGCATCCTAATTGAATGTGCGTTTTAAAGCTCACTATAGATCTAACATAAGGTTTTAATTAGGATAGGAAAGTATAGTTTAATCCAACCTTTTCCTTTCAACATTAAAGGAATACCCCATCTTCTTCCATATTCCATATTTTGGCTTATCTTTCATAAATCAATGAACATTCCATATGTCTTTTAAAACTAGTAATTTTTCACGCCTATATCATATACATTCTCACCTCTCCATTTCCTCCTCCAAATATGAAATTTGTTTGTACCAGATATTGAAGGTTCAAAATGGTCCTTATCAGGTTAAGGGGGATGGGGGATGTCATCGAGTGGCGGGGATGTATTCTGATCTGTGGTGTCTGAGTAGATCTGTTTTCGTCTAGAGTGGTTTTTTTCCTCCACTATTGAATTAATATGATAATAGAGAGGATTTAACTCCCATAGATGATTAACATGTCTTCCAAATATTTTCTCATAATCACCCAAATTAATTTGGACTACTTGAACCTAACCTACTTTAGTCAAGAGTAATTTTTCTATTTCATTGGAGTGAAAAGTGAACCCATCTATATGATTTTGTTTTGTTCTAGGTTTAAATGATATTTTATAGCCTTTCATAGATTTTCGTGCTCCCTTTTCTTTTATACATTTGGATTAAATACCACCCTTAATGTTTTGTGTACAACCTTGGACCATATAGTAAGAGAGTATTTCTTTATCCATCCATTATTTTTACCTTGAAATATTTTTCTGTAACTCTGAGAAAACAAAAATAGAAGTATAAAATAGATAAATTCTTATAATATACAGATATCTCAGTATTAGAGTCCTCCAGAAACAAGAACATCCCTCCCATAAGAGGTTGAACCACATCTATCAAAACCCTGACCCACACTAATTTACCCTAGTGAATGGGATTCGAATAGCCCTATTCCATAAACTCTCCAAATATGTCTCAGATTTCATGAATTATTCTTTGAAAACTACCACAAAAGAAAATGCCTATCAACCAAATCAAGAAGGGGATTTTGGAAAAGTGAATTTTTGGATGTCCCCTATATTTATCAGATCCTCCTTTAAGATGATTGGATTATCAAAGGGCCATGGTCTCCCATTAAAAACTGTCTTTATATCATTCTCATTGTTAAAATAAAAAACACAAATAACCCATACCAATTTATCTGATCTTCCACATGACATCCAATATCTATATATTATGAAAATTTTAGCGCATTTAGATTATATTTTAATTGATAAGGAATTTTCTGAGAATTTAGAAGGACATACGATGTATCAAAAACACATCCTTATATTTCTTTTCAAAAACAAACATCTTCTCCTTATATGTCAATGTAATCTATTTCCTCCATATTAACAAATCATATTCCATCCCTCTATGATTATCAACAATGATGTTGTTCATCATCATTGAAAGAGGGGTCATCAATTCCTGCCACGATCACATCACACATTTAACATAAATTCCATTAATCTTAGTCACCAATGGTGTTGTAATCTAAAAACAATATCAAAAAACTCTAGGAGGCCCCATTGATCCAAGGATAACTCTTAAAGAATTCCAAACCCTAAGAAACCCTATGATGACCCTATCAACTCATATACACTTAAACTATATTTTTTTAATTAGTTATTCATTAAAAAAATCTGATGCATTATATATATATATGTGTGTGTGTGTGTGTGTATATATATATTTCAAATTTTATTAAACATATTTTTATATAACAGGAGAATAGATAAAGAAGTCCAATTTAATCATTATAGTCATGTAATTTAATTATTATAATAATATAATAATATTATAATTATATAATTATTATTATTCTAAATTTAATTAAATGAATAATTTATTAATTTTTAAAAATTATAACTTAATAATTATTACTACCAAGAATTTTTTTTAATATTACTTTACAAACATCTAAGAGGACTTTTTTGAACCTAAGTAATATTTTAATAATAATAATTATTTGTAGTAGTGAATATAACAATACTAATTATTTAATAATACATATTATTATTTAATCCTATTCAATATAGATAGAGAGGTGTCTTAAAACCTATTATGAGAATTATGAAGAATATTATGAAATGATGAAAGAAGGGATTCTATATTTAAATTACGATGTTAAATATATATTTGGAATGGAAGAGTGAAAATGATCTAGAAAAGAAGAAATATTTATTCAAATAACAGATAATTTATGAATGAAAAAACATTTCATTTTTACACAATTTTGAAAATATATTAATAAATTAATGAAATAATTAATTTTACATATAATTTATATAATAACATTTAAAATATTAATCTTTATAATTAATTTTAATTATTATATTAATTTTATAAATATATAAATTAGAAATACTTTTAAATTTACAAATTTAATTTAATTAAAATCTCGATTAAAAATTAAAATTACTACACTTATAATCATGTTTATATAGCTAAAAACATTAAAAATAAAAATATTATTATTTAGTGGGGGTCTTATGTCACTGGTAATGTCACCCCATAATTTTACATATAACAAGGGTTCAAATTCAAGCATCCCCTTTAAGGGGAGATTTATGTGTCCATTTAATGCACTAAAAAGTGTCCCACACCATAGGCATGAACAAGGTAGTGAGATTTATACGTCCCTTTATGGAATTTAAATGTAGCCCACAAAATAGGTAGGAACAAAGTGGTTGTACAATAATAGGTAGTAATGTGGCATAATGGGGCATGTTCAATGGTGTGGTGTGAATAGGGAGGTGGAATAGCACTGTGACACATAGCCATTGATGGGTGGTCAGCATGAAAGAGTGACAGGTGCATTTTAAACTATCGACTGGATCTCTTCTGACTCATATTTCTATTTTTTGTATGGTTGGGTTCAAGAAAATCCATTATCGAAGGTAGAATGACCAGACAGTTGCCGGTATAGTGTAACACCCCATGCTTCCATAGTACGCTTCTCTTTGAATAATACAATAGTGTGTGTTGTACTCAACGTCGAGTTCTAACACACCACAACCAATCAAACTACCTGTTATGAATATTAATACCCACTTTTTTAAATTTTATAAATTTTATCTTTCAAAATTGACTTCATTTTTTCGATTTGGAATATCAAAATTAGATAGGGTGAATTTTTGGCAATTTTTTGAAAACATTCAATTTTTTATGAATATTGAAAAATAATGAGTTATAGTTTAAAACTGAAATTTTTATTTAAATAATTATTTATATTAATTAATTTTTTTAGGTAAAAATAGATACATAATACCTATAATATTTCAATGTAATTCATTGGAGTCAGTTTATAATAATTTTAGATATATAAAAATTTTATTAAACTTTTCACCGTCTTTTACCCATCTCCTAAGAGAATTTGTAAATTCACATAAAACATAATTTTACCGCTTCTTTGAGTGGAATTCCAAAAATCTGAGAGACAAAGTTAATATCAAAGACTAAAATATGGTTCAATAAGATAAAAATAATTATTGGTGAATAGTAACTTTTTTCTTTTATTTACCACGATTAAAAGTAAATAGGGTAATTAATTGTAAAAATGATATTATTATTACCCTAAAAAATGTCCTAATTCTATTGGATAAGTATAATTTGACCAAAAACAGCCTTAGGAATAAAATATGAACCTCTTTGGTTCTCATGGATTAGATTGGGACATTTATTATTATTTAATTCAAAGAAAAGATAAAAGAGTTAAAATCAACGTTTAATAACTAAAACATATTTTATATAGAGTTATACATAAGATAAATTCGATTATAAATATTCATTAGAAAGATAAAACGTCTTCCTACAAAATTAAACTTTATTTATAAATTTAGATAATAAATAATATAATTTATTTATGACACAATGGTGATGCAGATTTTACCTAATTAATGAAATATTAAAATAATTGATATTATAAATATCCAAATAAATGTAATTTGATAATTTTTATGAATTTCACTAATGTAATAGGTTAATATCACTTGTCAGGATTTTTTAAATTAATTTTTTTTGAATTAATAAAGTTGTTAAGACTTTAACAAAAATGTATTATTAAATAGTGTCAAAATTGACATAAAAGAGTTTTTAAAACAAATATTATATTATAAATTGATATAATATCATGAAAAATCTAAGGTTCAGAAAAAAGAATTATATAATAATATTTGTATCATTAATTAACCACTTGGGGTAATCTTGGGAGTATATAGTATGCTTATTAACCATATAATATAAAAATACAAAGAGACATGGTAAAAGTCAGACTATTTAACTAATAGTTAAATATGTATGATAAGGTTAATATAGTGACCAAAACCTGTCTAAAATCAATTAGATGAAAGGATTTCGACCCATACTCACCTTATCCTCGAAATTAGTCACTTTCGAGCCATTATACACCGAATATGAATTTATTATAAAATAATATATTATGTTTTTCTTAAGGTGTCATTAACCCCTCTTATAAAAGGTCACTCCCCCTTCTCTCAAATTCACGCCATCGAAGCCTTTTCGTTCAGCGAAAACCTGCCCAGATAACCTCTCAACTTCCCTAAATTCATCCTAAAGGCCTTAATTTAGTCTGAAAGCCAACTTAAGGAGCCCTTTTGATCAAATCAAACTGAAGAACCCGAAGAAGAGGTAATAATTTCACCACCCTCTTTCAAATTCCTTTCTTCTTCCACTTCTTATTTCATTGTTATTTCCATTCTGAAACAATAAATACAGTATCTTATATAAACTACGATGTTATTATAAATATGGTACAACCATACTTAGTATTCTATCAATCCTTTGAATGACATGTCACTATACGTGGGTACGTATGGCTTAGCATCTCCACGTCGTTCTGTAATTGTTATTCAAAACATTATTATTTGGATGGGTATTATAATGATGTGTAAATGAATTAAATAATAAATAAAAAATTATAATGATTTGTTATATATGATATACCATCCAATTATATATTATTTTAATATCAAAATAATGATATTGTCGCTCGTGCATACATACGGACTACCGTCTCCACGAACGTGATGAAATTAATTCCCCATTGTATCCATTCAAGTATAATTCTCATTTGATGACTAAAAATAATATATAAGGATGTGATATCATTTTGGATATTAATAAGATAAAAAATATCCATAAAAAACATGGCTTATGTAACCAAACATATACAATAAAACGAGTAAGTTAACACCCGAAACGATGATAATACTAAGATATTATTGACAAAGCAATGTTAAAAGATCATATATGATATTATATTATTGTATATTATTCTTGTATAATTTAATAAAAATTATTTCACCATTATACAGGAGGTTTAACTACCCTCGAAAAAGGATAAGTACAAGTTAATTGTTTACTTCAAAATCTCTTCATTATCTGAGGTTGTTTATACGTAATTATCTACTGGAACCTCTTTATCATCCACATCCATATTTTTTAAAAATGTATTTCAAATCAAACTTACTATTTTACAAACAATGGGTTAAAGTCATTTATACACTTGTTTTACTTTTTATAGTATGTTTATAAAGGAATCCTTTCGTCATTTTCCAAACAAGGTCCTTTTTAACCTTTTCGATAGAATTAAGGTAAGAATGTATTTTTTAACTTATACGGTGAGTGCCGTTATTTTCAACCACTATAAAATCATCGAAGATTCCATTACAAGCTTATAAGAATATTTTCAATGTAAATGTTTCTTTTTATAATTATTTGACTTTTAAATGATTTAAAAAATGAGATATTTCTCTAAAATAGTTTTGTTTTCATCTCTGTCAACATCCTTTGATGGATTTTAAGCTTATTTGAAGTTGATTTATTATGATACAAAACTTTCATATTGTTTTTAAGGTTTTGTGATATCTTTGAATATGGATATGTTATTTTTATACCATTTATGGTTTATGGAGAAATTATTTACATTTTGTATACTAGTTTTAATACGAATATATATGTTATGTTTAAACCTGTTCATATGAGGAATGCATTGGGCATAACAAGTGACAGGTGGGGCCCACTATAGATTCTCAATGCATCAGTAGGTATCATGACACAAACTTGTGTCTTGGAACAAGGCCTTGACAAAATCTTATTTGTAGTATTGGTACAAGGCCTTGACTATGTAGTTATGATAGTCTGGCATTATGCATTCCATCATTATGAAAGTCGTTATTGATATTGCAAGTGATTATTAGATTAGTAGAATATCCATGTAAAAAAGTAAATGGAATTGTTTCATTTTATTTCTACCATATTATGCTGAAGTCCAAGTTTAAAAGGCTTTTGTTTTAGTTATACATTGCCTAAAATGTTTATGCTTATTTATGAAAGTTTTCACTATATTGTTATCCTTACTGGGCATCTAAGCTCACCCCTTTCTATGTTTTATTTTTCCAAGGATATGAAGAATTATTTTATGAAGGACCTATAGGGATAGCATGAGGGGATATGAGTGTGGTCTATGGAGACATGATTTTGTTGTAGTTTTTCATTTTATGATGTAATGTAAACTTTATGAATATATCTAGTGATTCCAAGGCTACTAAACTAATCACTAATTCAACACACGATCATTCGTGATCATGCCAATGTTATGTAATATTGCATCGAATCTGGGTAAATGGGGTCAAGGTGTTACAGTTGGCATTAGATAATTTTAGTACAAACATGGGAAGCTAGATTTAGATAAACTCTGATTAGAGTATATAGACCTAAGATAGACTTTGAAGATTTGTATATAAGAACTTACTAATATTTTGGTATTGTAGAGATTTTGTGAGGTTTTCGAGCCATACATCCCTATATGGATAAGACTAGGTTGAGGCGACTTTGGCACAGATGTACCTAGGGGTAAAACCCGAAAACACCGCTTTGAGCTAGACTCGAACGGGAACTGGTTCACGATAATGAGCCTTGCGGTACTCTTGGTTACGACACTCGAGAGGGATATTCTTAGGATAATTTTCATTTTATTTGAAAACCATTATGAATGGTTTATGAGTATATACTTACTCAAAGAAAACATTTTTATGATTAAGGATTATATCTATAAATTGTTAAATTCATGTTAAGTGTTTTACAAGTTGGGATTTATGTATTGCAATTCACAAACTAATCTAGTGTATGTCATTATTTAGAAATGGTGCCTAGTGGAAGAAATGGAAACCGTATTAATGGACACACTCTATGTAGGTATTTCCCTCCTACTCAAGATAATTATAGTGGAGCTGTTGATGCAACCGATACTGATCAGCTATCACCATAATGGGATAACTCTATCACAACCCGTCCTCGGGGCCCGTGTTGTGACTACCCCAAGCCCACCTTCCATAGGCTAGGGGATGGTGACTGGCACCAAAGGCGTAAATCCAGATAACTGGGATGGAATTGCCTTTATAAAAGTAAACAAAACACCACAGAGTACAAGCGGAAGTAAAACACTAAGTACAAAAGAAAGTGCTGAAAAGTAAATGGGCCAGAATACAAACCCAACTAAAAGTACAGCTACAACTGAACAAAAGTACAACAGAAAGAGACAAACAGTTGGAAGAAAGGAAGCATCTCCTGGGTCATCCTCCTCGGATCCTACCTGAAGGGTAGGTACAGATAGCGCAATTCCTGGATCATCCACCACGGATCCTACCTGAAGGGTAGGTACAGATAGCGCAGCTCCTGTATCGTCCACCAAAGATCCTACCTAAAGGGTAGGTATAGATAGCCTCCACAACGCTCTCACCCATCAACCTCCTCTTAGTGTCGTCTTGTCGTGAAGTCCACCTCCGGATACTAACTCCTCATGTGGTCCACCTCCGGGTACCGTCTAGTCCTCGAACACTCGGCCTCCGTCAGCACTTCCCGTCGTCTGCAACCAACACAACGAGGTGCGGGCATATCCCATACAGGGGTGAGTATAACAATACTCAGTAGGGACCCCAAGACCCTCAATGTCTCTCTAAAACCAACAAGGATAATCCACAAAGAAAATCTCAACAGATAACCTCTACATAGGTATATGCCCATACATACACCTAAGTTATCAAGTAACCCATTTCAATCATGATGAAACACAATGATTATGAAATAAAAGGATAACCACTACCCAGGTATATGCCCATACATATATCTAAGTTATCAAGTAACCCATCTCACTCATGAGGTAAGCACAAAGGTCATTGTCTCAGCTCAAACCAGGAATTTCATTATCAAAACCGCAACTGCTGAAGAACCCCGTCTCTGGAGTGTACAATGGTCCTTTCACGACTCCAAGGTACTGCTCACTAACCTAAGATTGTTGAGGCACTCCTCCTGTCGAGTACCGCAGGTCAGAGACCCAAACACAGTAGTGCTTCCCGCCGGGGTATGCCACCCAAATATAGTAGTGCACACCCCATAATAGCCTGCAAAGGTACTCTTTGGACGAGTACCGTGGGTCTGCATTGTCACACAGTAGTGCTCCGTCCGCCATGTGTCTGCACCCAAGAAAATTAGTGCTCCGTCCACTGGGCTAGTCGACTCACACCAAGTCAAGTCGGTCAAGCAGTCATCAGGTCTCAGCAGACTACACGGTCTCCGTACTCCAAACGCTCGTCTCCGGGAGGGTCCACTCCACAAGCTATAGGTCGATACTCCAAGTATCTCAAAGTCCCATGAAGAAGTATCTCAATGGACCACCTCGTCATAGGGGTCTCAAAGCAACAGACAACGCGTCAATTGGACTCCCGGTTTGTGAGTTATTAGCCTTTTCGTCCCAAGGGCCTTGTTGGTTTCGTGTGCGAACCAACCCGGCTGTATCTCAACTGTACCCCGAACTCTCATAGGGAATGCTCATAGGGACCGTTTTTCAACAATATCACCAACGCCACTGATGGTTCGTCAAAAGGGCGTTCAGTCTGAAAGTTATCAGCTTTTCTGTTTCAGGGGCCCGGTTGGATTTCGGGTACAATCCACCCCGGCCATATTTAAACTGCGTCCAAACATCAGGAGACGTATTCCAAAAGTTCCTTCTCATCAAGAGGAATCCAATGAAGTCGACGTCACGTCAATCGGACGTCCGGAACCAAAGATATAAGTGTTTCTGCTCCGGGGACCCGGTTGGTTTCGTGTTCGAACCGACCCGGCCATACACAATGTTCTTCTAAACCCTCAGTGTAATATTCCTAAACAACCACCTCGATCCAAGGATCTCTACGCAACTGACGGTGTGTCGATCGAAAGTCCGTAGACCAAGATATGCGCAAAATACTAAAAACAGTCAGAAATGGGGGTCTGGGCCCGGCCCGGCCCGGCCTAACTCCCCCTAGGTCGGCCCGAACCGGGTCGACCCAACCCAGGTCCGGGTCCGGCCCATCAGGGCGCGGCCCGACCCTACTGGCACGGCCCGGCCCCGCCGGCAAGGCCCGGCCTGGCGCGGGCGGCCCGACTCAGCAGGTGTCGCGCGCACTGAGCGGACGCGGGACGGCGCTGCCCCCGGCCCTTTACACCGGAGGTGGCGCGGGCCGCCGCGTCTTCCCCGGATCCCACACGGCCGCGTGATCCAGTCGTCCCGCCGCCGCCGCCTTCGGCGGCCGGCCCCGGCACACCGACCGCACCTTCCGTGGACCATCGGATGCACTCCGGTGGTCTGTTTTGCTCGCCGTCTATGCCGGTGGTTCTCCTGGGATCAGCAGTTTACTACTAAGGTTTCAAAACGCACTTGCAGCATACTTCGTCGCTCATCAATACGTGCACAACGATCAACCAGAAGAGTCTTCAATCGCCTCCGTGGCCCCGACACCGGTCGCGGTTCGTTCGGCCTCAACGGCGCGACGCGATGGCGCCGCGCTTCTTCGCCGCATTCCTTCTCGTGTCCGCGCGGTTCCATTGCATTGCGCTGCCTTTGTTCGTGCTGCAATAAACAAAACAAAAAATGGGGAGGAGATTCGTTCGTGTTCGTGCGGTCCAACCTCCTCTCGTTAAGTTGGTAACAAGCGGCCCAAAAGATGAAGAACAACAAGGATTTTTCAAAAACAAATGAAATCAACCCAAATAGTTTTCCCCGCAAATTAATATTCCCAACCCGCAAAAGAAATCATTCTCGGATCAACATGAGGATGAGTTGACCCGAGTTCTTTGTTTTAAAAGGAAGTAACCACAGGAATATAAACTTACACAAAAATTAACCCCTACCTCGAGCGTAGTTGAACGAAGGCTCATCGTGGAAATGGACATCACGAAAGAAGGCATTGCGGAAGGGGGATCATCGCGTCGCGGATAAAAGAATTGTCGGCATCGTGCTGTACACATCTGAGGATCCGCCGCTCTTGTTGACCTTCGTTGGAGGTCAACGTTCTTCGCGTTCTTCGTGTTCTTCGCGTTCTTCGACGTAGAAAGAAGAACTTCAAGACTTCTCTTATTCTCCCCAAAAACTCAACACAACAACCCAACAATAATAAAATAAGGGTTACCTTATTTTATTACTCACTCCAAACATTTTAAAATTAAGAAACGAATCAAAAAATTAACTCAATTAATTGAAATTTTTTAAATGGCCCAATTAATAGAGGCATTTAATATTTAAATAAATGCACGAGTTGACTTTCATTAATTGGGGGGGTGCGGGTGCGTTACTGAAATTAAGAAGGGGTTGAGGAAGTTGAAATGGTGGGGCTAGTGTGGTCCCCACCTCACAAATATCCTACCTAGAGGTGTAGGATTTTGTGGGTCCCACTTTAACCTCTTAACATAGGTTAAACAACTTAAAATTAAATAAATTGGTTGCCCCATTTTATTTTATTAATTTTCTTAACCAAAAAATTTAGTAACCACACCTGAGCGAATGAAACTCCGGAAAAGGTGTTCCTAAGGAATTACCGGCGCTGCGAGTTCATTGGTTCCCTCAGATTTCAATTCCGAGCAACGGTTCAAAAGTTAGAAAATCCCACTCTTTCGTTCATTGAACGTACTCGAGCCAAACTTCGTAAATTGATTCCGGACACACCGGGCCTCGGAATCAGGCGCCGTCAGAAACTGCGTTCTTGTAAAATCCCAAAGAAAATTAAGAAAAAAATTTCTATTGAATTTTACGGGTCTTTACATTACTCCGACCTCAGGGATTTACGTCCTCGTAATGCTTTAACACAAATTACAGATACAAAAGCGGTGTAGAGCACACATCTGAGCCTTCGGCTCCCATGTGCTTACATGGAGGTTCTCGTACTGCCATTGAAAGCGAACCCAAGGAATGGACCATCCTCGTAGGATCTGCTCCTGTTGATCCTCGATCCCCACTGGAATCTCTGCGTATTTCGCCTTGTCATCGACGTCAAACTCCCTGAGGTCGATGATGTGTGAAGGATCGCACACGTATCTCCTCAGTTGAGATATGTGGAAGTCGTTGTGCACTTGGTGCAACTGAGGTGGATGGGTCAAGAGGTAAACCACCTCTCCTACCCAGCTAAGGACCTAGAAAGGTCAGTTGAACCTCAGAGATAACTTGTCACCCTGGCCACATCTCCGTAAACCTCGTCGAGATGAGACTCGTATTAGGACGTGATCGTCATCCTCGAACTCTAGAGGTCTCCAATTCCTATTAGAACTGAAACTCTAAACGACTGCTGCCACGCGGGAAAGGTTGGCAGTCTCAAGAGTGATCGGTCACACCCACCTATGCATGAGATTATCATGTGCTGCCTGGGGTTTCCTTTTCTCCGACCAAGGAAAACCCATCCCAATGTCGTAGTTAAACCACAACCTTATTTCCTAATACTTTCAATTTGTGTATGAACTGTGATTGCCCAATCCATACTCAAACCAACGTCGTAAGACCTCGATGCTGCCACCAAGAGATTCCAACCAAAACTCTCTCCTCGAGGGTCTGACCACACCATTGGCATAAGTGTGATTATCGAGTCTTCTCCCAAGGTATCTCCAGACCTCAGGATCATGTCTACGTCTTACCAGAAACTCTAGGACTGGGACAAGATTCGTGGAAGGAAGGAATGATTCGTATCAACGTCTGTTAATACGGCAGCTAGTAGAGGACACAGACTATCCCTAGAATCATTATTAGAGCCATTGGGTCACTCTACCGGACCGAATGCAGCTACTCTCTTCCCCTGCCCTCCAGCTCCCTGAGCCTGGCGGGGACAACTAAGACGGGTTGTTGTAGCATGTTAAAACATACACCACCTCATGCTGCTCTCCCAGCTCTGCCTCTACATCTTCATCATCATAGAATCATCTCTCTTTTAAGCTTCATCTTATTGAAACATTTAACACGCCCGAGTCTCTAATACTAGCACTGGTTTCCCGTTTCTTACTGCACTGTGCAGTCTTCATCAGCTCCTGGATGATCTGCACCTTCTTTGCCTATGATCTGAAAGAGCTGCTAAAATTTCTCCTTTTCCAAAAAGAGAAATTGGGTCTCATACCCTAGATGAACCATGCCCATTGACTAATACAGTCAATCCTGACATGAATGATGTGTTCATGCCATGGATGATGTCGTAAGGCCTCGACGTTACTATCAAGAGATCCAACTGTCACTCTTGCCTCCAAGGTTTGAGTCACACTGTCGGAATCAATGTGAGGTCCGTGGGTCTCCTCCAGTAGAAATCTCGAAAGTGAGGGTCACGTAAATAGTCTTAACAAGGACCACTCAGTATCGAAAAAAAAAGGACAAGAAAATAAACATCACAAATATAAGTGTCTTTTTATTATTGCATCTCATAGTACAAAGACACGAATACAACAGCAATATGGAACTAGATGTACAAGGGACATATCCACTAGTTCTGCTCCTGTCCACCTTTTCCCAGAGCTCTACTGCCTTGTCCACTGTCCGGCTGTTGCTCAAGCACCCGTCGCTGCTTCTGCCTCTGTGGATCCTCCAACGCATGTGGATCGACTGTGCGGGGGGTCGGACAGTCACGTGTCAGGTAACCCTTCCTTCCGCATTCATAACACTTCCTCCTCCTCGTACGGCTAGATATGGTCCTCTTGGACCTCTGCATCATATGTCTACTGCCCACAGATGACTCGGCTATTGATCAAAAATCATGCGGAAAAGGCAGCAGCTCTTGTACACTCTCGGGTTGTAGAGCTATTGGCACAAACTCCACCCTGGAGAAGGTCTCGAAGTCTTCCCATGTGAAGGTCATCCCGTCTCAAAACCGGAACAAGTGGCTCCACCACCTGCCTGCTGCTTCCTGAAGAAGGCTGGCAGCAAAGATCACCCTGAAGTCTGCTGGCATCCCCACTAGCCTGAAGACTCTCACCACAGCCTCCATCCAATCCTCAGCCGCCTGCGGGTCCGTCTCTCCCTGGAACATGGGAGACCTCTGGCGCTGTAACTCGTGCAGTGCGCTCAAGTGGCATGCATCGCCTACTACTAGGGCTGGTGGCATCGGTGGCCCAATGTATGGTAGTACCGCTGGTGCCTCCGCTGGTGCCTCTACTGTAAGAGAGACCTGTACTAAAGCCTCATCGCTCGGCAGGCTGTCAGTACGCACATCCCTCTGGGCTCTAGCTGGTCGTCCCTGAAAAGGCATCCTGAAAGGAACATACGTGAAATTGTCAAAGGATTTATACCTGTTGAGCTAACCTGGTTTGAGCTGTTTTAAGGGAAAACCTTTGAAAACACACACGCAATCAGTGTTTTCATGCATAAAGTCAGAAATCAGTTGTCAAGGTCCTGGTGTATGGATACGCCGGTCGCCCGCACCAACACTGGACTCCCTGAACTGAAAACCACACTTGGTCCTCTTAACACCATCACTTCACAGAAAGCAAATATCAGAGTTATATGTTATGCGGTTGAACCGACTCCTCTGATACCAATTTGTCACAACCCATCCTCGGGGCCCGTGTCGTGACTACCCCAAGCCCGCCTTCCATAGGCCAGGGGCTGGCGACTAGCACCAAAGGCGTAAATCCCGATAACTGGGAAGTCATTGCCTTTGTAAAAGTAAAAAAAACACCACAGAGTACAAGCGGAAGTAAAACACTAAGTACAAAATAAAGTGCTGAAAAGTAAATGGTCCAGAATACAAACCCAACTGAAAGTACAGCTACAACTGAAAGAAAGTACAACAGAAAGAGACAAACAGCTGGAAGAAATGAAGCAGCTCCTGGGTCTTCCTCCTCAGATCCTACCTGAAGGGTAGGTAAAGATAGTGCAGCTCCTAGATCGTCCACCATAGATCCTACCTAAAGGGTAGGTACAGATAGCCTCAACAACGCTCTCGCTTGTCAACCTCATCTAAGTGTCATCTCGCTGTGAAGTCCACCTCCGGATACTGACTCATCGTGTCGTCCACCTCTGGGTATCGTCCAGTCCTCGAACACTCGGCCTCCGTCAGCAGTGCCCATCATCTGCAACCAACACAACAAGGTGTGGGCATAGCCCGTGCAGGGGTGAGTATAAAGATACTCAGTAGGGACCGTGAGACCCTCAAGGTATCTCTAAAAACAACAAGGATAATCCACAAAGAAAATATCAACAGATAACCTCTACTTAGGTTTATTCCCATACATACACCTATGTTATCAAGTAACCCATCTCAATCCTGAGGAGACACAAAGATTATGAAATCAACAGACAACCACTACCTAGGTATATGACGATACATATACCTAAGTTATCAAGTAACCCATCTCAATCATGAGGTAAACACAAAGGACATAGTCTCAGCTCAAACTAGGATTTTCATTATCGAAACCGTAACTGCTGAAGTTCCCCGTCTCTGGAGTGTACAGTGGTACTTTCACGACTCCGAGGTACTGATCACTAACCTAAGAATGCTGAGGTACTCCTCCTGTTGAGTACCGCGGGCCAGCCACCAAAACACAGTAGTAATTCCCGCCGGGGTATGCCACCCAAACACAGTAGTGCACAAATCCTAATAGCCTGCAGAGGTACTCTCCGGACGAGTACCGTGGGTCTGCACTATCACACAGTAGTGCTCCATCCTCCATGGGTCTACACCTAAACAAAGTATTGCTCCATCCACTGGGCTAGTCGACTCACTCCAAGTCGATTCGGTCAAACAGTCGTCAGGTCTCAGCCGGCTACACAGTCGTCGTACTCTGAACGCTTCTCTCCGGGAGGGTCCACTCCACGAGCTACAGGTCGATACTCCAAGTATCTCAATGTCCCATGAATAAGTATCCCAAAGGACCGCCTCGTCATAGGGGTCTCAACACAATAGACGGCGCGTCAATTGGACGCCTGGTCTGTGAGTTATTAGCCTTTTCGTCCCAAGGGCCCGGTTGGTTTCGTGTGCGAACCAACCCGACCGTATCTCAACTGTACCCCAAACTCTCATAGTGTATGATCATAGGGACCGTTTCTCAACAAGATCACCAACGCTACTGAAGGTTCGTCAAACGGACATCCAGTCTGAAAGTTATCGGCTTTTCCGTTATAGGGGTCCGGTTGGATTTCAGGTACAATCCAACTCGGCCATATTTCAACTGCGTCCAAACCTCAGGCTAAGTATGCCAAAAGTTCCGTCTCATCAAGATGAATCCAACGAAGTCAACGACATGTCAATCGGACGTCCGGAACCTAAGATATAAGTTTTTCCGCTCCGAGGGCCCGGTTGGTTTCGTATTCGAACCAACCTGACCTTACACACATTTCTCGAAACCCTGAGTGTAATATACCAAAACGATCACCTCGATCCAAGGATCGCTACGCAACTGACGGTGCGTCTATCGGAGGTCCGTAGCCTAGGATATGGGCAGAAGACTAAAAACAGTCAGAAATGGGGGTCTGGGCCCTACCAGGCCCGACCCAACTCCCCCATGGGTTGGCCCGAACCGGGTCGACCCATCCCGGGTCCGGGTACGGCCCATAAGGGAGCAGCCTGGCCCGGCTGGCGCAACCCGGCCCAACCGGCGCGGCCCGGCCCAGCCGGCGCAGTCCGGCCCGACGCGGGCGGCCGGTCCGGCTCAGCGGGTGCCGCGCGCGGTGAGCGGACGCGGGGGTGCGCTGCCCCTAGCCCTTTGTACCGGACGCAGCACGTACCTCCGCGTATTCCCCGGATCCCACGCGGTAGCAGGATCCGGTCGTCCCGCCACCGCCGGGCTGGCGTGGCGCGCTGGCCACCCCTTCCGCGGACCACCGGATGCGCTCCGGTGGTCCGTTTTGCCCGCCGTCTGCACCGGCGATTCTCCCGGGATCCGCAGTTTACTGTGAAGGTTTCAAAATGCCCTTGCGGCATGCTTCATCACTCGTCAATCCGCGCACAACGATCAACCATCAGAGTCTTCAATCGCCTCCGCGGCCCCGACTCCGGCCGCGGTTCGTTCGGCCTCAACGGCGCGGCGCAACGGCACCACGCTTCTTCGCCACATTCTTTCTCGTGTCCGCACGGTGCTATTGCACCGCGCTGCCTTTGTTCGTTCCACAACGAACAAAACAACAAATGGGGGGGAGAGATTCGGCCATGTTCGTGCGGTCCGACCTCCTCTCGTTATGTTGGTAACAAGTGACCCAAAAGACGAAGAACAACAATGATTTTTTACGAACAAAATAAATCAACCCAAATAGTTTTCCCCGCAAATAAATATTCCCAACCCACAAAATAAATCATTCGCGGATCAACGTGAGGATGAGTTGATCCATGTTCTTTCTTTTAAAAGGAAGGAACCACATGAATATAAAATTACACAAAAATTAACCCCTACCTCGAGCGTAGTTGAATGAAGGCTCGTCATGGAAAGGTACGTCGCGGAAGAATGCATCGCGGAAGGGGGATCGTCGCGTCATAGAGAAAAGATTCGTCGGCATCGTGTCGGCGATCTCCGAGGATCTGGCGTTCTTGTCGACCTTCATCGGAGGTCGGCGTTCTTCGCGTTCTTCGCATTCTTCGCGTTCTTTGACGAAGAATGATGAACTTCAAGACGTCTCTTATTCTCCCCAAAAACTCAACACAACAACCCAACAATAATAAAATAAGGGTTACCTTATTTTTTTACTCACGCCAAATGTTTTAAAATTCAAAAACGAATCAAACAATTAACTTAATTAATTGAAATGTTTTAAACCTCCCAATTAATTGAGGCATTTAATATTTAAATAAACGCACGAGTTTAATTTCATTAATTAGGGGGTGCGAGTGCGTTACTAAAATTAATAAGGGGTTGATGAAGTTGAAAAGGTGGGGCTCGTGTGGGGCCCACCTCACAAATATCCTACCTAGAGGTGTAGGATTTTGTGGGTCCCACTTTAACATCTTAACTTACGTTAAAAAACATAAAATTAAATAAATTGGTTGCCCCATTTTATTTTATTCATTTACTTAACCCAAAAATTTAGTAACCACACCCGAGCGAACGCAACTCCAGAAAATGTGTTCCTAAGTAATTACCAGCGCTGCGAGTTCATTGGTTCTCTCGGATTTTAATTCCGAGCACCAGTTCAAATGTTAGAAAATCCCGCTCATTCGTTCACTGAATGTACCCGAGCCTAACTTCGGAGATTGATTTCGGGCACACCGGGCCTCGGAATCAGGCGCCATCAGAAACTGTGTTCTTGTAAAATCCCAAAGAAAATTAAGAAAAACATTTCCCTTGAATTTTATGGGTCTTTACAAACTCACTCAGGTTATGAATAATAACTGTACCCGTATGGATCACCCAGATCCACAACGTGCAGGATAAAAGTTAGATCTCTTCATGAGGAAACAACCACCAACATTTAATGGGAGTACAAATACATTAGTAGCTTAGCATTGGATAAATTACTTAGAGAAAATATTCCATTCCTTGGGGAGTAGTGAAAGGGAAAAAGTTATCAGGGCAGTTTACCACCTCACTGGAGATGCTGACCAATAGTGGTATTTGATTCAAAACACAAAGGAGGATGATAAAGTATCAAATTTTGAATGGAGGGATTTTAAAGATATTTTCTTGGAAAAATAATTTCCTCATGACCATCGAGCAGAATGGAAGGGTAGTTTCTGAGTCTTAGACAAATGAAGGATGAGATTGTCGTAAAGTATGAGGCTAACTTTACAAGGTTAGCGAGGCATGCAGCAGATTATATACATAACCCAATGAGTAAGATTGATCTTTTCATTGATGTGTTAAAACCATTTCTCCATCGAGCATTAGTCTCACAATCCTTCTCGTCGTACGAAGATATTGTCTCTTGTGCTATCAAGATAGAAAAGGAATTCTCTAAGTCTTATAAAGCAAAGCAAGAAAAGAAGAGATATGCTGATCACCCTAGGAATGGAAATAAGGGTAAGAAGGGAAACGATGAATATCCATCCTATAATAAATGTGGAAAGAAACACCCTGGTACTTTCTTGAAGGGAATGGGAGTCTATTACAAGTGTGGTGAAAAAGGCCACCAAGCTTGTGATTACAAGGGGAAGAAAAAAGTTACTGATGTTCAATGATATAATTGTAGGGAGATGGGAAACTAAGAAAATGAATTTCCTATGAGTTAGGGAAACTTAGCTCAGAAAAGGCCCAGGGATCAAGACCAAACTTATACTCTCACTACTTCTAATGTAGAAGCTCCGAAAGACTTGGTGGCAGGTAATTTAATAGTTTCCTCAAGATTGAAAAATGATTTATTTGATTCTAGATCATCACATTGTTTCATATCTTCACAGTTTTCTACGAAAATTAGATATTTCCAATTTGATTTAACAATGGAGTTGTGAGTCAAAATTCCTATGGGAAGTATCATTGAAAAAAAGGTTTTGAATCAATCCCCATTAGAGCATATAAATGTTCTTTATCTACTGACCTCATTGTCATACCCATGATTGAATTTGATATAATCCTTGGTATGGATTGGCTTTCAGAGTATGATTTGAAGATTTATTGTAATAAGGAGGAGGTTACGATTTTTGATGATGATGATAAAGAATACCTTATCTTTAGAGCATAATCGTCACCACCTGATTCTTATCTAGATCCACCCCCAGTAGCTCAACTAAATTCAATTATCGGGGAGGAAGAGAATGAAATAACTGTGGGTGAGGAAAGGAATGTTCAAATAGAGGATATACATATTTTGAAAGAATATGTAGATGTGTTTCCAGAAGATTTACCTGGACATCCTCCAGAATAAGAAATTACATTTTCCATTGATTTAATTCTTGGTTCAAGGCCCATATCAAAGACCCCTTATAGAATGCTCATTGTGTTATTAGTGTAAATAAAGAAACAACTAGAGGAATTGAGTAATAATGGATTTATTCACCCTAGTGGTTCTCCATGGGGAGCCCCTGTCCTTTTTGTTAAAAAGAAAGATGGATCTATGAGGCTATGTATCGACTACAGGGAAATCAATGCTATAACAATAAAGAACAAGTATCTCCTACCTCACATTGATGATTTATTTGACCAACTGCATGGAACTAAATACTTTTCAATGATAGAACTTCGATCTGGATATCATCAGTTGTGTGTAAAGAAGGAAGACATTTCGAAAACAGCATTTCCAACCAGGTATGGGCATTAAGAGTTTACATTAATGCCTTTTGGGATGACTAAGGCACCCTCCGTTTTCATGGATATCAAGAATAGTGTTTTCAAGGAATATCTTGATAAATATTTAGGGGTATTTATTGATGATATCTTGGTATACTAAAAAAGATATAAAGATCATGAAAATTACTTGCACATTATCCCGAATACTCTTAAAAGACATGAATTATATGGGAAGTTTAGCACGTGTGAATTATGGATTCAGAAGATTTATTTTCATGGCCATATTTTCCCTAAAGATGTAATCTCTGCTGATCCTTCTAAGACAAGAGAAATCCAGGAGTGTCCAGCACCGACGAGTATAACTAAGGTACATAGTTTTATTGGTTTAGCAGGTTATTATCAGTGTTTCGTTCAGAATTTTTCCCAATTGGAAAACCCATTAACGAAGCTCCCACGTAAAGGGGTTAAATTTGTTTGGAAAAAAGAGTGTGAATAATGTTTTGAAGAACTCAAGTGATGATTAGTCAATGCTCAAATATTGATTCTACCATCGGGGAATGATTGGTTTGTTATTTATAGTGATGAATCAAAGAAAGGACTTGGCTGTGTCCTTATGCAGAATGATAGGGTTATTGCCTATGCATCAAGACAACTGAAAATTCGTGAGAAAAACTATTCTAATCATGATCTTGAGTTAGCTGCTGTAATATTTTCTTTGAATATTTGGATACACTATATCTATGGTGAAAAATGTGAGATTTATACTGATCATAAGAGTTTGAAGTGTATTTTCTCACATAAATAACTCAACATGAGGCAAAGGAGATGGCTTGAACTACTCAAGGATTATGATTGCACAATACACAACCACCCGAGGATGTAAAATAAGGTGGCAGATGCTTTGAGCAGAAAGGATCATGGAGTTTTGAACAAGATGAGAGTTGAAAGGGATCCTAAGGATCATGGAGTTTTGAACAAGATGAGAGTTGAAAGGGATCATATTTTCAGGGATATATTAAAGATAGATATAGGAATAACCATGGAAGGTGAAACATCAATGATTTTTCAAATGGTTTCCAAACCATCTTTACTAGAAAGGATAAAATGTTCTTAGGGTGATGATGAGGAGTTTCAAAAAAAAGATTAAAGCTGTGAATGATGGGAGATTGATTGACATTGTGTATGAAGATGGAATTTTGATATTTGGGAAGAGAATTTGTGTTCCCAATATACATGATCTAAAAAGAGAATTGTCAGATGATGCTCATAGTTCCAATTTATCTATACACTTTGGGAGTACCAAAATGTAGAGAGATTTAAAGGAACATTTTTTGTGGGACAACATAGAGAGGGAGGTTGATGATTTTGTGTCAAGATGTATGGTTTGTCAACAAGTGAAATCTGAAAGGAAATAGCCTGGAGGATTCATGCAACCTCTTCCCATACCGGAGTGGAAATGGGATAATATTACGATGTACTTTGTCATGGGGCTACCAAATACTCCTAGAAGGAATGATGAAATATGGGTCATTGTTGATCGTCTTACCAAGTCAGCACACTTTCTTGCTATAAGAGAAGATCTACCACTTGAGCGTCTAGCAAGAATATATATTAATGAAGTTGTGAGACTTCATGGAGTACACCTATTGATTTTTTCTGATCGTGATCCCCGTTTTACATCAAGATTATGGAAAAGTCTTCAGAAAGCCCTGGATACTGAAATTCGTTTGAGCACTACCTACCACCCCCAAACTGATGGAAAATCATAACGGACAATTAACACCTTAGAATACATGTTGAGATCTTCCTCACTTGAAGTTTAGGGTATATTTAATCAATATTTACCTATGGGATACTTTTAATATAATAATAGCTTCCATTCAAGTATTAGAATGGCACCATATGAAGCATTATACAGAAAGAGATGTCGCACACCAACCTGTTGGGATGATGTTGGTGAATGAAAACTCATTGGCCCAGAACTGGTTGAGGAAACGATTGAAAAGGTGAAGGTAATACAAAACCACATCAAAGCATCGCAAAGTAGGCAGAAGAGCTATGCCGATAACTGAAGGAAGGATTTGGAATTTTAGGCAGGGGATCATGTTTTCATGAAGCCATATCCATGGAAGGGTGTTATATATTTCGGTAAGAAGGGTAAATTGAGTCTCAGGTACATCGGACCTTTCGAAATTCTAGAACGAATTGGGGCTGTAGATTACCGTTTGGAAATGCCGCCAAGTCTCTCCAAAGTACACGATGTGTTCCATGTATCACTATTGAGAAAATACATGCCCGACCCAATGCATGTACTCACCTATGAGAAATTAGACTTGGAACCCGATCTGACTTATTGCAAAGAGTCTGTCAAGGTTCTTGATACAAGAGAACATGTTCTGAGAAACCGGACGACTCATCTGGTAAAAGTTCTTTGGAGAAACCATAAGATGGAAGTGGTAATGTGGGAACCTGAGGAACTTATGATGAAGAACCACCCAAGTCTTTTTATGCAGTAATATTTGAAAAATTTCTATGACAAAATTATTTTAAGGAGGGGACAATGTAACACCCCAAGCTTCCACGATACGCTTCTCTTTGAATAATACAATAGTGTGTGTTGTACAAAACTTCGAGTTCTAACACACCACAACCAATAAAACTAGCTGTAATGAATATTAATACCCAATTTTTGAAATTTTATAAATTTTACCTTTCAAAATGGACATCATTTTTGGATTCGGAATATCAAAATTAGCTTAGGGTGAATTTTTGGTATTTTTCTAAAAACTTTCAATTTTTAATGAATAGTGAAAAACACTGAGTTATAGTTTAAAACAGAATTTCTTATTTAAAAAATTATATATTATTTACATTTATTTTAGGTAAAAATATATGCATAATACCTATATAAGTTCAATGTAATTCATTGGAGTTAGTTTATAATAATTTCAGATATATAAAAATTGTATTGAACTTTTCACCGTCTTTTACCCATCTCATAAGAGAATTTGTAAATTCACATAAAACATAATTTTACTGCTTCTGTGAGTGGAATTAAAAAAATCATAGAGACATAGTTAATATCAAGGAGTAAAATTTTGTTCTATAAGATAAAAAAATTTTGGTGAATAGTAACTTTTTGCTTTTATTTACCACAGTTAAAAGTAAATAGGGTAATTAAGAGTAAAAATGATATTATTATTACCCTAAAACTTGTCATAATTCTTTTGAATAAGTATAATTCGACCAGAAAAAACCTTATGAATAAAATATGTACCTCTTTGGTCCACTTGGATTAGATTAGGACATTTATTATTATTTAATTCAAAGAAGAGTTAAAAGAGTTAAAATCAAAGTTTAATAACTAAAACATTGTTAATATAAGGTTATACATAAAATAAAATAGATTATAAATATTAATTTGAAAGCTAAAAATATTTCCTACATAATTTTATTTTATTTATAATTTTTAGATCTTAAATAATTTAATTTATTTATGACACAATGGTGATGCAGTAATTTCCTAATTAATGAAATATTAACATAATTGATTTTATAAATATCCAAATAAATGTAATTTTATGATTTTTATAAATTACACTAATTTTAGAAGTTAATATTACTTGTTATTATTGCATAAATTAATTTGGTTAAAATTAATATAGTTGTTAAGATTTCAACAAAAATAAATTATTAAATAGTGTCAAAATTGACATAATGGAGTTTAAAAAAAATATTATATTATAAATTGATATAATATCCCTAAAAATATAAGGTTAGGCCATAGGAATTATATAATGATTGGTGTATCATTAATCAACAACTTGTGGTTCTATTGGTAGTATATAGTATGTTTATTAACCATATAATATAAAAATACAATTAGACATGGTAAATGTAAAACTATTTAACTAAGAGTTAAATATAACTAATAAGGTTAATATAGTTACCCAAACCTATCTAAAATATATTGTATGAAAGGATTTATACCCATACCCGAATTATCCACGAAATAAGTCACGATTGAGCCATTATAAACCGAATAATAATTTATTATAAAATAATATTTTATGTTTTTTTAAGGTGCCCCTCACCCCTCTTATAAAAGGGCACTCTCCCTTCTCTGAAATTCACACCTTCATAGCCTTTTCGTTTGTCCATACCCTACCCAAATATCCTCTCAACTTCCGTCACTCAATCCTAAAGGCCTTCATTTACTTAGAAAGCCAACTTAAGGAGACCTTTTGATCAAATCAAAAGGAAGTACCCAAAGAAGATGTAATAATTTCACCACCCTCTTTCAAGTTTTTTTCTTCTTCCACATATTCCTTCTTCTTTATTTCCATCATAAAACAATAAATCCAGTATCTTCTATGCACTGTGATGTTATTATAAAAATGGTACAACAATATTCAGTAATCAGTCCGTCCTTTGAATGACATGTCACCATACTTGCGTACGTACAACTTACCGTCTCCACGTCGTGGTGTAATTGTTATTCAAAACATTAATATTTGGATGGGTATGATAATGATGTGTAATTGAATTAAATAATATATATAACATTATAATGATTATTTATATATGATATACCATCCAACTATATATTATATTAAAATAAAAATAATGATATTGTCGCTCGTGCGTAAGTACGGACTACCGTCTCCACGAACGCGATTCATTCTCCATCGTATCCATTCAAGCCTAATTATCATTTGATGATTAAAAATAATGTTTAAGGACTTGATATCATTATGGATATTAATAAGATACAACATATCCATAACAAACATGGATGATGTAACAAAACATATAAAACAAAACGAGTAAGTTAACACACGAAATGACGATAATACTAAGATATTATTAACAAAGAAATGTTAAAAGATCATATATGATATCATATTAATGTATATGATTATTTTATAATTTAATAACAATTATTTCACCATTATAAAGGATGTTAAACTACACTTGACCAAGGAAAATTACAAGGTAAGAGTTTATTTCACAATCACTTCATTATCTGAGTTTGTTTATACATAATTATCTATTGGGACCTCTTTATCATACACATCCATGTTTTTTAAAAATGTATTTAAAATCATTCGTAATTTTTTGAAAACTATGGTTTACAGTCATTTATACCCTTTTTTGAATTTTTATAAGATGTTTTTAAAGGAATCTTTCCGTCGTTTTCCAAACAAGGTCCTTTTTAACCATTTCAACATAATAAATGTATGAATGCATTTTTTTAACTTATACGGTGGGTGCGGCTATTTTCCACCATTATAAAATTTTCAAAGCATCCCTTACATGATTATAATAATATCTTCTATGAAAATGTGTCCTTTTATAATTATGTGACTTTTAAATGATTTAAAAAAAGAGATATGTCTCTCAAATAGTTTTGTTTTCTTCTATTTCAACATCCTTTGATGGATTTTAAGCTTATTTGAAGTTGATTTATTATGATAAAAAACATCCATATTGTATTGAAGGTTTTGGGATTTTTTTGACTGTGGATATGTTATTTTTATACCATTCATGGTTTATGGAGTAAGTATTGACATTTCATATGCTAGTTTTAATATAAATGTTTATGTTATTTTTAAACCTGTTCATATGAGGAATGTATTGGATTTAATAAGTGACGGGAGGAGCCCTCTATAACTCCTAGAAGCATCGGTAGGTCTCATGAGACAAACTAGTGTCTTGGTAAAAGGCCTTGACAAAATATTATTTGTAGGCTTGGCACACAGCCTTGACTATGTGGTTATGATAGTCTGGCATTATTCATTCCATCATTATGAAAGTGGTTATTGATATTGCATGTGATTAATCGATTAGTAGAATATCCATGTGAATACGTACATGGAATTATTTTATTTTATTTCTGCCATATTATGATGAATTTCAAGTTAAAATTCTTTTTGTTTTATTTATACATTGCCTTAAATGTTTATGCATATTTATGAAAGTTTCCACTATCTTGTTATCCGTAATGGGCATCTGAGATCACCCCTTTATATGTTTTATTTTCCCAGGATGTGAAGAAGTATTTTATGAATGACCTTTAGGGATATTATGAGGCGATATGAGTGTGGTCTATGGAGACAATATGTTTTTGTAGTTTTTCATTTTATGATGTAATATAAACTTTATGAATGTATCTAGTGATTCCAAGGCTACTAAACTAATCAGTCGTTCGAGGCTTGATCTTCTGTGATCATGCCAATGTTATGTAATAATGCACTGACTCTGGGTAACTGGGGTCAGGGCGTTACAATGGTGTGGCGCAACATGAAAATTTGTGACAGATTCTACTTTTGGGATTAGACAGATGATGCAGTGTGAGTGGTAGGTGGTGCAGCATGGTTATAAGAAGGTTTCACAAGGTAGGTGTTTCAAAAGGTATATGTGTGTGTTGACACCTATTAACTGACCCTTTGCCCATAAACATTATTATTTGGGATGGAGGGAGGACCAACCACAACATAGTGGAGGCCAACACATTATTATTATGCTTGCATGGGGGAGGTGTGATTTAAATAATAGTAATAAAGCATGAGGCGAGGCTGTTCCTATGATCCTTTAAGTCATTTTATTATTGGGGGTTTGATCCGTAATTAGTTATTTCATTGGTCCACCATGTTTTGGTTTTTATCATCAATTTGTACAATTTCTTATGCATTTATTATTTTAATATATATTTATTAATTATGTTAATAGATTTGATTAAAAAATTTATTTAAAAAATAATTAATTTTTTAAATTTTAGTATTTATATTTATTAATTATTTTTATCACAAATAGAATGTTTCCACTAAAAATTGTAAAGAATACCGGTTAGAATTTTGCCACTAAATAAAGAATACATCACAATTTTGGAATTCTATATATATTATGACCTTAAAATACCTTTTATTAAATTAATTATGCTACTTTTTTAGAAATAATAAATTATAGAAAACCCCAATATGTTACATAAAACCCTAAGGCCAAAAATATCTAAAAAATTTAAAAATTGGTACACAAAATGCAAAAAATAATAGTAATAATGTAATGGAATTGAATAAAAAATGATGTGATTAATTTTTAACAATCTTCAACAATATGTGTTCTTAACCAATTGACTTAGTATATCATGGTTAAAATATTTTATTCAAATAATTCTCAAAAAATGATTCATATTTTTCTATTTTATATTATTAGACAAGGTTTGATGTTTGTTTTTCTAATTAAACTATTATAGGCTTAATCAATAAAAATGAAATATTCTATATATAGGAAAATATAGAGTATATAATAATTGAAACATGGAAGGAATTTGTTTTTCCAAAAACAACATTAATTATGTATATACAAGAAATGCAGTATAAATATCATTTATAATATTACATAATTCATGGTGGATTCCACCCTAGTCACAATATACATGAACATATCCAAGTGATTTAGCAATAATTTCAGATTAATAATAAAAATATTTATTGGAAAAAATTAAAATTTTATTTAAGAAAAATTAAGCTATTTGAAGATAACTTTCGAACTAGAAAAATGTCATCCCTATAATATGTTAACATTTTAATAGAAAATTCATAAATTAAAAACAAGGAAATTTTTTAGAAAATACACACCAATATTTTTATAAAGGACATACCAATTCATATAGAATAAATAACTATGGCTTTATAGGTAAGTCAATTTACACTAAAATAATATAAAATTATGCCTAATCCAAATTAGGTAACATTAATGTAATAAAATAAAACTTCCTCTATTTGCCAAAAACATCCAAATAAGAAAAAAAATTATGACACCATCCATGTAATATGCAAACATTTAAAAAGACAATATGTAAAAAACAAGGTAAAATTTATGAAAATGATCACAATGATCATACAGGTTAATACAATGATATAGATAATTAAATGTTATTTTTATTCAAGAAGATATGAAGTGGAATAAAAAATACTATTAATACAAATATACTACAATTTAAAAATCATTATAATGAATGTTTTTTAGTAAAAATGAGAATAATTAAACTGAAAATTGAACCACAAGAAGCTTGTATTATAAGACGTATGTGTGCTAAGATAACATAAACATAAATTTTATTTTAAATTATCCGTGGATTTCATACTAAATGAGGAATAATCTTTATTCATACAACCTATATAATGAAAAAATCTACCTTAAAAATATAGTATAATTTAATTTGGATAATCCCAAAAAAACATGAGTAATTATTTGTTTCGTAGTTCCTTGAAACTAATGTTCTAGTTTTAAGAATCCCTATTTCCAGGTGGTTTCCATTGGATTTATTTATGGAACCAGAGACTCCCAACAGTTCTTTATCCATAGAGGAACTACTTTCTAATGGTAGGCATTCATTATGTTTGAACATTACGATACTTAATAACCTGCTTTGGTCGAGAGGATGGGAGGTCAGACTCATCACAACCTTTTAGTGGGAATTATTGTCTACTCAAGGACACTCTTGGTAAATTTAAGATATTTTCATGAATCCTTATTAATTAACCATGTATATCCTACGTATCCATTGGGTTTTACAATCACTTATCAACATGTGTAAAACTTAGAATCATCAGTATACATTCAAGGTTCTTCATCAATGGAAACATATGTATGTATTCGAGGTTTTCCATCAATAGTATCCTCAAATATACTGATTAAAGATTCATTTAATCATCATTGTGATGATACTGGTTTTAAGCCACATAGCGGGTCACTCAAGAATTTATTATCATACAGGGAGACAAAGGTTTATTTTGATCTTGGGATCATGCCCATAAAATGGGCTACCTATATATCCTTGTGAAAGGAATCAAAACCCTCATAGTTCGGTGTCACTAATTAGGGCACATCATACCTTTTATGTTCATGTGATAAGGACCTCTAAGCGGAAGGTGATTAGTTGAAACTTTGTGTGGGACTTATGCTGAAACAGTCGGAGGAAACCCACCACTCATCATAATACCCCCACTACTCCAGCATCGGTGGAAATAGTAAAGGGTGTGATGACCTTTCAATTCATTTTTTCATGATTCTATATGATTAACGTTGAACCCAACAATTTGATAACCATTAAAAATTCATGGTTTTCTTCTTCATCCAATCCTTCATAACGTGTGTCAGTGAGAGAACTCCCTAAAACTTTTATGCAGTAAAAGAGAAAATACTCTTTAGAGTGAAAGATATAGAAGAATATGAAGATACTTTCAACTCATTTTAATTCAATCCCCCACCCACCCATATTCATAAATTAGATCATCAGGGATTGCAACACCATAGTGATACTTTATATTTTTAATTTTTTTACTTATAATTTGGTGATTTTTTATAGATTTAGAGGTACACATGTTGATGTTTATAGGATATTTTTTCATGTTTTTGGTTTAAAAAACTTATTTTATTCTATATTAGTGAATTGAAAATTATCCATCAGTATTTGTAAAATATTGCTTTTGGAAAATTGAGGTTTGACCACAGGATACTTGTTAGATAGTGTATATTTAGAATTAATTACTAATTTTTAATAAATAAAAATGATTATATGTATTTATATTTTAAAAAAATAAAACTCAATTCATTAAAATTGAATTTTTTTTTAATTTTTTAAAAAATAATAATGTTAAAAAATTTAGAAAAAATATATTTCTATCATCCATGTAAAAGACATTTTTTTATGTTTATAAATCAATTGTATTTTTTGAAAAGAATAAAATATTCAAAATTTTTTAAAACCTAAAATAAATCCCTAAAATTGATATATTGTTTATGGTTATAACATAAAATAATTTTTTGGGTGACTTTAATTGTGTAAAAAACGAGTTATTAGTTTTATTAGAGACAATCCTATTAAAGAATGTTTTTTATGTTTAGGTAAATATTTGGTTATAATATATATTTTTAAAATTTTAAACAATCAACTTCAATATATTATTAAGAAATTCCACTTTAAAACTTTAAGGGTAATTCATCTAAAATTTTAGAAAAATGTTAAATAATAGTCAAAAATGTCGCTATGAACTTATATATAAAAATCACACTATGATTCAATACACGATAAACTACCACTGAAAAATTAAATTTTAAAATAAAAATAAAAAATCATATTATATATTTTATAGTAGGAAATTTAAAATCAAAAATCCTGATAGATTATTTCCATTAAAATTCAATTCAAATGATATATAGGAATATAATAGTTTAGAATCTCACTAGAGTTTTATAGTTAAATAATTCAAAGTAAATTTTAATGTAAAATTCATTTAAAAATAAAATATATTTTTGAGAAATCCACTTGAAATTTTACCATGAATAATTACTCTATATAATTTGAGTAGAATATTCCAATTGGATAATTAATGGAAACATACTAAGGAAAATATCATTGAAAATTTATAATTAAATTTTCCACTCAACCAAAATCATTACATATAAAAAAATTACACATATTTAATAAATTAATTAAATAATTATTTTCTAATTCAAAATAAATTTATATGAGTTTAAAAAAAAACTATGTGCCATTAATGATACAAATAGATGATTTTTTTTAAAATGAATAAAATGTTTAACTTGATAATATAGACATTAATTTTTTAAAACTAATATGCACATTTCATTCTGAACATACAAAATATTAGTTCTTTCAAATTCATTATAAATTCTAAAAAAATTATTTTCCTCTTACAAAATCATCTAAATTTGATATATGAAGAATTTTAATAATCCTTTACAATTGTTAAAAAAACTATAATTTTTGGAAATAAGATGAAATTTGATATTTTTTTACTAAGTCAAGATTCATATGAACTATAACAGTTTGTTTCTTGAGATTATTTCATTTGACGAAAAGAAAACCCATGTGATCAAAGTTATTTCAAAGAAATATCTTATGAAGATGAATACCTATATTGCATAGTATTTAACTGTATTAAATTAGATTATTGAGGATCTTATTATCATAGTAGTATTTTGAGAAAAGTACACGCCTACCTTTTGAGTTGTAAAAATTGGTATTTCTTAATGAGGATAAGGTTAATTGAATAATTCTATTATTTCTAATAAAAAAATACTTCCAAGGTAGACCAATGATACAGTAATCAAAAACCTCTTCGTTAGGTATTTTTAATTATTTTCACATGAAAAGAATTCCAAGATTCTTTCTAAATAAATATATATTTTTTATTTATCTTGAATATTTGAAAATAGAAGAGTTTGAAATCATATATATGTAGGGTTCATATTTCTTTGTTTTATTCATGTTATCCTTGTATCATGATTGAAAAATAACAAATAATATTATTATACATTGAAGATTATTTTATATATATAAATAACCTTTCATGCTTCACTTTGAATTTATATTCTATATTTATGGAAATTATTCATCATCTATCAGTTACTAATTTCAATTATGCATTTCAATTGAAATATATTATTCATATCCTTATTTGAAATGTTTTCACTCTTTTTTCATAGCGTGTGAGGATTTTAGATATGTTTTTTGATGTGATATCTTGGTTAGAGCTCTGGGAACCTTAGTAAAAAGTTGTTTTTTCATGCAGTTAACTATCAAAGTCCTCATAAAATGGACTCGTATAGTGAAAATCACAAGCTTTACAAGAGAATACTGATGGTGTGGACTAGGGAATCTTAGCTCCCTGAACCATAATAAATATCATTTCTATGGATTTTTTCCACTATATCATTATTTCAGAGTATTTTGAAATATTTGAATATGTTTTCAAATTTGGTTGTCTATTTGGTATAAAAAACATGGGAACATAATTCTCCCCCATCTCGAGTCATTATGAAAATCTACTAGAACAAAACTAGTGACAAATAAATATCTTTATGTTTTTTATCATTACAGTTGTGTCATATTATTTTCATGGCCACATAGGTAGTAGTTTCACCAGTCAACATGTCACACTCCTTTACCAATAACCATTGCATTGTGCTACGTACCATCATTCCATGGAAATTCACCACATTATCCCAAATCAGTTATTTGAGTGTGAAGAGGGTATGACGATATGTTATAATGAAATGATTGATCTTATGAGCCACCACTTGGTGATTCCTATGTGTTTGCATGTCGTGAATCTTGTGAAATCACCGTGCTTTTTCAATCTAGTCCAATTATATCACAAAGTTGGTTGACATTAGTGGATTGAAATCCTAGTTCTCTAAAGAACCAAATGTTTTTATTGAAATCCCAAATCCAATGAATATTACCTCTATTATAGTATTATTTCAATATCATATCTATAATACCATATACATTACTTTTATATTAACTACAAAAATCAACCTACCACCCAGATTTGAACTCAAATTTCCATCCAAGATGATAAATTTGTGAAAAAATTATTATCTCTCATTTCTGATGTCATCCTATTGATTAATATTTGATTAACTAAAAAAATTAATTATATGGATTTTTTTAATAAATTCTTGTTTAAATGTTTAGAATTACTAATAATTATTATTATTACTGTAATATTATTCTGTTACTATTTATATTAAATGACAATTATTATGAAAATAATATATTTAATCCTTATATTTTAATAACAATTATTGGTACTTCATTTTTTTAAGAATATCATAAATACATTTGAATATGTTCCAAATCCAAGGGTACAAAATAAAAATCCCCCAGAGTCATAAAACTGAGCCAAACCTATTCCTCATAAGAAAGGTGGGACTTAGAAATATGATGGAAACCCATACTACCCTCCCTTTTAATGAAAGATAAGGAATAATGGAAATAATTAAATGATTCAAACCATATATCATAAAAGAGAATCCCTGAATAAAAAGACATAATAGGGTGAGCCTTAACCCAAGAGATAATAGAGAGATAATCTAATTCCAAAATAACTTTATTCCAACCCAGATCACTCAAAAACCTGAGTCCAACAAAGGATGCAATAGATTTAACAACATTTTAATTCCAATTATTAATAAAAACATAATTAATATAAGTAATTAATATGCTAGAAGAGTCATGACCCACCATCCCCACTCCAAATTGATCATCTTCGAAGATAACGACATCAAAATTCACCATTACGACATCCATTAATTTCAAAGAATAAGAAACATCATGTTACACTACTTGATCACAAAAACATTCCATCCCATGACAGTTCTAGACATTAATTAGACTAAAGGTCAATTTTACACATGTTTCATAAAGGATCAACTAATTTTTTAAAATAAAATCAATTAACCTAATACAGTAAAACCATGAAATTTTAATGAATTTATTAAAACCTAAATATTTTAAATCTCCAAACCATTTAGAGAGGCTATGCGTAATAAAAGATATCTCATCTAGAATCAAAGAAATTTCATTACCCTATCTTCACCAAATAGTATTAATGCTTAGGTATTAATGTTAGCCTGAACATTGATCTCCGAGTGGCACTTGAAAATAGGTACATATCATCCATGTTAAAATGTCTACCCCAAAAAACAACTTGAACCAGAATCACATTAGCAATAAGCCTGTATAAAAAATAATAAACCTTTGGTTATAAGTGGGAAGACTAAAGAATCATCTAAATTTAATCAGATCTATATACAAGACTTCACATTTCCTGCCAATATCCAGCCTTTACTATGTACCCTCTATATTGAAGGAATCTATAGAATATTCCTCCACCAAAAATCTATCGACAAATATGGATCGTTAAGATCCAACATATATCCTTCTCATTCAATAGTGAATTTGGTTTATCAAAATTATATCCTGAAAAAATCATCCTTAATAATATATCATACAATAAAATTATTCATTTAAACATAGGATTTCAATGAAATAAAGTAAAAATGATCACTCTAAAGCCAAGGATCAATCCAAATATTAACAGAACACACATTAGATTTGATCTAATGAAAACCATACACCATAAGGACATTATCTTCCAAAATACTATTCTATATAAAAGATGTCTAATGTCCAAGAAGATGCCGCATCAAAAAAACATGGGGGAAATATTTTTCACTCATGAATTGAGTGGAAGTGGAACTATGAAGACGTAAAATACTCCAACACTACTTATAAAGAATAGATATCTTGAAAGACCCCATATGCCAGAATAAGAATCCTTCATCCTCTTTAAGGAGACAAAATCATTCCCATGAAACCATGTGCATCTTCTTCCTATCATGAAGAAACACCACTATAATACCTAGAAGACAGAAAGAAACTAATTGAAATGTTTATCCAAAATTTTGAAGAGGGATATAAAATAAATTGGAATATATTGGACCAATTATTTGATAAATTTATTATTCATGAACATCGAATGAACCTTACCCTTCCACCAATTAATTCTGTTCCAAACCCTATCCATGAAAGATGCAAACACCTCCATTTTAGATCTTACAGAAACTATCAGATGCCACATAAACTTTTTATGATTAAGAACCTTATTAACATGTAATAGATAACATAACTTATCCCTCTTCTCAATAAGATGAGGGTTGGTGTTCTTCTTCAGTTTTTAATCATTGTTGTTTTAGTTATGTTAAGATGTGGATAATTTGGTTTATCACCACATGAATAGGATTACAAGATCATCTATTATTTTGATTTGGTTTAATTATATGTTCATTTTATATTCTTCTTTTTTATTTGAGTATTTTATTTTCAATTTTGATGATATTTCATTATTTATTTAAAATAAATTCAAAAAAATAGTTGTGGAAATATTATTAATAATTATTTAATATTTCATTTATTATTTAATTATATCCCAATAACAAGGAGTTGGGAATAAAATAATATTATCAGAATTATGAAAAATATTAAGAGAGTAGAGATGAAGGATTACATAATAAACATAGAAAGAAATATATATAATAATAATATATTAGAGAAAATTATATTAAAAATAAATAATATTTAATAAAATATAATATTTTTTTATGAATGCAAACACATATCCTTATTTACACTTTTTTTAAAGTTCTTATAGAATAGTTTATGAAGGAAAACCATATCCGGTTTTATCAAAATCTGAAAAACTAAATTTTTAGGTTTATGAAAAATATTATGAAATGATAAAAGGGTGATTCCATAATAAAATTGAAAAGCACTATATATAATTGTAACAGACTAGTGAATGTTATATTATAAATAATGAATATTTAGGAAAATGAAATAATTATTTTTTAATAAAAATACCAAATATTTTTTAACCCTATTATAAGATATTATTAGTGAAGAATAATATCATTTATATTTTTATGAGAAAGTGAAATAAATTATAAATAATTTAAAATATATAATTATAAGGTAATTTAAATTAAAAATCACTTTATTTAAAATTTATAAATATAAATGAATTTTAGGATTAATTAATATAAACATATATTGTTTTTAAAATCATATAAATATTGTCACTAAAATTAAATATAATTATATTAATAATAATATTTTATAAATATATAAACACACAAACACACACATATATATATAAGAAAAAATTATTAGAAGCATAATATAAAATATATTTAGAGTACTAAGCAAATAGTGAAAGATTAATAATATACTCATTATAATAATTTTATAGAAATATAATTATATAAATTTATGTTTTAGAAATATTTTTTTTAAACAATTACTGAATTTAATTAAAAGACATAAGATCTAGAAACAAGATTTTTTATCCAATAAATATCATCAAAAAACTAAACATGTGATTCACTAGTATAGACCCATGTATACAAAAGGTGGGGAGCCCCATTCTATTATATTTTGATGAAAGAGAACATACTTGCAGAGATGACATGGGAAAGGGAGAGGATTTTAAAAAATAATTAAGCTGAAGTATTAACGGGCCTTCTCTAGTATATGGATTTTTGGGATTCGACCCACTTATTGATGAGAAAATAATTAATTAATGGAGAGGTTTTTGTAATCTATAATAGATGATTTTTTCCTCAAAAATATTAGAATGTTATTCTAAATATTAATGGATTGAAAAATTAATTTTGACCACATTTACTGGATATATGGAGTGGTGTATACAAAAGAGGATATATAATCATGTGATGAGACTAACTCCTACTCGTGGAGAGGTTCTCAGTATGTTGTTTAATATGTAGTCTAGTGAGATTAAGAGAAAAGGGGTTTTCATGTTTTTCGTAGCCTGTATGGCTCTTCAACATCAATGTTATTGACTTCTTCTCATGCATATTTTCTTGATAGGTGTTCAAGATGTAGTCTACCAAGATCAAGAAGTGGGCTATTGTGTATACGATAGCATGTGCAGCACATCAACATTGAACTTGTGAGAAGAAACAATTATGGGTTCAATGAGAAAATGTACCGAAATTATTCTTGATAGTAATGATTAGGTGGGGTTTCCTTTTTGATGATAAGTGGTACAAATTGATGGTTATATTATGATATAGAGAAATCCTCTGGGTGTCACACGAAAATGTGAGGATGATGCATGATTGGATAAATATCAACATGGTAGTTAAGTTTTTTCAACATAAGGGTGATGTTTTTTCTCAAATGGATCATTGAGTACTGAATTTTGACAGGGAAGATTTTCAAAGAGAGGACATTGGCATATCATGTGTTGTTTTTCACATATGTATCTTCCACGCCATCACTGATATTCATGTTTGATGATTTTTTGAAATATTGTAATCCCCAATTTATTAGTGTAATTTTCAGTGTTTCCCCGTGAAATATTTATGCTCTAAATTGTTGGTTTTTTACATGTTAAAAATCATTCATATTTATTTATTTATTACACATTATATCTCTTTAATATTTAATCGGGGTTTTCAATAATATTTTGTAAGTAATTTTTTAACAGGAACTAGGAGTCTCCCCAACAGTTGTATCTAAGGGGAGGTTCATTCTTGAAATTTAATTTCAGAATTATGGAAGTTTCTAAGAGAATCTATAATGTGTGTGAAAAGAAGAATGAGGTTTGGATATCAAAGTATGTAGAGATAGGTGACTCACATGTCTACATAGGGTATGTTTAGCATGGGGATCTACTAATTTTAATATGTTATCTAGATAATGTGGTTATTAATATAATGGGGGAGAATATGTATCTAGTTATTATATTTTTGTGTAATATGGTTTTGATAAATATGTGGTGAAAACTATAGTGTTTTTATTTCTTTGACATTGGGGGATGATTTTTCTACTAAAAGGGAAAAATACATCATCATATTCTCTACAAAATAAGATGGTTGGTACAATACCAACCAAATTTAATTATATTTGAGTTGTATGTTTTCGTTCCTTGATGTGATGGGGGGATTATTGGGATTCATATAATTTATTAAGGGTAGATAAATTAATTAATGGAGTGGTTTTGGTAATAATTTAGAGAGTAATTTCTCTTAAAATAATGGAGAGTTATTCTTAGTATTAATCAATGGAAAATTGAATATTGGCTGCATTTATTGGTGACATGGACTTGGTGACAATATAATAGAATGTAAAAGAATGTGATGAGGTAAAATCATAATCATGGATAGGTTCTTCACAAGTTTTCCAAGATGTAGTCCACCAAGATCCGGTTGCTGCATTTATAATAACCTATATGGAACATCAACATCGATGAGATTGAATTATATTCATGTGGTGGTGCTTGATAGGTGTTAAATAAGTAGTACACAAATATTAGCAAGGGTTTTAGTGGATTTGAGGCTCAATGTGTGGCATGTAGTCATAGAACATGATTAATGCATCAGTGTTGAGTTTGATGAATGAGGAAATGTATCAAATGTCTTCTTGATATCAGTGGTTAGGTGGCGTTACCCAGTTGATGATCCATGGAACATCCTGATGGCAAGATCATTAGAGAGAAAAATCATTCGGTTATCACAAGATGGTTCTAGATTGATGCATGTTATGATAAATATAACTAAGGTTTGATGTTTTATCAACATAAGAGTGGGATTTGCTCTCAGATGGATCTTTTATTATTGTGGTTTGACTGAGATGATATTAAGATAAAAGTGTGAGGTATATTGGGGTGTGTTTATCACAATGACTTTTTCAAAACTATCACTGAAATTAATTTTGTGAACTTTCATAAATTTTGTAGTCTCCTATTTTTTAGTGGAGTTTTCAAAGTTCGCTCGTGTTTTTTAATCCTCTGCATCATAAGGTTTTTCACATTAAAAATTTTGTGTGGTGATTTATTTATTTTACTTTATATTTCTTCTATATTTTGTTTCATTTATCAAAAATATTTTGGTAAGAAATTTTCGACCCAAAATAAGGATTCTCTCCAAAATAGATATTATTAATAATGGTATGATAGTATGATTCCAAAATAATGGATTTTTATCCTCTCTCAATGGAAAGAATAAGACCCTCATATATATCTTGGAATTACACACTCGAAGTACCTAATGATCATGGAATTATTTTTGGAAGGCTTCCACCATGCCTCCAAGGGAATTATAAACCATAATACCAATAATATCAGTTCCACCCCTTGAGAGAGACACATCCACATTATTTTTCATCATATTTGTTAGGGGATGGATCCATAAGGTAGTACTGGATTTAGCTATTGTAACCTCAGACTATGCCTCATTCCATTTCCTTAACTCTATAAAAGATGTCGTATACATAGTACAAAAGTACATTGGACTCAATCACTGATGAAAGACAAGGTCATTTACTCACCCCTGGATAATCCATAAGATGGTGCAGAGTGCATCCAACATCTCCTTTGGGAGATATGAAAACCATTTAAAGAGAAGCATTACAATTTAAATCTCTACGTCTACCATATATTCAGTATTTTAATCCCATGACTTCCATCTTTCCCTAGCCCTGGAGTAGAATAAAATAGCACGGGTTGGATACTCTGGCTCAGATAAGAACATGGATCATATAGGATCATCCTACTAATAGAGGTACATGAGATAATCCAAAGGTGGGAGAACACAAACACGCACACTTTCCTCCAAAAATTCCAGACTATGGGAGGGACTGTCCTCCACCATATAGTCTTCCACAGGACATCATTATCTAAGCATCGAATTATGAGATCTATCTTATATTAATATTTAACTAAATAGTTTATTTAGTTCTCATTGTTCCACTAATACATTTCCTTGATTTTAAAGTCTACACCCATATAATTGTCAAGGGTTAAAACAATTTGAAGGACTTAATCTGATGGGGGGGATGTTTACAATTATTTCATCATTCTTTTAATATAATCACAATGAAAATATAGTTGAGTGAACATGAATTTTCTCCAGAACATTAAATTCTCTAATACCTTTTTGATATTACTCTCTGCATCAGGATCCCCACTTTTTCAAAAATAACTCATTACTACTTTTCAATCTTTATATTTCTCCTAAAATCATTCAAATAAAAATTCACCAATGTCTCATCATTCTTTATCATGTGACAAATTTATGAGGATTGATCAATGGTCTAAATTGGTAGGATAAAGGTGAGAAACCTAGAATACAGTAAAAAATATTTTCCATTCAATCGATCCCAATAATCAATTAATAAATTCCACAGTACAATTATTTTAAGTTTTCCCATAGAACAGTATATGATGGTTTCCTAAATAGCCCAAATCAGCAAGGTATATTGCTAGATTTTCATAGTAGAACTCCAATATCATGGAAAAGGGAATATAGGCACCCCCAATCATCCCATGTTGGAAATAAATTTTTTATTCCCAACTGATGAGTAGAGGTCCATGTAAGCATTAAGGAAGTGATCTTAGTTGCTTCCATGGATTCTATTACACCCTCTAGGAGGGCCATTAATAAAATCCAGTAAAATCCATGATAATGAGATAAGTATTTTACACTTAAATATCCCTCCTATATCCAAATAAGGTAGATTCAAACTATACAGACTTGTTGGAGGGTTGGGAAGTACAAAGGAAAACAATTTGTTTTTCAATACATTCCATTTACATACTTTTTAATATGTTTTTAAATATGAAAACCACAGAAGGGAGGATTTTAGTGCAATGATATGGAAGAATACGAACTGAGTGTGTGTTTCTAAGCCCTTAAAATTTCCTGAATAAGGTTTTAATTAGGATAGGAATGGGTGGATTAATCTAGCCTCCACCTATAAACATTAAAGGTATACAACATCTTATTCCATTTTCCATCATTTGGAATATCATTCATTAACCAGTGGAAATTCCATATGTCTTTGACAACCACTTATTTCCATTATTCTCATATCACATCCATTATCGCCTATAAATTTCCTCCTCCACATCCACAATTTTATATATTGTATGTTTTAGGATCAAAAGGGGGTTCATTCAGTAAAGGAGTATATTGGAGGTCATCAAGGGGTGGAGAATTATTCTTATCTGGGGAGTCTAGGAAAATCCATTTGGGCTAGATAAGGGTTTTGATTTTCCCTCCATGGAAACATTCCTATGAGAAGAAAGTGTTTTTAACACCCAAGGATGATAAACCTAGATTTCTCATATTTCTCAAAATCACCCAAAATAATTTGGACAGCTTAAACATTCACTTGTTCTAGTCAAGAGTAATTTCTTTATTATTATGTAATGATATGTGGACCCAACATGATGGTGTTTTTATATCTTCAAGTGATATTATAGGTCTGTTGATATCTTTTATCGATCACTTTTCTTTTCTGCTTCCAATGTAAATGGAGCCCACATGTTCATGGAAGGCATCTAAGAGCCATACTGTAAGATAATATTTATTTCTCCATCCAATTTTTTCAACATAATATATTTTATGTATATATAAAACATCCTAAATAGAATAAAAAATAGGTAAATTCCCTCTATAAAATGATATCAATGTATTATAGTAGTCCATAGATAAGAATCTCACTATCATAAGAGGCTAAACCTCATCTATAATAAACCTGATTCACACTGACGGGCCCCAGTGAATCTGATATGAAGGTTACCATTAAAAAATCCCTATAATCATGTCCCTAATTTCACACATAATATATTAATGTATTCCACATAAAGGAATACCAATTTTCACGATTCAGAAGGGGGTTTTGGAGAAGGTGATGTTATGGATATACCCTTTAGTTTTTTGTTGATCGGACATTATGATAAAATGATTATCAATGGAATGTGGTGTCCTATTAAGAACCATCTCATCATACATCTCATTGGAAAATTCAAATATCTCATGGAAGATAACAATTTATCTATTTTCCTTCCCCCCATTCAATCTCCATATATTTTGAATTGATTATTTTAGCGTATTCAGATAGAAGTGTCTGTAGATAATGAATTTTATGACAATTAGGTGGGACATACGTTGTATTAGAAACACATCCACTTCCTTCTTTTCCACAACTGTAATCATATTATTTTATTCCAACCAAATATTTTACCTCCAGCTTATCAAATCATATTTTATCCCACAAAGCTTCTCAGAAACTATGTCGATAATAACCATTGAAAGAGGAATCATCAACACCAGCCATGATCACATCATGATTTTAACATAGATTCAATTAATCACCTTATAAGGTGGTGTCATCACTGATAACCACAATCACAACCACATAGGGAGGCCCTATTAATCTAATGCAAAATCCTATGTAACTATAAACCCCATGTAACCTAAGGAGCGCCCTCTCATCTTATCGAGGGGCGTAGACTACAATTTTTTTAAAAAGAGATTCATTGAAAATATTTTCTAGAAAATTATATATATATATATATATTAAATATATAATTATAAATATATTTAGGGTACAAGGAGAGTTGTGATAGAAGGTAAATTTCATCATTATATTCATTTTATATAATTAAAATTAGATATATTTATAAAAATATTATTATTATATAAAATAAAATTAAAATAATAATTTATGTCTTTTAAAATGTTATCATTTTATAATAATTATATATTTTTAAAGGAATTTTACATTAAAAAACATAAAAGAGGTTATTTGTTTGAGCCTATATTATATTTTAATAACAATAATTATTTTTTAATTTTAATATAATATAACTAATTATATTATAATTGATATTATGATTTAAAACAATTCTATATTTCATTTAGAGGTGCATGAATTTTTATTTGAGGATTATGAAAAATATTATGAAAGGAGAGAATATGGGATTTTATTATTAAATTATGATATAATATATATAATTACAATAGACCGTTGAAAATGATATTGAAAAACAGAAATATTTATTCAATTAAAAAATAACTTATGAATGACAAACATATCATTTTTACCCTCTCTTATAAATATATTAATTAATTATATAAATAAATAATTTTACTTAAAATTTATATAATAACAATTAAAACAGAAATTTTTATATATTATAATTATTATTATTTTAATTTAAAAAACATATCAATTTGAAATAATTTAAAATTTATAAATATAATTTCGTTAAAATTTTGAATATAATTTAAAATTTAAACATTTATAAATATATAAATATAGCTAAAAACATTAAATATAACAATTTTATTTATTAGTTGGGGGATTTTCTAAGTGGTAAAGTCGCCCCATAATTTTACTTCTAACAAGGGTTCAAAAACTAGGTAGCCCCTTTTACATGGATATTTATTTAGAGATTTAAGGCATTAAAAAGTGGGCCACACCCTAGTCATGCACAAGGAGGAGAGTTATATTTAGCCATTTAATGCATTAAAAAGGGGCCCAAACCATGGGGATGAACTAGGTGTTGAGATTTATTTGGCCTTTTAAAGAATTTAAAACTACCCCACACCATAGGCATGAACAAGGTTGTTTCATAATAGTATATTATAAGGTGGAACAATTGTACCATGTCAATTGTCTGGGGTAAATAGGGAGGTAGTGTGGCCTTGTGATATAGAAATGTTGTAAGGTGGCAAGCTTGAAAGAGGGGTTGGGGCATTGGTGACCATATACATGCCCTATACAGACCCAAATTTATAATGTTTGATGGAGGGGTGCCTACCAAAATGTGGCCGAGAGTAGCACAACCTGATGGTTGGTAAAAGGTGGTAGCAAGATGTGGTAATTAGTGATACAAATTTTTGTGTGATAAAGGAGATGACCCAATATGAGTGGTTGGCAGTGCTCAATGGCAGTATAAACACATCACTATGTTAGCATTTCAAAAGAGTAATGTGTATTCCACAACCTATTAATCATACCTATACCTAGACTAATTTTCCAATGTGGGATGCAGGGAGGACCTGACATAGTGAAACAGAGGCCAACACAATGTTGATATTTTTTCATGGGGTGGTTCAATGTAAAGACTAGTGGAAACGAATGGGGAGACACTGCACATATGATCATTTGGGACATTTTATTATGGGGTGTTTGAGGAAAAACTATTGGGCCATTAGGCCATCAAGATCATGGGGGTTTTGTCCACATAATTGTAATAAATATGTATTTTGGTTTTTTATCAATCTATGATGGGTAGGAATGAACTGAATAGAAGAAAAACACAAAAACCACATTTGGATAGAACATGGATTTTGCATGAAGAAGTTAAAAAATTACAGAACCATTCAAATATGATTCAAGAAAATTATAAAGAATAGTAACACAATATTTATCTACTACAGTCTCATGGGGACCTAGGTGTATAATAATAACATAACCAACTCATTCACTTTACTAATGATCAAATAAAATGAATTACATTACCCAATGTCATTAATGGAGTAAGGTGAGATAGAAAATTTACAACCAAAAAAGGAAGATGAAAGAAATGAAATAAATACTTACAATGTTGGATGTTGTATTTTAGAAGGTCTGATATATTGAAAGTGTCCTGGTGAAGTCGAAATAGCACATGATCATCTCCCAAGAACTCGTGCACAGATGTACTAGATCTTGAAGGTCCGTAATAATCTATCTTGGCCACACCTCTTCATTTTAAGGACACCGTCAAAAGCTCCAACCCAAATATTACACCAGTGGTGTATAAGGAGGATAAATGTAACATGATCTAATTTAATTGAAGATGAGTAAAACACCAAGAAAAATGAACCAGAACCAATTTTCAAGAGAATAATGGAGAAACTAAGAAAATGAATTAAAAATAAAAAGTGAACCCATTTGGTTGAATGGCCACTATTTTAGGGATTATAAATTCCATGGACATCGAATTTCCCTCATAATGACACATAAAATTAGGATCCTCCTTGAATAAAAATCAAACTAAAACCTAAAAAACAAATAAGTGAAGCACATAGGTGGATACTGAGGATGTAACATGTGGTAACAATGATCAATGGCTAATAATAACACCACACAGATTGCCAACATGTCAAAGATAACAGCCCTATTGTGTGATCACATTGCTCGAAATGAAGTCCTGTGACATAAATATATAGAGATAAAGATCCCAATTCTAAAAGAGGCCCTTCATTCACAAAATTGATCATATTACTAAATGAAAACAAATAATTAAATTAATTAAATAAAATAAAATTGCAGAATAACTAAAGTTTCAATTTAATATAAAACCAAATAAATGAATATCATATTCCACAAATCTATATCATTTTAAATTAAAATTACATATGTTCTTGTACATATGGTTATATAATTGGAACCAAATTCAACCAATCTATACAATATTTGAATTTATATAGGACCAAGAATTTTGTAAAACTATCATTCTGGTTATTGTTAGTATGTATCATGTTAACACACTCAATTCTAGATTATATAACATATTTTATAAAGTGTATAATATTTTCTATGTGTTTAGATTTACCATGAAATACTAAATTTATAGACAAATGAAGGGAATATTGACTATAAAAATTAACATTTATAATATAATTATAAATATTAATTTCAGAAGAAAAGAATTTAATCCACAATGATTCTTTGAATGCCTCAATAGTATCAATATATTTAGATTCCATGTTTATAAAGAGAAACCACAAATTTCATATTACAATTATAAGAAATTTTACCACCAAAAGAAATAAATACATTACAAATAAGAGTATTTCAAGTGTAAATATTTCCTTCATAGTTAGCATCTACATATCTAACCAGGTCTTCATAAGTATTCACATTTTTTTCATAACACAATGACAGATTAGAACTATAAGAGATGTATCCAAGAATTCATTTTGGTGAATTACAATGTGGATTCTAAGGTGTGGCCATAAATATTCTATGGGTGAAAATTTTATGGGCATATTAGGGATTTTATATATCATACTATACATGATACTTCCTATTATGCTAGCCTAGGGTATTTAAGACATAAATTTTAAATCTCTAGAAGCTGTGGGTGCCTATGTCAAATAATGTTTAATGTTTTATCCAAGTGATATATTAACAATTTTGATAGGTTCAAACATATATATCTTAATAATATTTAAAAAATAATTATGCTCCGACATGTAAAGAAGTCCATTAGGTCTATCCCTAATTATTTAGACACTTATAATTTTATTAGATTCACTCAAGTATTTAATTTCAAATGTTCCATTAAATTTTGATTTTACAAAAAATGATGCGACTCATATTATTTCAAATAATAAGCACGTCATCAACATAAATAAACAAATAAAGAATAATATTTTTATTTTATTTGAAATAGAAAAATGTATCATATTTACTCCTGGTAAACATGTTATAAAATATAATGTAATAAAATTTCTTATACCATTTCCTAGAGGCTTGTTGAAATTCATATAATGATTTATTCAAGAGACATACTTGATTTAAATATTATTCTATAGAGTAACTATCAAGAGGATTCATATTGATTTTATCATTTAAATAACCATTGCAGAAGGTGGTCTGAACATCAAGTTTTTCAACGTGAAGATCACTATTGGAAATGAAACCCCATAAAAGCCTAATAGAGTAATACTTACCAATATGGAAAAATATTTCAAAATTTTCAACTCATTCTCTTTGAATGAATCCATTAGAAAGTAATATTTCATTGTATTTTATTTTATTTCCATCACTATTATATTATTTTATTTTGTGAATCCACTTAGAACTAATTACCTTAGCCTTGGGTGGTTTATTTATAATAGAACAAATTTGATTCCTTCTTAAAGAGTGAATTTCATCATCTATAGAAAAGACCCACGTTATAGATTTTTTTATCATTTAACGATTTCCTATAGGGTTTAGGATCATCATTTATTAGATCATAGAAAAAATTAAAATCCTTGGAAGGCATGTCATCATGGATGAACCAAGTATGAGATATAGGGACTCCAGTTTTTCTATCTCTGGTAACTATTAATCCCAATGGACTGAAATTTAATTTTTTTATTTCCAAAAACATTTAGGAAAAGTGACATCGTAGAACCCTTAACACAAACCAGATCACAACTTGAAACATCCACAAAATAAACTAAATCAGAAAAAACCACAAACCAACCAGCACATCACAAAAATGCATATCATAATACCCGTAGTCATCTCCACATCCGACACAGGACTCCCTTTCTGCCGTAGCCGACTCCCACTCAGAAGTCGATTTATGCCACCTCAAGAAGTAATTTATTTTCTTAAATTTACCTGTATGATCCATTAATGGTTGTATAGAGAAAGGTTGTTTAATCGAGCTGTATTTTTTGAAGGCAAGAATAACACCTTTGTCCGGTTTAAGGGAAGATCTGGTACACATAGGTCGCGTAAGGTAAGAGTAGTCTTTCATTGTTTGTCTTCTTGGAGTAAAAGAAAGAGTTCCTTCACACTTAGTCAACCTTCCAATCCCAATTTGAACAATATCACTGTATGAAAGGATGACTAGACCACTGAAATATTCCTTATTTACCTCAAAATCATTTTTCCCTTTACTCCTCTGGCCATTATCCTCGCAATCCGAAGTATTCCCCCTCCTAGTAACTAGTGTATTATTATCAATTGATGCAAGATATCCAACCAATGTCGTGTCCTCTTCACCGGTCATAGAGACATCCTCATTCCTCAACCTTCCTGTATCATGCCCTCCTGCACTAGCCCTTTTAGTACCACCAGGCATAGGACGAGACTCTAAGCCTTCTTCAAAACCGTCTTCTGAAAGGCCTTCGTATCTGTTGGTCAGGTTGAGTAAGGGTCTCACTGAGGGGTCTAACCCTTTAGGACAGCCAGCACTGCGTGGAATGGCCAGGCCCAATGTAGCCCCTGTCTCTCCTCCTTTTGTTCCTTCAATGTATTCCCCTTCTACAAGTTCTCCTCTAAACACTCCTTTTTTAACCCGAACCAGACTGCTTCCGAGACGAGGAAATAGAAGAGCCCGCCAAATCCTATCGTAACCTATTGAAATCCTCTTCCACCATCGGGTTACATTGTATTTTCATATCACTTGGAGCTTCAGAAATGAGAACATCCATAATCGCCACATTATGATAGTCCTTCTGGAGGACCTTAGCCACAGGACTCGCTTGAAGAAAGCCCATAGTTTTGGACCCTAAAGCCTCCATGGCCAGACCAGCTTGCACAGTGTACTCCAGACTCTCACCCGGTGTAGCCTCCCCTTTCCTTTCCACAACCTTCTTCCCCTTATGGTTAACATCCATCGATGGAGCAGTGACTATACTATGGAAATCTTCCAAAGGATGGCCCAAACGCTTGCAAGATGGACAAAAATCAATCCAATTCTCATAAATAACCTGCTGCTTCCACCTATAATCTTCTCCAGTCGTAATCCATACAAGATCATAGGGCAACCGAGAAGCATCCACTTCAATACAAATCTGAGGATTCACCCGGTGGACCACGACCTCCTTGCGACTATCAGACACATAAATCGTCCTATGATGTTGTCAATCATATAAATTACCGAAGGATTATGAAAAGGTAACGGGAGGTTTGGAAGACTTACCCAGACCTCCGGAGCAGTATAATTGCGATTCATTTAAAAATCGAACGACCACCGTAGGAGAAAGAAATGAAATTTGTTGTAGCTGCGATGTGCCCTCGATCATGACTTGAGAAGATCCGCCTCTGATTCGAAGTGAATCATGATATGATTTCTATCGAGCAATTCGACAACTGCTCTCTTTTGAAGGTCCCAGAAACCGAAGACAAACCAATCGAAGGAATCAATTGAAGTTCTTCTATCCCTAAAATGAGCAACCAATGAGCGATTCAAGAGTGCTGAAGTTTTCGCAAACTCAGAGGTCGAAAGATGAAGGTTAAGAATGCCATCAAGAATATTTGAAACCTTTGGACACAGAGATACTTCCAAGAATGAAGGGAGGTAGTTAGGATTACTGAAAGGATGGAAGACCCCACCTCTCTCGTTTAACACTGATTCCCCATCCCCCACCGAGGGGGAGGGGCCACAGACGGCGCCGTCATCGCCGAGAAGAGGATGTCAGCCCCGAGGAGCTAGGGTTTTTCAAAAGCAAATCCTTCTACCGGATTCCATAAAATTTCTAATATGGTATATGAAATTGGATACCTTTGTGGTGTCCCCAACTATAAATCCCTATTATTATGAGGATTTATAGATTTAGAATCAAAACTAAAACTAGAGGTGTAATAAACTGGTATAGTAGGGTGTCCATCTAGTGGAGTGGGCTTGATAGGAGCCTCAAACTGGTGTGGTGGTTTATTTTTATCAGTCTGTTTGTGGGTTGGATCACTACTTCAAGATTTGGTAGAATTAGTTTTATAAGAAGGGGAATTAGGGAAAACTACAACCGTAATTACAATGAATTTTTTGTAATCGGGTTTCTCTACCAAAATTTTGTAACCCTAACACCCACATGATACCCTATAAAATTGATTTTAACTGATTTTGGTTCCAGTTTATTAGTTTCAATGTGAGTATAAGTTGAACAACCGAATACCCTTAAGTAGAAATAAAAGGGGGTACTACCATTCCACATTTTTTAGGTTTTTTATAATGTTAGGAATAAGGAGGAGATATATTAATTATGTTAAAATAATTGTTGGAAACCTTTAGCAAAAAATATTTAAAGGGACTCGAGCATGAAAGCATGCTTCAAAGTCTAGATAATATTTTCCAATACATTATCTCTTCATGGAAATTTTGTTGTGGTGTTTCCCTAGAAATACCATGTATTTTAATGCAACCAGATTCACAAAACTAAATTAATTTAGTGTAAATTAACTCCAAGCTATTATAAGTTCTCTTGATTTTAATTTTTCTCCCAATGTGGGTTTCAACAAATGTTTTCCCATTTTTAAAATATTGGACAACATTATATTTATTTTTCAAAATGTAAATTGAATCTTTTCAATAATAATCATCTATAAAAGTAACAAAATAGGAACATACACGATGGGATGTAATCTGATATGGTCCCTATAGATCAAAATGGATGTTTTATATGGGGTTATAATATTTACTTGTGGATATATTAATGGAAACTCTATTAGCATCCTCCATCAAACAATATTCAAAAAGAGGATGATTTCTTGGTGTGATGTCACTCAACATCCCCTGATTGTTGGGCTCTTCAAGGCCCTTAGATCTAAAATTCACCAATCTTCCTTGAAAAAGAATATTATTATATCTTTTGGTGACATAAATCATAAAAAACTGCTTTGATTGGGACTTTTCATACAATACATACAACTTATTAATGATATATCTCATTATAATGGTTTTAAAGCCTTTAAAAATTTGTAGATAACCTATTTTAGACCTAAAAGTAAACCAATTTTTCTAGGATCTCTAGTGGGGTTTTTCTGATTAATGCTATTGTTTATGTTTCCTACATTCAGGCTTAATAGTCCCAAGTTTTCCAAAAGTAAGAGAATAATTTTTTTCCCTAGAATTAGACATAGGTTTGGGTTATTTACTTTTATAGTTTTTATCTTTGCTAATTTGTTTCATTTTTCCTTTAGATTGAGGTCCTCCTCTAGTTAACAAGATATCAAACTCACCTATAGTTTTAGGTTTGGATTAAAATTCATTGGAGAGAAGGGATAATTTAACTTCTTCAAGTATTCTTGAGTCATATACATACATCATTGTCTCAAATAAAGTGTTTTATATATTATCTAGATAAATAAATATAATCATTTCTTTATCTTCATCATCAATATTTACATTAATATTTGATAAATGAAACATTGCGTTGTTAAATTCATCTGAATGGGCCTTAATTGAACTACCATGTATTATCTTAATGGTGAAAATCTGATTTTTAATAAATCCTACCAACTAAAGAAGCATTAAAGTATTATAACTCTAATTTAATCCATATACTAGTTGTGGAAACCTTATAAGAAACCTCCCTTGGAAATATATCTCTAAATGAATGTAGTAAGGAGACATGTGATTTAACTAGCAGATCAGGGGATCCATATTAAAATTATATGATCGTCATTACAATATCATTTATAGTGAAAATGGGTTTCTTATGCCCATAAAGGGAATCAAATTAAGACATGTTGAACCTGAATGGATACCATCTTAATTTTCCAAAGGTTAAAGTCATGATAACCATATAATTTCATGATTTTGAATCAAATTTTCCACATGTTTACCTGAATATTAGATGTAGAGTTCTTGTGAAAAATGTTATGTGTATGCCCCCGAGGATAGACCAATCTCAATGGTAAACTATATTTATAAAAAATGATTCAAAATATATAGAAACTATAGATGGAAAAGTGGAATTAAAAAATTACATTAGAAATACTATCTTAATTTAAGAAGATATCACAATACAGTATTAAATATTAGTAATTATTGAACCAAAGAAATAGGTTGAATGTCAAAGAAGAACCAGAAAGGTTCTCATACCACTTTTTAATGGGTAAGGAAGAACTGAATAGAATAATAACACAAAAAACTTTTAGGGTATAACTGGAATTTTTCATGCTTATGTCAAAAAATTATAGAACCATTCAAACAACATGTCAAGAAAAAATAACTATGAGGAAAAATGATTTACATGCTCCGGTCTCATGGGGACCTACACAAACAATAAGAACACCACCTCATAATAATTTTATTAAATCTCAAAATAAAATATTTAATGTATACAAACTCCTCAAATGATGGTAGAAAGATAAAAAAAATTTGATCGCAAAAGATGGATTAAAAAATTAATAAATACATACAACACAAAACATTATAGTATGGATGTATTGATCATTTGAAAGTGTCATATTGAATTTGATGTAGCGAAAAATCCTTGCACAAGAATTCATACACAATGGGACTAGATGTTAAGGTCCTTAAAAACGGATCTTGGCCACACCACTTCATTCAATGAAATCCATTCAAAGATCCACCCTATGGTATACACAAACAGTGTACATGGAGGATGGAAGGAACAAGATCTACTCTCCTAAAGTCTAAATAACACACCATGAACAATGAACCATAAACAAGCACCAAGGGAAGACCATAGAAACCACGTAAAAAGAGAAGAAACTAAATGTTAATCCCTTGAGTCGAAATGATGTTGGCATTGGGGTCATAAATTTCCCCCACACCTACTATCCCATGAGATGCCATAGTGAATTAGGATACACCACAAACACATTATAAAACTGTAACCTAGAAGCACAATTAGAGAAGCACACAGGTGTATAGTGGGGATTCAATTGGTGGTAAAAATAATCAATGGCTAAGAATAAAGCAGCAAGGATCGCCATCATGTCACATGTAAAGTCCCCTAAATGTGATCCCAATATCAAAAATGAATCCCTATAGGTAGATCCATACATGGATGAAGTATACAATGCTCAAAGAGGCCCAAAGTATACCAAATTGAGCATGTAAATAAATGAAAAAAATTACACATGCATGAAATTTAATCAAATAAAATGGAAGAACTAAAATGTGGTCAATTTAACATTAAAATAAATAAATGAATATAATATTTCACATAATCCTCTAGGAGGATGAGGCTTGTCCCACATCAATGTATGGGTACATCAATGTTTGCGTTTTATAGTCCCTTATTCCCAATATAAATTATTTTTGAAAAATAATATATATATATATAAGAAATATAATTAAAAATATATGTAGAGTGTTGGGAGAGCGTTGTATGGAGGTTAATTGTATCATTATAATCATTAAATTTAATTATATTTTTATACGATTATATATAGTTATAGATTATGATAATTATTTAAAATATAGTTAAAAGGTAAATTAATATATATAAAATAATATAATTAAATATTAATATTTATAAAATTTTAAATCAAATAAAAATAATTTAAAACAATACTGCTGTTTCGGTGCGGATGTGCGTCGGGTTACGTTGTTCCGCCAGGACGCGTTCGCGTGTGCACCCGTCAACCCGAGGGGATGGGCGCGCGGCTTGTGGTCCCGCAGTCCCGCTTTCCAAAGGCGGGCGGCATCCGTCCCTTATTCAGGGGCGTCTGCTCCTAGATCGAAACCGGGATGATGGGATGCCGGCTCCTCCTTCCTTGGACGTCTCCTCGGAACTCGTCGCCTAATCCGGGTCTCCCTCATAGATTTAAGAATGTTCGTGAATCTCGTTCCCGGCGCCATATCTTCATGGACACTGGTTAATTACGCTGCTTCCGCCCGGACGCTCCAAGGAGTCTGGTCGGGACAGCAACCTGCGGTGAGGAGGTCGGGTGGCTCTGGGTGCTGGGGGCGTGTCGTAACACTGCGGCTCTGCATGTCTATCTTCCGTCCCTAATAGGGCTTCTCGAAGGCATGATGGCCTGAGGCATCCCGCACTGGGTGCGGGGAACTGTGTCCCCTGAGGTTTTCCTCAGCTTCCCATGTTTAACACGGGGTACGCCGCGAGTTTAACGTCCAGTGGGGACGGCATCGGACTGATCAACACGAAGAGTGGATCAGATGACAGAACCCCTTGCGGGGAACCTCCGACGCTGGGGCCAGCGCATGGGCGGCTTCCCAAGTGATGTGGAGTGGAGTGAAGTGTCATGACCCCACCGGATGTGGCGGCCCGGGTAAGGATCAGGATGGGTGATGGAGTGAAGAGCTTGGACCCCGTAGGGGCTTCCTACGTACCGCGTGTTAGCACGGATCAAAGTCAACGTAGTTCGGGCATACAGTTCAACGTCATGCTGGACGTTGGCAAGCCGACTCACGAAGAGGTCGAGGCCGTCGGGCGGAGGATTGAACCGAACCACCTCGCACAGAGGGAGATGGAACGGCCGGGTGGATCACAGTTTCACGTCATGCTGGACGATAAAAGGAGAAATGGAAAAAGGGGTTGTGGGGAGGCACAGTGGAGATACACACGGGCAGTCTCCCACAGGGGCGGATTCATAGGTGAATCGACGCAAGCGTGAACCCTGGAGGGGTCCACTGATGGACAAACCAACGTGAATACGACCGGTACGACCAGGTGGTGGGCTTGAACCTCAGGGAGGCTTCCTACGTACCCTGTTTAGAAGACAGGGATCAAAGTCCACGTAGTTCATTCTGTCAGGAATTACGCACTTGAGGCAGCCCGGATGCAGCAAAACTCAGTTGGAAGGGACTTGGACCGAAAGTAGGAGACACCTCGATCCCAGTCACTCCCTCTACTGGCTTCAGCAGTGGGGAGGCGCAATGGAGATACACATGCGCGACCCCCCACAAGAAACTAGGGGTTTGTAATACCCTACCTCCGTAGGGAAAAGCCGCTCCCATTAAATCGTCCCTAAAGTGGGACAATCCCGACATCCCTGCAGAGACGAGCGGGCGGGGGCCACATCCAAACCGGGGGGGACCCTGCGTGCGGGGCACAGGATCGGGTGATGCGGATGGTTTAGCGTCTTGCCAGACGAAGTACAGTTTAACGTCGTGTGTTGAGGACGAAGCGGACGGTTTAACGTCTTGCCGGACGAAGTACAGTTTAACGTCGTGTGTTGAGGATGAAGCGGACGGTTTAACGTCTTGCCGGACGAAGTACAGTTTAACGTCGTGTGTTGAGGACGAAGGTGCTTGGCAGTTTAACGTCTTACAGCGCGGACGTGGTACAGTTTAACGTCATGTTGGACGGATGCAGTTTAACGTCATGCGGGACGAATGCAGTTTAACGTCATGCGGGACGATGCACAGTTTAACGTCGTGTTGGACGAATGCAATTTAACGTCATGCGGGACGATGCACAGTTTAACTTCGTGTTGGACGAATGCAGTTTAACGTCATGCGGGACGAATGATTGCCGCCGATGGGTTCGTGTCACTTCGCGCGATCCTGGAGGGCCGCACGGGAAGACAACGCACGGTGCGGGCACCCAGGATGAAGATCATCGGGCGCCACGCAGGCGGGTACCCTCAGGGGGTCAAGGGGGGCGACCCTGGCGGATTGCGCGCAAAAGAGGAGCTTTGCGCGCAAAACAGCGGGTCGGCGCGCAAAATGGCGGGCTGGCGCGCAATCGGGCCAGCCCTTTGCGCGCGGATGATTGAGATTGCGCGCACCGGGCTTCGGGTAGCACACGGGGGCAACGGCTCATTCTCTAACGAATGGCCACTTTGAAAATGGGGGGTGCGCGCAATCGGGCTGGATTGCGCGCACCCGGGGGCAATTGCGCGCAAGAGGCTTCTTTTGCGCGCGAAGGCCTTCGGGTTAAGGATTATTCGAAGGAAAGGAGCCAAGGGGATTGCGCGCGAAGGCGAACCCCAAGGCTCTATTGCGCGAAAGAAAGGAGGTTACCTGAAGATCGGCATTGCGCGCGGAAGGGGTTGGATTGCGCGAACGAGCGACGCTTCGGATTCTGGCAACCTTCAAAACGTCGGGGGTCGCCTTATATTTATAGGCAACCCCGGGCGCGGAATCCGGTCTCGGGCGCGGAATTCCCTTCGCGGGCGCGAAATCAGGACCCATCGCGCAAGGGAGCCGCGCAGGCCACGGGCGCGCAAAATAGCGCGCCGGCCCAGCGCATTGCGCGCATCCCGGGAGGATTGCGCGCCGCGACTCAACTTTGCACGCGGGCCTCTGAAATTTCGCGCAAGTCCTCCGGGCCCTCCGGAACGTGCCTCTGACTCCAAATATCACTTCGCTTTCCGCATCCGGAGCTTCGTTTGGGAACAACGGACTTTTCCGGCGTCTACAAAAGCCCCCCCACGGAATCTGATCGGCGAGAGGTCGCAACGATCGGGTTCCGAGGGAGACGCCGGAATGCCGAAGTCCTGGGCTGCGCGGGACTTAGGCGCGCAAAAAGGGGCGTCGGGCGCGCAATTCGCCGCCGCGGTCGCGCAATCGAGTGTTCCACGCGGCGCGGAATCCCGGCCTCGTCTATAAATAGGGGTCCGGGGTTCCGCGTTCCGTACACAGGCCTTCCGCGCGATAAGCTTCAACGCTCTCGTGTGAGAAATCGCCTTTTCCGGTCGCGAAATTCTCCCGATCGGCGCGCAAAACCATCCGGAATTCGCCTGTCTTTGCGCGAAAACCCGGAACTTTGCGCGACATTCTTCCCAATTGCACGCCGTCCACTTGGATTGCGCGCCAACCTTCAAACTTCTCTACCAGCCTCGTCCGATCCCGCACGCTTCATCCCTTAACCCGCACGACTCCCGAAACTTCTGAGATGGCCGCGCATCAAGGAAATGAGGGGGATGCCACCATTCGCAGAGCAGAGATGGCGGAGAACGAGGAGGTTTACGGAGCCAAGGAGATTGTTTCCAACAATCAATCCCTGTTCGACTTGCTGACGCCGGCCCAGAAGACATATCCACTGTCGGACAACCTGCCGCTCTGGAACTTTGGCATCCTAGATGAGGTTCCGGTGCCAGGGTTCGAGGTTGATGCGCCACGGACCTGGGTGACTCGGGAGGACGAGCTTCCCCGCTATAACATCACCAACAATGGGCATCCTGCCAGGGAGACCAGGCACTTGGACGTCTATGTCCTGAACCCGAGGACGCGAACCATTGACGGGGGTGAGCCTACTGCGGAGAATTCTCCAGCCCTCTACTCGAGCACATATCGCCAGAGTGTCACTGACGACACCAAGGGCTGGCTGAAGGACTGGGACTTGCGGTCTGGGGGCAATTTCACCAGTGAGTGGGCCTGGGCGTTCTGGGTACGCCACACTTGCGATCACTTCGCAGAGGAGCTGCGGTACATCGGCCTGTTTGAGGCGGTGTGGACGTCGCAGTTCCACTTCTACCAGCAGTCCGAGCTCGGGCCGGAGCTGTTCACCCGCTGGTCTCCGGATACCAACACCTTCCATCTTCACCATGGGGAGGTCGGCATCGGTCTCTGGGACATCCACTGCATCGGAGGTATCCCGCTGGAGGGCTACCAATACAATGAGTTCCTGCCCCCGAAGAACATCTGGGAGGACAGGTCACGGACTCCCATTCTGACATGGCATCTACTTGACCTGGCTACGCAGCGGCTTGGGATCAAGGACATCCAGAAGGACATAGCCTACAAGGAGTGGTTCGGCCAGTTCTTGGAGCATGACCCAGCGGTCAAGATGCCAGGCAGGGGGAAGCGGTGCCCGACCGCAGATCAGAGGAGTCGGAACGGGTCGTACTGGCGGGTCCTGGAGACGGGCGACTACCGCTCATGGGGGTACCGCGTCATCGAGGCCCGGGACCCAAATGTCCGGTACGCGGCGTTCCTGGCTGCCTTTCTGAGTGGGTGGCTCCTGCCAGTGCGGGACGCGAGAATGGGCGATCGCCCGACGACACTGGCGATGGCGGGCTCTATGGCCGCCAACAAAAGATACAACCTCGGGGTCCCAGTGCTGGCGAGGCTGTATGCCATCCTGGGACGCATCTCACGAGGGGGGTCGCCACGAAGGATCTGTGGGCCCTTTCAGTTCTTCCACGACTGGGTGGCTGCTCACCTCGGTGGGTACACGTTTCCGAACGCCATCATTCCTCCGGGCAACGGCCTGCGACCCTCCCTGCTGAACATCGCGGGGGTCGCTCCGATGACCCTAAGTGAGGAGGGCGTGAGGATTCGGATTGGAAATCATGCCAATTTCAACTTCAGTCTGTTCCCCACTCCCGTCGGCCAGATGATCGACAATGGGCAGGGTCCGCTGGAGCATCATGAATACTTCCTGAACATGCGGGGCGGGGTGCTCGTTGCTCGGATCGACGGGAAGGTGATCTGCGAGCCTTACGTGCCAACCCGGTTCGCCAGGCAGTTCGGGTGCCTTCAGCGGATGCCGAAGAGGGTATTCACTGCTGTCCGGGAGGAGACGAACCCTTGCGTCCTTCGCCAGATGTGGCTGATGGTTTCCGCTTTCGGCTCTGGCGACGTCATCACTCTCCCTCCTACCGGGGTTGACGCAGGCTTGGCAACCGAGTACGCCGAACACTGGGCCATCGCGTACCCCGAGGGGCTTCTACGGAAGCCAGTTCGGCGGATCGAGGTCACCCGTGCGGAGACCGGGCGTCAAGGAAGGAGGCGAGGCGCCGCCACACGAGGGAGAACGGAGGCGCGCCAAGCAGCGGAGCCGGCGCGAGCAGGGACTTCGGCGGCGGGTACATCGCAGGCTGCCGCTACGACCTCGGCGCCCAGAGAGGGGGCACGTGCGGTGGTCGACGAGCGGCCCGGGAAGCAGGTGAGACGTCTGCTCGAACCCTCCCACGACGTGGTCTTCTCGGCACTGTGGTCGGCCTGGATGACCCTGCGGCAGTCACTGGGGACCGACGTCATCTGGCGAAAGATACTCAGAGAAGGAATCTATCTGCCAGAGGTCGGGCACCTCCAGATCGCCGACAGGGTGGACATCAACCGGTAGTATGCGTATCTGACGGCCATGGACGAGTACGCGCGCCAACTTGGTCAGCGTGCGGAGCCATCCCTTCTGGTGAAGGTGATGCTCAGTCTAGAGCCCGCTCCAGAACAGATGCCGCCGGGAGAAGATGACAGTAACGACTCCGAGGAAGAGGAGGAGACGGGGGAGGATGAAGGCTCCGAGGGAAGGTCCCATCGGGGGAGCCCGCGGGAGAGCGGCGAGGTGGTTGGCTCTGACAATGTTGATGTCACTAAGCTCCTCGAGGTCCGCTTCTACCCCTACTCAACCTGCTTCATCCATTCTCTTATGCAGCTTCTAACCCATTTCTCCACCTTTCTCAGGAGCACACGGATGTTGGTCAGGCGTCCTCAGCGGGAGTAGGAGAGGCGCCAGCAGGACAAGGCGGGGGCCAGACGCCCATCATTGAACTGACAAGCGCTGAGGGGTCCCCTGCTGCAACTGTTCCTGCGGTGGCCGGGGCAGCGGAAGATGACACTTTGAACCCCCGTAAGTCTCCTTACTTTACTGCTGGTGCGTGCCATTGACGATCCGTGACTAACCACGGCATGCCTTGAGCAGTGATCTCAGGACTGGAGGCCCGTCGGACTACCGAACCCGGGCCATCTACGGGTGGACCAGTGGCAGACATGCCGCCTGCTCCGGAACAGACTTCCCACACCGAGCTGGCCCCACCAACTGCTGATCAGGGGGCTGCGGACGCCGGCGGTGCTGACATCGGAGAGAGGTCGGGGGCTGACGAGGGTGTCAGCGCCGCTGGGGAGAGAGAAGAAGTTCGCCCGGATGTTGGGGAACCCATCCCTCATGAGGACCTCCCAGGGGCGGACCCTGCAGCAGACCTGCTGGCTGCCTTCCCTGCCTCCCGGCCTGCCGACCCCGAGGAGATGGATGACTCAGACGCGGAGGCGGTCGAGGAGAGCCGGATAACGCGCCGTAGGGGGTGGAAGTGCATCCAGCGCTTCCTCAAGCGAGACCCGTCGGAGTGGCTGGGGCGCATGGGATCACTTCAAACCTGGCTGCGCTTCCTGTGTGTCGGGGGAGCTGATGCTCAACGCCTCCATCTGACGGTCCGTGATTTCATGGCCGAAAAGATGCGCGAGAACTGCCGGCGTGCCGACGTCACACAATGTCGGGACATGTCGGAGAGCACGCGGGCGCTCCTCGCGGCGGAGCAGGAAGTCCGGCGCCTCGAAGGGCAGGCGGCAGAGAAGGAGGCCTTCGTCGCAACGTGTACCGAGCTTATGGAGCAACTAGCAGCCCAGCTGGTTGACGCCCAGGTACAGCTGACGGAGGCGGGCCAACAGATGGTCACAATTCAGGTCGAGCGGGAGCGTGCACAGGCCAAAATCGACGAACTGCGTGCTGCGACCGCCGACGAAAAGAGGGCACGCAGAGAGCGAGAAGCAGCTGTGGAGGCCACCAGCCAAAGGGTAGCGGCATTAGAAAGACTCATTCAGCACGCTAATCCCTAAGGGCTTTGTTTTGCCGTTCCCAAAACATTTGCTTCCGCTACTTTGATCCATTTGTATGAATCAATATATTTATCTGCATCTTTTGGCTTAACATGCTCAACCACAATTCGTTGTCTTGCGGGAGTGTTAACCAAGCATCAGGCATCCATAATTGGGCCTGGATTTCTGGAGAAAAGAGGGAGGTCATTCCTAGGAAAGGAGACCTCAAACCTAATCAATGTATCATTCCCCAACTTGTTCCAACACACGAGCGGGACAACTCTAGGGGCGTTGAGATTTTATCCGAACATAGGGAAATGAGAAAGGGTGAATCGCGTGTCCTGAATCCAGACATCCACAACGGTCGGCCTTCCAGGAAATGCCCAAGACGGTAGGCGGACAGTGGATCGACCATAACAACTACAATAGACGGACCGAAGGTCATCATTCATATTGCAGGAGGCGGACCACATGTCATCATGAATACCGCTTTGGGGGTTCCTTCAGACACAAGGGTGGAAATCCAGATCAACAGGGCATGCGAAGCGTGGGGCGAAGTGACGATTTGTTCGGACAGAATCCAACGCTCTCAAAATTGCGCCACCGTGGGGAAAGCGTATTAGGCGGATGCACTAATCTGGCCGTGAATCACCCCAATTCTCAGACAGAACCTCTTTAACGAGGAAACTGTCGCTTCCCATCATTGCAATGGGGCATCCCGAGCTGGATCGGGGAGAATATCACAACTGCACCACTCTACCCGAAGTCAGGCCAGACGGCCGGCGACGAGGAGGGGCAGGACTTAGCGATCCCTGAGGCTGGACCCGAGTTGAGATGCCCGGGCATTCCTACGTACTCCATCAGGCTGGAGATCAAGCCACACGTAGATCTGAGAGTGCAGTTTAACGTCATGCAGGACGTAGAATCCCGTTTAGGGGAGATCTTAGTTTAGGGTCGTAGAGCTCGGACCATAAGGGTAGATCTTAGTTTAAGGTCTTAGAGCTCGGACCATAAAGAGAGATCTTAGTTTAAGGTCTTAGAGCTCGGACCATAAGGAGAGATCTTAGTTTAAGGTCTTAGAGCTCGGACCATAGGAAGAGATCTTAGTTTAAGGTCTTAGAGCTCGGACCATAGGGGTAGATCTTAGTTTAAGGTCTTAGAGCTCGGACCATAAGGAGAGATCTTAGTTTAAGGTCTTAGAGCTCGGACCATAAGGAGAGATCTTAGTTTAAGGTCTTAGAGCTCGGACCATAAGGAGAGATCTTAGTTTAAGGTCTTAGAGCTCGGACCATAAGGACCTCAAAGTACGCCACATCGTGGTCCTATCCCCTGGATATGCGAAGATGCACTGAGGGATAGTGTCAAGAGTGTCGAGGTTTCGCTTGGTCAGAATGGGAGGTGGAAAATGTGAATCATGCGGCCATTCACTCAAGGACTGGGGGCACCGGAGTAACGATATGGGAGTACTGCCGACCGTGGCGGAAAAGCAGCATCAATATCGCACTAACCGTTGGTGGAATGAGGCAGCAAACGAGCATCGACCGCTCAATCGCAGGATTCATATCGATTTGCTGCCCGAGGCCATTGGGGGTACCGGCCCGAGTCGGCGGGAGAGCACTGAGGCATTGTGTCCGAACCGTTCACGGGGGCTCCACCCAGGGCGTAGACGATGGTTCCGAATGAAAGGGAGCACGAAGCCTGAAAAGTGGAGGAAACCTGACCAAGCGGATCCTGACCCTCCTAGCAATAAACCAGAGTACTCTTGACACCGGTGGAACACTGCAAGGGGTCAGGGAACACGCCTTGAGGGTGACCTGAAGGCGGCGGATTCCCCAGAGAAGGGGGAATCTCTAAGAGGTGGGGGGATGGACCCAAAGTTTCAAACATCCGGGCGTTCCTACGTATCCCATAAGGATGGGAATCAAGCCACACGTAGTTCTTGAAGCGCGGCGCAACATAATCGGGCACCAGCGCGGGGAAGAGTGCGGGTCTGACCCTCGCACACAGAAGGAGCGGCATTTGATATTTCTTGTTTGTCCTTAAAGATGAATGGTTTTTCTTTGTGCGGCGACATGCCTGTGATTGAGAAAAATCTTGGCATTGCCATAATAATCAAGCCACGGAAGGCATTGATGAATGGCGTGGTTATTAACCAGCGCCCAACATGAGTGTCCCCTGAGGAGAACATCACGATGCAGTGTCGTTTCTCGTCGGGCGGCCAAGACGATCACGGTTTACGGTCGTGTGGTAGGACCAGACAACACAGTTTAAGGTCGTGTGGTTCGGACCATGGAGGAATCCGCTTATCGCGGTACGGCGGACACGGAGGAGGTGGGAACATACCCAGCCCTGCGGTCACACACGATTCCAGGAGAAGAGTCTTGGGATAGGGGTCTGCGTATGTCCATCACCCGAGGGGCAGAGATGCTAGCCTCCAGATATACTGGGCCCAAAACGTGATTGTTTGGGAGACTCCTTCCTCCTTATGGGGACGAGGGTCCAGCAACGCATGGCCGTTAGGGAGGACATCCGCATATATCCTTGGTGCTCAGATCATGGGAGCCTCGAACGACATCATTACCCTGGTTGGTCTGCCTAACGTGTAGAGGTGTACTGAAGGTCAGTATGAAGAGAGTGTCAAGATTCCACTACAACGCACAAAGGCGGAGTGTGATGAGGACTGCGCAACCAATGTTCAGAGCCTGAAAGAGTCGACATGGCGATCAAGGACGTTGCTGACCATATTCGTAACACAACATCCGATCGCGTCAGCCTAAGACGAGGCAAGCAAACGAGCATCAACCGCTCAATCGCAGGATTCATATCGATTTTCGGCCCAAGACCCGCCGGTAAATCGACCCGGAGCGGTAGGAGAGCACTGAGGCATCGTACCCAAACCGCTAACGAGGATCCCTTTGAGTGAAGGCTCGAACAAGAGGAAGCGTGAGGCCTGACAAGCAACACAGGACTTGTCGGGATTGAATCTGACACTACGAGTCATAGACCGAAGCACCCAAAACGTATAACAGATCACCGGAAAGGGTCGGAGGACTCACCCTGAGAGCAACCAAAAGAGGGCAGATCCCCGTGATCAACCAAGAGACGGGGCTGGACCTGAAACACAAGTGTCCAGGCGGTCCTACGTATCCCATAAGGATGGGAATCAAGCCATACGTAGTTCTTGAAGTGCAGTTTAACGTCATGCAGGACGAGAAAAGAAGGGGGGAGCAGAAGGCATCCCCAAACGTGGGGGGCGTACAGCGTGGCGAGCAAACCGACGTAAATGAGGGCATCGCCCCGCGTTCACACCATACGCCGCACACCCGGAGGCAACTGGGCCAAGGGCCCGAGATGGGATAGAAATTCCCAAAGGATGGGGCTGGGCCTGAAACATGAATGTCCAGACGGTCCTACGTATCCCATAAGGATGGGAATCAAGCCGCACGTAGTTCTTGAGGGGCAGTTTAACGTCATGCAGGACGATACGCTGGGCAGTTTAACGTCGTGCAGCTTGGACGTGGTGCAGTTTAGCGTCATGCAGGATGAGGCACTTGGCAGTTTAACGTCTTGCAGCGCGGACGAATGCTGAACAGTTTAACGTCTTGTAGCCTGGACGAATTCAGTTTAACGTCGTGCAGGACGTCGGCATACTCAGACAAAGTACTGCTTGAGGAACCTAGCGTTGGTGGGAGGAGTGACACGCTCACCATCCATAGTCCCCAGGGAGTACGCGCCATTGGGATAGACCTTGTGGATGACAAAAGGTCCCTCCCATTTGGGCTTCAACTTGGGCGGCTTCCCGCCGGGGATCATCGATGCTCTTAGGGCTAGCACTAGGTCACCCTGCAGGAAGGAGCAGAGGCGAACCTTCTTATTGAAAGCTCGAGCCATTCTTCTTTGATGCCTCTCCAAGTTGTGCAAAGCGCGAAGTCTATTCTCATCCAGTGCTTCCAACTCGACTAGACGGGCTTCAGCAACTCTGTCCGGCACTTGCTGGTCGTAGACCGCAGTGCGCAAGGACGGTAACTGGATCTCGATGGGCAGGACGGCCTCAGCTCCGTACACCAGGGAATAAGGGGTCATCTGGGTGGAATTGCGAGTCGTCATCCGATAAGCCCAGAGGGCGTTGGGGAGCTTGTCCGGACAACTCTTCTTGTTCTGACCAACCATCATTTGCAGAATGTTAGAGAGGGTTTTGTTAAACGCCTCGATCTGTCCATTCGCCTGCGCATGATAGCGAGATGTATGGTTCGAGCGAATGTTATACTTGGCGTACAACTTCTTCAACTCGGCTGCTCGGAAATTGGTTCCGTTATCCGTGAGGATAGCGTGAGACACTCCAAATCGATAGATGATGTTGGAGGTCACGGAGTCAGCGATCGAACAGGATTTGACCTCTCTGAGCGGAATCGCCTCTGCCCATTTGGAGAAGAAGTCCGTGGCGGTCAGAATGAACCGGCACTGGCGAGCTGTCGCCGGTGGGTAAGGTCCCACAACGTCCAGACCCCAGACTGCAAAGGGCCAGGAATACCTAGTGGTATGGAGAGGCTCCGGCGGCCGATGCACAAAGTTCGCATGAACCTGGCACGCATGGCACCTCCTGGCATACTCGATGCAGTCATGGATCATGGAGGGCCAGAAGTATCCCAACCTCCGAATCTGGTGGGACAGCTTCGGCCCAGTCTGGTGGGCGCCACATGAACCAGCATGAACCTCTTGCATGACTCGTGGGATCTCAACTCCCTGAAGGCAACGGAGGAGAACACCATCAAATCCGCGTTTGTAGAGGATCTGCTCCAGGTCGGGGCTGCTCTGGAGGACAAACTGCGATGCGCGGCGTCGAACTCGCTCGCGCTCGGCCCGATCCGATGGAAGAATGCCATGTTGGAGGTACTCAACCAAAGGCGTCCTCCAATCAGGGGCTGATCCGACTGTCATATCTGGGGTACTCGGGGCTCCGGGCATAGGGGTAACCGTGGTGAGATTACTTACCAACGGGCCGCGATCTTCTTCCGGGATAACGGGAGCGATGAGCCTGCGGCGCGTCACGCGGATGATCAGGTTGTCCTGTTCAGGCTCCGCAAGTGACGCAGCAAGGCTGGCCAAAGCATCTGCTCGACCGTTCTGCGACCGGGGAATATGGACAATTTCTGGCCGAGAAGGGAACCAGGCCATCAGAAGGAGGGTGCACTCCAACAATGGCACAAGTTCCGGCTTCCTGACAACATAGTCGCCATGGATCTGCTTAACGACCAGCTCGGAGTCCCCTTTCACGCACAGACGGGGCACGTCGATCTCGAGAGCCAACTCGAGGCCGGTGATGAGGGCATGGTATTCCGCCTCATTGTTGGTACAGCCCTCTGACAACAGGAAAGAGTATGGCAGCACGGCTCGCTCCGGGGTAATGAAGACGATGCCCAAGCCCACTCTGTTGAGCTTAGGATTATCAAGTCTTCTACCGGTGGGGCTCCGGGAGGCACCGTCAAAGTGCATCTGCCGGCATGGATCGGCTCGATCAACCGAGAGAATGGTCTCATCAGGAAAGCCTAGATCCAACGGCTGATCCGCGGAGGTCAGGTGAGCTGCCAGAAAGTCTGCCAATGCTTGCCCTTTGATGGCCTTCTGAGACACACACCTGATGTCGAACTGCTGGAGGATCACAGCCCACCGCGCTAGACGGCCAGTCAACATAGGCCGGCTCAGGATATATTTCAACGGGTCTACCCGAGAAACCAACTGTACCTCATGGTGCTGCAAGTAGTGCCGTAATTTCTGTACGGCAAATACGAGCGCCAGGCAGCTCTTCTCGATGGGGGAATACCTAACTTCCGCATCGAGGAGCATGAGACTGAGGTAATAGAGGCTATTCTCTGTTCCCTCGTTGTTCTTCTGGGCGAGAAGGGCACCCAGGGACCGTTCCAGGGCGGTCACATAGAGGACCAGCGGCTTCCCGGATACAGGTGGCATCAGAACCGGAGGTTGAAGCAGGTACTGCTTGATTTCCTTGAAAGCGGTCTGACACTCTTTATCCCATACATAGGTGGCACCTTTCTTCATGAGCCGAGAAAAGGGCTTACACTTGCCGTCCAGATTCGCGATGAATCGGCGTATATAGGCTAAGTGGCCTTGGAACCCTTGCAGTTCCCGGATGGTACCTGGGGGAGGCATCTGGCTAATCGCCCTGATTTTCTCTGGGTTGATCTCAATACCCCGGTATCTTACCACAAATCCAAGGAACTTTCCGGAGGTGACCCCAAAGGCACACTTCAACGGGTTCATCTTCAGGCAGCGAGACCGGAGGAAGCCGAACACTTTCTCAAGATCTTTGAGATGGTCCTGACGCTGGCACGATTTGACAACCAAGTCATCGACGTAGCATTCCACCAGTGTGCCGAGGATTGGCTTGAATATGCGGTGCATCGCCCGTTGATAGGTGGCACCTGCATTCTTCAGGCCGAAGGGCATGACCCGGTAGCAAAAGGTACCTTGGGGGGGCCTGAAGGCAGTGAACTCCTCATCCTCAGGGGCCATCCGAATTTGGTTGTATCCGGAGTATCCATCCATGAAGGAGAGGGCTTGGAACCCTGTCGTGGCATCAATCAACAGCTCTGTCACTGGAAGGGGAAAATCATCCTTCGGACAGTGGCGGTTGAGATCGCGGAAGTCGATGCAGACTCTAATCTGCCCGTTCTTCTTCCTGACCGGCATAATGTTGGCCAGCCATTTGGGGTACTGAACTTCCCTCACGAAGTTGGCTTTGATAAGCTTGTCAACTTCGGCCTCAACCATGGCACCGTGGGATGGGTGCATCTTCCTGGGAGGCTGCTTGAACCCGCGATGGTTCGCCGGGAGACCAAGGCGGTGGACGGCTACCTGAGGGTCTAGCCCCGGCATCTCGTCATAGCCCCAAGCGAACACATCACGGTGCTGCCTGAGAAAGTCCACGTACTGCTGCCGCTCCTCATAGGGCATGGAGGCACTGACCAATGTGGGTCTTGGATCGGCCTCGGTTCCAAGGTTCACCTGTATTAACTCATCGACCGTGGCGGGGACGCCCTCCTCAAAGGCTGGGGGTGCATCTTCCACGTCCTCTCCACTCGGGGAGGGATCGTCCACGGGATCGTCCACGTGAGAGACTGCATTGGAAACTGCATTGGGGCTACCAGATCCTGCAGGGCCACTGGTGCTGGCGCGGGCGGTCGCGGTCATCTCATTAGGAGACTCGCGGGCCGTCGAGACCATGGCGACGTCCAACCGGTGAATCGGTAGGACGTAAGCGTCATCCAGACTTGCCCAGGGATCACTTGCAACAGCGACAGGCTCAACCTCACCTGCCAGGATCTGCTTATCCTTGCTCTTGTAATAGTCCACGTCCAGATAGCGGGCTTCACACGAGGCAAAAGGAGAGGCATCTCCTTGAAGCATGCCAACTCGACCATTAAGGGAGTATTTGAGGCATTGGTGGTATGACGAGGGAACCGCCACGTGAAGGTGGAGCCATGGCCTGCCCATCAATGTGTTATACGCAGTGTCCTGAGAGACTACCATGAATTCGGTGTTGGAAACCAAGTCACCGAACTGGGTCTTCAAACGTATCTTGCCGACCGAGGTTTGCTCGGTGCGGTCGTACTCCTGGATCCTGAGGTCGGAGGGAATCAAGTCATCCTCAGACAACCCCAATCTCCGGAGCGTCCGAGTTGGAATCAGGTTAATCCCGGACCCCGTGTCGACAAGACAGCGCCGAACTTCAAGGCCATTGAACTGGCCAGTGACAAACAGCGGACAAATGTGTCCCTGTATAGGAGGGTCTTCATCCTTACCAGAAAACGAGATAACTGCCTGACATTCGGCGTCCTCGATCGTTTCGGCGTGAAAGGCCTCTGCAGCCGCAACCTCTGTCTCAAACTAGAGGGGGCTCTTCAGGGCTTCAGCGAGTGCCTCGCGCATCTCAGATGACATGTGCAGAGCCTCAAGGATGGAGAGCCTTGCTGGGATGTTGGCCAAGTGCTTCAGGACATCATACTTTTTGGCCAAGCGCGAGCCCCTGGTTGCAGGAGGTTGCTCTGCGGTTGGCGGCATGACGGGCCTTGCCGGTTGGATCGGCGGCCGACTGGTACTTGGCGCATCTCGCTGTTCACTGGTTGCAGTCCGGGAAATGGTCACCGTACTGGGGTCAGGAGGCCGGGATGGACCCGTGGCAGGGCGGAGCTGGTCGTGACGCGGCTGAGGCGGTTCTGCCTGGTCCCACACCACAAACAGCAGCGGAGGCGAATCCGTCATCCCCGAATGGGGGGGCGGAGCACGTTGTGCTCGGTTTTGAGCCTGCTGCCTAGTCTCAGTGGCGTGCACGGCCTAGCTGTAGGTACCAATGGCTGTGCCCCGGCGACTCCTGCTGCTGCGGTTCTTCCGACGGTGGCGACGACCGAGGAAACTAGGGAGGTCCACCTGGTGTTCTTCAACGTCGGGAACCGAAAAGGGATTTACCAGCTCGACGGTATTAACCGAAGCGTACCCAACACTGTTATCGGACGAATCATCCATCACCGGGCGGATCCAAGGAGGGACCCCCATCTCCGGGGGCATGAAATCGCCGAGAGTGCGGGATAGTGGCGGAACCGGCGGGGCGCGCTCTTCCTTCTTGCGCTGCCGCCGTTTGCTCCTCTTGGAAGAGGCAGGCTGGGACGACGATGCCGAAGCAGCACCCGCAGATTCTAGGGGCTCAGGCTGATTCAAGCGCGCACGGATGATTCCATGGGCGTGAATGGTCGTCTTGCGGGCCATCCAGTTTTTATACTTCTGGGACCCGCGGTCGGAGACCAGCTACCATTCGTCCTCGTTGCCACTATCGTCATCTGATCCCGCGAATACGCCCGCCACTTGTGCCGGAGCTGGGCCCAACCTGATTACATTGTTGTTAATCTGGTCTTGGAGCCAATCCTTAAACACATAGCACCGCTGGATGGTGTGCCCCAGGGCCCGATGGTAGGGGCAGTAGCGGGGGTTATTCGTAAGATGTGCCTCCTCTGGCCTCCAACACTCAGGCAGTCGCACAATCCTCTGCTCCAGGGCGCTCCGGAAATAACCGGGGACCTGATCCTCGTGGAATGAGAAAGTCAGGTGTCGCGGGCCCCTGGGAGCGTGGTCTTGACGAGGGGCTGGAGGGGCATGCCGAGGAGGTGGACCCTGATTATCTCGCCTGGGTTGTGGCGGTACATTACGCGGAGGGGCCGGCCGGTTCTGGGGCTGCCGCTGCTGGGCCGGGAACTGAGCCCGTGGAGGCGGATTCCTGTGGGGCTGTGGAGCTGGCCTCGCCGGCAGCAGCTCCAACGGCCTGGGGGCCTCTATCTGGGCAACAGCAGCGGGCTCAGCCCTGCTGACTCTCCTTGCAGGAATCATAGGAGGCAGCGGGTGTGCCTGGCTGGCCTGTTGCAGGGCTTCCTCAAGACGTTGAGCTTTGTCTGAGAAGTCCCTGAACCCTCCGGGGTAATTCTGAGTGATCAGGGAAGGGACCAGCCCGGTCATGACGTTCCCGACGCACATTGTCAGCAACTGCTCCTGAGTCAATGGCATGTCAAGGGAATACGTGAGACCCTTCCATCGGGCGACGAAGTCCGCGACTCGCTCATCAGGCCTCTGCTTGCACTTGAAGAGGTCTGTGATACTTGTCTTCCGGGTCGTGGAACTGAACTGGTAGAGGAACTGTCTACGGAGGTCCTCCCAGCTGGTTACCGACCCGACGGGGAGCTGGCTGTACCAGACAAATGCTGGCCCTTCCAGTTTCTGAACAAAGCAGCGAAGCTTAGCGGCCTCTTGCTGCGCCGGAGTCCCCAACATAGGCCCGCACCTCGAGTTGAAGTGGGCTAAATTCTGTGGCGGATCTCCAGTCCCGTTGAAGGGAGCGAAAGTGGGATTCCCGAATCCCGGAGGCGCCGGCATGTCATCCACCCATGCTGGGTAGGGCTTGCCGTCCGGTGGGATCGCCACCTGCCGAGTCTCCAAGGCCTCCAAGCGGGCAATGAGTGCCGCCATCGGATCGTCCGGACATGGGTTCCAGTTCTGGCGAGGATCTCAAACCACGAGCGCATTGCATGGCCCTTCAATCGGGTCGTCGACCGGTTCGTCGAACTCGGCAGCTCGTGGGACGGCGGGCGGAGCGGCCCTTGGGGCAGCGGGAGGAATCCGAGCGGGGTCTCTCAGGTAGTCGCGCCGCTCGGGAGGGTGTGGCGAAACATACCGCGCCCTCTTGCCGTAGGCAATGGCCTCTCTCCTGTCGGCGAACACGGCGTAATTACGGTTGCCCGGGAGAGTCTCGTCGAGGAGCGGTTGTTCCGGTCCCTGCTGTCCTGGCCTAGGATCACCGTAGTCAGGCCGCCGTTCTGCAGCGCGCTCGGCGAGGAGCTGGTCAACCAGCTTCTTCTGTTCGGCGAGCTGCTGACGTAGCGTAGCCTTCTCGGGATCCTCCTCTGCCCTCTGCATGGAGGCAGATGGGTCGGCGGGCTTTATAGCCTTGCTGTGCTCTTTTCCTTTGCTGACGTTTCGGCTCAACGTCAGTGCTTTAGTGGGTGCGGGGAGCCCCAGGAGGTTCCTCTGATGACGAGTGACTCTCACCGATGGCTCTGACGACGGCTTGTCTTCGGGGGGGAAGCCCCCGTTGAGAAGTTCCAAGTCGTTCCCCTCTCCCGACAGGTCATCCATATTGATCGTTTCTGTCCCTGGGGATATACCCTCAGGGCCACCCAGCGAATCGGGCTGTCGGCGAATCACACTGAAGCGTAGGGCAGCATACTGCCCCCATCCACGGATATACACGTGGGGAGTGGCTTCCTCGATAACTTTGCGGAGTACTTGAAAACACTCAACGCATCGTTGTTGGAGGGCCTCGTGGTGCTCAAATGACCCGGGGTGCCGAGCCGCGGGGAGCATGGCCAGGTCAATTTGACGGAACTGCTCACCAATATCCTCCAGGTGCACTTGACTCCCGGGGTATGACATTTGTAGGCGGTGAAGACAGGAGCGAGTCTCCCGGAGAGTTCGGCGGAAGCATTCGAACTCATCCGGGGTGAGCGATTCGGGTGCATCAAAGCCCGGTCCTGCGACCGGCCAAAACTTCTCAGGGAAGTGGCCCTCTGCAAGGACGGTCCAGAAGCTCCACGACTCGAACTCGGGACCCAGATCTCCTTGGTCCTCTTCAATGGCTGGGAATGGACGGGGAACCTGCAGTGGTGCCGAGGCGGGCCGCCGGGCTGACGGGCTGGCCGGCGGTGAATATGGCGAACAGGCCGATTGGCCTCCATATCCCGGGCCGCCCTATGAGGGTGGCGGTGCCCTGGCTACCACATCATGATAGGACGGGCCGGCGAGCGAACATCCTGCCGTAGCATCAGTGCTCGCCGAGGGTGCACCAGATCGTGGTTCGACCGTCGGTCCCCAGAAAAAGTCTCCGGCTTCTCCGATCGAGACGGAAGGCACTTCCGGAGGGGCCGGTACCAACCGTAAGCTTGATCCTTGGGGGTCTACCAGGACCTCGTTACTCCGGATATACCTTCGGAGAGAAGGGGGATCACATCGATCTCGCTCTCGGGGAGCACGAGGCTGACGTGCCGCATTCCTACCCCTGCCCTTGACTGGCGGGATTGGGGAAAGGGCTCTGTCGCCGAATCGTACTCCGCCTCTGAATCAGAGAAGCGAACCGGTCGGATCTCTGTCCGGAAATCTGTAACATTCTTCCCTCGGCGTCGACGCCTTGCCTTCCTGCCCCTGGGTGGTTCTTCGGGGCAGGGCTGATCTCTGTCCTGGCGTCCTCCGGCCGCACTGGTGCTGGGGCCAAGAGGACTGGAAACCAAGGTGCGAGGGGCGCCGGGACATATATCAAAGGGGACGCGGGGAGAGATGATTCCGGGCAGGCCTCCGGGCCGGGATCGGAAGGTGGGATGACCCATGCCTCCTGGATCGGCCACACGGAGTAGATCCCGCTAGTGAATAGCGCTACCGCGAGGTGGTCCGCGGTGGCTACTGCCTGCACCAGCAACCGGGAGAGTCGACCCAACCTGCCTTTGGGGCGGTCGAGGCCTCGATCCAGGTCGGGAATAGAAGTTCCCCTGCTCAGGATGCGCAGGGGCCTGGCGACAGGAGCCAACAGTGGCTTGGGCCAATGCGGCCGCTGTTGCTAGGGCCCCAAGGTGGGCATCCTCTTCCGCTCGTGCCCGACGTTGGCGTCGGGACAGACGAGTCGGGATTAGCGGCGCGGGCAGGTGGAGAGCCCGCTCTTCGACTTGATAGGCCTGGCGGTGGTGTCGCCGTGGCCTGGCGGGAGTCCTTACCGTAGATCCCTGGAGCGAATCCCGGATAGGGTGATCCCGGGCATCTTCCACCTCATCCGCATAGGGAAGGGAACTGTCAGAGCGCTCCGGGGATAAGCTCCCGAAGCGGTTGGACGTTGAGGTAGGCAATGGTGCCTCCCTGCGCGGCCCTCGGGGGCGGCGGTGGTGGCGAGGTGCAGCCTCCTCAAGGTCTAGGCGATCCATGTCCCTAGTGGGGATGACTCCCTCTTCCTCATATCTCCGCACCAGGGTGTTGATCACCCTTCTCTGGATGACCTCCGAGGGAGAGAGAGGGCGTGGTTGTCCCGCAATTGCGGCTGCTGGGACGGCTGTGGAACGGGCGGGACCGCGCGGAGTAGCCGCGTCGGTGTTTCCCCTACCCCTGCGCCAGTGGGCGGGTGGCGATCGGGCACTGGATCGGGCGACCTGATTTCTGAAAGCAGGGAGAAGGACCCATTAACACTGACAGGAAAAAGGAATCGACAACCAACCATCAGCGCCACGACGCCTTCCGTGGGGGGAACCCAGGCCCTCGACGTTGCGAGACGGAGTGCCCGATGTCCCCTCCCCAGCCCCTGGCGGGTAAGACTGAATGCTTGGCTGGGCAACATGCCGGTATTCCAACACCTCTGAAAGCCATCGGTCTTCGTATCGAGGAGAAGAGATTCACGTCGGGTTCACCATTTTTCTGTTTCGGTGCGGATGTGCGTCGGGTTACGCTGTTCCGCCAGGACGCGTTCGCGCGTGCACCTGTCAACCCGAGGGGATGGGCGCGCGGCTTTTGGTCCCGCAGTCCCACTTTCCAAAGGCGGGCGGCATCCGTCCCTTATTCAGGGGCGTCTGCTCCTTGATCGAGACCGGGATGATGGGATGTCAGCTCCTCCTTCCTTGGACGTCTCCTCGGAACTCGTCGCCTAATCCGGGTCTCCCCCATAGATTTAAGAATGTTCGTGAATCTCGTTCCCGGCGCCATATCTTCATGGACACCGGTTAATTACGCTGCTTCCGCCCGGACGCTCCAAGGAGTCTGGTCAGGGCAGCAACCTGCGTTGAGGAGGCCGGGTGGCTCTGGGTGCTGGGGGCGTGTCGTAACACTGCGGCTCTGCATGTCTATCTTCCGTCCCTAATAGGGCTTCTCGAAGGCATGATGGCCTGAGGCATCCCGCACTGGGTGCGGGGAACTGTGTCCCCTGAGGTTTTCCTCAGCTTCCCATGTTTAACACGGGGTACGCCGCGAGTTTAACGTCCAGCGGGGACGACATCGGACTGATCAACACGAAGAGTGGATCAGATGACAGAACCCCTTGCGGGGAACCTCCGACGCTGGGGCCAGCGCATGGGCGGCTTCCCAAGTGATGTGGAGTGGAGTGAAGTGGCATGACCCCACCGGGATGTGGCGGCCCGGGTAAGGATCAGGATGGGTGATGGAGTGAAGAGCTTTGACCCCGTAGGGGCTTCCTACGTACCGCGTGTTAGCACGGATCAAAGTCAACGAAGTTCGGGCATACAGTTTAACGTCATGCTGGACGTTGGCAAGCCGACTCACGAAGAGGTCGAGGCCGCCAGGCGGAGGATTGAACCGAACCACCTCGCACAGAGGGAGATGGAATGGCCGGGTGGATCACAGTTTCACGTCATGCTGGACGATAATAGGAGAAATGGAAAAAGGGGCTGTGGGGAGGCATAGTGGAGATACACACGGGCAGTCTCCCACAGGGGCGGATTCATAGGTGAATCGACGCAAGCATGAACCCTGGAGGGGTCCACTGATGGACGAACCGACGTGAATACGACTGGTACGACCAGGTGGTGGGCTTGAACCTCAGGGAGGCTTCCTACGTACCCTATTTAGAAGACAGGGATCAAAGTCCACGTAGTTCATTCTGTCAGGACTTACACACATGAGGCAGCCCGGATGCGGCAAAACTCAGTTGGAAGGGACTTGGACCGAAAGTAGGAGACACCTCAATCCCAGTCACACCCTCTACTGGCTTCGGCAGTGGGGAGGCGCAATGGAGATACACATGCGCGACCCCCCACAAGAAACTAGGGGTTTGTAATACCCTACCCCTGTAGGGAAATGCCGCTCCCATTAAATAGTCCCTAAAGTGGGACAATCCCGACATCCCTGCAGAGACGAGCAGGCGGGGGCCACATCCAAACCGGGGGGGGACCCTGCGTGCGGGGCACGGGATCGGGTGATGCGGACGGTTTAGCGTCTTGCCAGACGAAGTACAGTTTAACGTCGTGTGTTGAGGACGAAGCGGACGGTTTAACGTCTTGCCGGACGAAGTACAGTTTAACGTCGTGTGTTGAGGACGAAGCGGACGGTTTAACGTCTTGCCGGACGAAGTACAGTTTAACGTCGTGTGTTGAGGATGAAGGTGCTTGGCAGTTTAACGTCTTACAGCGCAGACGTGGTACAGTTTAACGTCATGTTGGACGGATGCAGTTTAACGTCATGCGGGACGAATGCAGTTTAACGTCATGCGGGACGATGCACAGTTTAACATCGTGTTGGACGAATGCAGTTTAACGTCATGCGGGACGATGCACAGTTTAACATTGTGTTGGACGAATGCAGTTTAACGTCATGCGGGACGAATGATTGCCGCCGATGGGTTCGTGTCACTTCGCGCGAGCCTGGAGGGCAGCACGGGAAGACAACGCACGGTGCGGGCACCCAGGATGAAGATCATCAGGCACCACGCAGGCGGGTACCCTCAGGGGGTCAAGGGGGGCGACCCTGGTGGATTGCGCGAAAAAGAGGAGCTTTGCGCGCAAAACAGCGGGTCGGCGCGCAAAATGGCGGGCTGGCGCGCAATCGGGCCAGCCCTTTGCACGCGGATGATTGAGATTGCGCGCACCGGGCTTCGGGTAGCACGCGGGGGCAACGGCTCATTCTCTAACGAATGACCACTTTGAAAATGGGGGGTGCGCGCAATCGGGCTGGATTGAGCGCACCCGGGGGCAATTGCGCGCAAGAGGCTTCTTTTGCGCGCGAAGGCCTTCGGGTTAAGGATTATTCAAAGGAAAGGAGCCAAGGGGATTGCGCGCGAAGGCGAACCCCAAGGCTCTATTGCGCGAAAGAATGGAGGTTACCTGAAGATCGGCATTGCGCGCGGAAGGGGTTGGATTGCGCGAACGAGCGACGCTTCGGATTCTGGCAACCTTCAAAATGTCGGGGGTCGCCTTATATTTATAGGCAACCACGGGCGCGGAATCCGGTCTCGGGTGCGGAATTCCCTTCGCGGGCGCGGAATCAGGACCCGGCACGCAAGGGAGCCGCGCAGGCCACGGGCGCGCAAAATAGCGCGCCGGCCCAGCGCATTGCGCGCATCCCGGGAGGATTGCGTGCCGCGACTCAACTTTGCGCGCGGGCCTCTGAAATTTCGCGCAAGTCCTCCGGGCCCTCCGGAACGTGCCTCTGACTCCAAATATCACTTCGCTTTCCGCATCCGGAGCTTCGTTTGGGAACAACGGACTTTTCCGGCGTCTACAACTACTTTTATAAAAACATCATTCGAGTTGGTATGGAGTCTTAGAATCCATTTGTCTGATTATGCATGTCCTTATTAATTTAGTATATATTTTTCATTACATTAAAATAATAAAGTATAAATATTATTTAAAAACTAACTAATTTTTTAAATATTATTCGTACTATTTATTAATAATTTGTAGCACAAAACCGAATACATCAATGTTTTTTTGAGGATTTATTTTGAAATATCATAAATGTGGATGGTTGAGCACTAATAAATAATAATATGTTAATTATTGAAAAAATGTAAAACTTTTAATAATAAAGGATAATTGTTTAATCTATAGATCAACTACTGAGCCTGCAAGACCTGGATCCTAACCAGAGATATTACCCAGTGTCATTTGGGTAAGGATTTAAAGCACTACTGTCTGAGCGCGTTGGCTCTTACTTTTAGTAGTCTTTCGGAGAATCTGTGTTTTGCTTTATTCCAGTTATGTCCCAACTTCGGGTAGGAATATGCACAGGGCTTCAGCGGCGTAGGTACGCTCTTGGTTATGTCGCATCGAATGTATCTGCATAGGAGCTATGGATTTCGTTGATTAGGCATATAGTCTTTGATTTTTCACCACACACAGAATCATTTTTTTCATCTTGTATATAATTCTCTAACCCAACTAATGACCTCATCTCACCATACCTCCCACGTCTCTAGTATGCTTCCCATATTGACCCTCCTCTATATTCGAGGGATGGAAGGGCACATTCCATAATTAGTAGTCCCGAATCCCCATGAATTCCATTTCCAATTTACTTTGTACACCTTTGTAGCAGCATCACCATCCTTGAATCGATTAAAGAAGGCTGTAATGAAAAGGTGAATTCCAAATGACCATACCATTCCCAAAACAAAACGTCCTTCCACCACAGTAAAAACTAAAATTCAATATATAAATCCTCTACAAACACACCTCTGGAATGAGGTTTTTGATTCACCAGAGTTTAGAAAAAGATAAACGGATTGAATAAAGTAACACATTCAAATTTCATTGGGTGGTGCGGTACTAAGAAACCCACCACTCCTCCTACAGCCACCAAAACTCCAGCACCGGTGAAAAAATTGAAGGGAGAAACAACCCTATCATGTATTGTTTTTTTTATTATAGAAGATTAAGGTTTTCCCGCATCCATTTGATGACCATTTATTAATTAGTGTCTTTTTTTACTGGCCCTTCCTTATGTGTAACTCCTGAGAGCACTCTATGAAAACATTTTATAGTGATGAACAAACAACTATTTAGAGTTGATGATGGGGATGAATCCAATGACACGTATAGCTCATATTCATTCAATCCTCCCCTCCACCTATCTCCATGTATTAAATAATCATTTCTAAAGACACCATGGTAACACTCCATTTATTTGAATAATTTTTACCTTTTTTGTTGATTTGTTAATGATTTGGATATTCACTTACATGGGTTTAGAGGATATTTTTTTGGGAATATTTATTTTTTTATCAACTTTTATTGTTTTGAATTAGTGAATTTAAATTTTACCCTCATTTGTTGGTAACATTTACTAGTGGATAATTGAGGTCTTTCCACGAAAATTTCATTATATAGTGAATATTTATTATTAATTACTAATTTTTAAATAAGTAAACAATTCTATGAATTTGTATTTCAAAAAAAATTACTCAATTTATTAAAATTAGAAAGCAATTTTTCTTTAAAAAAATTAAAATTTTTAAAAAAATATTTTTATCATCCAGATAGCAATATTTTTTTAAGTATATAACTCTAGGAAATTATTGAAAATGAAATAAAAATTTTCAAATCAAATTCAGGTAATAATAAAAAACCCTAAATTTTGATACATTGATTATGGTTATTACATAAAATTATATTTTTTGTGCCATTAATAGTGTAATAAATAAATATTTTTTATGTAAGAGAAAATAAACATAAAAATAATTATTTATATTACTAAATTACTTTTTAATATGAAAAATGTTTTTTAAGTTATAGGCATTCAACTGAAAAATACTACTAAGAAATTATACTACAAAATTTTATTGGTAAATAAAACTAAAATATTAAAAACATAAAATGTAAAATACTACTCGAAAAGTTCCATTGAAAATTACAATTGAATATCACACTAAATATTTATACATGATAAAATAATTCAATGAAAATTGATTGTAAAATAGTAATAAAAATATTATATAATATTTTATAGTAAGAAATTAAAAATCCAAAATCCCAATAAAGATTTCCATGATAATTCAATTCAAAAAATATATTAAAATATAATAGTGTAAAATATACTAATAATTTATAGTTTAATAATCCAATGAAAATTTTATTATAAAATTACTTGAAAATCACTATAAAATACTAAAAGTTTAGAAAACAATCCATGGAAAAATACTCTTTTGGATTTTAGTAGTAAAATCTAATAGAAAAATACATTGAAAAATATTAGGGAAAATCATAAAAATAATTAAATATTCAAAAAAAACATTATATATAAAATACTAGAAATATTTAATGAATTTATAAAATAATAATTTTTTTACTTCTATATTAATTATTATGAATTTTAATAAAACTTGGGCCATTAAAGATATAATTAACTGAAAAATTGTTTTTTTAATTACTAAAAAGGGAAATTTTATTATATAGAAGTTATTTTTAAAAATTCAAAGACACAGTTCTATATAAAAATAAAAAATATTATTCATTTTAAAAATTTAACTATTTTTTTCTAATGCAATTAAAATAATTTTTCTTCCTTCTACAAAATTATTTATTTTTCAAATACAAATAAAGTTAATTAGACTTTTCCAATTTAATAAATAATAATATTTTTTGAAATATGAAGGAAGTTAATATGTTCTTACTAGGTCAATATTCATATGAACTGTTATAATATATTTACAAATCATAAGGTCATATGATTAAAAGAGAACCCAAGCGATCGAAATTCATATAGAGAATTTAATTAAGAAGCTAAAGACATATGAATCTTAGTATTCTTACAATAGTAAATTAAATTATTGAGGATGTTATTCAAAATTATATATTCTGATAAAATTCCCCACCCAAGATTTGCATGGTCAGAGGAGGTCTTTCCATTCAATGGAGAGGTGTATGAAAAAAAATTAAATATTTCATTCAAATAAATAATTAGATATAAAATAATATAGACACACTTGTGTAATAAATGTATAATATCATGAGAAATTTATAATTAAATAATTTATTACAAAAATAGATAGATATAAAAATTTGATTAATATTTAATAAATTTATAAAATCATAATTTTTTTAATTTTAAAGAATTTCTTATGTATTTGAAAAAAAAAATATTTTCCATTAATGATATAATTAAATATTTTATTATATTTAGAAAATTACTAAATAGTGTAATTTGATAATATAAATAGTATTTTCTAGAACATATAGACACACTTCTTCATATACACAAAAATATTATTTTTTAAAAATAAATATTTTTTTTCTCTTTTGCTTTTAAATTTTTTTCCATTTTCAAAATTATATATTTTTTAATATGTATAAATCAAATTATAATTTTCCAATTTATGAGAAAATTAATTTCTTTTGAAATAAAAATAAAGTTAATTAATTATTACTAAGTGAGGGGACTTATGAACTATTACAGTCTATTTAAAAATTCTATTGTCTTATGATTAAAAGAAACCCCAAGTGATCAAATGTCATACAATAAAAATTATTATGAAGCTGAAGACCTATTAAAATAAGTATTGATCAAATATATAATTATATTATTGAGGAACTTATTACCATTTTAGTGTTTGAGAAAATTTTACACCAACCATTTGGGTTGTCAAAATTGGTCTTGGATAAATATTAACTAAGTGGAAAATTACAATCTATATATATAAAGATGTGTGAGTTGGGTTCACACCACTTTGGCCCTGATCAGAAATCATGAACCATGTTCATGATTTTTTCAACATATATAATCATGAACAAGGTTCACTACTCCCCAAAACCATTTTTTATAATCCTAAAAAATCGACACCTTTTTTCATTTTTTTAATTATAAAACACTTAAAAAGAATAATATAATACATATTTATTTAATAATTCATATTATTATTTAAGAATATTATATATATTGATGGATATTTATATGAAAACATTTCTGAGGATTATGAAAAATATTATTAAAGTAGATAATATTGGATTCAAGAATTAAATTATGATGTAATATATATAATTAGAATGGACCATTGAAAATGATATTGAAAACAAGAAATAATTATGTAAATAAAATAAATTAGGAATGAAAAAGCATATCATTTTTTTCTATTTCTATTATATATAATAATTAATTAATAAAATAACTAATTTTACTATTAACATATATATTAAATTTAAATGTTAAATTATTATAATTAATTTTATTAGTTATTTTATGTGATAAATATAATAATTAGAAATAATTACAAATTTATAAATATAATTTATTAAAAAATTTATTAAATTTTAAAAGTAATACATATTTAATTAAATAAATATAGCTACAAATTTAACTATAAAAATAATATTATGTAGTTATGGGATTACTTGAGTGGTAATGTTACCCCATAACTTTACATCTAACAAGGGTTTAATTCTAGAAATCCCCTTTAAGTGGATATTCATATAGGCATTTAAGGCATTAAAAAGTGGCCCACACCAAATGCATGAATAAGGTGGCCACACAGCATCATGCAGCTATGTGTCACAATGAAACCAAGTGAACGGAATAAGGAAAATAGAGAGGTATTAAGGTATGGGGAGACAGAGATGTTTCTTAGTGGGTGGCTTGAATGAAAAATGGGTGAATTGGAACCTATCAGTTGGCCCTCTATCGGCTCATATTTCTAGTTTTGGAAGGAGGGGTACCTTCCACAGTGTGATCGTGGGAAACATATCCTAACAGTTACTGGAAGGGGGCGGCATGACATGTTAATTGGTTAAACATGCTTCTTATGTTATCAGGTACATTATGTAACACGAGTGGAATGAATCATACCATGGAAACAAGAAGGCATCATTAGGTGGGTGTTTTGAAAGGGTGATGTGTGTGTTGGGGGCTATTAATTAGTTTTCTACCTGGTGGAAATTTTAATATCGGAGTGAAGGCAGGCCTAAAATAGTATGGTGGATTCCAACCTAATGTTACCGTGCTTTCGTGGGAATGGTGAAATGTAAGGACTAGTGACAAAGCATTTAGTAAGGCTTCTCATATGGTTCATTGGGTAATTTTATTCTATGGAGTTTGGGCCACAATTAGTCAGTCCATTGGGCCATCAAGATCATAATCGTTCATGGAACTTGAATGTAATAAAATATATCATTTAGTTGTATATAATTCCTTTGGGGGGATGATTCTTGACCCAGTGAAATGTCTATATATATTTTTATTTTTAGTTTATAGTCCCTTATTCCAAATATATATATTTTTAGAAAAATATGATATATATATATATATTAGTAATATAATTAAAAATATACATATAGTGTTGGGATAGATTCTCATGAAGGATAATTCTATCATTACAATAATTAAATTTCAATATAATACAAATATGATTAGATAATGTTATAACTTATTTTTATTATTTAAAATATAATTAAAAGGTTAATTTTTTTTTGAAAATAATTTCATAAAAATTAATCATTATAAATAATTTAATTAAAAAAAATATTTCCATTAATAAAATGGACCAAGTTAGTCATATGTTTGAGCCTCCATTTATGCATTTTTTCTTTTGTTTAATGTTTTAGTATATATTTGTCCATTTCAATAACAAAATACATTAAAATATTGTGAAAAAAATAATTAAATTTGTAAATTTTAAAAATTACATTTATTAATTATTATTAGTGAAAAAGGAATACTTTCATGTTTTTTGGGAACCCATTTTAAAAAATAAAAAAGCTGTTTTTTGACTAAAAATAAATAAAAACTTGTTAAATTTATGAAAAAAGTAATATTTACAATAATAAAAGATAATTTTTTATTCTTTGATTTGTTACCATACCCAGAACTATTATATTTTTCTTGTGTACAATTCTTTGATCAAACAAAAGACCTCATCACTCTACACTTCCCCCATATCTGGTTTGCTTCCCAAACCCTCTGTCATCCATGTTCCATAGAGTAGAAATCATTCCATAATGAGTAGTTCAATTCACACATTCCAATTTTCCATCATACTCCTTTGGAGGAGCATCAACATCCCAGAACCATTTAAAAATGTTCATAAACAGAGTGTGACTCATGAATGAACATTTTTTTCCCAGAACAAAATGTCCATAGACCGTAGTAAAAACTCAGTCGCAAGATATACCACCTAGATAGAAACTAATCTGGGATGGGTTCATGGATTAATAAGTGACTAGAATAATGTCAATCGATAGAAGAAAGAAACAAATTAAATTTTCACAGAAGTTCCAAGAAACCCACCACTCCACCTACTATCACCGCGGTTCCTGCTCTGGTGGAAAAATTAAAGGGTAAGACAACCCATGAATGTATTTTTTCAGGATTTTGGAAGATTAAGGTTCCCCCTATCCATTTTATTACCATTGATCATTTAGAGGTTTCTTTTTCTTCCAACACTTCCTCACATGTGGTTATTGAGAGTGAGAAATGAAACATTCATGTAGTGAAGGAGCAACAACTCCTTAGAGTCCCAGATGGGGAATAATTTGATGATACTTGTAGCTCATTTTCATTCAATCCTCCCGTCCACACATCTCCATGAATTAGATCATTAATGGGTTAGATCACTATGGTGAAACTCCTATATTAAGTTTTTTTACCTTTATTTTGGTGTTTTTTATAGAGATAATGATTCACATGCATAGGTTTAGAGGATAGTTTTTCATGTTTTCACATTTTATTAATAAAATTGTTTTGTTTTATTTTAGTGAATTGAAATGTTTCCATATTTATCGGTAATAATTTACATGTGTATAATTATGTTCTCATTGCTTAAATTTGGATTGGAAAATTTTGAATTAATAACTAATTTTTTTAGAAATAAAAAAGATTATGTTTGATTATATTTTAAAAAAATTCCAACTCAATTCATTAAAATTTTTAACACACTTTTACATTATAAAAAATAAAATCTTTTCAATTTTTTTAAAAAAATATTTTTATCATAAATATCAAAATATTTTTCTATGTATATAAAACACTTGAAATTCTTTAGAAAAAATAAAATCGAATCAAATTTAAAAAAATATCATAATCAATCCTGAAACATTTACATATTGATTATGTTAATTAAATAAAATCATGTTTTCTGAGAATTTAATTGTGTAATAAACATTTTTATTCATTATTTATGTGAAAACCCACTTGATTTTCTTTAATATAGTTAAATAGTGTTATTTTTTTAAATATTAATTTTTTTATGATATAGACACTCAATATGAAGATACTAATATGAAAATCCACTATGAAACATTAATATAATTTTTCAATAAATTTTTTGAAACATAAAATGTGAAATACATGTGGGAAAAATCCTTAGAAAATTATAGTCGAAAACCCCCTAAACATTTATACATGATAAAATAATCCTAAAAATGGATTACAAAATACTAGTGGAAAATATTATTAAATATTTTATAATATGAAATATAAAATCCAAAATATTAATATAAAATTTCCTTGAAATTTTCATTCGAAAAATATAACTACATATAATAGTATAAAATATTAGTAAAATTTTTTATTTCAATAATCTGGTTCAAATTTTATTTTAAAATTACTTAAAAATCAATTAAAAATATTGGAAAATTTTTCAAGGAAACTGAAGTATAAAATAAATCTTAATCTATTTTATAAAATTACAATAGAAAATTACTAGTGAAATTATCACATGATGTTAATAATTAAATATTCCATATAAAAAATATTTTTTAGATACAAAAAATTTGAAAGATTTAATATATTTATAAAATTTTAATTTTCTACTTGAAAAAAATTATTATGCATTTCAAAAAAACTATGCTCCACTAAAGCTATCATTAGCCAAAGTTTTTTTGTCAATTCACTAGAAAGTGTAATTTGATAATATAAATATTATTTTTTAAAAATACATAGACACACTTCTTTATAAAAATAAAAAATATTAATTATTTTGAAAATATAAATTTTTTCTTATGATTTTTTAAAAAAAATCATTCCATTAAGAAAATTATTTCCTTTTGGAATACAAAGAAATTTAATTAGCCTTTTTGAATTGATTAAAAAATATAATTTTATCAATGTAAAAAAGAAATTTGATATGGTTGTACCAATTCAAGAGTCATATTAACTATTACAATATAATTCCAAATTTTATAGTCTTATGATTAAAAGAAAATCCATGTGATTGAAAGCCTTAACAAGAAAACTTTTATGAAGATGAAGAACTATAAAACTTAGAATTTTCCCAATTTTTTATCAGAGTATTGAGTAACTAATTAACATTGATTTATTATGATAAAAGTATACACTAACCTTTTGTGTTGGAAAAATTGGTCTTTCCAAATATGGAAAGGGTTGATTAAATAATGTATCTATTTCCATGAAAACAAATAGTTCCAAGGAATAATAAAGTTGCAGTAAATGACTATGTCTTTTTTGGGTAATTTTAATGATTATCACATGAAACGAACATTTGGATTTTTTTCTAAATGAATATATTAATATATTTTAAAACCTCTTTAATTCTAGAAAATATATGAGGTTGAATTCATATATAAGTTGAGTTTTTCATTCTCTTTTTTCTTCTAATTATTCTTGTTACATGACTGAATACAAACGTTTGATATTGTTCTGCATTCAGAATTATATTTTATACATTATAAGAACCTCTTGGTCTTCTCTATGAAGTTATATTCTATCTATATGGATATTCTTCATCATCTGTAAACTTTTCTTTGAATTTTTTTTGTTTCACCTGTAATACTTTATTCATCTCATTTTATTTAAAGTGTCTATAATTTTTTAGCATGTGAAGACTATTAATAGGTATTTTGTAAGGATAATCTGAAAAAAAATTAATCTCTCCATTATAAAATTTTTATTCTTTCTTAAATTAACTATTGAAATCCTCTAGAAAAGGTCATGTATAGTGAAAATCCCCAAGATCAAAGAGTGTTTTAGTGGGGTGGACTAGTAGATCATTATGCCCTAAAACACTGTAATTCCCATGTTTCATGCCTCTTGTCCTTTTGTTATTCCTACAGTGTATTTATTTGAGAATAGTGGGACATATTTGAATTAATTTTCAAAGAGGGATGTCTATTTGGTGTAAAAATTTTAAGAACCCAATCCCCCATAATAAGTTATTATGTAACCCTATTGGAACAACCCCAGTGACACATGCATGTCTTTATGTTGTGTATCCAGCCCATTTTATCTTGTTGTCTGCTTGGTCACATGGGTAGTAGTGTCACCAATCATCATACCACATTCCATCCCATTCAATAACCATTAAATAATATTTTCCACTATAAAGCCATGGAAGAACACCCCTCCATCCAATAGTATACATCTAAGTATGTTGAGGGTCAGATGATATGTTCCAATGAACTAATCTCTCTTTCAATCCACCTACCCCATAATGCTTGTGTGTTCCTATATCATGCTACCTATGAAGTCGCCCAACTCCATCATTCTGGTCCAATTATATCACCCAACTACTTAACATTGGTGGGCCAAAGGCTTAGTTCCCTAATAGTACAAATGCATGGCCAAAAATCCCAAATCAAGTGAATAGTACTACTATTTTAGTGTTGTTGTTATAGGACTACCACACTACCTACTATGTTACTTTTAAAATACATATATAATTCCTTCCCCCACCCAAACTCGAACTCGTATTTTCCATCTGAGATGGTAGAATTATGAAAATATTTCTAGATGTCATCTCATAAGTCGTCCTTTTGAATGATTTTGTTTTTAACTAAAAATAATAATCATATGGATGTTTTTTAAATACTTGTTTAATTGTTTAAAATTATCAATCATTTTCTTATTACTAAAATACTCTACTATTATTCTTTATAATAAAAAATTATTATTATGTAAATAAAATATTCAATCTATACATTATAATAAGATTTTTTGGGGCTTATCTTTTTAAATCCAAATCCATTCAAACATGTTCCAAATTGAAGGATATAAAAGAAAAATATCAAGAGGCATCGAACTGAGCCAAACCGATACCTCAGATGAAATGTGGGACTTTTCAATATGATGTCCCACCATATTACTCTCTGTTTTAATAAAAGAAATAAAAAAATGGAAATAATATAAAGGCAAGTACCAAGTATAATACAATAATATACCCAAAGAAAAATATATAGTAGGGAGATTCCCAACCAAAGAGACAAGTGGGAGAAAATTTGATTCTGAAAATAACATTATACCAACCCATATTCCACATAAACCTAAGGCCAACACAGGACATAATATCATTACTGACATATATATTCCAATTATTAATAAAAAATTTGCATATAAGATAATACTACCCCATAAGATTTTGGACCCTCTATTCCCCCTCAAATCTAAGGATCTTCTAATATAATGACAAAAACGTTCACCATTATAATATCCATTTCAGGAAAATATCAAGACACCTCATATTTCAATATATTACCACAAAACCAATCTATCCCAAGGTTGTCCAATACCTCAATCGGATCGAAAAACAATTGTATGCATGTTTTATCTAAGATCAACTATTTAAAAAAACAATTCATTTAACCTCATCCAAAAAAATCCAAGAAACATTAAAGAATCCCGACAAAAATAATGATTTAAAATCCCTAAACCTTTTTGAGAGGCTATAAGTAGTATACAAAACTTCATCTAGTTCCAAATAAATCACCTTACCCTATCATTAAAAAATATGATAAATTATTACGCATTGAAAGTTATCATGAAAATTCATATCTCATATGCACTTAAAAATGGGAAATTATCATCCGTGATAATATGCCTTCCTTAAAAACTGATCAAATCAAAATTACATCAGTAAAAATCTAGGGTATAAAATATTAAACCTTTTCTAATAAGTGGACAGACTAAAACATCATATAAATCAAAAAAGAGCCACATATAAGTTTTCTTATTACAAAAAATATATAAAACATCACTGTGTACCTTATATATTGAGAGAATATCCAAAATATTATGTCAAAAAAATCTATCTATAGATAAGGATATATAATATCTTACTTTCATCCAGCACATTGAATAATGAATTAGGATTATCAAAATTCCATGTTAAAAAAATATCATTAAAAGTATCTCGAACAACCCTATAATTTATTTTAATAGGCGATGTCGATGAAATAAACTAAAAATTAGAACACTAAAGCTAAGGATCTATCCAAATATTAACAGACCACTACTCAAATATGTTCCAATGAATACCCTCTACCAAAATGACCTTAGATTCTAAAATATTATTCCTGGAAAAAAAATTATTGATGTTCAATAATATATTGTAACAATAAAACATGTTGGAAATTTTTTCCACTAAGGGCCCAAAGAGAAAGGAAACTAGAAAAATATAAAATCATCCAACACTATTTAACAATAAGAGATGAGTTGAAGGACCCCATATACTAAAATACCAAACCTCAATCATCATTAGGGAGACATAATCATACCATGAAACTATGTGAATCATCTTCCTATCATCCCTAAAACCCCACCATATGTTTGAGAACATTGAATAAAACTGATTGATAAGAGTGAATGGAAGGTTAAAAAGGGATATAAAATTAGTAGACATTTCTTTCACCAATGATTTGATGAAGACAAAATTCTCATACCTAGACAAAACATCCCCTTCCAATAATTAATTCACTAATAAATAGTTTCCATAAGAGATGAAAAAACCTCTATTTTATACCTTCTAATAACTATCAGAATTATAAAATAATTTTACAATGAATGACCCGTTTTACTTATAATAGAGCAAACAAATCGTCTCTCTTTTCTGGAATATGAGGATTGGTGTGCATTATCAGTTTTTAATCTTGATTTATTTTTTTTTGTAGAGGGTGAGAGGTAATTTCTTTGCTCATCACATTGTATGGTTTAAGAGCTCATCTAATATATTGATTTGGTTTAATTTTGGTCCCTTTTTGAATTCACATTTTATATTTAAGGACTTGAATTTTTTATTTGCAAGAGATTTTGTTGTTTATTAAAAAAAATAACATTAATTGTTTTTGTGTAAATAATAATAATTATTATTTAACATTTAATTTTTTTATTTAATTATATTCTACACACAAGGAGTGGGGAACAGTGGTAAATTGTGATAATTATGAAAATAATTATTAAAGGTGTGATGGGGGACTCCATAATAAAATATGAAAGAAATATATATAACATTAAAGGAATAGTTAAAATGATATTGACAATAAGGAATATTCAGTAAAATGACATAATTTTGTTATGAATGAAATATCATATACGTTTTCACCTTTTTTTTGAAATTCAAAAGAGAATTGTTTATGAAATAAAACCGATATTCTTTTTACCATATTGTGAATAGTTAAATTGTGGGGATTAAGAAAAATATCACAAAATTATTATTGGGGGATTATATGATAAAATTAAGAAGCACTTTATATTATTATAATGGACCAGTTAAATTGATATTGAAGATTCGAAATATTTCTAGAAATAAAAGAATAACATATAAATGAAATACTATATAATGTTTACCCTCTTATAAGTATATGGTAACAAATAACAATATTATTTATTTATAAGTGTATTAATTAATTTAAATTTTCATATTTATATCTCATTAGAAAGACAAATCAATTATATATAATTTAAAATTTATGATTATAATTAATAAAAAATAAAAAGGATAATATTTAAAAAATTTAAATATAAATAAATTTTGATTTTAAGTAATATTAAGATTTACTGTATCCATAATCATATAAATACTGTCATTAATGTAGATATAATAGTAAAAATATTATTATTATTATTATATATGTTAGAAACATTTATTAGAAATATAGTTTGAAATATTTTTAGAGTACCAAGAGAGTAGAGAAAGATGAGTAATTTCATCATTATGATCATTTTATTATAAATATAATTATGTATATTTATATATTGATTATATATATATATATATTAGATATATATTTAAAATGTATTTATAGTAATATGATAGTAGTAAAATAATGGTAATTTCATTATTATAGTTATTTTATTTAATTATAATTATATTATAAATAGATATACTTATAGAAGTGTTATTATTATTTACAAATTATAATTAATAGGATAATATATTTAATATATAAAATTATCATTTAACAATTATTTTATAAAAAATTAGATATTTTTTAAAAAATTATTACAATAAAAAAACATCTAGGTAGTCTTTTGTTTGAACCTATATTATTTTTGAATGGAAATAGATATTGTCAATTATGAAAGTTATACTGGTAATTATTTAATAATTCGAATTATTTATTAGAAATATTCTATATTCATGGAGCGGTTCATGAAAAAAAATTATGTGGATTATAAAAAATGTAAAGGATGAGGAGAATTAACTATTCTATAATTAAATTTTATGTAATATATATAATTAGAATTGACTAGTGAAAATGATATTGTAAATAAAAATTAATTATTCGATTGAAAAATAGTTTATGAATGAAACAAATTATCCTTTTCTTCCTCCCTTACAAATATACTAATTACATAATCAAATAATTAATTTGTCATATAATTTATATAATAACATTTTAAAAGTGAAATTGTTATAATTAATTTTAGAAATTATTTTATTTTGAAAAATATATCAATTTGAAATAATTCAAAATTTATAAATATAATTTAATTAAAAAGTTAATAAAAATTTAAAATTATTACATTTACAATCATATAAATATAACTACAAACATTAAATATAAAAATATTATTTTTCATTTGGGTGCTTACCTGAGTGGTAAACTTGCCTTGTAATTTTATATCTGACATGGGATCAAATTAGGGCATCCCCTTTAATGGGGGATTTATCTGACCGTTTTAGGTACTAATTAGTGTCCAACAATATAAGTTTGAATAAGGGCTGAAATTTATCTATCCATTTAAGGCATTAAAATGTGGCCCACACCAGAGGCATGAACATGGTGTCTCTTAAACATCAAGCATCAAGGTAGAACAATAAGACCAGGTGAATTGTGTGGGGTAAATAGGGAGGTATAACAGTATCGATACATATAGATGTTTCTAGGTGGGCGGCGTGAATGAGTAATGGGTGCATTGGAACCCATCAACCAGGAATCTACCATCTCATATTTCTGATGATGGATGGAGGGGTGCCTACCACATCATGACCAAGGGTATCATGACATAATGGTTTCTAAAAGGGGGAAACATGATGCACAAATTGGATACACAAGCTGCTTCTGTGATACGACAAATGCCACCGTGTGAGTGGAGGGTATCACAACATGGAAACAACAAGACCTCACTTGGTGGGTGTTTCGAAAGAGCAATGTTTCTGTTGGAACCTATTAACTGGTAATATACTAAGACTAATTCATGATGTGACACTGATGGAGGACCTAGCATAGTGTATTGGGGGACAAAAATGGTGTTATTGTTCTTGAATGGGGGTGTATCTCTGTAAAGACTAATGAAAAAATGTGAGTCCAGGCTTCTCATATAAATATTTGTGTTATTTTCTTCTAGGAAACATGGACCAAAATATGTAGGGCCATTGGGCTTTCATGTTCATGGTCTATCATGATCATTGTCGTTCATACAACTTAAATGTAATACAATATGTCCTTTGGTAGTATGTAAATACTTTGGGAGGATGATTCTTGATAAACTAGAATGTTGGGTACTTCTGTATTTGTGATTTATAGACCATTCTTCCGAATATAGATTATTTTCATAGAAATATAATATATATATATATATATATGAAAAATATAATTACAAATATTTGTAGATTTCTCGGATAAATTTGCAAGAAGTATACTTCTATCATTATAATCATCAAATTTAATTATAATTAAAATGGGATTAGTTATAGATATAATTTATTATTATAATTTTAAATATGAAAAAATTTCAGTGAATATATGGAAAATAATTTCATAAAATATCAATACTTATAAAATTTTGAAAAAAAAATTAAAAAAAATATTTCATTTAAAAAAATACCATGTTGCTTAAGTGTTTGAGCCACCATTTTTACTTTTTGTGAATGTGTTTATTATTATGGTATAAATTTATTGATTTAATTAATATAAATAATTAAAAAAACCCATAAAATTTTTTTAGTTTTTAAAACTTTAGTATTTCCATTTATCAATTTTTTTTATCAAAAACCAAAATAATTTTATGTTTTCTGGTAACCCATTTTAAAAAATCATTGATGTTACAATTTTTTAAGGAAAATCATCATTAATCAGATGATCAATAATCATATAGTTTGATATTATTCATCCACATTGGGAAATCCAACAACTAGAAAAAATATTCACTTGAAAGGCCATCGGTCAACCAATGGTATGCCTCCATATTAAGTTCTCTATTAATGAACAAGATGAAAAAATATGATAAAATATGTTATAAATAATGGATCTTATGAACTAATATAAAAAATGGTTAGAGACTGATATATGGGGATGAAATGGAATTTAGAATCATCAGGTATTTCGAATCCATGATGATGGATCTTTATCCCTTGTCCAAGAAAAATTCTAAAACAAAAACGATGGCTTGAGATTTATTAATGGGTGGAATCCACCTTGTATATAAAGACATATGAATTGCAACAATGTTAAACCCAAAAGAGTCATGAACTATCATATCCATACCAAAAAAGGGTCCAATAGTGACTGATGCATCAAAATTAATCTTCATCATATTTCATGGGGGTGGATTCTAGCAAGTAGATATGGAATTCAGTTCATTACCAACTTCTTTAGAATCACGAAGTTTCCATGTGGAAATCCAGGAGATAGAGTGCTTAGATGAGAATTAATTTGGTTTGATCAGATGATTAAAAATAATTTCATTTCTCATAACCCAAACCATCCTCACCAATATACATGAAACATCAAGATAATCCAAAAGCAGGGATGAAGACCGCTTAAAAAGGTTCTAAGAAAAGCAATACTATGATTCCACAAACAATCCCGCATATTCGTTCCATCAATACCAAACACTGATGTCTCCAGGGATTCAAAAATTATGTAAACAAGAGACACTAGTTCCACCCTTTATATTGGACATTATGGGTCATTATATTCATGGATATCTTTGAATAATTCCATAATAGGGATAATGATGATGCATACATTCCACTAGAATAATTTATCTTTAAGAGGAATCAATAGATGCCATATGTTTTTCTAGATCTCTAATGACTCGGGATCTAAGAAATAGAGCATCATGAAGTAGCTATATTTCACTGAATATGTTCCTGAGTATGTTCTACTTTATCATAGCTAGTTTTCCTTCACACCCCTATAGATTGGAATACTCAAAATGATATTTCAGTCTCACTAATTATACCATATTTTCAAGGATTTATTTCTCTTTCTATTTTCATTATTATTGAAAGAGATACACATTTTAATTTTCCACACACAAAAAAAACGTTTATTTTTTCAAAGAGCCACCCCCATCCAAGGGCATTCAAGTTATCCACACTAGCTCCATCACCAATACTCTAGTGCAGGCCTTTAGCAAGAAGATCACGAGACCATTACAAGCTCCTCTATATGAATATCAAGCATCGACCAAGGTAAGATACTCTAAAATCTGAGTGTGGGAAATATTTTCTATGAGGAACTGAGTGTAAAGTGAGAAGGAATTCTATAGAAGTATCCATCCATGATCGATCAATAAGGCATCATTAGTAAGGTATAAATCACAAATCCCTATTCCACATCAATCAATTAGGATAAAAAAACTTTTCCTAGGACATCTAATGGGTCTTATACCTTCTATTGTTCATACCCCACTAGATGTTTTCCAAATTGGCATGTAGTCAGTCAGTAAAATAATAGGGAAAAATAAAGAAGTACATCACATAGGTGGGATATCCTGGGCCACTTACTTGATAAGGTTATCCTTACCTACCTTAGTGGCCTTTTTTAGATCCACCCTTGTATCTTCTTTGTGACCCTGTCCATAATCCCAAAAAACATATCTTATTTTGAGAAACCAAATACAGTAGGATACCCAAGATATTTTTTCTGTTTATCAACCACCTGATTCCTAGAAGTGGTTTAGATTTCATCATTTTCTCTCAATGGAATTTTTGAACTAAAGGAGATATTAGTTTTTGATGTGTTAATTTATTTCCTAAACACCATTTCATATTTATGAATGATATTGTGGATTGAATCAAATTATTCCTATGTAGATCGAGAAAAGTGTAAGCTATCATGTGAAAAGAAAAGGTGGGAAATACTAGGGCCCTCCCGACAAACGTTTTCCCCATGCAATATATTATCCCTAACTTCCATTTATGAAATCTTGGAAATGACATTAGCAGCCATAAAAAGATACAGGGAGGGATTTTCACCATTCTAAGGACCCCTAGAAGAGAAAAATCTCCAAGAGAGGCCACTATTGATCTTAATCATGTAAAAATTGAATAAACATGTTGCATAAAGGAATCAATACATATGGAGCATAAACCTAATTTTATTTTTACCATTTGGATAAATGGACCTTAAACTCTGTCATATTCCTTTTTTATGTCAAGCTTCCACGCCATAATACATTTATTATAAACGCATATAGTTTTCATAGAATTAAACACCTTATACACAATAATGGAATTATTATATAATAGTCTCAAAGTGAAACACACTTTATTTCTCAGTGATAATGGAAGAAATATGGTCCCATATAAAATTGACCAAAATTATAGAAAATATTGTATAGTTCAAATTGCACAAACCAATTGACCTAAAATCCGAGACCAAATTTGGTTTTTTAATTGTCAAAATTATCATAATAACTATTTACTTGTGTTCATGAATGATGGATTTTTCAATTAATAGAATTTCCATAAGTTCCGTAATATCGAGTCCTATGATGTGAAACTTTTTCTTAAAGAAAAAGGCATAGATTTATGAATACCATGTGCTTTGGTTGAGTAAATTTTATTCAATGGAAATATAATTTCCACAGGGGAATTATCTCTTGAAAGTTGAGAACTCATCATATATGTAATCACTGGCTCAATAAAAGGAAAAATATATGGTGGTATAACTAATACTCTTACAATAAATATGTCTTGATAAAAGATTTTTATATCATAATGGATCCCCTTAATGTCTTAGACAAAAATAACCTCAGATTCAATAAGACTTGAGTTGGTGTTCCTTCACCTCCTTGAAGAATCCTTCTGAACAAAATAAAGGGTATTCTAGTCTCCTTCTCTGATGTGGTATTCACAAGATCAGATAGACTAGTAACATTCTTTAATCATAATCCTGAAATCATGTTTACATTCCATGATTTATATGGAAGATAACATATAATTAGTTTGGGTGATAATACAAGCCATTCAACATTCTTTCAATTTCATCGCATTATAAATGAGGTTTCCAGATTTTTGCTTCACTCCAAAATTTACACCAAGAAGTCACCAGATGAATATTTCTTCTAATTTTTAGCTCAACACTCTTCCATACTATGTGAACAAAATATTCACTCATTATCCTCTATCAAAAAGCTCTAAAATCTGAAAATCCTTTAATACTTGGCTTTCTCAAACCCAGTCGATGTTTCAATCATGTTCAAGAAGTGGCCTTAAGATGCAGGGGAGAGGTGAGAAACATGGAAGTAATTGAAAAGGATGATCTAGTTATCCAAACCAAAGAATCTATCCAAACATTTAGAGATGTGTGATTTAATAGAAATCCCACAAAACTAAGTAATAGGGTTACCTAAATATTTCAAATAAGATAGCCCTTATGGTTATGTTTCTTACTAGAAGTCTAGAAGAGAAGAAAAAAGTCATTATGTACCCCCATTAATCTAATAATAGAAAATAATCTCATTGAAATTGTCCCCATAAATAGAGGTCCAAGAAGAATATCCTAGAGGGATTTAATAAAAAGCCAGGATATCCATTTCTCCCTTTATAAGGTTGAACCATAGAAAACTATGAAAGCCTATGTTGGTGCATCACATTGATGAATAAGTGTGCGAGTTGGGTTAGAATAGAATGTTTTAAATCTCACATATATATCATACCTACAAATTAAAATGAGCCCCCCCCCCCCCCCCGCATGGATTTTTTGAGAGGCAAGGAAGTAATCAGCGGTGATCGATTTTTTTATGATGACATTCAAGTTATTTATTTCTAATATGTGTTTGGATAAAAAACCATAGCAGGTTAACATTTCGTGAAACACTACTAAAGAATCCATACAAAAAATTTGTTTGTAAGCCTACAGAAATTTCATTACCAGATATTCATGGGGATAAGAAGGGCTGGCACAATCCATCCTCTTCCTTTTAACATTAAGGGAAATTTCCATCCACCACCTCTCTTCATATTTTGGTTGATTTTTATTAAATAGTGGGCCCTTTAAGGAACCATTTAATCCCACCATTATCACCTGAGTTCATCCCATTTACAATCCAATTATCTACTCTCAGTTCCCTTCTCCACCGTTGTATTTTCTTCGGACTAACCATTTATGATATATTACAAACTACCCCATGTATAGGGAGATGTTGGGGGATTCAAAAGTTAAGGGTTCACACTTATCTAGAAGGACCGAGCACAATTTCATGGAGTTGGAGGGTTAAATACTCATTATATATCCTATTATAGGACTATATATTTAAGGGGAATCTATTTCATTAGAGACCACACCTTGGTTTTTATTATTTTCTTTCAGATAACCCACACCTATTCCAATGGTTTGAAACACCCCCCCTTTTTTGACACACCTCCTCATGTTGTACTGTAAGAAAACATAAAGGCCCCAATATGATGACATTATAATGAGTTTGAGCGTATTTATTAGCAATGGATTTGGAAAGTTTATTACAATCCCATTTCATTTATGATTTATGGATAAATAACATCTAACAATTCATTGAATGTAGATAAGGACCATATTTGTTGAAGATGTTACCTTCATCATCTTCCGTCCTTGAGAAAAAATCTTTATCTCTAGGCCCGAAACACCAAATAAAGTAACAAAAGATAGGTATATTTTCAAATTCAACGGATATCCATAAATTGGAATCCTATTTTTTAAAAAATAAGATCCTCATAATAGGTTGGGACAGATCAATCATCCCCTTTATTCATAAATTCTTACCCCAATAAATAACATATTATGTATCTCATTTGAAAAAGTATCCAATGAACCCAATAATTCCACTCACAACACACATGGTTATATAGTAGAAAGGGTTCCCTTTAATACATATCTATAATGGAGTTTTTGAACGATTAATCTTCTAGATTTCACCACCATCACTCAGATTATTTATAAGAATGATGTGGTTATCAAAGGACTATGACCATCATCATAGAACCTTTTTTTGTGACTCTATCAATTATGAAATCAAATATAATAATTCCTAATCTTACTCCTCTCATAGATACACCCTCTTCTAGATGTAAAACATTTTGTAATGTGTTTTTTGGATACCCAGATTGAAGGATAGATCACCTATCAGTTTACTGATGATCATCAATATCATATGATGTAAAAGAAAATCATTGTTACCCCTCGTCACCATGAATGATTCTATTTTATTTTTTGTCAATGATAGGTTTTTACCATGAATAATTTGATATCCTCCCATAACACCTTTCCTCAAGTAGGTAAAAAAGAAAAAACTCCAATGGAAGGAAGAAACAAAAGAATCATCCACAGAAGAGGAGGCATCGACAAAGATCCTATAATGTGAAAGAACCCTAGATAATGATCCCTTAAGTAATATCACCACCAAAGATCCAAGTAACCTAGAAATATCATAGGTGAATAAAAAACATATAAAAACATAGGAGAGACACTATTAGAGAAAAAGGGACTTTAAAATAATATCATAACAGTTTCTGTTGGACCGATGATAAATAAAATTTCATAAATTAATGACAATATGTAAAATTTTCCATTATAAATGATAATTTTTGAATTATTTTTTTGCTACCACATAGAAAAACCTAATTTTTTTATATTTTATATAATTCTTTAACACAGACCAGGAACTCATTGCACCATACTTTTTTAGTCTCTCATATGATTCCCATGATGTCTCTCCTTTATGTACAAGAGAGCAGATCCCATTCTATGATGAGTATTTTAGAATCCCCATGCATTATATTCCCATTTCACTTAACAATCCTCTCTAGCAGCATCACTATCCTTGAACCAATCAAATAAATATTTAAGGTGAGTGTGAATCTTGAACGATCATTCCATTCCAAGAAGAAAACATCATTACACATTAGAAGAAACTCAAAATAAAAAATGTACCACCTGGACATACACTCATCTAGGTCCAGTTTACGGATTCACTAATCTCCAAAAAAAGATCAAAAAATTGAGGAAAATAACACATTCAATTTCAACCACTTGTACTAGTGCAAGAAAACCCACTACTCCTCCTATTGTCACCATGACTCTAGTTCCGGTGGCGAAAGTAAAGGGCGTGAAAAACCTTGAAATGTATTTTTTCATGATGCCTAATTATTAGGGTTTTCCCTGACCAATTTTATGACCATTGAGATTCATGAGTTTCATCTTCATCCATACCTTCCATACATGCATATGGTGAGATCCCTCCATGCAAAACATTATGTAGTGAAGGAACAACAACTCCATATAGTGGAAGATGGGAAAGATTCTACTGATACTTGTTGTAAAATGTTATTAAATCCTCCCCTCCACCCATCTCTATGGATTAGATCTTCATGGATTATATCTCCATGGTGGCACTTATTTATTGGTATATTTTCACTTTTATTTTTTGGGTTTTCGTTATAGAGATGGAGATTCACATAAAGAGGTTTAGAGGATAAATTTTCTGGTTTTTTTATTTATTTAATAAATTTATTCTTTTATATTAGTGAATTGAAATGTTTCCATATTTATTTGGCAAATATTACAAGTTCATAATTTTGGATTTTCCCCTAAAATATTATTTTACAGTGTATATTTAGAATTATGTACTGATTTTTTAATGAATAAAAAAGCTTTTATGTGTTTATATTACAAAAAATAATCCCACCGAATATATTTAAATTGGAAGAAAAATTTACTTTCAAAAAATTTAAAAAGCTTATTTTTTTGAAAAGTAAATATATTTTTCACCCATATAAAAAATAATTTTTCAATTTTGAGAGTCATTTGTAAATCTAGAAAATGAATAAAAATCAATAAAATTTTAAAAAAATCAAAATCAATCCCAAAAATTGATATATTTATTATTGTTATTATAAAAACATATGTTTTTTTATGAAATTAATAGTGTAATAAATATGTCATTATTTATAAAATAGACAATAAATTTAAAATATTTTTTAATATAGTACAATATTGTTAATTTTTAAATATAAAATTATTATTTTTATGTAATAAATAATCAACTTGAAAACACTAGTAATAATTTAACACATAAAATATTAATAGAAAATCCTACTAAAATATTACAAACATAAAATGTATAATACTTGTTGAAAATGTACTTACAAATTTATAGTAGACAATTACCCTAATAATTTATACTTGATAAAATAATTATGAAAACATCAATTGTAAAACAGTAGAGGGAAGTCGTATTAAATATTTTATATTATGAAATTATAAATCCTAAATCCCAATATAAAATTTCAATCAAAATTAAATTTAAAAAAAATTAAACTTAATAGTGGAAATCACAATAAATTTTTTCAGTTCAATAATCAAATTTAAATTCAATTGTAAAACTACTTGAAAATATAACTATAAAATACTAGAAAATTTCACACACAAAAATAAATTGGAAAAATACTCTTGAAAATTTATTATAAAATTATAATAAAAAATAAATTTCAAAAAACAATGGAAAATATCACAGAAAATTCCCAATTTAATATCCTAGTCAAAAAATGTCTTAAAATATAAAAATATTAGAGATATTTAATTTATTTACAAAATAATATATTTTTATTCCAAAAGAAAATTTTATGAATTTCAAAGAGATTATATGCCATTAAAGATACAATTAGATGAAAATTTGTTATTTTTTTCAAATGACTAAAAAGTTAAATTTGATAATATTGACATTTTTTTAAAAAAAACAAAGACATACTTCTTTACCAAAATAAAAAATATTATTTCTTTAAAAAATATAGTTGTTTTTTCTATGTATTTCAAAACATTTATTTTCCATTTTCAAAACTGTTTTTTTATGAAATATTAATATAGTTAATTTTCCTTTTCCTATTTCTTAAAAAAATAATTTTTTGAAATACAAAGAAATTTATTAATTTTTTTACTAATTTATAATTCATATGAACTATTACATTATATTTATAATGTATAAAGACATTTGATTAAAATAGAACCTATGCGATCAAAATGTTTACAATGGACATTCTTATGATTCTCAAGGCCTATGAAGCCTAGTATTTTTTTCAATATTTAATTAGATTATTGAGGAATGTATCACCTTTACAGTATTCAATGAAAAGTCCAAACCTACCTTTTGTATTGTCAAAATTTTTATTATAAATAATGAAAGGGATGATTAAATAATGATTCTATTTCTGAGAAAAAAAATGTTCCAAGGTAGACAAATGTTGTAGTAAATTACTACCAATTTTTTTGGTATTTTTGATGATGAAAAAATGAAAATGATGTCCATATTATTTATAAAAGAATATATATATATATATATATATTTAATGTTTGAAAATTTAAGAATTTGAATTCATATATAAGTGAAGTTTTTATTTTAATGTTATATTCTATTTGTTCTTTATGGATGACTGAAAACAAACATATGATTCTGTTATGAATTCATGATTATTTTCTATAACTGAACAACCTTTGAAGCTTAAATTTGACGTTATATTATATCTCTATAGATGTTATTCATTATCTATATGTCTATACATTCAATTTTCTTCCACACTCGCAATTATTTATTTATCTTTTTCTCTGTAAGGTTTTCATAATTCTTTTAGTGTGTGAAGGTTATAGATTTGTATTTTAAAGGGTGATCCAAGTGAAATATCTTGGAAACTTTGTAAAAAGTTGTAGTTGTTTAAATCAACTATAAATGTCCTTAGGAAATGGACCTTCATTTTTAAAATCACTAAGGTTATAGAGGGAGTGTTTGTGGAGTGGACTAGTGGATCTTTGTGCCCTTATCCACTCTAAATCCCATGTTTCATGCTTCTTGTCTTTTATTTTTTCTATTTAAAATTTATTTCGGAATTATGGGATACATTCAAATATATTTTAAAAGATAGATGTCTATTTGGTGTTAAGTTGTTTAGCACTCAATCCACCCCCTCTTGATTCCTTATGAGACCATACTTGAGAAACACTAGGGACACATGCTTGTCTTTATGTTGTGTTACCTTCAAATTGCATCTCACTGTCTGCATGGTCACATTGGTAGTAATGTCAGCAGTTAGCATGCCACATTGCCTCTCTAATAAAATACATTTCACTATGTTTCCCAACATTGTTCAATTGCATATAACCCTTCCATCCCATAATATATTTCTGAGTACGGATAGGGTCAGATGATAGGTACTAATAAACTAATTACACTTTCAATTCTCCCACCTAGTGATGATTGTGTGTTTTTAAATATTGATTCTTATAGAGTTACCATTCTCCATCATTATGGTCTAATTATATCACCTAAATGCTTGGAATTGGTGACCTAAAGGCCCAGTTCCCTAATAGCCCAAATATTAGTCTCGAAATCCCAAATATGGTTAATAGTACACCTATTATAGTATGGTATCTATAACATGATTATATTACCTTCTATATTAATTCTATAATAACTACAGAAATCCTTCCACCAAACATATTTGATTCCAGATTTTCTATCTGAGATGGTGAACTTATGAACAAAATCTTAGGTTCCATTTCATATATAATCCTTTTGAATTAGATTATTTATTAACTAATAAATTTAATTATATATATTTGTTTTTAAACACGTATTTAAATGTTTAAAATTATTAATATTAATTTTTATTACAAAAATATTATATTGTAATACTTTATAGTAAAAAAATATTTTTATGTAATTAATATATTTAATCCTTACAGTTTAATAATAATTATTGGGGTTTATTTTTTTTAATCAAAACAAAAATCCTTTGAAATATGTTCTAAATAAAGTGATAAAAAATAAAAATCCTAAATAAGAAAATAACTAAGCCAAAACAATGCCTCAGAATAATGGTGGGACTTAGTAATATGATGGAACAACATGTTTCCCTCCCTTCTAATGCAAGAAATGGTATAGTTGAAATGATCTACTAATTAACACCAAATATCATATAAGAGGATCCCAAATGAATAAGAGATACTAGGGTGAGTCTTAACTGAAGACACATAAGGGATGAAGTCTGATTCAAAAATAACCATATGCTAACCCAGATCCCGCACAAAACAAAGTCCAATACTGGACAGAATAGATTTTCCAACCTATAGATACTGATTTGTAATAAAAACTTGTTTCCTAGAAGCTAAGAAAACCCTAGAGGAGTCACAACCCACAATTCACACTCCATCCCAAGCATCTACAAAGATATAGACATCAACATTAACCATTACAACTTACATTGGAGGAAAATACCATGCCACGTCATGCTGCACTACTTAATTTCAAAACACCTCCATCCCATGTTTTTTCTGGACCTCAATCATAATAAAATACCATTATACCTAAGATTCCAAAGGGACCAGTTGATTATTAAAAATCCATTCATTTAACATCATCCTAACAAACCGATTGTCTATAATGAATTGATGAAATCCTAGATATTTAAAATCCTCAATCTATTTGTTGATTACATCAGTAGTAGATGAACCTCATCCATCACTAGAGGAATCACCTTATCCTATCATTCAAAAATATTCTAAATACTTAGTAATTGAAATTTATAATTCTAATTAATCTCAAAGATAACCTTGAAAATTTTCTTTGCAAATTCCCGATTATTTTCTTTTCCTTCATAATATATCTTTCCAGAATCACACCAGAAATAAGAATGCATACAAAATACTAATGCTTTTTTAAAAAGCGGGAAGACTAAAACTACATAAAAAATAAGATCTATAGACAATGCCGCATATTTCCAACCAATATCCATACTTCACTATGTACTATATATTCTGACAAAAGATAAAGAATATTTTATCACCAAACATCTCTCTAAAGGAGGGATATTTAGGATCTAATTTATAACCTTCTACCTTAATAAAGAAAAATGTTAATAAAAATTACACTATTAAAAAAACCTTAATAATATATCTAAAAACCCCATTACTCATTTTAACAGGTGAAGGCAATGAAATAAAATAAATATATTCACCCCAAATCCAAAGATCTATCATGATATTAAAATTCCCCACATCAAAGATGTGCCAACATGTACCTTCCACAAAAAAGACCTTATATATTGAAATTCAATGCCACAGAGAACATGGATGATGTATATGTAGATCATGTAGTAAAAAACATGGGGGGAATGTTTTTCACTCATGACCCAAGAATAAAGGAAACTAGTAAAAAATAAAATCATCCAACACGGCTTAAAATTGAGACATGTGTCAATAGTCCTAATATACTAGAATAACAAACCTCCATCCTTTTTAGGGGCATATAATAATTATATGAAACCTTGCATACCTTATTCTTGTCATCAATGGAACCCCACTAGATTTAATATAACATTGAATTAAATTGATTGATATGAGTTTCTAGAATATTGAAGAGGGACATAAAATAAGTAGGAATAGCTTGCACCATTGAATACATAAAGGTAGCATTTTAACCCTAAAATTAACCTTCCACTTCAAACAATTAGTTCCCTTTCATATATTATCCATGAAATATGAAAATGACAAAATTTTAGATCTTCTATGAAATATCAGGATTCCTAAATAGTTATTAAACTTAATAACTTGATTAACTTGTAATAGAGAATAAAAATCATACCTCTTCTCCAAAACATGAGTTTTGATTTGAATATTTAATTTTTAATCATTTCATTTATTCATTAAATAGAGGGGTAGGTAATTTGGTTGCTCACCACATTTTAGGATATAATAGAACATCAAATATTTAGATTTTGTTTAATTATGTTCCTTTTTTGGCTTCACCATCTATATTCTGGGATTTAAATTTATATTTAGAACATATTTCTCTCTTTATTCCAAAAATAAAGATTATTATTTTTGTTGTTTGAAATAATAAAAATAATAAAACAATACTTCATTATTTTATTTAATTATATTCCATACTCTAAGAGTGGTTCATATAAACAAATTATGAGAATTTTAAAAAATGTTAATAAAGGGGAGATGGGAGATTCCATAATAAAATGGGATGAAATATATATAATAATAATGGTCCAGTGATGATGATATAGAGAATTTAAAATATTGATGGAAAAATAATAGTTTGGGAATAAAAAATCATATCCCAATTTTACCAGTTTTTTAATGTCAAAATAGAATAGTTTATAAATAAAAAAAATATAGTTTTTATCATATCCAGGAAATCCAAATTTCTAGGATTATTAAAAATATTAAAAAATGAGAGAAGGTGGATTCCATGATAAAATTAGAAAGTAATATATATAGTTGTAATTTAATAGTGAAAATCATATTGAAAATAAAGAATTTCTAGGAAACCAATAGAATAGTTTTTGAATGAAAAACCATATAATTTTTTACATTCTTATAAGTGCATTTTTATTGAAAATAAAAATATCAACATAAATATCAGTAGAAGAAAAATTAAAAAACTAGGTGGATAATGAAGAAACCCAACATGAATCCCATTAAAACTCTTAAAATTATTCATGAAATTTTCCACATGGTTTCCCTCTCCCTCAAAAAAGGATAAACCACAAGAAGAAGACAACAGTTCTAAAGATCTGATATTATTAATAAATTACCTCAAAGTATGGTAAACACCATTATCCTTTTCCAAAGAATTAATAAAAACTTGATGGTCAGATTTAACAATGATATTACTCCAATTTCAAAAAGATGATAACTTCATGCCATTCCTAATGGGAAAGGATTTGGCCACTTAGTAGGCTAAATTGCAGTGACAATGGAGTGATGATCCATGACCATAGAACCCACATGATAATGGATAACAACACAACTAAAAATAATTTCAAACCAAACCCTTTTATTTACAAAATTTTTACCAAATTCATATGAATTTTATAAAAAAACAAATAATCCACACCCAGATACATAAATCCCTAATTGTTTTCACAAGAAATTGTATAAACCATTCCCCCCAACACAAGTGTATCATTCCTAATAATTCTTCAAAGTGTGTAGAAATTTACATCATGAATCAAACACATCCCATTCACCAAAAGGAAATATATATATATATATATATTTATATAATGTCATTGGTGGTTCATTTTCATTAAATTCACTCCATAAACATAGGTCAGAAAGGTGGGGCATAATCCCCCAAGGGATAGCCCACCCTCCGAGCCTTATTTATTCATTAAATAGCCTGAAGGACTAGTGGGAATGAATCCCATTACATAGACCAACATTTCACAAATTCGACCAAATTCCCAGTGCATGAGGCTTTTCCTATAGCTTGATGAGACTATGTAGTAGTCAAAACATTCAAAAAACTGGTAGATAAAATCTGGTCCTATTATGTTTCCCACTAGAACAACTAAAATTGAATTACATACAATATCCAAGAAAAATATTTCAACCTTATGATGATCCCACACACTAAAATAACCAACCATATGATCCTTAATAAAGGATTCTCAAGACACATAGTTCACTTAGAGAAGTGTTTCATACCGTCGAGACAAGGTATCCAAGGGTCACTCCAGATATTAACCCTAGAACTGATAGAAATTATCCAATAAATATTATGGTTTATAATAAATTTAGATCCCCAAACACTCTTATAAGATAATAGTGGACAAGGTACTATATTGAATTAAAAAAATTATCAGGAGGAAAATACTTGGATTGAAACAATTTTGTACACAAGCTATCTAGGTATTGTAAGAAGCACCAACATTACTTGTCAAGATGGGAATTCTTAAAAATATTCATGTCCCTAAATCTCATGAATCTTCAATAATTTATTTAAAAATTCATCCCCCAAGAAACCCAATGTAATTTTTTATTACAATGATCATGACCCCACCAAAAAATTGAAAAGGTCAAGTGGAGTTAATAAATGAAGAAATCTAAGAGATTGAAGAGATACATAATGCATGATAACAATACATGGGTAACTACTTTGATAAGGACCTCATTTATAGACCTATAGATATTCTTAATGGACCATCCCTAAATTTATCTATAAACTTTATCAAGGATAAATGATAATAATTATCTATTAGAGAACCCAATGATCATCGGAAGGATCAAATACTTTCTATGTTTCTCTAAAAACAGATGGAAGCCAAGCTAGTGATGGTAGCTCTCATCTCATCCTGATCACACCTACTAAATGAAATATCTGATATGTAAAAGTTTACATGTTGTCCTAAATATTTTTTGAAACAATGAATATTATTATGAACCACCTCGAATTCCAGAATAGTTTCTCTTAAAAAATGAGGCATTCATAGAGGAAAAAAGTGAGTGATGTGAATGTTATGCCAAAAAACATTAGTCCTACTAATGATTCAATTCAAATATTAATTATATGGGATATGATAAAATAAATAAATAGAAATTATAAATTATTAATGGGTAATAGGGTGACCCTAACATAGTACTTTAGGGGATCTAAGACTTTTTGTGAGAGAACCGTTGACGATGATGCTAAAGAAAACAATATTTCCACAACTCATGGTCTCTCACATCAATTTTTGGAAAAAAACAGTCTTCTCTTGACCTCCATAAAGAAATATCATTCCACCACATAATAAGATTTAGTCATGTCCTATTTTATTTACAAAATATAACTCTTATATGTTGAATTATATTTTATATAAAGGATGATTTGGTGAGTGATAATAGATTTATCTATAATAAGTCTCTTGGGACCTATAAAACTATGAATGTAAAATATAATGGAAGGGATATATTTTCCCGAATATAAGCAGTGGACTTTTCAAAAAATTAATAGAACACATTACACAAGATGATAGTCTTTAAATAAAATTTTTTTACCTAGACAAATTTTTTTAGAATCAAGACAATTATAGTTTCATTGACCTTCTCTATACTTATGGTGGCAGCCCATACACCATATATAAAAATGATAAGGTTTAAAAACATAATATGCCAAAAATAAATAATTTATTCCATGGATTCCATCTATACCTTGATCATTTGATGCGTGAATTCTCTTAAGGGATGATACAATATCCTCATCATAAATTTCTATCTAAATGTCTAAAGACATAGCCTCAAAAGGTTTAGTCTCCACACCACTCTGTGCGTCCCCTAAATGTGTGACACAATCAGTGATAAATATATCTTAGTATAAGGACCTGATTGTCACCTGAAACACAAACCCATCAATTGTATAGCAACCATCCCCATCCTCTAATTTTATAAATGAATTTATTTATTCCTCTAGATGGGTCATTTTGATGACTATAACTAGTATTTTCAACCCCATGTTTTATTAAATATTTCCCTGATCCATAGAACTAAATGAGTTATTTGTCTCTCAAGTCATCTTCCTACTACTTTTCCAAGGTAGATATCTCTTAGATAGAAAAATTAGAAGTGGGGTCCTCGTAACACCTCAAAAGATCATTCTCATGCATGTGGATTCTATACTAAAGTATTCTATAATTTTTCCAACTCCAACACTACAAGTGAGTAACCACCACATTTCTATTTTCTAGAAATTGGTCTTGAGAGGATGAAAAAGTATCGTAGACCAATTTTATGAATTTATTTTTATGAATCCACATAAAATCCAAACTAAATCCTTACATTGGACAAACATATCTTGAAACGATCTGTGATTGGAAGAAAACAAAAAAATAATATTCAGATGAAATCAGATAGAAGTGAGAGCCCTCATAACTCAAGAAGGTGTCATATAGTCATTAAATTACAAAATGCTATTTTCTTTAAAGTAATATGGTTCCGATGTTGCATCTCGGGAACAATTTTTACTAGTTCTATGAGAAGCTGAGATCTGAGAGACCTGAGTGAAGTAGGAAAACTCAGAATCGATGCATACAAGACACATTCTATCTAGATCTACCTTATTTCTTGTGGTGGTAGAGGATATAATTGAAATACACAAAAAATGTGTCCTTGTAGTTATTTTTGAATGTTTTAATCATATCTAAATATCTTTACTGGTCACTTGATCCCAACCAGCCATACAACCCCACTAAATTCCATTCATGTTCTTAAGGATTTCAAATCGAGATGTAAAAGTGGTAATGTGAGAAGCTAAACATATAAGTCCTGAAATATTTTCCCCACATAAGGAAACTTCCACCTACATAGACATACCATTCAATAAAGAAATATTTCTGGAACCCAGATTTCATCTAAATCCCCCTCATGGATTTTCATTCTAATGTTGTCTTAGACAAAAAAAACTTCTATGGAACATACATAAAAATACATTTATGGATCATGTGAACTGATATTCAGTTTCTAATCCCATTAATTTTATAGAAGAATATTTTTATAGTACCAGGAAGAGATGGTCTGAACAAGCTTTTGAAACTATCTATAAATTTATTTTATCCCACTTTGAAAACATTGAACATTTCGAGGATCCTAGCTGGTTTACATCTTCTGACCAAACACAATGTTTTTTGTTGCTACAAATTTTGTTTTTGAAGTTCTCAATATTAGTATTTTTGGTTTCCCTCCATTTTCAGGTCTCCTATAATATTTTTTCAACCAAGATAGTGTCAAGGGAAGGTTCTTCCAGAGCTGGATAAAACATCCTTGAGGTAGTATGTCCTCGAAGAGCTTCCTCACCTGGAATTATGTGAACCAGACCTCCCAACTATGATGGCTCCATAACCTGGAAACAGGGTCCTTCATCAACTATATAACTTCTAGTCCATGATTAAGTAGCTGTTGATACATGGTTTATCCAAAATTCAGGTACACCAAAACAGTATATCTCTTCTACATGGGATAAAAGTGGTTGTCCTAGAATTATTCCTAGCTCTAACCTCATGTGTATCGTCATCCCATATTCCTATTCTACAATCATACGAAGAAGATGGTCATCACCCAAGGGAACTAAGGGGACCAAGTCCATTTATAAGGGAAAATTAGAACTCTCTAGTACATTGGGCGATGATGGGAGCCACACTGATATTGTTGTAGCATTTGACATTGCAAAATATTTGACCTGTATATTTAATAAGATTTTATCTGTCTACTCTTTTTCATCCTACATAGAGGGTGGAACACCCATGGGTTTTTCTTGTAGCCACATGCCATATTGAAATGTGATACATCCCTATAAGTTATATTTTTTAGTTCCAAAGACCATCACTTCATGAAAAACAATGTCAAGGATGAGACAAAAGAGAGGAATCTTTTTTGATTCAAAAGACACACATATATTAGAGATTGTATGTTTTATTAATGAACCCTGAATACTGGGTTTTTTAATGTCCCTCATAAATTTGATTCACACCATTGTACACCATTGCATTAAATCTAAAACATCTCATTACATAAACTCCCCAAAAATATTACCCATTCCATGCATGACCTGATCAAGCATGCCCAAAAAATGTCATACAACCCTCTTATAAGTTCATGTCAGTGAATAAAAATATCCTTTATTTATAAGTGTATTAATTAATATAATATATTTTATTTTATTTTTTTTGATAAATCAAATTCATTTACTAATAATTTAAAATTTATAGTTATAATTGAATTAAAATAAAAATTTATGGTATTTAAAAATTTTAATATAAATAAATTTTACTTTTAATTATTATTAAAATTTACTATATGTATAATCACATAAATACAGTCACTAACATTAACTATAATAATATTAATAATAATATTTTTTAAATATATATATGAAACATTTATTAGAAGTATAATTTAAAATATATTTTGTGTAGTAAGAAAGTAGTGAAAGATGTGTAATTTCATCATTTTAATCGTGTTTTTAGAAATATAATTATATTTATTTATATATTAAATCTATATATATATATCATATTTATAATTAAAAATATATTTAGAGTAACATGATATTATTAAAAGATGGGTAGTTTCATCATTACAGTCATTTTATTTAATTATAATTACAATATAATTAGATATACTTATTGAAGTATTATCATTATATAAATTTAAATTAAATAGATATTTAAAAAACATTTAAAAATCATTATTATAAATTTTTTTTTGATATTGTTATTTATAATATATTACATTAAAGAACATCAAGGATGTATTTTTTTGAACCTCTAATATATTTTTAAAAATTATTTATTTTAATTTTTGAATATAATACTTATAATTATTTAATAATTTATATTATTATTTAAACATATTCTATATTCGTGGGGAGGTCCATGAAAACAAATTATGAGGATTATGGAAAATATTATGATAAGATATAAGAGGGTATTCTATAATTACATAATGATTCAATATATATAATTAGAATCATCCAGTGGAAATTATATTGAAAAAAAATTAATTCAAATAAAAATAGTTTATAAATGAGAAAATGTATCCATCATTACCCTATCTTATAAATATTTTATGTAATTAGTCAAACAATTCAAGTTACTTATAATTTATATACTAAAATTGATTTGTGAAATTGATACAAAAAAATTCAATTAATATTTTAATTTTAAAAATATATCAATTATAAATAATATAAATTTTCTAAATATAAATTAATTAAAAATTTAATTAAAATTTAAAATTAATAAATTCATAATTATATAAATATAAAAATATTATTTTGTAGTTGGTTGCTTACCTGATTGTTAATGTCACCCTATAATTTTACATCTAACAAGGGTTCTAATCGAGGTAGCCCCTTTAAGGGGATATTTATTTGAAAATTTATAGCATTAAATAGTGGCCAACTACATAGGCTTGAATAAGGGGATGATATTTATTTGGCTATTTAAGGAATAAAAAAGTGGCCCACACCATAACAATGAACATGGTGGCTACACAACAATTGGAATCAAGGTGATTCAGTGTGTCTGGATGAATGAAATGGGGTGAATAGGTTGGTGTCATAGCAAGGTGACACAAATACATTGATGGGTAGTTGGATCAAATGAGTGATGGGTGTATTATAACCCATCAACCGACACTATACTGACTTGGATTTATAATTTTTGATGGTTTTGTTCCTACTATAGCATGACAAGGGGTAGTACAACACGATCATTACTAGCCAAGGGACTTTCAAATCTGTGAAAAAGATGCTTGTATGATCTAGTAGATGTTGTGATATGAGTGGAAGGTGGTACACCATGGAAAAAATAAGTCCTCACTATGTGGGTGTTTCGAATGATTGATGTGTGTGTTGGTGTATATTATTTTTCCTTCTACCCATACTAATCCGTAATGCGGTATGGAGGGAGGACCTACTACAACATGATAGAGGCCAACATGGCATTATTGTGCTTTCTTAGGGGTGGCGTGATGTAAGGACTAGGGAAAAATCATGATGAAAGGAATCTCATATGAGACTTCATGTCATTTTGTTCTATGGAATTTGGGCCAAAATCAATTGGGTTATTTGGTTATAAATATCTTGGGGTTTTATACCACTTAAATGTATCAAAATATATCCTTTGGTTGTATGTCATTCCATTAGGGGGTTAGGAATTTCCCACTATAATTTTCTAGTATGTCTATATTGGTGGTTTATAGTCCCTTATTTTGAATGTATATTATTTAAGAAATATATATATATATATATATATATATTAGAAATATAATAAAAAATATATATGGTGTTAGGGGATCATTGTAAGAAGGTCAATTGTATCATTATAATCATTAAATTTAATTATATTTCAAATATAATTTTTAAAATTTATAATTTATTGTCAATATATAAAAAATATTAAAAGGATAATGAATTTATTGAAAGTAATTTAATAAAATAGTAATAATTATAAAAAACATTATCTAATAAAAACATTAAAGCAATATTTTTTAAAAATACACTAACCATGTTGGAATTTTGTTTGAGCCTCTATTTATAATTTTGTGTGTGCATTTATTATTTTAGTATATATTTATTCATTTTGTTAATAGAATATATTAAAAATATTAATAAGAAACTACGTAGTTTTTTAAATTTTAATATTTCCATTAATTAATTAATTTTATTTTAAAATTTAATACTTCAATGTTTTTTGGGAACCCATTTTGAAAAATCATAGAAGTGTCTATTTGACTAATGATAAATAATAATATCTTAAATTAATGGAAAAAAGTAAATTTTTTGATAATTAAGTATAATAGTTGACTCTCAGATTTGTTACCATACACAAAATCATCATTTTTTCAACTTGTATATTATTCTCTAACCCAATTAAAGACCACATTGCCCGATACATCCCCCATGTCTAATATGCTTCACATGTCATCTCTCCTACGTGTTCTAGAGAGCAGATTCTTTAATGATGAGTAGTTTAGAGTTCCCACACATTCCATTCCCTTTTTTACTTCATACTCTTCTATAAGAGCATCGCTGTTGTTGAACCAATCAAATATGGTTGTAAGGTGAGGGTGAATCATAAAAAACATTCTCTTCCCCAAAAAAGTTGTCCTTCTATGAAAACATATACTCAAAAACCAGATATACCACCCTGAAAGACACTCCTCTATTATGGGTTCATGGAATAACCAGTCTTTAGAGAAATATCAACTGTTTGATGAAAGAAACACATTCATAATTTATCATCTGTCAAAATGGTAAGAAATAAACCACTCCTACTAGTACCACCATGGATCTTGTGCCAGTGGAAAAAGAAAATGGCGCAACAACCCTAGAATGTATTGTTTCATGATGCCAAAATATTAAGCTCATCCCCTACCCATTTGATTACCATTGATAATTCAAGGGTTTCTTCTTCATCCATCCCTTCCTCACATGAGGATATTCAGAGCACTCCATGAAGATGTAATATAGTGGAGAAGCAATAACTCCATAGAGTAGAAGATACAGAATAATATGATGGTACTTGCAGTTCATTTTCATTAAATCCTCCACACCACCCATATCCATGTATTAGATTATCCTAGAATATATCACCACAGTGAAACTAATCTACTGTAATTTTTTAAATTTTTAATTTTTATTTTTTATATAGTTGGAGATGAACATCTAGGGGTATAGAGGAGTGTTTTCTTTGTTTTGTTGTTTTTAAAAAACATATATTTTTTATTAGTGCTCTGAAAGTTTTCCATATTTATTTGTTATATTTTGAAAGTTCACAAAAGTGGTTTTACTACTATTTTTTTGATAGTGTATATTTAGAATTAAGTATTGGTTTTTGAAGAAATAAAATATATTATGTGTTTATATTTCAAAAATATCTAACTCAATTTTTTAAAATTGGAAATCAATTTTACTTTCCAAAAAATAAAAATAATTTATTTATTTAAAAATGAATATTTTATTCATCAATATAAACAATATTTATTAGGTTTTTAATTCAGTTGTAATTCCTAAAAATTTAAAAAATGTACTTTTTTTAAAAAAAAATCCGTAAAAATTGATTGATTTATTGTTGTTGTTAAATGAAATTATGTTTTTGTGTGACTTTAGCAGTGTTATTAATATTTAAAACGTTATGAAAGAGGAATTGAACTCAAAAAATATTTCATTAATATAGTTAAATATTGTTATTTTTTAAATATAATGTTTTATGTTATAAACCATCAACTTTAAAACGGTACTATGAAATTCCACAATAATTTTTTTAATGGAAAAATTACAGGAAAATATAACAAAAATATAATGTAAAATATTAGTGTTAAATTTCCTTAGAAATTAATGTTTTAAATACAACAAAAAATTTATACATTATAAAATTCCACCAAAAAAATTAACTGCAAAATATTGGTGGATAATCTTATAAATTATTCTATTGTGGAAAATTTTAAATCCAAAATCCTAGTAGAAATTTTCCTTGAAATTTCAATTCAAAAACTATACTTAAATATAATAGTGGAAAATCACAGTTGGATTTTATAGTTCAATAATCCAATGAAATTTATAATGTATAATTCCTCTAAAAATCAATATAAAATACTAGAAAATTTCAGAGAAAAATTAAAATGGAGAATTACCCTATAAAATATTATTGGAAAATTTTAATATAAAAATACATTGAAATATTCTGGGGAAAATATCATAGTAATTTTATAATTAAATATTCCACTAAATAAATTAAATATAAAAAATATACATATTTAATAATTTTATAAAATACTACATTTTATAATTCAATATAAATTCATAATAATTTTAAAAAAATAATCCATTAGTTATATAATTAACTGAAATTTTTTAATTTCTATGAAATGAAAAAAAGTGTAATATGATTAAATAGACATTATTTTTTAAATACACAAATATGTTATTCTATATAAATATAATGAAATATTATTTCTTTTAACAATATAATTTTTTTACTTATGAATTTTAAAAAATCAGATTTATTTTTAAGAATCAATTTGTTTTTTTAATATGATATATGTGAAATTATATTTTCTTATTGATTAAAAAATACTATTTTTTGAAATATGAAGAATGTTAATATTTTTTTACTAAGTCAAGTGTCATAATAACTATTTACATCTATTTCCAATGTTTAATGCCTTATGATAAAAGGAAAACACACGCGATCAAAATCAATAAAAAATGTCTTTTGAGTCTCAAGACATGTAATGCTTAGTAATTTTCCAATATTTAATTATATTATTGAGAAAATAATTTCCATTACACTATTATAAGAAAATACCACATCTAATTTTTTTTGTTAAAAGTGGTCTTTCTAAATGTGGAAAGGGTTAATTAAATAATATTTATTTTTTCAGGAAAAAATACGGTTCCAAGGTAGAAGAATGTTGCAGTAAACGAATACCTATTTGTTGAATATTTTTAAATATGATCACATAAAAAGTATGTTTGGATATATTCTAAAGATATATATATATATATATATATATATATTAGGAATGTTTGAAAATATAAAATTTCAAATTTATACAGAAGTAGATTTTTTCTTTCCCTGTTTTCATTAAGTTATTATTAATGCATAACAAAAAATGAACATCTGATATTATTATGCATTCAAGATTATTTCCTATATCTAAAGAACCTAAAGAGCATCACTTTGATGTGAAATTTGGTATCTATGGAAATTCTCCATCGCCTATTAGTATCTAATTGAAATTATATGCCTCAATCAGAATACTTTATTCATCTCATTCTTTGAAATGATTTCATAATTTGTATAGTGTTAGAAGACTCAAAATAGGTATTGTGAAGAGTGATTAATGTGATTTCTATTAGCTCTATTTGAAAAATATTTAATTTCTAGAACTCAACTATCAATGTCCTCAAAAAATACTTATATAGACCAAATAAATAGGCTCGAAGAGATAATGTTTGTGGAGTAGACTAGTGGATCTTTGTGCGCAAAACTACTATGATTATCATGTGTCATTATTCTTTTTATTTTCATTATTTCTTGTATATATTTATTTGAAAATATTGGTATATATTTGAATAATTTTTCAAAGAGGGATGTTTATTTGGGGAATGAATTTTAATAACTCAATTCACCCCCTTAAGATTCATTATGCGACCTTAGCATAACAACAACAGTGACACATCCATGTTTTTATGTTGTATCACCTACCAATTTCGTCATGTTTCTTTCATGGACACACATGTAGCATTTTCACAACTTATCATACCATGTTTCCTCCCAACCAATAACCATAGAATTTTGTTTTCCACCAACATGCCCTGACATATCACCCCTCCATCGCACATTAGATATCTGAGTATGAAGAGTGTTGTTTGGAAACTTCGAATGAACTAATGACTCTTTTGATCTATCCACCTGGTGATCGTTATTTTTTTCTGGGGTTTCCACATATGAAGTCACTATGCTCAATAATTCTGGTCCAATTATATAACCCAATATCTTAACATTGGAATCCTAAAGGACCTTTTCTCTAATGGACCAAATGCATGCCCTGAAAGTCCAAATCAGGTGAATAATTCCATGATTAAAGTACTATTACAACAATATTCTTAAAATAACTATTTTATCACATCTATAATACCAACAAAAATCCTTCCCTAGAATTTATATGATCATGGATTTTCCATCTATGATAGTAAACTCATGAAAAATTCCTATATGTCATTTTATATGTCATCCTTTTGAATGAATAATTTTTTTAGAGAAAAATATAAATTATATGAAATTATTTTATAAATAATTATTCAAAATTTACAAATTATAAAAAATTATTTTTATTTATACAAGATTCTTTTGTTATTCTTTATATTAAAAAATATTATTATGTATATAATATATTTAATCCTTTTATTTTAATAACAATTATTGGGGGTTATTTTTTTTAAATCCAATGAAAAATCCATTCAAACATGTTCCAAATCCCAGGATATGAAAGTTAACGCCTCAAGAGGGATATTACCTAGCCAAACTAATGCCTCAGAAGAAATGCTAGATACAACAATATGGTGGACCACTATATTGCCCTCCCATTTTACGTAATAAAAAGAACAACGGAAATCATCTAAATATTCAAACCAATTATCATAAAAGAGGATCCATAAAAAATTAGTAGACAGAAGTGTGATCCTTAACCAAGGATATACGAAGGAGGAAATCAAAATCATAAATAACCCTATGCCAATATGGATCCCTTGAAATATAAAGTCCAACATAGGACACAATTGCTTTAGTAACCTAGAGACACCAATTTGTAACAAAAAAACATGTTGTATAGAATCCAAAACTACCCCATAAGAGTTGAGACCCACCAAGCCCAATCCAAACAGATTATCTTCAGTGATATATACATAAATATTCACCATTACAACAACTACTGGCAGAAAATACCTTGAAAAATCATGTTGCATTACATGATCAAAAAACCCATCCACATCACTATATTTATACACCACCATCAAAAAAAATCCACTGTACCCAAGTTTCATCAGGGATAAACTAATTTTTAATTTGAAATTAATTTTACCTCATTAAAAAAAACATATAAAATATTAATAATTCTTGAATTCCTAATTACATAAAATACCCAAACCATTTTGAGAGGCCCTAATTAGTAGAAGAAACCTCATCCAACACTAGATATATCACTATAATCTATCATTACCAAACAGGCTAAATGCTCATGCATTGAAATTTAGAATGAAAATTTGTCTCTAAGATACATTTGAAAATGGTCATTAATCATTCATGATAATATTATTTCCCAAAAAAAATCTCGATATGAAAGCACGTCAGAAAAAACAACAAAACAATCGTGTACCCTTGGTAATAAGTGGGTGCGATAAATTTTAATCCAAACCAAATCAGATCCGTACACAAGGATTCATATTGATAACAAAAACCCAAACATCACCATAAAACCTCTATACTAATAGAATCCATTGAAAATTCTATCAACAAACATCAGTCGATAAATATGTATATTTGAGATCTACGTTCTATCAATGTAATTGAATAAAAATTAAGTTAATAGAAATTCCATATTGAAAAATAATTTTTAATAATATCTAAAACTATATAATACATCATTTCATTAGGTAAAATCGGTCAAACAAACTGAATATTGGCACCCTAGGTCTAGTGATCCATCAAGATATTAAAATAATTATCATTATAAGTATGATATAATATATATCCTCTGCTTAAAATATCTTATATTCTATAATAGTGTTCAACAAAAAGCTTTGTCGATGTCTATGTGAAGCTTATAACAAATAAACATGGGGGTAATATTTTCCTCATAGGACCCGAGAAAATAGGAAAAAAGGAAAAAATAAAAGTCTCCATCACATCTTATCATGATGATTTTTGTTTAAAGACCCCATATGTTGGAATAACAGACCTCCATCAACTTTAGGGATGCATCATATTTCCCATGAATCCATGTTCATCTTCTTCCTATCATCCTTGTAACCACACCAAATGTCTGTGTACATGGAATGTAACTAATTGATAAGAGTTTTGAGAAGTTTGAATAGGGGAATAAAATATGTGGGAAAATATTTCACCCCTGGTTTGATCATGACAACAATCTTGGCCATAGAAATAACCTTCCACTTCCAACCATTATTTCACATTAAAACCATATCCAGGGTATATGAAAACACCTTTATTTTATTTATCCTAATAACTATAAAAATTTCCAAATACATATTATTCTTATAAACCTTATTAACAATTAATATATCACACAAAGCATCCATGTGCACTGTAATATGAGGTTTGACATGCATCTATAATTTTTAATCATTTTTTTCTATGGAGGGGGATGGTAATTTGGTTTCTCACCAAATTGAAATCTCTAATTACATATCAAATATTTTTTATTTGGCGTAATTATGTTCCCTTTTTTGGATTCACATTTTGTATAATAGTATTTTAATTTTAATTTGGAATATATTTCATTGTTTATTAAAAAATAAATATAATTATTTTAAGTTGTGGAAATAATAATAATTCCATATTTCTTGTTATTAATTAATTATATTCCAAACTCAAGGAGTGGGGAATATAATTTTTTTATGATTATGAAAAATATTAAGAAAGGATAGGTGGGGGATTCCATAATAAAATTAAGAAGTAATATTTTTAATAATAATGGTATAATGAAAATGATATTAGGAATACAGAATATTATATAAGATAAAAGAATTTTTATGAATGAAAAATCAGCTCATTTTTTCCATTCCATTTTAAATTAAAATGAAAATAATTTATGAATGAAAAACCATATTCTTTTTACCATATTGTGAAAAAAAAATTGTTAGGATTATGGAAAATATTAGGAAATGAGTGTAGGGGTATTCCATGATAAAATTTGGATGTAATATATATATAATTATAAATAACTAATGAAAATTTTATTATGAATAATGAATATTTGGGAAAATAAATTAATAGTTTAAGAATGAAAAATCATATCCTTTATAACCCTTTTATAAGCAATTTTTAAAAAAAACAAAACAACAATATTAAAAATTAGCAGAAACCAAATTACGGAACTCTATTGGGAGATGAAGAAAACCAACTAGAAGCCCCCCCAACCGCATAAAACCAACTATGAATTATTTCATGTGGTTTCATGATATACCAATAAAAAAGTAACCATAAGAAGAAAATAAATATTCTATATATTGTATATTCTCAATATTAGACCCAAAGGGCTAGTTACTACCTTTATGCTTCTCCAAAGTGTTGATAATAACAGGGAAGTTGGATTAAAGAATTATATTACTCCAACCATGTGAAGAAGAGAACATGACACCATTACAAATAGCCATGGATTCTAATATAGTGGGTAATATCCTATAACAACATTTGAGGTATGTTCCATAATCAGAGAACCTTTATGATGCCAAATAACAACACCGAGTCAAACAATATAGTCTCTCATCAGTGGAACGTCAGTATTAATCTGGAGGTTTCATAGAGGGGGAGGAAACCATCTATTTGGATGGGCCTAAAACGGTGAACTAAGATGATTCCCCCTTCATAAATCCATTGAGAACCATAGCTATGAATCCTATCTAACTAAACACTGTCATCGATTGAAGTGTGCTTAAACACATATACATTTAGAAGGAACCAAATAATTTGAACCCGGATACATAAACCTGTAATCATTTTAACTGTAAACAATTTAAGAAATTCCCCCATCACAATTGTAACATCCCAAAGACATATTTAAAGATATTAGACCTATGCATAAAAAATATACCACATCCTAGTCACTCTAGGGTAAGATAATATCACATGAAACATTGCTTTTTCATTGGTCTGATAGAGGGGTAACAAGGTGATCTCGAAACTATTCTAGTAGGTAAGGGGGACTTAGGTGGGAAGGATACCTCTAAACATTTCCCAACAAAATATTTTGGATTTTAGAAGAGATTTAGACTTCCAAAGATTCTTCCACAATAGAGACCCCGTAACATCTTTATGTGAGGCTACTCTTCTAGAATGAGTGAACTGATTAGTAGCGAGATCCTGTAGAAAACAAGTGGAGAAAACATGGTCTGGTTTTGTATACCACTGGAATGACTATAATTGACTCGTGTTCCAGATTATAGAACCAAATATAAAACTTTTTTGGATACCACCAACAAATATATTCAACAAAATTACACTTCATTGAAGCATGATCAAGAAAATGAGTGGTCTTAGAGAATAGTTTTATATCGTTAAGACCATGAAACCAAGGGTCACTCTAGATGTTAAACCTAACAAAAATATAAATTATCCAATGATACTCACAATTTAGAACATATTTATATCCCTAAACAATCCTCTAGAAGAAGCTCAGCCGATGTCCTAGAATGGAGGGAAAATCACCCTGAGGGAAGAACATTCCTTTGAAAAATATTGTTCGCAAGCTATCCAGATTGTGTAAAAAGTTAAAACCTTGATAGTCAGGATAGAAATTGTTAAAAATATTCATGTCCTAGAAAATAATTAATTTATGAGCCTTTAGTTTACAAAGCATCTCTCAATAAACACAATGTATGTTATTTTTACCATTTTCATATTGCTACTGAAAATTAGCAAAGAAAAAGTGGAGTGGATGAATGAATTAATCTAGGATCTTGAAGAGAGGCATCACGTATGATGATACTTATTGGGAAACTATATTGATAAGGACCTTTTTTCTGGCCCTAGTGATATTTTTTTTCTGAACCAACTATGGATTTTTATATACACTTTATTGAACATGTACAATAATACATCCCCATTAGAGCACCAAAAGATCATTAGAAGTCCCAAATACTTTTTATGTTTCTCTACAACCTTGATGCCAGATATGCCAGTGATGGTAGATATCATCCCTTCCTACACACCACTACTAAAGGACATATCTGATTTGTAGATTTTGAAACATTATCCAGAGAATTTTGTGAACTCATAAATAACATTAAGAACTTCCTATATTTCTCAAATAGTTTCTCCTCAAAAAAAGAGGCAATCATCAGTGATAAATAAGTGTGTGATAGGAATTCAATGATGAAAAACATTATCCTCATTGACCTTTATACTAAAAGAAACTATCTTGACACAACTCATGATCTCTCACATGCATTTTGGGCCAAAACCATTTATTCTCATTAACTCTTCCAAGATATCATATTTCTCCATATCATAAGATTTATTCCTATCCAATTTCATTATCAAACCCCCTCTTAGAAGTAGAACAAGTTTTCATAGATTGGATGATTTCTTGAGAGAAAAAGTTTTTATTTGTAAAAAGTCTCTTAGGCATAAAGGCACTCTGATTCTTAGATATAATGAAGGGAAATGATGAAAATGGATTTCACATGTATTTTTAATAATTTTTTGATTCAGTTTTTTTCTAACCACCTTTAGATTTTTTATGTTTTTATAGTTATTTAGTATGTGTTAATTTTAATAATTTTTAGTTCATTTCTATACTAATATTTTTAATTTTATGTTTTATTCGTTTAATTTAATTTTATATTTTATTTTTATTTTTATTAGTTGAATAATTATTAATTTAATGTTACATTTTACTGTAGTTCATTTAATTCTATATATTTAATTCTATATCATTACCTTGTTATCTTTTTATAATATTTATATTAGTTAATATTGATTTTATACATAATTAACATTTAATGTTTGGCACTTTTTATTTTCATAAGTATAATTTATATTAGTTTGAAAATTAGTTTATTAATATTTTTTTAGTAATTTCATTACTTTTTAGTTTATATACATTTATATATCCTGTTTTCCTAAATATTTTTAATATTAAAAAAATTATCCATAATTTTATTAGTTAATTATTTTTATTTAATTAGATTAATAATTAATTCTAATATTAGTATTATGTGTCTAGAATAATATTTATCTAACTACTTATTTTATGTTATTTGTTTCTATAATTTAATGTACCTATATATGTTTATGGAGTCTGATTTATTTTAGAAGACTAATTATTTACATGATTATATTTATTATGTTTACAATTATTTTAGTGTAATGTTTATTAATATTAATATTTTTAATTTTATTTAATTTTATTTATGTGGTTTGTTTAATTTTAAAACATTTTGACTCATTTAATTGTTTTTTTGTATTGGTTTATTTTTAAATTTACTTTTCTATTAAAATGTAAATCCTATATACTAGAATAAAATAAAATAAAAATGATCACCAGCTTCCTCCCCCACCCTTCCTTCCCATCGCACCCTCACCCCCATCAATTCACCCCATTTCCCCCTCCCCTCCCACATCAAACCCTCCCCCTTCCCATGTTTCCCCATCTTTCCCCTACCCATTCCCATGGCTCCCCTCCCCCCATCTAATGTCACCCTAAACCTTCCTCTTTCACTCTTTCCCACATCACTCCTACTCCCTTAATCATCCTCTATCACATGCACTTCTATCTGTAGCGATCCACCACACCAGACTCCAGGATTCATATCCTTCGAGACACATCCATGCATCGTAAAACCTCCTCTGTTGAACACTACTATCAGGATGCACCATGGTGAAGCACCACACATGTGTTCCACGTCTTCCTTACGTGTCTTATACCATTGATCTCTCTACTTCTTTGCCTCTGTTTCACCGCACACATTAAATTTAGTCAAGGTGGGTATGCTTTGTGTATTGTGTGTGACATATCCATGTGCTATAGATTCACCGTTATTTCATATATCTGTGATTCCCAAAGAGATATAACATAGGTCTGTTCATTTTTTCAACTTCTCAATGGTTCAGTTCGATTTTGTGTTGATCGGTGGATTGATGGTTATTATTGACCAATATTCAATGGTGGCTTGGGTTAATTTTTCTGACAACATAAACTTGGTGATATGAACATTTAATTATTATATGTGTCTTATCGTCGTCACGTAGGGATAATAATTTTAGGCTTAGAGTTTTGATGAATGTGACAGATACTAAATGTCTTTAATTTATTTTATTTTTCAATTTTCAATTAAATTATTCTGATTGAATGATTAGTTAATTAATTATGTTTTCATTTGAATGAATTGTAATTTGGGATCTATACATATGATGTGGTGGTCATTCATGTGATACCTAACATATAATCACAGGTGGGATATCATCAAAGAATTTATTTATTTAGAAGCTGATCATGCACGTGAGAGAATCATAAATAGAATATGAAAAAATTCTGATTAAATAAATATATTAATTCAAAAATTAATATTTTTCATGTATTCTTATTCAAACATGCATGCGTGATACTTAATAGGTTTTATAATGTGTGAAAACCCAACATAAATAGTGATATCTACTTTGTGGAAAATAGCTTGTGGTATTTTACTGAGTGATTCAGTTCTTCAATGAAATGAAAATTATTCACTAGGCCAGAGAACAAAATGATGGATGATTTCTGTGAATATTATAATACTTTCTAACATAAAATAATGATACCTGATTGTATTTTTATTAAATATAAAATTAGTGATGAATAAATAAATAAATATTCAGATGTGGGAATTAAATAAATAACATTTCATGCACCCGTACAGATGTCACAACTCTGACTTCCATCTCCAATAGTTTCTTCCATGCCTAAATTTAGTTCGCTTATATAGTTTTAGTTAAATTAAAATATTCATTTACAAATAGTTTTTTAGTTTTTTTATGTTTGAATTATCAATCACTTTTAAAAACTCTTCTTCCTAACCATTCCTACAATAGGATATTTCTTGTGTGTGCTAACATTATCTATGTCGTTCGGCCTAGCTCGCTGCTTCAATAGTTGTTTGTATGTTTATAAATTTTAGAATTTTCTCATGATATGACACACATTCTTAATTTTAGGAATCCTTGATGGGGATAATAGTACCATTAGTAGTTCCTTTAAAAGAGTTATTTAGGTCAAAAAACCACAAAACAAATATGTTTACTACTCTGGAAATTTTTTAGTTTAGGAAATTTCAACCAGAAGTTCATAATGGCATGGGTAGCACCACAAAACTACAACCAACTCTCTCTCAATGCGGCCACAGTTCATGGAACGAAGGTAATATTATTTATTTTAACGATTATTATTAAATTACGTGTTATGATTGATATTATACTTCTAGTTCATACAAACCTATTAATAATTTTGGAAGTCAAATAATTATTTAAAAATTAGAACTTGATAATTCATGGGAAACAAATGATTCCATAATTGAGCGCATTTTTCAGTCATCTATCATTAAGACAAATATAATTTTTTAACTTCAAGATGAACGTAATGAAAAGTTTCTTTCCCCAATGATGAATCTAGAAAATTATATGTAACACCACAAGCTTCCATGGTACACTTCTCTTGGAATAAAACAGTAGCGTGTGTTGTGTGCAACTTCGAGTTCAAACACACCACAACCAATCAAACTAGCCTTTATGAATAGTAATACCTACACTTTGAAATTTTATACAATTTATCTTTCAAAATGGAATTAATTTTTGGAATTTGAATATTGAAATTAGCCTAGGGTGAAATTTTGTTATTTTTCTGAAAACATTCAATTTTTGATGAATAGTGAAAAACACTAAGTTGTAGTTTAAAACCGATTTTTTATTTAAATAATTATTTATTTTATTTAAATTTATTTTATGTCAAAATAGATACATAATACCTATATATGTTCAATGTAACTCATTGGAGTTAGTTTATAATAATATTAGATATATAAAAATTTTATTGAACTTTTCACTGTCTTTTACCCACCTCCTAGAAGAATTTAAAAATTCACATAAAACATAATTTTACTGCTTATGTGAGTGGAATTTAAAAAATCCGAGAGACACAATTGATATCATTAAGTAATATTTTGTTCAATGAGATGAAAATAATTTTTTGTGAATAGTAACTTTTTACTTTTATTTACCATGGTTAAAAGTAAATAGGGTAATTAAGGGTAAAAATTATATTATTGTTATCCTAAAACATGTACTAATTCTATTTTCTAAGTATAATTTGACCAAAAACAAACTTATTAATAAAATATGAACCTCTTTGGTCCACTTGGATTAGATTAGGACATATATTATTATTTGATTCAATGAATAGTTAAAAGAGTTAAAATCAAAGTTTAATAACTAAAACATTATAATATAGGATTATACATAATATAAATTAGATTATAAATATTCATTACAAAGATAAAGTTATTTCCTAAAAAATGGTATTTTATTTATAATTTTTAGATATTATATAATTTATTTTATTTATGTCACAATGGTGATGCAGTAATTACCTAATTAATGGAATATTAAAATAATTGATATTATAAATATCTAAATAAATGTAATTTGAGACTATTATGAATTATAAGAATTTTATATGTTAAAATGACATTTTATGATTTCTTAACTGAATTTTTATTTCTTTAATAACATTTTTAATACTTTAAGAAAAATCAATTATTAAATAGTGTCAAAATTGACATAAAGGAGTTTTTAAAACATATATTATATTATAAATTTATATAATATTCCTAAAAAATTAAGGTTTTGCCAAATGAATTATATAATGATATGGGTATCACTAATTAACAACTTTGGGTTCTTTTGGAAGTATATAGTATGTTTATTAACCATATAATATAAAAATAGAAAGAGACATGATAACTGTCAAACTATTTAACTAAGAGTAAAATATAAATTATAAGGTTAATATAGTGACCCAATCCTGTATAAAATATATTGGATGAAAGGATTTACACCCATCCCCACCATAGTCTCGAAATAAGTCACTTTGGATCCATTATAAACCAAATATAAAATTATTATAAAATAATATTTTAAGTTTTTCCTAAGGTTCCCCTCACCCCTCTAGTAAAAGGGAACTCCCCCTTCTCTCAAATTAATACCTTCAAAACCTTTTGGTTCGGCCATACCCTGCCCAAATATTCGTTAAACTTCCCTCAAATAATCCTAATGGTATTCCTTTAGTCATAAATCTATCTTAAGGTGCCCTTTGGATCAGATCAAAATGAAGAACCCGAAGAAGAGGTAATAATTTCACCAACCCCTTTCAAGTTCCTTTCTTCTTCCACTCCTTCTTTCTTGGTTAATTACATTCTAAAAACAATAACTCCAGTATATTCTATATACTGTGATGTTATTATAAATATGGTACCACCATATTCATTATTCTATCCACCCTTTGAAGGACATGTCACCATACATGCGTACATACGGCTTACCGTCTCCAAGTCGTGGTGTAATTGTTATTAAAAACATTATTATTTGGATGGGCTTGATAATGATGTGTAATTGAAGTAAATAATAAATATAAAATTATAATTATTCTGTATATATGATATACCATCCAATTATATATTATTTTAATATCAAAATAATGATATTGTCACTCGTGCATACGTACAGACTACCGACTCCACGAACGCGATGAGATTCATTCCCCATCGTATCCATTCAATTCTAATTATCATTTCACGATTAAAAATAATGTTTAAGGACTTGATATCCTTATTTATATGAATTATATACAACCTATCCATAACAAACATGGATTATGTAACAAAACATATAAATTAAAACGAGTAAGTTAACACCCAAAACGACGATAATAGTAAGATATTATTAACAAAGAAATGTTAAAAGATCATATATGATATCATATTAATGTATATGATTCTTGTATAATTTAATAACAATTATTTAACCATTATATAAGAGTTTAAACTACCTTTGACCACGGAAAATTACAAGGTAAGGGTTAATTCTACAATCTCTTCATGATCCGAGGTTGTTTATACGTAATTATTTTCTGGGACCTCTTTATCATCCACATCCATGTTTTGAAAAAATGTATTTCAAAAAATTCTTACTATTTTATAGACTATGGGTTAAAGTAATTTATACCCTTGTTTTACATTTTATAAGATGTTTATAAAGGAATCTTTCTGTCATTTTCCAAACAATGTCCTTTTTAACCTTTTTGACAAAATTAACGTAAGAATGTTTTTTTAAACTTATACGGCAGGTGAAGATATTTTCCACCATTATAAAATCATGGAATCTTCCCTTAAAATATTATAATAATATTTTCAAAGTAAATGTTTTATTTTATAATTATGTGACTTTTAAATTATTTCAAAAAAATGGAAATTTCTCTCAAACAGTTTTGATTTCATCTATGTTAACATCCTTTAATAGATTTTAAGCTTATTTGAAGTTGATTTATTATGATACAAAACTTCCATATTGTATTGAAGGTTTTGTGATATTTTTGACTATGGATGTGTTATTTTTATACCATTCATGGTTTATGGACAATGTATTGACATTTCGTATGCTAGTTTTAATACGAATGTTTATGTTAAGTTTATACTTGTTCATATGTGGAATGCATTGGACTTGGTAAGTAACGGGTAGAGCCCACAATATCTCCTCGATGAATTGGTAGGTCTCATGAGACAAACTAGTGTCTTGGCACAAGGCCTTGACAGGATCTTATTTGTAGTCTTGGCATAAGTACTTGACTATGTGGTTATGATAGTCTGACATTATGCATTCCATCCTTATGAATGTTGTTATTGATATTGCCTGTGATTATTTGATTAGTATAATATCTATGTGAATAAGTAAATGGAGTTATTTCATTTTATTTCTTCCATATTATGATGAATTTCAATTTTAAAAGTCTTTTGTTTTAGTTATACATTGCTTTAAATTTTTATCCTTATTTATTAATGTTTCTGCACTATTGTTATCCTTACCGGGCATCTGAGCTCACCCCTTTCAATGTTTTATTTTTCCCGTTATGTGAAGATGTATTTTATGAATGACATGCAGGGATAGTACGAGGGGATATGAGTGTGGTCAATGGAGACAAGATGTTGTTGTAGTTTTTCATTTTATGATGTAATGTAATCTTTATGAATGTATCTACTTAATCCAAGGCAACAATAATAATCGGTTTTTCAAGACTTGGTCTTTTGTGATCATGCTAATGTTATGTAATAATGCACCGAATCATGGTATCTAGGGTCAGGGTGTTACATTATATAACTCATCTTGTCAAACTAGCCACCTCATTACCACTCAATGATCCAATTTAGAATAAATTTTTAAAGAATGTGCGGTAGAGGTTCCAATTGAACAATATCTAGTTCCTGATTCTAATAATGAGACTACATTGATCGACCCTTTTTCCTATCATAGCACATATAACTCCTCTCCATGAAAAATTAATTCTTCCAATTTAATAACATTTCTAGTATATGAGAGCTTAGTGTTCCCAACTATTGAATATAATGGCCCCTCTGAAAATGTGATTTCAAGTTGTTATTCAGTGAGTTCATAACCCATCTATACTAATGTGAAAAAGGACGCATACAATGTCTATCAAATTAAATATTTTGAGGATGAATAGGACATTGAACTAATACCCTTATTTTACATGATAGAATCATAATTGAACCAATATATCATGAATTTCCTCATTGAAGAGGAAGTCACTTAAAATGAAATCAAATAACCACTTTCAAGAAATACATGGGAGTTTCAATTTTTTTCCAAAATGGAGACATTTGAAACATATCAAGAGTTATGAAATTTGTCAGCTTTTGTGGTAGAGAACACTAATAATTTTCAAGAAACAATAAAATAATGGTATTTCCGAGAGGATCTTGAATTCGTGGTGAAATTTTTGTCAATGAATAAATATGAAAGGGGAAGTATATAATTATTTTTTACAAATATTTCATTCTTGAAACAATAGATTTACCAACTCCATTTGAGCCAACCCCACTTGATCCATGCATCGATCATGAATTGAACTAGAAACAAGTGAATTTACATGTGATTGTGTTTAGGAGTGAAAATGGATTGAGATACATTGTCAACCCAAATACCACATTCAAGGATATAATGGATAAAAGTTGACCACTGAGAGATTTGTTAAGGGAGTTTATATTCTTATGAAAAATAAAAAAAATAAAATGTTCTAGATCTTTATGATGATTCCATTTTCACAAAACTCACTTATTTGGTGTTTCTTCCCTCAAAAGAGGTATATTCATTCCCTAATGAGCTAAAAAATTTCCATTTCATTCCACCAATCAATTTTTCTATCATATTTCCATTGAGATATTGTGTAGATTGAAGGATAAATGATTTTTTGATGAACGGATTACACACTCACATTGATAAAAAAATCATATGCATGGTACACATTTCTATTCAATGTTTCATTGATCTGGGGATGAATAAAAAGTAAACTTATCTCTCAATGGGAGACAACCCATCATTTTTTTATTTCTTTATACTGCATTTTGTTTCATCTAATTAGGTTTTTTAATTAAATGGAATGCACTAACTACAACCTCTTTTCTCGTCACACTATAATGGATCGAAATTAATCATAAATATTTTTCTGATCCACATTATTTTGATTATGGTGTGACTTCTTTGATATGATGAGGGTATATTCTATCAATGTGCATATTTTATAGTTATATCATTTCTAGAGCTTCATTGGATATATGGGTCCATTTCGCATCTATCTTCACTTACATAGGAAGGTGTGTTATTTTTTGTTATATTTTATAAATTCAACAACACCATGTAAACTAATAAAAAATAAAACTGAAAAAATTTCATTATTTTAATCATTGAACCCACATGAAAATGAAAACCTTTTTATAGTAACATAGTTAAGAACATACCACTTGAATATCTGTGAAGCCATAAAACATGATTCCAGTTTGTTTTTCTTTAATCATTGATCTCATGATTAAGATGATTACTGATATTATTTCATGCTTCAAAACTAAATTTGGAGGCTTTTATATTTTAACACACTTATTAGTACTCATGATCATTTGTGATGTCTAACATATTATTTCCATACTCAGGAGGATTCTGGTCCATTTTTTCACCATCTTCTATTTCTTTTTTTTATTGATGGAATCTTGACCATGTTATTTCTTCTAAAACATTCCATGTTTTTGAATTGAAGTGATAATAATTTTGAAATTTCTAAAATAATCAAGGAATATATTATATTCATTATCCCCATTGAACCACTGATCCAGCCATACATTTTATCAATCATTTAGCCCTTAGAAACCATCAAGAAACCTTTTTTGAATGACAAAAGAATCGATATCTTTCAGTACCCATTTCTAGTCTATTTAATAGAATATTTTCAATCCAAGTGTGGGGGAGAGATCTATTTATAAGGGGTTATTTGATGGGTAGTGAGTCATTTTATGTACACGGATTGTAATTTCCCATCATGATTATATGTGTCGCATTTCACAGTATCCACATTGATTACAATTATTTTGATATGGGAATGAATTTTATTTTTAGTTCCAGTAAGGAGTACTTTTGTGGTCATTGCATTGTAACCCTCTATTTTTGGGATACCTATAAATGTGATGATTAATTAATCCAATAGCTATAGAGTATTCTATATGAAATAATTTCATTTAGATTTTATAGTGTATCCTCTACTACTGTACATTTTTTGATATTTTTTCTAACATTAATCTCATGGGGTTTGGGAGATGTTACTCCCTAGTTTTACTATCCATCTTATTTGAGTGAGTTGTGTCCGTTAAAAAATGAAAAAAAGTTATAAAAAGTTTGGTATTGGAATTTTTATAATATTGGGGAAAAACAATGTTTTCTCTTTGGGGGAGAGATATATTGATTGATACATTCAGATTAAAACTTATCATCTTTTTATTTCAAGACTCAACCAACCTTGTTACCAAAAACTATCACTATTTTTTATGACCTTCCATACTGCAGCCTCAAAAACATTTGAACCAAATTTGAGGTCCTCTATATTAATGTATTCTTTTTTATTTCCACCAATAGAGAAGTGAAATTCCTGGGTGGCCTATGGTAAGCATACATGTGTATGAGAATTGAGAAAAAATTGATCAAATTATTTGAGTGATGAGAGTGATAGCGAGATAGGTCACATGATTCATGAGTGTAGGTACTTGTACTAGATGTAATGTGATGGGAAAAAAATTATATTTTTAAATTTGAAATTTAAATGCAGCATTATATGTTATCGGTAAGAGGGATTGAAAATTTTCGAACATGTAATTTTAATGTTCTAATTTTCTACAGGTTCGGTTGTGTTTTAGTTCGGATTGTTTTTCCCAGGTATGAAAACGTTTAGGTGTGTGGGATTTGATGAACATGAAATTCACATGAATTTTTAATAATACTCATTTTTTTAATTTCTCAGGCCACTTTTAACGTTTTAAGGTTGTTATTGTAGTTTTTTAGAATTTAGATATTTTAATAATTTTTAATTAATTTTATACTAACATTATTAATTTAGTATTTTATTAGTTTATTTTTGTTTTTCAATTTCTTATTGTTTTTATTACACTTTTAATTATTAATTTAATTTAACATTAAACCCCAGTTTATTTAATTATATATATTCTTCTATATTTTTTACTTTATAATTTTTTTATATTTTTTTATTAGTTTATATTGATTTTATAAATTATTTAAATTTAATGCCTAAAACATATTATTTTTAGTAGATTAACTTATATTAGTTTCATACATAGTTTATTAATATTTTTTTAGTAATTTTTGTAATTTTTTTGTATACTTTTTTTCTTTTTACATACTTTTAGTACTAATAAAACTAGTCATAATTTTCATAGATTATTATTTTTTCACAAATTAGATTATGATTTAATATTATTATTATTATTATTTGAATAGAATAATTTTTATCTGAAAAAAATTAATTTGTTTTTCTATTTTAGTATACCTATATATATTTATATACTAAAATTTATTTTAGTTGACTAATTATTTACATGATAATATTTTATTATAATGGCTATTATTTTAGTCTAATAATTTTTAAAATTAATATTTTTAAATTTATTTAATTGATTTTCCATTTTTTATTTAATTTTATATTGTTTTCACAGATTTGATTTGTTTTCCATTTTGGTTATTTCAAAATTTAATTTTCTATTTAAATTAGGAGCCTCTCTATTAGAAAAAGAAAGAAAAACACACAATAGTTACCTCTGTCACACTTCCTTCTCATCACCCCTCACCCCATTCACATCACCTCCTTGCCACACCCTCCCATGTCACCCCACTTCCCCTCCCTCCTTCCCACATTGCCCCCACATTTCCCCGTCCCCATTTCCACATCACCACCACTCCCCCTTCCCACAACACCAACCCACCTTCCACCATCCCCCATCCCCTACCCCTCTTTCCCATGTCTCCCCCTAACCCTTCATCCTCCTCCATCACAGGACCCTCCATCTATAGTAATCTTCCACATAGGACACATGGCTTCATCTTTATAGAGATGCCTCCCTTCACCACAAAACCTCTTCAACTATCCACTACGGTCAGGATGCACTATAGTGAGGCACCGTATTTGTGTCCCACCAAATCCTTATGCGTCATCTACACCCAACGTCTCTACTGCTTCACCATGTACATTGGATTTGGTTTGGGTTGGTATTCTTCTAGGGTTGCAAGTGACATAGAGGCACATAGTGGATTCTCCTTAGTTCAATAGATCAATGATTCTCATTGAGGGGGAACACATATTCAATCATTTTTTTGGTTACTTGATGGTTTGGTTATTTATTTTTATGTTCATTGAAGCGACAATTATTATTGTGTGATCTTTTATAGTGGATTGAGGTGATTTCTTTGATAATACAAACACAATGATATTAGCAATTTTTTATTTTATGTGTTGTTTAATTTTCATGGAGGACTAATATTATTGGTTTTTTATTTTTGATGAATGTGACAATAATTTCATTCCTTTAATTTATTTTCATGTTTTATTTCCTGTTAATTATTTTTTATTGGATGTTTTTTAATTAATTATATTATTATTTGAATTAAATTCATTTAGAGTTATCACACTTTCTTTGGTTCCCATTCATGTGATACATAAAAAATAATAACATAAGGGAGATCATCACATAATTTATTTATCTGTACGTTGATCATGTGTGTTAAATAATCATAAATTACATGTGATAAAATTAAAAATAATAAAATATATTAATTGAAAATTTAATATTTTTCATGTATTCTCATACAAGCTTGAATGTGTGATACTTATTCAATGATCTAATGCGTGATAACCCCCCAAGGATTTATTCTTTGATTTTTTAGAAACTGGTTATGGTATTTAACCAAGTAATTTTGTTCTACAATGACATGAAAATTATTCATCAGACCAGAGAATGTAATAAGAGATGATTTGTCTGAAAATTAAAATACTATCTAACATCAAATAACGTGACCTAAGAGTATTTGGATTAAATTTGGTATCAATTATAATTGAATAAATATTTATATTAACATGGGAATTAAATAATTGGCATTTCATTCTCATGAACAAACGTCACAACTCTAAGACTTCCATCTCCATTTGTATCATCCACATGTCTATTTATTTCTCATAGTTTTTTTAGTTAAATTTAAATAATTGTTTAGTTTTTTGGATTTTTTTGTTATTAATAAGTTTTAAAAACTCATCTACCTAAAAATTTCCTACAAGATAATATTCCATGAGTCCACTCACATTATCTTTATGGTTTGATCCTACTCACCACTTCTACAATAGTTTGTATGTTTATAAATTTTCAAATTTTTATACTTTGAAATCACTCAGATCCTATAAATGTAAATCACATGCAAGTAAATTCCAAATAAAAAATATACTAATTGACATATTAATATTTTTTGGGTGCTGTCCTCTAAAATTGTATAAGTGATTCTGAATAATTGATCTCATGACAGCAAACTCGAATAGATATATACTTCATCTTTTTGAGAAATGAGTTGTGGTATTTCACTATTTGATTCAATTCTATAATGTCATGAAAATTATTTGCCTGGCCAGATAAAGAAATGAAAGATAAATTGGGTGAAAATTAGAAAACTATATATAATCTAAGAATGATACCTGATATTATTTTGATCAAATTTGGAATATGTGATAATTGAATAAATAAATTTTCTGATGTGGGAATTAAATTAATGGCATTGTATGAACTTTAATGGATATCACAACTCTAAAACTTCCATCTTTGCCTTTTTCCTTCCATAGATTATTTTAGTTTTCTCAGATAGTTTTAGTTAATTTAATTAATCATTTGTAAATAATTTTTTAATATTTAGAATGTTTAGTTCTTAATCATAATTAAATATCATGTTCTGGAACCTTCCTACAATAGAATACTTATAGTGTCTAATGAAATTCTCTCTCTGGTCTGAACCTACTCGCTGATTCTACAATAGTTTTCAGGTTTAAAAATTTTCAAATTTTCACACATTTCGTTGTATATGCCTAATTTCTTGTTCCATTACTTGGGAGAATAGTAATATTAGAAAGTCCTTAAAAATGTGATTTATATAAAAAATAAACAAAAAAATAAATAAAACCAGTTTACCACTCTTGGTATTTTTTGGACATTGTTGGAAAATTCAAGAACCTAGAATTTTTTAAAGGTTAGGTTAGTACCATACAGTTCCAATCAATTCCTCAACTACAGAACATAAACTCAAGTTTATATGGATAATTATTTACCCCACATTATCTCTATTGTTAATCCTTTTTATTATAATTATTTATATTCAATTCCATGTCATGGTCTATAGAAGAATCCTTCACTATATTTAGTTTCTAGTTCCAACCAACCATTTGATCATTTTCAATGTCAAATGATTCCTGAAAATTTATAACTGTATTATTCAAGTGAAAAAAATTATTCAATAATTTGGGGAATTTTTTCTTCTATCACTATAATAAATAATAGGTTTTAACATCAAGATGAACATAATGATTTTTTCCTTCAAAAAATGATCTAGATAATCAATTAACTCATCTTGGCCAACTAACTACCTCACTACCACATGATGATCTAATTCAGAATAATTATTTTCATGGGGGTGAAGTAGAGGTTCCATTTTGAAAACATCCATGTCGTTATTCTGATAATGACATTGACATTCCTTTTCTCATACGAGTGAAGACTCCTTTCCATCACAATTTAATTATTCCAATATACTCACATTTCAAGAATATGATCGCTTAATATTCCACCCTATCAAATATAAAGGTCCCTCGGAAAATTTGATTCCATTTTCTCATTATGTGATTTTACAACAAATACATCCCAAAGTGAAAATGGAAACATTCATTTTCTATAAAATTTCACCTTTTTAGGATTAATAGGATTTTGAACTGGGAAAAGTCTTTACTATGATTGTGTTAGAATTGAATAAAGACAACATGGATTTCTACATAAAAGAGAACATCACTTCAAATGAAACTCAATCACCTCTTTCAGAAAAAATATACATGTTGAAAACCTTCTCCAAAATGGAGACATCAGAAACCTTTATGAAGTAAAAAAATCAGTGAACATTAGTGGTAGAGAAAAATAAATTTTATCTAGAAACAATGGAAGATTAGTATTTCCTAGAGAATCCTGAGTTTTTTTGTGACACATGATCTAATAGAGAAATATGATGAGGTCAGTACAGAATGAACTTTTGAAAAAGTGTTCATTCTTGACACAATGGTTTCACCTACCGCAATTGAGCCTTCCCTTGTTGTTCCATGCATCAAGCATGAATTGAGTTAGAAGCCACTGGGTTTCCTTATTCTACTCATTGGTGGGGAAAACCAATTGGGATATATCATCTACCCAAATATTTCATTCAAGGATGTGATGGATATAAGCTATCAACTGAAGGAGCATGGTAAAAGAGTTTTTTCACCTATGAACATTAAAAGAGTTAATGTTATTTATCTTTGTTATAGTTGGTATCCTAAATCCAACTATTTGTATATTGATTACATGAATATTTTGTGTATTAAATATTAAATTGAATAAATTATTATATATTGTTCATTTTTCTTTATGACCATAATGTAACAATGTCCTAGAGTAGTTTTCACATTGATAAGATCATAGTAGTTCTCTATTATGATGAGATCTTTGAATTGATATGAAAATATTCATAATATAGTCTTGTAGTTAGATAACATAAAATGACGGGACATAATGTATATAGACCATCATGTGCGAGTAATCATAAGTAGATGATACTTATTCTCAGGAAGTTCTCACTTGGTAATCTCCAAGGTGGGAGATTATGAGAACAAACACGCCAATTGGAATTATTTATGTTTTGGTGTCCTCATACATTCTTATATGAAACTGTGTGTAATGATACTTTAACATTAAAATTATCATCAATGCATGGCATGACTCATTCAATTATATTTTTCTAATGAAAACTATCATGCCATATATTGGCGAGAAGTTGGGTATATTGGGTGCGTTGTGAATGAATTGTTATAAATGGATAAATCAAGAATGGATTTTCCCCTTCCATATTTATGGAAGTTGATTTCCCCTCCCTTTGATTTAAAAAGAATGGCCACCCTAAATTCTATGTCTATGGTGTTAAAATGTGTTTATTTTAGATAATCAAAGAATGATATATCAGGCATATTGGTTAGAAACACCATCATGAAACCTCGTTGATGAGATTAGGTGAAAAAGGGATTATATTACACAGTGAGTGTTCATATGTAGTTTTCATCTTTGTGACTTTATGTTATTTCTTTGGGTGACTTGACCTATTTCAAGATACTAATCTTGGACATTAGGAAATCTCACCTAATTCCAATAATAACGAATCCTAGAGGGTCACACACTAATTGTTTCTGGAGGTCTCGATTAAATTATATTTGAATTTAATTAATGGAATAAATATTATTTTGAAGAGTGAGGAATAATTTTATTCAAGTTATATTGATCAAATAAATGAAAAAAAGTATTTATTCATGGGATTGTAAATAAAATATATTTATTTATTTGTATGAATATTTAATAAATAGTTATTTACATGTTTGTAAATAAAATATTTATTTTAGAGAATAACATATTTATTTGGGTGTTAAATAAATACAAGAGGATTTTGAATGGACAAAGACCGTGTCATTTGATTAAATAATTATTTACGAGTCAGTAAATATTATTTATCTATTTTGTTCAAGTTAGAGAAAAATAATAATATTATTATTATTATTATTATTTTGTTTCATGTGATTTCGTTAATGGTTATAATTATACTTAATGTCTCTTATGAAATTAAATTTTGTAACTGAAATCCCATCTCTATAAATAGACGACTACGTATATTGTAAAATATATTCGAAACCAATTCCATGTTTGGGAAAAGAGAATTGTTTCCCACAATGAATTCTCTCTCGACTCCTCTTCTTATCTCCCTATCAAGAATGGGAAACCTAACATAAATTTTCTTCAATACTGAAGAAAGAGTAATCAAGAACAAACAACTAAAGACATTTAATTCACCATGCTAGCACAAGAAGAATGAGTTTCTTTACTTGGAGACCATTGAATCACATGTGGATCACCACTAGAGGAATTCTACCCCTCGATCTGTAGAATAGTAATGATGGTAATATGAAAGAGATTTTTCTGATGATCAACAATCATCATCAATAAATGTTCCTAACCCCATGTATTTATTCCTCCAGATAATAAATAAGTTAATTATAAATTTGACATGAAAGATCCTCACTCTTGGTTCCTAACAATTATTTTTAAAAGAAAATTTATGTTATCACCCACCATCATATACTTCCATGGTACCTAGAACAATAATTTTATATTAGTGTGGTTAATTATTAATTTATAATTTCTTAATTTATTGTTTATCTATACAAAATATTTGTTAGATTTTATTCCATGTCATTCGATCTTTAATCCAATTTCAATTAACATGTTATTGATATATTAATCATGTTAGTTCAGTGTTTCATTTTATTGAAGGTTTAAGAATAAATGAAGAATTATTGGAGATTCCATTAAGAAGTTCCAAATCATTGGATGATAATATTGGATTACACAGTGTGTGGCCGGAGCACACATTGTATACCCATTCACAATATATCTAGATGCACTAATTAATTAATTACATGCGGTGATTTTATTTAATAAAACGTGTTGACCAGGAAATCCTAACACATAGAAAGAAAATACAGGGTGTGTAATTAAGGATTTAGACACAGCGAAAGCATGGTAGTTGGAGGGCCCACCATTTATTTTGTCGTAATCAATGACCAATCTGGGATCAATAGGATGATGAATGCCAATATCAATGGATTGAAAACAATGATTTAGACAAAGAGAAGAGTAGCACCATATATGAGCAAGAGGATATTGCACATTATGTTTATAATTAATTTAATAAATTTTGAAGAAATTAAATACCTGGGTCTTTGATACTTTATTCATTGACAATCATTGATCATCCAGAAAAACACTTCTGTATTTTCTTCGTTGCACTTGTGAGGATCCACACATGCTCCAATGGTCTCTGATCAACTCCACTCATTGTTAAGGGTGCTTCTATAGCAGAACAAATTTCTTGTGTTAATCATTCCTGATCACTCATTCATTGGTCTTGAATAACTTCTCTCTTTATTGAGAGGGAGATATGAGAGGAGCCAAGATAGAAAATCTTTTCGCATAAAAATTATCAATTCACCGGGTTTTCGCACAATAGGCTTACCATCCAATTAATCAATATGGGGGTTCAACTACAATATTTAATTGCAAAAAAATAATTAAATTACATTATAACTATTAGAGAAAACCCATGTTACATAATAACAATAAAAGTACCATTATTTGTGGTGCACCAACTTGAAAAAAAGAGAACCACAAATGAAATCCTGGTCCACATAATGATAAAAGTGTTATTATTATTTCTTCTCCAACACGATAAACATTATTCATTGACTTGTAAATAATTAATTTACCAACTGTCATGGTCTTGGTCAATTCAATCTCCCTTTATATATATTGAATTCCTGAAAAAGAAAATATTTTATTCTCTTAAATAACAATTTTTATTTATAAACTAATAAAGAAATATTTATTAAATATTAAATATTATAAATAAAAATATTTTATTCACAAACTAGTGAATAAATATTTATTTAATTTATGCAACCATTTTTACTTGAATAAAATTATTCCCATGTCTTGAGAATAATATTAATTCAATTAACGAACTTCAACTAGAATCAAATCGAGACCACTTGAAAAACATAGTGTGTAACACTCTAGGATTATTTCATATGGGAATTAAGTGGGATTGCATAATGTCCATGATTAATATCTAGAAATGGGGTAAGGTACCCAAGAGAAAGAACATAATTTCACAACTATGACATCCACATAAGAACTCTCAATGTGAAATATAATATCTTGGTCACAATATCTTATCAAGAAGGTTTGATGATAGTGTCATCAACCTATATCATTGATTCTTCATTCTTTGAATACCTGAAATAAACTCTTAGCTACATAATGGGAATGGAATTTTGGGAGGTAGTTATATTTCAATCAAAATTCCAAGAAATCAACTTCCATAAATGGAAGGGACAAACACTTCCTTGACTTATCCATTAATAACATGTCATTCGTGGAACACCCAATGTACCCTAGTTCCCGCCAACATATTTCCTGATGGTTATCATCATAAAATCTAATTGAGAGAGTCATGACATGTATTAATGACAATATTAAAGTATAAGAACCATTACACATGCTCAAATATAGGAATATCCTATGAAACAAAAACATCCAAAATTTTTTATGGAGAGTATGTTCTCATAATCTCCCATCATGGAGATTACATTGTGTGAACTTCATGAAAAGAAGCCTCATCTGCTTTCGAGTACTCGCACCTTGTAGTCTGTATACTATGTTTCTATAATTGTATGGTATCTAACCGAAGAACTATATTTACGAATATTTTCATATCACTTAAATCTTCCCATCATATTAGGTAATTGTTATGACCTTATTAATGTGACTAATACTCTAGGACATTATTACATTGTAGTCATGAAGAACGATGAACAATATGCAATATGATTTTTAATATTTAAATACAATAAATATTCATGTAATAAATTTACAAACAGTCAGTTATGGGATGCCAAGTCTAACAAAATCCCACTTGGACTATATCCAACTGCCTACAACATTCAGTCCACTAGACCTCACATGATGATCATGTTTCTTCTGAGCCAAGGATTTCTTTAAGAGGTCTTCCACATTTTGTTCCATATAAATCATTCACAATTCAATTTAACCGCTCTAAAAAAATCTTCCAATAGATGATAATTCTGTAGTATGTGCTTCGTCTGCAGATGTGACCTTGGATCTTTTGAAAGATCCACCGCTGTAGTATTATCAAAATAAAGTTTAATAGGATCTTTACTTCTAGGTACTGCATCCACCTCTTAGACATTACTCCACATCGAAACTGGTTCTTTAGATGCCTCAAGAGCTGTGATATGCTCGGACTCTGTTGTAGAATCTACATCCACATGTTTCGTTGAGATCATCCATCTCATAACACCTCCATTTAGAGGGAATATGTGTCATGTTTTCGACTTCATGTCATCTTGATCAGTCTGGAAACTAGCATCTTCATATCCTCTAATGACTAGTTCCTCATCTCCTCCATAAACAAGGAACATATCATTAGTACACCTCAGATATATAAGGATACTATTGTCTTCCATCCAACGGTTTTCACCTAGATCAGTTAAATATCTTCCTACCGCACTAAATGAATAGGTGAAGTCTAGACTAGTACACATCATAACATACATGAATGACCCAAATTATGATGTGTATAGAATCGTTTCCATTATATTTCTTTCCTCATGCATCTGAGGAAGAATTTTCTTGGAAAGATGATTTCCATGTGATACTGGAAACAATCCCCTCTTGGATTGTTCCATACTAATTGTCTTCAGTATCTTACCAATGTATATACTTTTACATAGGCCTATTAATCTCTTTCATCTATCATGATGGATATTGATCCCAATAATATATGATTCCTCTCCCAAGTCCTTTATGGAGAATAATTTATTCAACCATTCCTTAATATACTTTAAGGCTGGTATTTGGTTTCCAATAAATAATATTTCATCAACATATAATATTATGAAATTGATTTTACTCCCACTAAACCATTTGTAGACACAGGGATCAAATTCATTCTTTATAAAAAAAATTACATTATGCATTCATCAAAATAAATTTTCCTTGACCTGGTTTATTTCTTTAATCTATAAGTGTATTTTTAAAACATGTATATATTATTGGCATCCTTTGGAGTCACAAAACCTTCAGTTTGGTTCATGTATACATTTTCCTTAAGGTTCTCATTACGGAAGGCTATTTTGAACTCAATTTAAAAAATATCATAGTCATGTTCAGAAGTAATGGCCAATATAATTCTAATTGATTTTAGCATTACAACTAGTGAAAATTTTTCATCGTAGTCAATGCCTTGACGCTATTTAAACCCTTTTGAAACTAGTGTTACCATATAGGTACTGAATTCTCCTTCCATGCTTGGTTTTTTCTTGAATATCCATTTGAATACAATAGGCTTCATATCTATGGGAGGATCTACCAAAATTCATAGTTGTTATCGGTACATGGAATCCATTACAGAATTCATGGATTCTATCCACATGACAACATCTATTCCACTAAATTTTTCCTTGTAGGTTAAAGGATAATTATTATCAACAAATAATGATTCACCATCCTCGGTAACTATAAAACCAAATTTTCTCAGTTATCTAACCTCTCTTATAATCCTACTAAGTACTTGTGTCTCTGGAATAGATCTTTATTCCATGGGGATTTGTGGAATCTACTCTAGTACCTACTCTTGTGTACCTTGAGCCACAACTTCCTCAAAGACTATCTCGATCCCACTACCACATTTAGATATGTGATCCCTCTCAAGGAATATGGCGTGTCTTTCAACTATAACCTTCTTTATGATCGGTCATATAGGTAATATCCCCCTGTTTTCTTGGGGTATCCTATAAAGGTACACTTTGTGCCTTGGGGAGTGATTTTTTTACCTTAAGAGGCCTTAATAAACACTTCGCTTCCCTGCACATCTAAATTTGATAAGATGGATTTTATTCCACTTCAATGCTTGTATGGAATACCATTTATCTATTTAGTTGGTACTTGTTTTAGTATGTGTGTCTATATTTGTAACACATAACCCCAAAAGGATAATAAAAGACTTTCATGATTCATCATTGATCCCACCATGTACAACAAGGTTTGGTTCTTCCTTTCGTTTACACCATTCCACTAGGGTTTGTAAGGAGGAGTGAGTTGGGGTAGGATCCCTAACTCTGATAAGTAATCACTGAATACATTATTATGATATTCTCCATATAGGTTCGAGCAGAGTTTCTTAATCATATTACGAATCCGGTTCTCAAATTCATTCTTGTATTCAATGAACTTATCAAAATAATCCAACTTATACCTCATTATGTTGATAAATCAATATCTACTATAATAATAAGTAAAATTTATGAAGTATGAGTACCCATCCCATGCTTCAATTGGAATTGGTCTACACACATTGGTGTAAACCAATTCAAGAATATATTTCTCTCTTTCACCTTTCAAAATAAATGGGGATGTGGTCATTTTTACTTATAAACATACGTGATATACACCATGTGGTTTTAGTTCAAAAGAATCTAAACATACACCTTGATGTCAAATTTTAAATCATTTCTCATTGCCATGACCTAGTTGGTGATGCCAAAATGCATTTGGTATGAGTCTTTTAAAGTAGTTTAATTATCAATTTCCATTACATGGTTTGTGTAATACAACATGTAAAGACCATTATATAAATGATCCATAAAAAATGTTATCATTATAAAATAAAAAACAATCATTTCATAAATTGAAAATAAATCCATCTGTATCTAGTATGGATATATAAATAATGTTTTTGGTTACATAAGGAACATAATAACAACCTTTTAATTCCAAGATCATCTCAGTCAGCAACATGAGGTGGTAGTCCCTGATAGCTACAACAGCTACTCTAGCTAGGTTGGTTGTTCATAGATCTACATCCCCACCATCAATTTTCATGAATCTACATGGTTCCTATATTTGGATACATATGTGATCACCACATGCTTATCGAATATCCATTTTTTAGAAATAGATAAATTTCACTTGATAAAAAAAGTTCCTAAATCTTCCCCCTTATTCTTTATTTGGGAGAATTTATTCTTACAGTGGACCTTCTTTCCACATGTGAAACAAATAGCTTCATGTTCCATTATACCACTAGATCTTCCTTTTCAGGGATGGGTTGGAAGAATATTTAGGCTTAAAGCTCTATTCCTTCCCTATCCTATTATTCACCTTAAAGACATAAGGATTTTCATGCATTGTGTCTTTGTCCACTTAAAGATGAAGGATAAGAATATCTGGTAGAGACTTCTCAATGTTCTTCATATTGAAATTCCAAACAAAACTGGAGAATCTCTAAAGGAGTGGTGTGAGAATTAGATCGGTACTCAGTTCTTTGGGGGATTTTAAACCGTAGAACCTCCCAACGCACAATGTATCCAGTGATCATGATGATGTGAGGCCCAGTTGGATCACCCTCCCCATGCTTACTCTAAAAGAGTTCCTTGGAGATCTCAAACCATTCATGTCTTTCTCCCTCTTGGTAAAGACCATAGAGGTTCTCAAGTGTGCTATAGGCATCAATGTTTTTTTAGACTTAATGATTTCACAAGACATTGATGATAACTTCAAACATTGAATTTCGATCACATCGTTAATATGTTTTTCGTTGACTAGGAATGCTTTTTCACTCGCGTCTTGTGTAGGAATATTAGATAATGAGGACTCTAGCACATAAGATTTACGTTCATGGAATAGAATTTCCCGAAAGAGTCTAAACCATTCCAAGAAGTTACTATTACTGGGGATATTGTCTTTATCCTGTAACACCCCAACCCCAGTTACCTGGAGTCGGGGCATTATTACATAACATTGGCATGATCACAAAATATCATGTCTCAAAAGACTGATTAGTTTAGTAGACATGGAATCACTAGATACATTCATGAAGTTTGCATTACATCATAAAATGAAAAACGAAAACAACAACTTGTCTCCACACTCATATCTCCTTATACTATCACTGCAGGTCATTTGTAAAATACTTCTTTACATCCTGGGGAAAATAAAACATAGAAAGGGGTGAGAAAAAATGCCCAGTAAGGATAACAATATAGATGAATCTTTCATAAATAAGAATAAACATTTAAGGCAATGTATAACTAAAACAAAATCCTTTTAAACATGAATTTAAGCATAATATGGCAAAAATAAAATGAAATAATTCGGTTTATGTATTCACATGGATATTCTACTGGTCGAATAATCACATGAAATATCAATAACCACTTTCATAATGGTGGAATGCATAATGACAGACTATCATAACCACATAGTCAAGGCCTTGTGCCAAGACTAAAAATAAGATTTTGTCAAGGCCTTATTCCAAGACACTAGTTTGTCTCATGAGACCTACCGATGCATAGAGGAGCTATAGTGGGATCCACCCATCACTTATTAAGTCCAATGCATTCCTCATATGAACAGGTTTAAAGATAACATAAACATTCGAATTAAAACTGGCATATGAAATGTCAATACTTTCTGTATAAACCATGAATGGTATAAAAATAACACATCCACAATAAAACACATCACAAAACCTTCAATACAATATGGAAGTTTTGTATCATAATAAATCAAAATCAAATAAGCTTAAAATCCATCAAAGGATGTTGACATAGATGAAATCAAAACTATTTGAGAGAAATATATCTTTTTTAAATCATTTAAAAGTAACATAATTATAAAAGAAAACATTTAATTTGAAAATATTCTTATAATATTTTAAGGGAATCTTAGACAGTTTTATAATGGTGGAAGATAGCCACACCCACCATATAAATTAACAATACATTCTTACCATTATTCTGTCAAAAAGGCTAAAAAGGACCTTGTTTGGAAAATGACAGAAAGATTCCTTTATAAACATCTTATAAAAATTCAAAAAAAGGGTATAAATGACTTTAATCCATAGTCTGTAAAATAGTAAGAATGATTTTAAATACATTTTTAAGAATCATGGATGTGGATGATAAAGAGGTCCCAACAGATAATTATGTATAAACAACCTCGGATAATGAAGTGATTGTGAAATAAACCCTTACCTTGTACTTTTCCATAATAGAGTGTAGGTTAACCTCTTGTATAATAGTTAAATCATTGTTATTAAATTATACAAGAATCTTATACATAAATATGATATCATATATGATCTTTTAATATTGCTTTGTTAATAATATTTTAGTATTATCGTCATTTTGGGTGTTAACTGATTCGTTTTCCTTTATATGATTTGTTACGTAAGCCGTGATTTTTATGGATAGGTTGTATCTAATTTATATCTAGAATGATATCAAGTCCATAAAAATTACTTTTAATCATCAAACTAGACTTATTCTTGAATGTATATGATGTGTAAATGAATCTCATCGCGTTCGTGGAGACTGTATACCTTACTTATGCACGAACTCTACTCCCATTTTATTTTTCATTTTAAAAGGAATCAAAACCAAATGATAGATAGGCATATTATTATTCCAGTATAATATAATATCTTATAAATGTTACCTAATTTCATTACCACCATCCTTTATACGTTCCATGTATGGTATGAACGAGTCATATCACTTTGAGGGGGCGGTAGTCCGCACTTCCTCAAATGAAATTATTGTACAAATATACAACATGAAACGAATAATGGTATGATATAAAATGTAATTACAGAAGCTTATATATAAAATAGATATCATTAATATCATATTTAATTATAGTTCCATCATAATGGCCACCATGAGAGGTGGTAGGAGATAATTGAACATTCATCGTTTCATGAGGCGTTTGGTTTCCATCCACAGAAACATTATATTCTTCACCCATTAAGTGGAGGTGTATGTAAGTGTAGTTAGAATAATTATCATAAAAATATCTAAGTATATTTTTTATACTATTTTTGTGACAAATAAAAAGAATAAGAAGAGTTTAGGGGTTGGAGAAGTAAAATAAAAGAAAATAAGCTAAGAGAAATCGTTACCTTTAATTTGGGTAACTCCCTTTGGTTTGAACCAAAAAGACTCTTGAAGTGCCTTATGCCTATGGTAAGGCTTCTAGAACGAGGAGAGGGATGTAGGTAGCTTAATTGTGCAGAGTTTGGATGAGCTCAAAGGAATGAGAGATGTGAGTAATTGGTTAATAGTGGTGTTCTTTTATAAGGGGGAGGTGGGGCTCTTTAGGAAAGATTGAAAATATTATTTTATTATATAATGATATTTGGTTTATAAGGGTCCAAAACTCATTAAAGTTGAATATAATATGACTCATTATTGCAATGAAATCATCCGATAATATTTGGATAGGTTTTGGGTATTATTTTAGTCTTTATAATCTTATTTATTTAAATGATTTATTAATGAGGTAAACACTACATCATTATTGTCTCATAAATAATTTAGTTTATTTGATGTCTAAAAATTAGAAAAAAAAAACCGTTACGTAGAAAATATTTTTATATTTCTAATGAATACTTATAGTCGAAAGGATAAAATATATAAACCTATGTTAAAATTGTTTTTCTAAAAGATATATGCTTATGTCATTTTTGTATTTACTTTAACTTAATTAATATAAAGTGTCATTATCACATACAAGTGGCTCCATGGGGTCCCTAAATCGACCCAAATATGCCCATGGTAGGACGTGTATCAACCAATATGGTTAGGACACATTTTAGGTTAATTTAGTATTATTATAATAATATTTTTTACCCTTATTTACCGGATTTACCCTTTAACCATGGTAAATAAAATATTTACCCAAGTAGTTATTCAAAATGTCAAAAAATAAAAGTTACCTATTTACACAATTTGGACCTCCTTATTCTAAATATGGAATCCATTTTTCTAAATTCAAAACACAGAAGTGGAAGAAATTAATTTAAAATTAATTCCCATTGTCAAAACAAAAAGCATGTTTTTAAGAAATAAAACCTATCAAATGATTAACACTTGTTTATGTCCGGTTTAAATGTGAAATTGTGTCTAATGACCAAAATTTTCTTAAATGGTAAAAATATGTTATAAATATACTTTAAAACCACTCAAATTCATAATTTACCAATATTAATTATTTCAATTAAAAAAGTTGTTTTAAATTAAAATTTAGTAATTTTCACTATTTATAAAAATATGAAAGTTTTCAGAAAAATACCAAAATTTCACCTTAGTCTAATTTAGAAATTCCGAATCCAAAAATTAATTCTATTTTGGAAGTTAAAATTTATAAAAATTCAAAAAGTTGTTATTACTATTCATAACGGCTAGTTTGATTGTTCACAGTGTGTTAGAATCTCGAAGTTGCGTACAATGCAAGCTATGGAAATATTCAAAGGGAAATGTACTGTGGAAGCATGGGGTGTTACATTATCCCCTCCTTAAAATAATTTCGTCCTCAAAATTTCTAGAATACTACCATGTGAAAAGACTCAGGTGGTTATTCATCATATGTTCCTCAGGTTCTCACGTTGCCTCTTCCATCTTATGGTTTCTCCATAGAGCTTTATCCAGACAAGTCATCCAGTTTCTTAGCACATGTTCACTTATATCAAGAATCTTGACAGGATATTCACAATAAGACAAATCAAGTTCCATTTCTAACTCATCATAGGTAAGTACATTCTTTGGGTCAGGCATGTATTTTCTCAACAGTGATACGTGGAACAGATCGTGAACTTTAGAGAGACTTGGCGGCATTGCCAAATGGTAAGCTACAACCCCAATTTGTTCTAGAATTTCGATAGGTTTGATGTACCTGGGACTCAATTTAACTTTCTTACCAAAACGTATAACTCCCTTCTATGGAGATACCTTTAAGAAAACATGATCTCTTACCTAAAATTCCAAATCCTTCCTTCGGTTGTCACCATAGATCTTCAGCCTACTTTGAGCTGCTTTGATGTGGGTTTGGATTACCTTCACCTTTTCCATCATTTCTTCCACAAGTTCTGGGTCTACAAGTTTTATTTCACCAACATCATCCCAACAGGTTGGTGTGCGACATCTCTTTACATATAGCTCTTCGTATGGTGCCATCCTAATACTTTAATGGAAGCTATTGTTATAGGGAAAATCTACCATAGGTAAATATTGACCCAACATACCCTGAAAGTCAAGTGAGTAGGATCTCAACATGCATTATAAGGTTTGAATAGTCTGTTCTGATTGTCCATCTATTTGAGGGTAGTAATTGTGCTCAAACTAAGTTCTGTATCTAAGTATTTCTGAAGACTTTTCTATAATCTTGAAGTATAATGGGGATCACGATCACAAACAATCGATAGGGTTACTCCATGAAGTCTCACAACTTCATTAATATATAGTCTTTCTAGGATTTCGAGTGGTAAATCCTCCCTTATAGCAAGATAATGTGTTGACTTCGTAAGATGATCAACAATGACCCATATTGCATCATTCCTTCTAGGATTCTTTGGTAGCCCTATGAAAAATCCCATCGTAATATTATCCAATTTCTACTTAGGTATGGGAAGAGGTTGCATGACTCGTCCTGGCTATTTCCTTCCAGCTTTCACTTGCTGAAAAACAATACATCTTCACACAAAATCAGAAATCTCCCTCTTTATGTTGTCCCACCAAAAATGTTTCTTCAAATATCTATACATCTTAGTGCTACTAGGGTGTATAGTGAAATTGGAACTATGAGCATCGTCCAACAATTCCATTTTTAGATCAGGTATATCGGGAACCCAAATCTCTTCCCAAATTTCAAAATTCAATCTTCATACACAAAGTCATTCAATCTCCCATCATTCACAACTTTAATCTTCTTTTGAAATTCTTCATCATCGGTCTGACAACTCTTTATCCTTTCTAGTAAAGTTGGTTTGGAAACAATTTGATAAAGTATCAATGTTTCACCTTCCATTGTTATTCTCATATCAAACTTTAATAGATCCATGAAAATAGGATCTCTCTCAACTCTCATCTTGTCCAAAACTCCACGATCCTTTCTTGTCAAAGCATCTGCCACCTTATTTTCCTTCCCTGGAAGGTAGTGTATCGTGCAATCATAATCCATGAGTAGTTAGAGCCATATCCTTTTCCTCATGTTGAGTTCTTTCTGTGAGAAAATATACTTCAAACTATTGTGATCAGTATACATCTCACATTTTTTACCATAGAGATAGTGTCTCCAAATCTTCAAAGAAAATATTATATCTACTAACTCAATATCTTGAGTAGGATAGTTTTGTTCATGAATTTTTAGCTGTCGTGATGCATAGGCAATAACCCTATCATTCTACAAAAGGACACAACCAATTCCTTTCTTCAATGAATCACTATAAATAACGAACCCATAATTCCCTGATGGTAGAGTAAATATATGAGCATTGACTAACCTTCTCTTAATTTCATGAAAATATTCTTCACACTCTTTTGTCCAAACAAATTCAACCCCTTTACATGAGAGCTTTGTTAATGGGTTATCCAATCGGGTGAAATTCTGGATGAAATGTCAACAATAACCTGCTAAACCAATAAAACGTCGTACCTCGGTTATAATCATTAGTGTTGGACATTCATGGATTTCCTTGGTCATAGAAGTATCAACAGAAATTCCATCCTTAGAGACAATATGGCCAAGAAAAGAAATCTCCTAAAGGAAGAATTCACACATGCTATACTTCCCATATAATTCATGTCTTCTAAGAGTCTTTAGGATAATGTGCAAGTGATTTTCATGATCTTCGTCGCTTTTGGAGTATACGAAGATATCATCAATAAATACCACCACAAAATCATCAAGATATTCCTTTAAAACTCTATTCATTAGATCCATGAATACAGAGGGGGAATTATTCAATTCAAAAGGAATTACTGTAAACTCGTAATGCCCGTACCTGGTTCGAAATGCTGTCTTCGGAAAGTCTTCCTTCTTCACACACAACTAATGGTATCCAGATCGAAGTTCAATCTTTGAAAAGTATTGAGCTAAATGCGGTTGGTCAAATAAATCATCAATGCGAGGTAGGGGATACTTGTTCTTTATTTTTATAGCATTGATTTCCCTGTAGACGATACATAACCTCATAGATACATATTTCTTTTTAACAAAAAGGATAGGGGCTACCTTGGAGAAACACTAGGGCGAATAAATACCTTATTAATCAATTAATCAAGTTGTTTCCTAAATTCCACTAATTCCACAGTGGTCATTCTATAAGGGGTCTTTGATTTAGGCCTTGAACCAGGAATTAAATGAATAGAAAACTCAATTTCTCGTTTTGGAGGATGCCCAGGGAAATCTTATGGAAACACATCTACATATTCTTTCACAATAGTTAAATCCTCTCTTTGAACATTACTTTCCTCACCCACAATCATTTCATTATCTTCCTCCCCAATAATTGAATTTAGTTGAGCTATTGGGGGTGGATCTAGATATGAATTAAGTGGTGATGATTTTGCTCTAAAGATAAGGTGTTCCTTATCATCATCATAAAAAATCGTAATATCTGTCTTCTTACAATAAATATTCACATCATGGTCCAAAATCAAATCCCTACCGAGGATTATATCAAATTCAATCATGGTTTGGACAATGAGATCAGTAGATAAAGAACATTTATATGCCCTAATGGGAATGGATTCACAAAACTTTGTAGCAATGATACTTCCCTTGGGAGTTTTAACTGACAACTCCAGTGTTAAATAAAATTGGAAATATCTAATTTTATTAGAAAACTGGGAAGATATGAAACAATGTGAAGATCTAGAATCAAATAAATAATTGGATAAACAAGAGGAAACCATTAAATTACCTGCCACCACGTCTTTTGGAGCTTCAACCATAGCAGTAGTGATAGCATAAGCTTGGCCTTGATCCCTTGGACGTTTCTGAGGTAAGTTCCCCTGATGCTGAGGACATTCATTTGCATAATGTCCCATCTCCCTGCAGTTGTAGCATTGAACATCATTAGCTTCTTTCATCCCTTTTCAATCATGATCTTGGTGGCCTTTTCACCACACTTGTAACAGACTCCCATTCCTTTTGAGCAAGTACCAGGGTGTTTCTTCCGACATTTACTGTAGGATGAATATTCAACTTTTTTGATTCTTCCACCTTATTTCAATTTCCAGAGTGACCAGCAGATCTCTTCATCTCTTGATTTTCTATAAAGTCGTAAGAAATAGAGAATTATTTTTCTGTCTTGATAGCGCATGAGACGATATCTTCATACAATGAGAAGGTTTGTGAGACTAATTCTTGACAGAGAAACGGGTTTAACCCATCAAAGAAACAATAAATCTTACTTATTGGGTTACGTATATAATCTGTATAATACCTCACTATCCTTGTAAAGTTAGCCTCATACTTTGTGAAATTCTAATCCCCCTTTTTCCTCAGACTCAGAAATTGACTTTCCATATCTGCTCGATGGTAATGAGGAATGTATTTTTCTTAGAAAATCTCTTTGAACACCCTCCATTACATATTTGATACTTCATCATCTTCCTTCATGTTTTGAATCAATTACCACCATTAATCATTATCTCCAGTGAGGTGGTAAACTACCATGATAACGTTTTCCCTTTCACTAGTCCCCAAGGCATGGAATATTTTCTCTAAGGAATTTATCCATTGCTCAGATACTAAGGTATTTTTACTCCCATTGAATGTCAGTGGTTGTTGCCTCATGAAGCGATCTAACATTGATCCACCGCGCTGCGGATCAGGGTTCTCCATATGGGTAAGGTTATTATTAATAACCTGAGTAAGTTGTCCTAGTATGGTGATAAGATGATCAGCACTAGTTGTATCACCAGCTCCACTATAATTATCTTTAGTAGAGGTGAATCCCTACGTGGAGTGTGTGAATTGATATGGTTTCCATTTCTTCCACTAGGTTCCATTTCTAAACAATGGCATACACTAGATCACTTTATGAATTGAAATACATAATTCCAAACATGTAAAACACCAAACATAAATTGAAGAGTTTATGGACGAAATCCATAATCATAAAAAAATTCATTGAGGAAGTATATACTCAAAAACCCATCATAATGGTTTGTAAAGAAAATGGGAATTATCCTAAGCATATCCCCTGGGAGTGTCATAACCAAGAGTGTAGCAAGGCCTGTTGTCCTACACTAGTTCCCGTTCGAGTCTAGCTCAAAGCTGTGTTTTCAGGTTTTACCCCTTGGTACATCTGTTCTAGAGCCGCCTCTACCAGCTCGTATCCAGATAGGGATGTATTTCTTGTAAAACAAAAAAATCTCTATAATACCAAAATTCTAGGAAGTTCTTCTATACTAATCCTCAAAGTCCGTCTTAGGTCTATGTACTCTAATAAAAGTTTATCTAAATATAGCTTCCAAGGTTTGTAAAAAAACATCCTCTGATACCAACTATAACGCCCCGACCTCAGTTACCGAGAGTCAGTGCATTATTACATAACACTAGCATGATCACAAAAGATCAAGTCTCGAAATACCTAGTAGTTTAGTATCCTTGGAATCACTAGATACATTCACAAAGTTTACATTACTTCATAAAATGAAAAAATACAACAACATGTATCCACACTCATATCCACTTATATTATCCCTGCAGGTAATTAATAAAATATTTCTTCACATCCTGGGAAAAATAAAACATAGAAAGGGGTGAGCTCAATTTCCCAGTAAGGATAACAATATAGCAGAAAATTTCATAAATAAGTATAAACATTTAAGGCAATGTATAACTAAAACAGTAGCCTTTTAAACTTGAATTTCAGCATAATATGGAAAATATGAAATGAAATAATTCCATTTACTTATTAACATGGATATTCTACTAGTCAAATAATCACATGCAATATCAATAACCACTTTCATACGAATGTGATGCATAATGCCAGACTATCATAACCACATAGTCAAGGCCTTGTGCCAAGACTACAAATAATATTTTGTCAAGGCCTTATGCCAAGACACTAGTTTTTCTCATGAGACCTACCAATGCATTGAAGAGATATAGCGGGCTCCACACGTCAATTATTATGTCCAATGCATTCCTTATATGAACAGGTTTAAACATGACATAAACATTCGTATTAAAACTAGCATACGAAATGTCAATACTTTCTCCATAAACCATGAATGGTATAAAAATAACACATCTACAATCAAACACATCACTAAACCTTCAATATAATATGAAATTTTTGTATCATAATAACTCAAATTCAAATAATCTTCAAATCCATCAAAGGATGTTGAAGTAGATGAAATCAAAACTATTTGAGAGAAATATCTCATTTTTTTAAATAATCTAAATGTCACATAATTATAAAAGAAAAAATTTACATTGAAAATATTATTATAAGCTTTTAAGGTAAGCTTAGACTGTTTTAAAATAGTAGAAAATAGCTGCACCCGCCGTATAAGTTAAAAAGTCATTCTTACCTTAATTCTATCAAAAAGGTTAAAAAGGACTTTGTTTGGAAAACGACGAAAATATTCCTTTATAAACATCTTATAAAAAGTCAAAAAGGGTGTAAATGACTTTAAGCCAGAGTCTATAAAATATTAACAATGATTTGAAATACATTTTTAAGAAACATGGATGTGGATGATAAAGAGGCCCCAGTAGTTAATTACGTATAAACAACCTTGGATAACGAAGAGATTGTGAAATAAACCCTTACCTTGTACTTTTCCTTGATAGAGTGTAGGTTAACCTCCTGTATAATAGTTAAATCATTTTTATTAAATTATAAAAGAATAATATACATAAATCTGATATCATTTATGATCTTTTAATATTTCTTTGTTAATAATATTTTAGAATTATCGTCGTTTTAGGTGTTAACTAATTCGTTTTCCATTATATGATTTGTTATGTAAGCCGTGTTTTTTATGGATAGGTTGTATCATATTCATATCCATAAAAATATCATTTCCCTAAGAATTAATTTCAATCATCAAACTAGAATTAGTCTTGAATGGATATTATGGGGAAATGAATCTCATCGCGTTCCTGGAGACGGTAATCCGTACGTACGCACGAACGCTACTTCCATTTCATTTTTCATTTTAAAAGGTATCAAAACCAAATGATACATAGGTATATTATTATTCGAGTATAATATAATATCTTATATATGTTACTTAAGTTCATTAACACCATCCTTTATACGTTCCATGTATGGTGTGAACGAGAAATATCACTTTGAGTGGGCGGTAGTCTGCACTTCCTCAAATGAAATTATCATATATATATATATACAACATTAAATGAATAATGATATGCTATAAAATGGAATTACAGATGCTTTTATATAAAATAAATATCATTAATATCATATTTAATTATAGATCCATCAGAATGGCCACCATGAGAGGTGGTAGGAGATAATGGAACAATCATCGTTTCATGAGGCGTTTGGTTTCCATCCACAGAAAATTATGTTCTTCACCCATTAAATGGAGGTGGGTGTGAGTGTAGTTAAAATACTTATAATAAAAATATCATAGTATATTTAGTATACTGGTGTTGTTATAAATGAAAATAATAAGAAGTGTTTAGGGGTTGGAGATGTAAAATAAAAGAAAAGAAGCTAAGAGAAATCATTACCTTTAATTTGGGTAACTCCATTTGGTTTGCACAAAAAGAAATCTTGAAGTGCCTTATGACTAAGTTAAGGATTCTATGAGGAGTATAGGGATTTAGGGAGCATAATTGGGCAGATGTTGGACAATCAAAAAGGCTTCAGAGGTGTAAGGAATATGTTATAAGTGGGGTCCTGTTATAAGGGGGGGAGGGGCTCTTTAGGAAAGATTGAAAATATTATTTTATTATATAATTATATTCAATTCATAAAGGTCCAAAACTCATTAAAGTTGAATATAAGATGACTCATGATCTAAATTAAATCATCCAATAAGAATTGGAAAGGTTCTGGGTATTATTTTAGTCTTTATAATCTTATTTATTTAAATCATTTATTAATGAGGTAAACACTATATCATTATTGTGTCATAAATAATTTAGTTTATTGGATGTATAAAAATTATAAACAAATACCATTATGTAGGAAATATTTTTATATTTCTATTGAATAATTATAGTTGAAAAGATAACATATATAACCTTATGTAAAAATTGTTTTTCAAAAAGATATATGCTTATGTCGTTTTCGTATTTACTTTAACTTAATTAATATAAGGTGTCATTATCACTTACAAGTGCCTCCATGGAGTCCCTAAGTCGACCCAAATATGTCCATGGTTGGACATGTATCAACCAATAGGGGTAGGACACGTTTTAGGGTAATTTAGTGTTATTATAATATTATTTCTTACCCTTATTTACCGGATTTACCCTTTAACCATGGTAAATAAAATATTTACTAAATTATTAAAAATGTATAAAAATAAAATTTAACTATTTACACAATTTGGACCTCCTGATTCTAAAAATGGAATCCATTTTTCTAAATTCAAAACAAAGAAGTGACAAAAATTAATTTAATATTAATTCCCACTGTCAAAACAAAAAGTGTGTTTTTAAGAAATAATAACTATCAAAAGATTGACACTTGTTTATGTCCGGTTTAGATGTGAAATTGTGTCCAATGACCAAAATTGTATTATTTGGTAAAATTATATTATAAATATACATTAAAACCACTCAAATTCATTATTTACCTCTATTAATTATTTCAATTAAAAAGGTTGTTTTTAATTAAAATTTTGTAATTTTCACTATTCATCAAAATATTAAAGATTTCAAAAAAATACCAAAATTTCACCCTAGGATAATTTCGATATTCTAAATCAAAAAACTAAGCTCATTTTGAATGCTAAATTTTATAAAATTTCAAAATGTGGGTATTACTTTTCATAACGGCTAGTTTGATAGGTCATACTGTATTAGAATCTCGAAGTTGCGTACAATACAAGCTATTGCATTATTCAAAGGTAAACATACTGCGGAAGATTGGGGTGTTACATTTAGAGTATTGATCGTAGGGATAGTGTGGTTGAAATGTTTTTCTTTTTTATTCTACAATTATGGGAGTAAATAATTAGTAATTTCTTGATTACATTTTAAAAGAGATAATAAATTAAATTTATTAAGTCTCCCATTATTTGATCAAGTCCCAATGGCCCTCACCATTAAACTCAGAATATCTAGTTTCTTGGACATTCTAGTGGAAAGGATACATATTCCCTTTTTATTACCCCAAAAGGGTTGGTTAAGATATTTTAATGTGTTTAGGAAGGTGGGCCTTTGACAACTATGGTCATGTAGCTCCTTGATTTGCTATGTGGACTCCGCAATCCTAAAATACTAACTTGTATTTCCTCATCACTTGCCTCCAATATTACACCACGTCTAGCAAGGGATAATCCTCTTGATGTAATATGGTTAAGTCAACCTAAAACATTCATAATGGATTCCTGTATAAAATTATGTTTCCCAACAAGGGTTGGTCAAACACATAGTTTTATTAAGTCTTTCCTATAATCGAGTAACAAAAGGATTAATTGGACTTAATATTTTATTGAGGGATTTCAATCTCTTTTATGTAAATTGCTAATTATCTTTATCATAGGCTTGTTAATATTAAGTGGAACATACGTAAGTGATTAACCATTTCTTGATAATATTTACACATATTCTTAGTTTATTTTAGTTTCATCTTGCATGCTTGTTTAATTCATTAATTATGTGATTGTAACAACACATCCATAATGATAAACCATGAAACCGCTAGAAATAAAATAAAATAAAGGGCATGATCAGGATATTTTATAATGGTTAGTGTATCTAGTAGTTGATAAACTAACCCTTCACTAGGGTAGAAACACATTGAACCTTTTGGGTTCATGTTTACTACTTTCCAACTGTCCACCTTTGTATCTCCTCGGATTGGATTCATCTCAGATCTAGCTTAAACCACCTCCACTAGTGTGGGATCTCCATCCATTACATATGATTTTTAAATCACAAGAAGGCAAGGGGTTAAAAAGGTGGTTTACATTAAAGAACCCATGGGCATGAATACCATACATATTGATGATGATAGATAGAATGCATACCAACAATTTAATTTAAAAAAATTTAAAAATAAACCAATCACATACAATGGTTTGGTCTAGATCATGATCATCCACATACATGAAACAAATTAATAATTTAATAAAACTAGAACTCAATTCCTAAATCATTATTATTAAGATAAATCACAATTTAGTCGATTAATTATTATATTTGATTAATCAATCGTTTTATCTTAATACTTCTCTGAATTTCCATGAGATTCTCATCCATAACCTTGGAGGTAACATTATGAACACCCATTCGAATCTACAGGATATGTACTTCTGAATATTACACAAACATTAAAGTTTAAATTCGATGAAATTTTTAAATGTCAATGTGTATACTTCCGACTATATGGAATGTATCACCTTCACCGTCTTATCTGATGTACACGCCAAGGGACTGGTCGTGTGAGGTGTACATCAGAAATCTTGGAGTTTGTGGCACTTATAATGGGCCAAACACCATGTTTTCACTGAGTTACATGGTTAAAGGTCGGTTATGCCATGTATGGGAAACACGATTTGTCCCTTTACCCAAAGGGAATTAGAATCATGTTCAGTGGGACACACATCATGTAATCTGGATAACTGGGCACGAGTATATCTTTTTCATCACATGGTGTAACAATTAATTACTCTACATGTCATTAATGCACATGGATTGGGTAATTTCTGAATTACTCCCAATGCACTAACCATAACTACATGGGGTGTAATCTGGATTACATGATGTGTATGGAAGATTACACGACATGTAACTCTAAATACAAGACGTTTTATATTGTGTTTCATGGACAGAATCATCGACGCCTCCTAATTAGACTATTGATTTAATTTTAATCAAAAAATTATTCATTTTTTTAGATCTATGAGAAACAAAATGAGGAATAACTAATCTCTAAATTCAGATTCCCAGACCGAATAAACAAAAATTGAAAAACTAAATTACTATAGAGTAAATTATCACCAATTATTTACATAATTATAAATGATGATGAAACTCCCTCTGATACCACTTAAAGGATTCAGATATAGCAGAAGCGTGATGGTTGGGAGGGCCCAACTTTGCTTTTTCCATAATCAATGACCAATCTGTGATCAATACAACAATGATCTCCAATATCCGTGAATTGAAATCGTAGATTTAGAAAAAGAGAATAATACTTATGGATTTAAGAAAGAGGATATTTTACATCATGTTTATAATAAATTTAATAATTTCTAGAGAAATTAAATACCCAACTCTTCAGTACATTATTCGTTGACGATGGTCGATCATCCAGAATGACCCTTCCAAATTTCCTTTTTTGCGCTACTTAGGATTCAAAGTATATTCCCTCTAGTAGTGATCTGCATGTGCTCTAATGGTCTCTGATCAACACCACTCATTCCCTTTTGCTAGAACAGTGGAATTAATGTCTTGAGTCATTCATTCTTGATCACTCACTCTTTATTCTTGAAGAACTTCTCTCGTTCTTAATAGGGAGTTATGGTAGGAGTCTAGAGAGAAAATGTTTTGCCTCAACAATTCACAATTTACTGGGTTTTGGCATAATAGATGTACCTAAATATTAATAATCATGGGGATTCAAATACAATATATAATTGAAAAATTGAAATTATATGAAATTATAACTATTAGAAAAAACTCATGCCTCATAACAACAATAACAACACTGTTATTTGTGGTGCAAAAACATTCCCAAAACAGAACCATAAAAGAAGTCTCATTACACATAATGATAACATTATTGTTATTATATCATATTCCAACTAGATAAACATTATTCCCCAACTTATAAATAATTAATCTATCAACGGATATGGTCTTGGTCCATTCGAACCCCTCTTCCATTTATTGAACACCCGAATAAAATATTTTATTCTTTAAAATAAACATTTATATTTAAAAGCAAGTAAATAAATATTTATTAAATGTTTAACAATATAAAGAAATATATTGTATTCACAATCTGGGGAATAAATATTTATTTAATTTATGTGATCATTTTAACTTGAATAAAATTAGTCCTCATCCTTGAGAATAATATTTATTCAATTAATTAAACTCAAATAAAATTTAATTGGGACCACCAAAAACACTTAGTTTGGTACCCTATAGGATTCATTCTCTTTGTAATTTGGTGGTCTTGCATAAATTTCCTGATTACTATTTAGCAATGGGTTAAGGAAACCAATATAAAGATCTTAAAGTTGAAATGACTACATCCACATATGAACAGTCACTATGAAATATAATACTTTTTCCACAATATCACATCAAGATGGTTTCATGATAGTTCCATAAAACTATATTCTTGATACTTCATTCTTTGGATACCTAAAATAACCTCATCGTTACACTCTAGACATGGAATTTTAGGTGACAATTCTATTTCAATCAAATGGACAAGATATAAACCTCCATAATTGGAAGGGAAAAATCCTTCATTGACTTATCCATTAATAACATGTCATTCGTGATGCACCCAACTTACCCTAATTCCCATCAACATATGGAATGGTTTTTTTCATCAGCAAATATAAATGCATGATTCACGAAACATATTAATGATAATATTAATGTCTATGGACCATTAAATATGCTTGTAGATTGGAATATTGAATGACACTAAATCATGCGGAATTCATACTGTTGGGTTTGTTCTCATAATCTCTTGCCTTAAGGATTACCAAATGTGAACTTAAATAGAAGATGGTTCAACTACATATGATTACTCACCCATGAAGGTCTCTATAATATGTTTCCCATCATAGTATTTTATCCATCCACATATTTATATTTATGAATATTGTCATAGAACTTCAAGGTTTTCATCATAATGGGGAACTTCTATGGCCTTATTAATGTGACAAATACTCTGGGACATTATTACATTATATTAATGAAGAACAATAATCAATATGTAATAAGATGTTTAAAATTTAAATACATTAAATATTCATGTAATCAATGTAAAAACAGTTTGTTCTGGGACACCAACTCCAATATATAATTGACATGTACACACCAAGTAGTCTGGCTGAGTGAATACACCAAATCCCCAGGTGCCTCGCATGAATATACAAAAATTGAGGCCCATGGAATGTAGCTACATGTACACTTTATGTAGTATACAATTAATGGACAAGATTAAAATTAAATTAAATTTAAAATTACAGCATTAAAGCCTTATTTTAATTATTAGCACACCATTGTGTGTTTGACAATTTAATAATGGGTTTGACGAATTTTAAATGATCAATGAATTTATTATAATTAATATTTCATTATTAGTTCGGTGATTTATTTTTCATGAATTCCATTAATGATGGCTATCTTTAAATAAGATCATAATATCATTAATATAAAGTGAATAAATAAATAAATTTATTAATTAATGAAAGTGTGTTTATCTTAAACAATTAAAAGAACAAATAATGAAAGGAATGTTAGTCATTTTCTTTTGCGTATTCATTTCATGTGTGACCATTTATAATCTTGGCCAAGAATTATGGTTTAGTTTTCATTTATTTAATTAAATTTAATGCATTATTTTGGAATTATTTAATATTAAATTAAATGGTGTCCTACGATCCATCCCTCCCTCCATTATTATTTAGGGCCTACGTGTCCAAGGAAATTTATGTAATTCTCATTAACTAATCATTTGTTTTCCCTCACCTATGTGTGAGTAATATATATTTGTAAATAATGGAGCATCACATGGAACATGGGGATGGTTCAAGATGGAACCAAAATGAAGCCAAATCGGTGATACATAAGTGGACATGTGAAATGATATAGCTCATTCCATGTTCGGAATAATGTGTTATTTCCTCTAGGTCATAGGTTTATTTAGTGTCCACTCATTAAATCAACCATTAGATAAGCTCGTGATTTGGTCATTTAATTAATTATTTTTTTCTAATGCTTTATAATTATATTTATTGATGCAAGAACATGATAATATAAATGAATGAATTAATATGAAAAGATGGAATTTCAATAAAATTGATTATGTTTATATATTTTATCCAAACATGGTTAATTAATTAAGTAAAATACAAAACCTCATTCTAAGTGATGTTTTTTGAGCCTATGTGTTGCGGCCCCTCTTCCATCTTGCGGGATAGGGTATTATCTTTGGGGTCGTCACATCCTCTCCTCTGGTGTGGAGTAGTACAGGTCGGTTCTAGCATCCATTGCTCAACATCGACATATATTTGGTTATCTGTAAAGGCTTCCGATTTCGACTATTCTGGCACGTCATCTCAGCATTGTTTCCGGCAAGGCCCTGACATTGATTTCTGGTGTGTCAGCTTGGAGTAGGTTCGTTGAGGCTCCAGATTCCTCATGTGTGCATCTTGGTGTTGGATCTCATATCGGCTTCAGCATCAAAGGTTTTGTTGGCTTAGAGAAGGCCCGGGTGAGGCTTCGACTTCATCAGGAAAACTTCTGTATTCATGGATCAGTGATGATGACAAAGGTCTCAGTTTGGCTGGTTTCCATTCATGCGAGGCCCAAAATTAGTCTCATTGTGGCACGGAGGGGGGAGGGTCTCTTGTTCTGTCTTCCAGTGTCCTGTGGCATATCTAATTGGTTTGTTTAGGGTGATTTTTTAATATTTTATTGAATTCCTTGAGGTGGTGAATATCTTGGTTGAATGAATTGAATTGGTGGGTTGTTGGTGTGTGGTGGCCGGTTATCTCTTCACACTAGTCATCCTCCCCATTTTACATGGCCTTTTTGCATTGGACTCTGATGAGGGTGCATCTGCGGTTTTGTTCTGAATGGATTTATACTCAGAGCGGTGTTTCCAGTTTAGAGCAGCTCGAACTCCCTCATCAGTGACGTCCCCTTAGTGTGTTGTTGGTTTATCTAGTCCTAGGCTAGGATGGCTTGGCATTGCGTTCCTTGGATAATCTTTCGGTTGCTTTGACTACTACAGAGGTGGGGGTGGGGCTCGTCCGAGTTGTTTCCTGGGTGGTGAAGTGGGTTTTTGCATAATGAGGATATATTTTTGAGTTCATGTGATATTGTTGAGATTTTGGAATTGTGATTCTTTTTTTGGAAGTTATTTTCATATGGCCCTACTGCTCAAGGTTGAGGTTCTCTATAACTTTTCTCTTACAAGGGGTTTCTCCAGATTGGGTTTAGAGAAGAGTTTTTTCTCCTAGTCTTTGCTTTCTAGAATTGGATGTTTTAGAGTGTATGGCTTTGCCATTTGTAACAGGCCCTATGAATTCATGCACGAGACAGCTATCCGAGCATTGAGGATTTTTAGGAAGCTGATCTTAATGTTTTTTAAGCTAGGTAGGGGATCTTCTTTGTAATTTTGAATGACTTTTTTGGCCTTAAACATTTGTACCATGGTGGTTTGGTTGTTTTTATGTTATTGAATTCATATATGGTTTCTCACTTTCTCCTGAAAAGTGTTTGAATAATAAAAATTTTCATTTTCAGTCAGTTAGTCAATTAAGTAAACATCCACATAAATACTAACAAGACATGTAAAGGATAAAAAAAGATAAAAAATTTATTCATAACAAAATAAAATCCCTAAATCTAATAATAAATTATACTAAGCCTTCCGTTACTTGATTAGGACCAAAAACTAGTAGAACTATGTGTTTGACTAGCCCTTATTGGGACAGTTACTTTTATAAGGGGAGATCTCATGAACATTTTCGGTTTACATAACTATTTTACATCAAGAGGATTATACCTTGCTATAAATGGTGTAATTTAGAGGTAAGTGTTGAGAAAATCGATGTTATGATTTTTGGATATGGGGAGTCCACTCAACGGATCAAGGAACTAAAAATCCACATTTGGCAAAGCCTTACCTACCTAAATACATTTAAAATAGATTGACATACCCTTGTTGGGGTTATCCAAAGGGATATATGGATCATTTCCAATGGAATTACTATAACTAAACATTCCATGTTCATTGGTGGGGGTTTTTGGGACATGATAAAATAGTGGAAGATTTAATAAAATTAGTTAATTATTTATCAAAAAATCTGTAATCAACCAAAGTACAAAAAATATTCTATTTTAATTTTAGAATAAATTGTGAATCTTACTATCCCTATAACCAGTATTGGGTAATGAAAATATCCTCACTAGGAGTAACTTTCAAGAGTGGTTTAGATTCCTTCGGGTTGTTCTCCGCCATGAATGAAAATCTTACATGCTAGAATCCCCAATTCCTAATCATCCTACTCAATAGGCGAGTAATGAATAGTTCCATGTCTATAAAAAACATGTGAACAATGTGGTTGATGATCAATTTTTGATACTTTCATCTTTTCTAGTTAATTAATTAAGTTTCAAGAAACAAGTATTTTTTTAGATTTCTTGAGCACCTCTTTGGTATTTACCAGGAGAGAGCTACACCGGAACAGTTTGAGATTTCCATGCCACTCATTCAAAGTAAACTTGGATAGGGTTCGCTAGGTAAGCCTCACATAGTCACGATCATTGGATACATTAAGTGCCTATAGTTTCTAGGGTTTAAAATCCTCAAATAACTGGGAACCGATCTCATTATAGAATCATTCCCTCATGGATTCCCAAATTTGTTTTTGAATTTTAATATGGACAACATTGAGAATTATTTTCTGGATCTTCTTGTTCTCCTTCGCCAAGTAGATAAATATATGAAGCGTGAAAATCCTTCTGTCCTTATGGTGAAAAAATTTAAATGGAAATAAAATAAATTGGTTCCCAAATATTATTAACTTAATTCTAATAAGAAGTTACTTAATGTGAATCATACCACACCAAACTTCGGCATCACTATCTAGGTCATGTAAATGAAAAAAACATGAAAAAATGACATCAAGATGGATATTTATAATCATTCGAACCAAAACCACCTAGTATATGTCACACTTGTTTACAATGTAAAATGATTGAAGCCCGATTTAGTGTGTTAGGAGAAAGGGATAAAGAGGTTCCTGAATTAGGTAATACCAATGTGTGTGGACAACTTCTTATTGAAGAAAGACATGGGAATTCATAATTTATAACTTTTAATAATGATTTTAGTAGATATTTATATATTTACTTAATGAGGTAAAAGTTTTATTCTTTTGATAAATTAAAGGAATTAAATAATGAAGTTGAGAACCATCTTCGTTGGAAGATTTAAAAACTCCACTTAGATCAAGGTGGAGAATATCTTAATCAAGATTTTATTTATTACTTATTGGATTTTGGGATCCTATCCCAACTCACTCATCCTTAAATGCCTCAGTGGAATTGTATAAGTGAAAGGGAGAACCACAAATTTTTTTATATTGTGTGATCAATGATTATTCATGCAAGTCTTCCATTATTCTTTGGGGATATGTGTTACAAACAACAAAACACATAAACAATGCAAAAACTAAATTCATAAATGGTATTATAAATATTTTTTGGAGTGGAAGAAAACATTTTTATCGAATTTTCATGTGTAGTGAAGATAAGAATTTGTTAAGGACTCTTCAGGTAAGAAAATTTCAACTAGAGGTACAAAGTGTACCTTTATAGGATACCCTAAGGAAACAAGGGGATATTACCTATACAACTCCTCAGGTAAAAAGGGTTATAGTGGAAATAAATTCCATATTCATTGAGAGGGAGAATATATTCAAATGAGATAGTGGGACCGAGAAAAAATTCCATGAATTCAATACTCAAGGCACACAAGAGTTGGTATTGAATCAGATTCCACAAAGCCTTGTGCAAGAAGAAACTGTTCTAGAGGCACAAGAGCATAATATGAGTACAAGAGAAGATAGATTACCAGAATGGTATGGGTTTATTGTTATTGAGGATGGTGAATCATTATTAGATGATAATAACGATCCTCTTACCAACAAGGAAGCTGTAAGTGGCACATATGTTTCCAGGAGGAAAGAATCCATGAATTGTGAAATGGATTCCATGTACCAAAATCAAATATAAATTTTGGTAAATACTTAAATGGATGTAAAGCATGTTGGTTGAAAATGGGTATTCAAGATGAAACTAGACATGAAAGGACATGATAGTACCTATCAGGTGGAACTGGTTTCAAAAGGGTTTAAACAGAATCAAGGTACTGACTACGATGAATCCTTTTCACAAGATTCAATAATAAAACCCATCATATTTATACTTAAAATTAGTTCATACTATGATTATGAGATTTGGAAAATGGATATCAAAAAAACATTCCTTAAGGGGAACCTTCGGGAAGATTTCTACCTGATAAAACTGTAAGGGTTTGTGACTCCAAAGGATTCCAATAAGATATGAAAGTTTTATAAATCCATTTATCGATTAAAGATATCATCTTGGTCATTAAAAATTTGTTTTGATGAATCCATAATAGAATTTGGTTATTTACATAACAAATGTGATTCCTGTATCTACAAATGGTTTAGTGGGAGTACTATCATTTTATTAATAGTATATGTTGATGACATATTACTTATTGGAAATGAAATACTAGTCTTTGAGTTTATTAAGGTATAGTTGAATAAATGATTTTCCATGAAAGAATTGGGAAAGCCACTATATATTCTTGGGCTCAAGATCCATCATGATAGATCTAATAGGATTTTATACCTGATTAAATGTACATACGTTGACAAGATACTGAAGAGATTTTTTATGGAACAATCCAAGAGGGGATTGTTTCTAGAATAAAATGGCATTCATCATTCCATGAAAATGTGTCCTTAGAACCCTGAAGAAATAAATAGAATGTAATTGATTCCATATGCATCAGTGTTTGGGCCAGTCATGTATTTTATGATATGTACTAGGCAAGATGTCTCTTATAGATTATGTGTGGTGGTCAGACATCAAGATGATCCAAGTGATTGCCAATTGATGACAGTCAAGACAATCCTAAAGTATCTGAGGCGTGCTGAGGATATTTTCATGGGTTATGGAAGAGATAAGAAACTATTCATCATAGGATATACATATTCTATTTTCCAGAATGATCAAGATTACATGATTTCACAAATGGGACACATCTTCACTTCTAATGGAGGTTTTGTGAGTCAGAAGAGCTCAATGTATGATGTGTTTATAGATTTTACAGTAGACTCTAAGTACATTAAAACTTCTAAGGTAGCTAAAGAAATATTTTGGATGCACATTTTCATCCAAGACCATTATGTGGTAATAAGACGTAAAGATACCATCATACTTTATTGTGATAATACTATAGTATTGTATCTTGCAAAAGAGCCAATACCACATCAACAAATGAAGCACATTCATTGAAAGTATCATCTCTTGAGGAATTATTCTTAGATAGGTGAGATTCAATGAGAATTATATACATGGAATAAAATGTGGAATAACCCTTTACTAAAGCCATGACTCACCAGAAACATGATTATCATGTGAGGTCTAGTGGACAAAAAGTCGCAGGTAGTTGGATCTAGTTCAAGTGGGAGTTTTTTTTGAGTTAGTGTCCTATATCCAACTATTTTTTCTTTAATCACATGAATATTTTATTTATTATATATTAAATTAAACAAATTATTAGATATTGTTCATTTTTTTACATGACCATAATATAATAAGGTCCAACTATATTTTTCAGATTGATAATGCCATAATAGATCCTTGCTATAATAAGAACCATGAAGTACTATGAAAATATTCTTAATATAGTTCTATATTTTTATAAAAAACTTTGATGGGACATATAGTATATATACCGATAAGTGTGAGTACTTGTATGAAAATGAGGATTTTTTCTCATGATGTTTGCACTTGGAAATCTCCAATATGGGAGATTTAGAGTATAGACATGTCATAAGAATTCTGCATGTTTTGGTGTCATCGGATATTCCTATGTGAGAGAATGTGTAATGGTCCATAGAAATTAATATTATAATTAATTCTTGTCAGGACTCACATGCTTAGATTTGCTGACGAAAACTGCCACGCCTATTATTGGTAGGAAGTAGGTTACGTTGGGTACTTTAGGAATGAGATGATATTAATAAAAAAGTCAAGAATGTATTTTTCCCTTCCATATTTATGGAATTTGATAACTCAACCCTTTTATTGAAATAGAACCATCACCCTAAATTCCATTTTCATGGTGTAATGAACATATTTTTTTAGATAGTCAAATATTGATGTATCAAGCATATAGGTTGATGACACCATCATGTAACCTGATTGATGATATTATGTAACAATGTGGTTATATAACACAGTGAGAATTCATATACAGTTGTCATAATTAGGACTTTATGTTATTTATATTTGGTTCCTCGACCCATTGCTAGATAGTAATATTGGGCTTTGGGTAAAACCACCTAATGCTAATGAGAAAGAATCTTATAAGGTCACACACTAAGTGTGTCAGGTGGTATCTATTAAATTTTATTTGAATTTAATTAATCGAATAAATATTATTCTCAAGAATGAGGACAAATTTTATTTATGTTATATTGACCCCCTAAATTAAATAAATATTTATTCACCATATTTTTAATAAAATATGTTAATTTATTTTATTGAATATTTACTATATATTTATTTACTAGTTTGTGAATAAAATATTTATTCTAGAGAATAAAATATTTATTCAGGTTTTCAATAAATAAAGAGAAGTTAGAATAGACCAGGACCGCGTCTGGTGATAAAATAAATATTTATGATTTGGTAAATATTATTTATCCATTTTGTTCAAGTTGGCGCACCACAAAATAATAATACTGTTATTATTATTATGTGTCATGGGATTTCATTAATGGTTATAATTATATTTATTGGATGTTATGAAATTAAATTCTGTAATTGAAATACCAACTCTATAAATAGATGGTTATGTCTATTGTGTTATATATTCGAAACCAATTCCATGTTGGGAAATAGATAATTTTTTTACACAGCTAATTCCCTCTCAACTCATCCTCTTATCTCTTTATCAAGAATGAGAAACCTAGGAAAGAATTTCTTCATGGCCTAAGATTGAGTTATCCCGAACAAAGAATGAAACACATTTTATTCGGTGATATTGCACTCGGAGAATGGGTGGTGATGATTAGAGACCATTAAACTATGTGTGGATCACCCCTAGATGGATTGTACCATTGGATCCTCACAAGTACAATGAATGAAATGTGTAACGGAATTTTAAGAATATCAAAAATCATTAAAGAAGAATGTTTCTAATCATAGATATTTATTTTTTCAAATATTAAATAAATTAATTATTATTTTGATGTGCAAGATCCTATCTCTTGGTTTCATGAAATAATTATTAAAAGAACATTAAATATATCACCGACCATTATAGGATTCAACTATGCTCGGTCCCAAAAATATTTCCACTAAATACCATCGAAAAACATTAATTATTTGGTGATATTTTCTTTATAATAGGTATATTCATTCCCTTATAAGTTGTTATTTTTTCTTCTCATTCCACCTATCCATTTTTCAATCAAGTTTCCAATAAGAAATTATGAATCATCCTAGATAATTTCAATTTCAAAAAATGGATTTTACAATCCCACTGATGTAGAATAAGATGCATGGTATAAATTTCTTTTTGATCCTTCCGGATTCTGAATGATTACTAGCTATATATGAAATAAACTTAATGCTCAATAGTAGGAAACCCATCATTTTTTTTCCTTTAAATGCATTTATTTCATTTAATTTAGTTTTTTAGTTAATAAAATGAAATTTATTTACCACAATCTATTTTCATCAGGCACTATAGTGGATTTTAATTCATCATACATATTTTTATCATTGACATGATTTTGAATATGGGGTGACTTCTTTGATATGATGAGGGTATTCTTTTTCCATGTGTCCATTTTACAGGTATATCATTTTGGAAACTTCATCAAATACATGAAGCCTTCCCGCATTTATCTACACGTACAAAGGGAAGTGGTTTATTTTTTCTATATTTTATGCTTCCAAAAACACCATGTAAAATAACTAACTCAAAAAAAGGACCATAAAATTTTGAAAAATGAAAAAAACCGACATTCCTACAATCTTTTGATACCCCATAAAAATAGAAGCATTTTATCATAACATGATTGGTGTAATACCACTTCTATCATTGGTCTTTTTGAGAAATAGATTCTTATTTTGAGTACATTGATCCTTGACAACTATATTTAGATTATTTCTAATATTATTTAGTGATTCAAAAATGTTTTTCAAAAACTTGTAAATTGTTGAGACACTTTTTTTACTCATGCTCTTTTGTGATGTCCAACATATTATTTCCATACCCATGTGAATTATGGACAATTTTTTCATCATCTCGTATTTCTTTTCTTCTTGAGGGAATCATTAAGATGTTTTGTCTTCTAGAATATTCCTTTAATCCCAAAATCCCAATAGAAAACATCCTTGAAAATATAATTCAAAATATTAATTAAATATAACAATGAAAAATATCCCTATAATTTTATACATTATTAATCCAACATAAATTTAATTGTAAAATTCTTTAAAAATTGACAACGAAATACTGGAAAATTTCACAGAAAAACATTCAATGGATAATTACTCAATAAAATTTATAGAAAAATTACAATAGAAAAAATCTTTGAAAAATACTATGGAAAATCTCACCGAAAAAGTATAATTAAATTTTAAATTAAAAAATATATAGATATAAAAAATTATAAATATTTATTGAATTTATAAAATAATAATTTTTTTACTTCAAAATAAATACTTATACATTTCAAAAAAATTATGTTCAATTAAAGATATAACTAGATGATTTTTGTTAAATTACTAAAATGTGGATTTTGATAATAAGGGCACTAATTTCAAACAATTCATCAAAATACTAGTTTATAAACATAAAAAAATCATATTTCATTTAAAAATATAATTTTTCTATAATGAATTGTAAAAAAATTTCCTCCCTTCTACAAAAGTATTTATTTCTGAAATATGAAAAAAGATAATTATCCTTTTATAATTTAGTAAAAAATACTATATTTTTTCAAATATGCTGAATATTTATAAATGATTACTAACTCAAGTTTCATAAGAAGTGTTACAACATATTTATAATGTTTAAAGTATTATGATTAAAAGAGAAAACATACAATCAAATTTATTAAGAAGAAATGTATTACGAAGATAAAGAGCTTTGAAGCATAATTTCTTTCAAATATTTAATAAGATTATTGAGAAACAAATTACTATATAAATATTATGAGAAAATTATACACCTATCTTTTTAATTTTCAAAATAGTTCTTCCCATTCATTTGAAAGGTGTATAAAAGAAGATTAAATTTTACATTAAAAAATCAATAGGTATAAAAACATATAGACCCACTTTTTTAATATATTTTTTATATCACGGAAAATTGTAATTAAATATTCTATTAAAAATATCATTTGATATAAAAAATTAGAAATATTGAATAAATTAATAATAACATATTTTTTTACTTCAAAAGAAATTCTTATGTATTTCCATAAAATTAAGTGCCACTAAAGATATAATTAGGTGAAGTTTTATTTTATTTTTTTTCAAATAACTGAATTGTGTAATTCGATAATATAGACAATATTTTCCAAAAATGTATAGAAACACTTCTTTATTAACAGAAAAATATTATATCTCTTGAAAATATATTTTTTTTATGAATTTATAAAAAAAAAATTCCCCTTTACAAATTTATTTATTATTGAAATATAAAGAATGCTAATTTTCATTTTCATATTGCTTAAAAAATAATTTCATTGAAATATGATGAATGATAATAGGTTTTTAATATTTTAAGAGTCATATGAACTGGTATAGTCTATTCCCAAAGTCTAATGTATTATTATTCAATGAAAAAAAACAGGAAACCAAATATATTAAAAATAAATGTCTAATGAAGCCGAAGAACTATGAAGCATTGTATTTTTATAAAATTTAATTAGATTATTGTTGAACATGTTACCATTGTAGTAAGAAAACTCAACACCTACCTTTTGTGTTGTTAAAATAGGTCTTTGTGAAATATTAACTTGGTAGATATTAAAAAAACAAATATATAAAGAGGTGTGAATGGGTTTTATGCCACTTTGGCCATGGTTAGGCACCGTGAACCTCATTCACACTTCTTTTCCAAATAGGGAAGTATAAATGGTGTTCACAACCCCCCGAAACCATTTATTAAAATAATAAAAAACCTTTCCATTTTTTATAAATTTTAAAATTTTAAAACCCTTTAAAAAATTCTTGAATATAATACTACTAATTATTTAATAATTCATATTTTTATTTAAACCTATTCTATATTAATTGTGAGGTGTATGTAAAAAATCCTATAGATTATGAGAAATATTGTGAAAGGAGATAAGAGATGGTTTTTGAATCAAATTATGATGTAATATATATATATAAAGTGGAACGATGAAATGATATTGAAAACAAGATATAATTATTCAAATAAATATTTTTTTTGGAAGTAAAAAATGTATCCTTTTTACCATCTCATACAAATATTAGAAATATTTAATCAAATATTTAATATTACTTAAAATTTATATTATTTCATTCTAAAGTTAAATTGTTATAATTAATTTTAAATATTATTTTAATTTTAAAAATACATTAATTTGAAATAATTTATAATTTAAAAATATAATTTAATTAAAAAATGATTCAAAATTTTGATCTGATGCATTTATAATCATTTAAATATAGCTACAAACATCAAATATAAGTATATTATTCTAATGTTGGGGTTTACCTCAGTCTTAAAGTCACCCCATAATTTTACATCTAACGAGGTTTAAAATCTAGGAATCCCTTTAAGGGGATATTTGTATGTCCATTTAAGGCATAAAAAACTGTCCCACACCATAGAAGTGGACACGATGGGTGCACAATAGCAAGAAACAAGGTGGAACAATCCAAAGAGCTGAATGTTATGGGAATATAAGGTTGTTCTGTGGCATGACAACATACAACTGTTGCTAGGTGGGTGGCTCAAAAGAACTGGGTGATTCTATAACCATCAACTGGACCTCTACCAACTAGGATTTTTATATTGGATGGTGTGGTTCCTATCACAACAAGATCAGGGAGATGTATGACATTAGAATTACTGTAAGGGGGTGGTGTGATGTGATAATTTGGGACAGAGGCTACTTGTGTGGCCAGGTAGCTGATGCAGTGTGAGTGGTGGGTGACACACCATGGAAACAAGCAATCATCACTTGGTGGTAATTTCAAAAGGGTGATGAGTGTTTTTGCGCTTATTTACCGACCCTCTACTGAGATGAATTTCGGATGTGGGATGTAAGGAGGACCTTCCCAAACCTGATGGAGGACAAAATAATGTTTATTTTCTTGTATGGTGATGTAGTGATACAAATACTAGTGACAACGTGTGAGGAAAAGCTAATCATATAAGCCTTCGAGTCATTTTTGTCTTGGGAATTTTGGCCACAATTTGTTGGTCCATTAATGAATCAATATCTATGGGGGGATAAGGCCTTATCCACTCAGATGTCTAGGGACGATCCGTATTTGGGATTTATAGTCCCTTATTATGAAAATATATTATTTTTGAAAAATATGATATATATATATATATATATATATTAGAAATATAATTAAAAATATATTTTGGGGTTGAGAGAGATTTGCAAGAAGGATTATTGCTTCTTAATAATAATTATATTTAATTATAATTATAATATGATTAGTTATACTTATAAATTATTTTTATTATTTCATATTTAATTATAATTATAACGGATATATTGAAAATAATTTCATAAAATATTAATAATTATAAAAATTGTAATTAAATATAAATATTTAAAAACAATATTAATTTTAAAAAAACATCGACTAAGTTTGCCTTATGTTTGAGCCTCCATTTGTATATTTGATCATGTGTTTATTATTTTAGAATATATTCATACATTTCATTAGTATAATACATTAAAAATATTAACTGAAAACGAATTATATTTTAAAATTTTTTTATTTCCATTTATTAATTATTTTTATCACAAAACCGATTCCTTTCATGTTTTTTGGAACCGAATTTTACCAATAATAAAAGTTGTTATTTGTATGACTGTTAAAAAAAATGTCTTAACTTAATGATGTAAAATTTACAATAATGAAGGATAATAGTTGACCCTTTTATTTTTTACCATACCTAAAATAATTATTTCATTATCTAGATTTTAATTCCATAACACAAATGAAGACCTAATCACACCACACTTACCATGTCTCTCATCTGATTCCCATATCATCTCTAATCTGTTTTCCAAAGGGAAGTGTCTTTCCTGATGAGTGGTCCAACATTACCAAACATTGTAATTCCTTTTTACTTAGTACTCCTCTGAATCCACATCGTTTCCATTGAACAGATCAAACAAGGTCATATTAAAGGAACATTCCATTCCTAGAACAAAATATCCTTCCATGTTTGTAGAAACAAAAAATTAAGATGTACCACTTGGATAGACACTCATCTAGTCTAGGTTCATGGATTAACTGATGATCAGAAAAATATCAATCGATTAGAGAAATCAACAAATTCAACTTTCAACAGCTACAACAATTCCAGCAACCCACAACTCCTACTACTACAACCACGGGTCAAGTGTCGATCGAAAAAAAAGTGTGCGACAACCCTAGAAGGATTTTTTTCTGTATTGCAGAGTATAATGGTTCTCCCCCCCCCACTAATTTTATGACCATTGAGAAATTAGTGGCTTCTTCTTCATCTATCTATTCCATACGTGTGGCTGTTGAGGGTGCTCTATTAATGTTTTTACACTGAATGAGCAACAACCCTTATAGTGGAGGATACAGAAGAATCCAATGATACTTGCAGCTCATTTTTTATTCAACCCCCCCCCCACTCTACCCATCTCCATGGATTATATCCTCATAATATAAGTCTTCATGGTGAAACTCCATTTTTTTGGATTTTTTTACTTTTATTTTGGTAAATTTTTGATTTATTTGGAGATGCACATGGAGAGGATTAGAGGAGATTTTTCTTGTTTTTTGGGCTTTTGAATAGACTTATTTTGATTTTTTTAGTGAATTAAATTTTTTCAATTATTATTTAAAAAAAATAAAATGCATTATTGATGTTTTACTGCTCAAATTTGAATATATTGTGTATATTTAGAATTAACTACTTATTTTTTAAGAAATAAAAACAATTATTTACGTTTATATTTCTAAACTATTCCCACATAATTCATTAAAATTTTAAAAAAATACATTCAAAAATAATAAAAGAATTCACATTTCTTAAAAATTAATTTGTTTGTCCTCAATATAATTTTTTTAATTAAATATCTTCGTTTTAATTATTGAAAACCATAAAATTTTTTGAATGCAATTTAAAAATAAAATATAATTAAATCCCTAAAAATTGATATATTGATTAGGGTTGTTACATAAAATCATGTTTTCTGTGGATTTAATACTGTGAAAAGTATTTCGTTATTTATGTAATGTACAATCCACTAAAAAGAATTTTTTTTTAATTTTGTTAAATATTGTTATTTTTTAAATTCATTTCTTTATGTTGTAACCAATCAACATGAAAACAATATTAAGAAATTATACTATAAAATGATAATGGAAAATTCCAATAATATATTACAATCATAAAATGTGAAATAGTATTGAAAAATGTCCTAAAAATTTTAGATTTAAAAATCCCACAAAAAATTCAAAAATCATAAAATGATGCTGAAAAAATCAATTGTAAAATACTAATGGAAAATATTATTATATTTTTTCTAGTAGGAAATTTTTAATGAAACATACAAATAGGATATTTTGATGAAAATTCAATTCAAAAAATATTACAAAATATAATATTTTAAAATCATAGTAGAATTATTTTATTTAATATTCCAAAGAAAAATTTATTTTCATATTCCATAAAAATAACATAAATAATAAATAATTTCACATTAAAAGTATATTGGAAAACTACTCTATAAAATTTTAGTAGAAAAGTTCAATAGAAATATAAATTGAAAATTACTATATAAAATATTATAAAAAATTTATAATTAAATATTCCACTCAGAAATATATTTAGATATAAAAAAAAGAAGTTATATTTTAAAAATTATTAAAGAATAACTTCTTTCATCATAATATATTCTAATGCTTTTCAAAAAAATATTTCTATATAATGATATAATTAGAGGGTATTTTGTTATATTTTTCAAATGACTAAAAAGTGTAAATTATAATATAAACCTTATTTTTTTTAAATGCATACACATGATACTCTATAAATAAAAAAATATTTTTTTAAAAAAAAATTAGTTTTTTTGTCTTCTGCATTTAAAAAAATTGATATCTTCTTAAAAATTATTCATTTCTAAAATAAAAAGAATGTTATTTTGAAATTTCCAATTGATTAAAAAATGTAATTTTTTGAAAAAAAATAATGTTAATATGTATTTCTTAGGTTAAGAGTCATATGAACATTTATGGTCTATTTCCAAAGTCTTAAGTCATAAGATTAAAAGAAAATCAAAGTGATCAAAATTCTTACAAATAAATGACTTAAGAAATTAATGATCTGCGAAGCATAGTATTTTTCTAATATATAATTAGATTATCAAGGAACATATTATCATTAATACAATTACCTTTTGTGTTTTCAAAAGCAATATTTCATAATGTGTAAAGGGTTAATTAAAAAATGATTTTATTTCTAAGAAAACATATAGTTCCAGGTTATACCAAAGTTGAAGTGAACAACTGCATTTGTAATTGGTATTTTTTTATGATGGTCACAAGAAAAGGACATAGGGATTCTTTATATATAAATATATATATATATATATTATTCTATTGAATATTTGAAAATAGAAGATCATGAATTCAAATATAAGTAAATTATGTATTACAATTCAATAACTCTCCTCTACAGTTCTTGCTTTGTTTTCTTCAAGCTATACCTATTGCATGATTGAAAAAAAACCTCTACTGCTATTGTGCATTTATGATTTTTTTTTCTACAGCTAACAATCCTATCGGTATTCACACTGAAATTATATTCTATCTCTATGGACATTATTCATCATCTTTTAGTTTCCACAATGAAAAGTGTGATGAACAAAAAATACAATATTTATCTCCTTCGTTGTAAATTTATCACTCATTGTTCTTAGTGTGAAAATGACATGGATAAGTCTTGTGAAGGGAGATCCCAATTAAATCTCTTGAAACCTTTGAAAAAAGTTTCAGGTTCTTGCACTCAACTTCCAAAATTCATGGAAAATGGATTTGTTTTGTGAAAATCTCCATGTTATAAGAGAGAGTTTTGATAGAATAGACTAGGGAATATTTATGCTCTAAATTACTATAAATCTCACATGTCATTCTTATTGTGTTTTCTTTATTTTTTTATAATTATTTTAGAATATTGCACCATATTTTAATAAGTGATCAAAGAGGGATGTCTATTTGGTGTAAAAATTTTATGAACACAATTTATCCCCTTGTGTCACTAAGAAACCCTATTGGAGTAGCAACAAAAACTCATGAATGTCTTCATGTTGTGTCTCCATCAAGTTGTATAATGTTTTCTATATGGTCACATAGGTTGTTATATCCCCAATCAGCATACCGCATTACCCCCATACCAATGACTATTGCATTGTGTTTCCCATATTTGTACAATGAGAGATTAACCCAACATCCCACATCATATATCTGAGAGTTTATAGGATCATATGATAGGTTTCAATGCACTCATCACCCTTTCGAGCTTCCCACCTAATGAAGCCCGTGTTTTTTCATGTTGTTCAGCCTATAGAGTTTCCAACTCTATCATTTTGGTCTAATTATATCACCCAATTTCTTGACATTGGTGGTCTAAAGGCCCATTTCTATAAAATCCCAAATGCACGGCCCAAAATCCCAAATCAGGTGAATAGTACCACTACTATAGTATTGTTTGTACAATATTGCTATAGTACCGGCTACATTAGGTCTAAAACACTTATGAAAATCCATATGCCACCTAGATTTGAACCTAGGTTTTCTATCCATGATGATAGAGTTATGAACAAATTATTAGGTTCCATTTCATATGTCATACTTTTTAATAAGTTTATTTTCTTTACCACAAATATTTATTATATTTATTTTCTTAAAATTTCTCATCATTTTTTTAAATCATTAATAATTATTTTTATTACTAAAATATTATATTATTATTTCAAATATTAAAATATTATTATGTAAATAATATATTTAATCCTTATATTTTAATAATTATTATTTGGGTTATTTTTTCATTAATAAAAATAAAAATCCATTCAAACATGTTTGATATTCCGGGATACAAAATATAAATCCTCATGTGACATTGAACAAAGAAAAAATGGCACCTCAGGAGTAAGGTAGGAATTAACGATATCATTGACCATCATATAACCCTCACATTTATTGAAATAAAATGAACAATATAAGTAATCTAAAGATGCACACCAAATATCATATAAGAGGATATTTAAAGAAGATATAATGAAGAGATCGTCAACCAATAGGACAAGAAGGAGGAAATTCAATTCCAAAATGACCTTATTCTAGCCTAGATCCACCACAAATATGAGGTTAACACATAACAAAATAGAATTAAAAATCTAAATATACCAATTATAAATGAAAACATGTTTCACAGAAGTCAGGAATATCAATATTTATCATTTTACAAAAGAGATATATCTTTTAGTAAAGGTACATTTTCTTTTGGTAAAACATTTTACCAGTAGATATGTCCCTATCAATATAAATAATGATACCATCAAACCACTTATCTTATAAGGAATTAGTGACTGATGTTATCCAGAAGATCATGTAAAAAATAAAATTTTGTTTTCACCAATTATCCTCCATAAATAACCACAATTATGAAGAAAAATCTATCATAACTGAACCAAAAAAATTAATAAACATTAAAAAACCTCAACACCCAAAAAAAACTAGAATGAAAAAAATTATAATACAAATATATATCCAATTTAATATTAGTCTACCCATTTCAGATCATCTTCCTCTTATATGAAAAAGAATTCTTAACCCATGTCTATCACCATCTGTTGAACTACCAGAAAAAATTGAAAAATAAGTGGCCAATCATGGAAATCCGGGATACCAAAACGAAATATGCAACATATCATATGATTGTATTACCTTTATTATTTTACATGTTAGGAGATACTCATATAAAAATATAAGAAATACCAACACTTTCTAATTAATATTTTTAAATACAAAAACTTAGGGACATAAATTGTAATGATTTACTAAATATAAGATGAGAAAAGAAAATTGTGTCATCATGTAGAACTCATCACAATAATCATAATATCATATAGCTTGTTGAAAGATCATAAATTCATTCATCTATTAAATAAATAAAATTTTGTAAATGGAAAAAAATTCAAAAAGGATAAATATACTTTGAACTTAATCAATTTATAGTTAAACCTCATCCAAAAATATATTCATTTAAAAATGATTGGAATTTCTAAACATGATTGAAACTAGACCATAATCTATTGATAAATCAGTTTTTTTATGATAGAAAAACACTTAAAAGTAGGATATGTAAAATAATTCATATTAGCATAGAAGAATTCATTAATAATGTATAATAATATCTTGGAAGAAACTATAATTTTGTAGATAGAATTTAAATAGAAAACTTGTTTGATCCAATACATAACAGTAGTACACAAAACATATTTAAATTAATGAGTTATAGAATTCATAATGGAATCAATGAAGAGATAAATACTCACTTGTAAAAGTATTTAATTATTTGAATCTACCTCAACTCTAATTTATGAGTTATATCATGAGATCCTTACATTTTTTTCCATTATAAATATTTTCCATGTTCACTCCTAATAAGTCTTGAAGCCTCACTTTTATCTCACATTCAACACCTTGTAATACTCCCTCTATAGACACTATTTTATCCACTTTATTAATTATATCATCCGTTAAACTAAAAACATCCAAACACCAACCATAATATAAATTTAGAGACCATTCCTCTATGTCTTCTAGATCTATGTAATACTATCCAATTTCCTTCATACAAAATCCATCCTAATCTAGGTTAGTATAACTCAAAAACTATTTAGATCAATGATAAAACCCTGAACAAATACCTTATTTTGAATTATTTAATCTCCACACATTAACTTGTTATTCAACCCATTGAAAAAATAGTTTCAACGGCTTTTTCAACCTAGATGAAAGTAAACAACATCATTCATCGCAAATATATACAAATATAAGCTGTGAAAATACCTAGATAAAAAGGCAATCCTAAATGTTTTCAATAATATTGTCCTAAAATAGAAGTGAACATACCTTGATAACATATATAGATAATCAGGCTAGTTTTATTTTTAAAAATATTGTTTAATAAGGCTATCATAAATTATAATTATAGTATTGTAGATGAGTTAATTGAGATGAAAAAACAATAAGTATTAAAATCTCACAATAAAACACATGAAAATTCAAATGTAAACAGTCTAATAGAGGAAAAACATTGTTTGTTAACATTAAAAAACATGTGATAATTTTTATAGGTCAAAAAAATCAGTTACTCTTGAATTAGAATGAAAAACATGAATAATTTTCATAAAAAACACATTCAATAAGAAAAATTAAAATAATTATGCATTTAAATTTGTAACATTGTAGACAAGAAAACTATAATAAAACTATATCAACACATTATATATTTGATAAATAATAAAATAAATTCATTTCTTCATGATCAAATAATTTAATATTTTTAATTAGAATTCACATAAAAACCTCAAACATTAACTTATTCAATCACTATTCAAAAAACATTATATAACATGGAATAATTGTTTTTTCAAATTGTTACAAAAAAAATTAGGAAAATAGTTTAAAAACGCATACCATGTCCTTGGTCCAAAGATAGAACTTATTCTTCCGTTGGGTGGTTTGGAAGTGATTGTGCCCAAACAGCGAAGTAGTGACTCAGAAATGTTTTCAACCTCCATCCATTACCTCGTGAGACATATGCTTCAATGTGCATTGGAAAATGTTGATAACCCTCTTCTTTATGACCACATTATACCCATAGTATACAACACCCTAATGAGAGTAGTATGATTCAATGTAAAAGATAGCCTTCCCTATTTTTTCTGGTTGACATTTACCCCCAAGGATTCTCATGAAATCATTTAAAACCAATTAATATTACATAATGTTCAAATGGATGAGAAATTAACCCAATACCTAGTATGTCCCTAAAGAGAATACTTGGGGGCTGTTTATAATGAATAACAAAATATGGCATGATACTTAAGCCGGATATGGTAATTAGTTAAACATATCTTCTAAAAATCTCCTTAAATGTAGTTTTACATATCTTGGATACATAATAAATAAAAATTGAAACATTCTCACACTCCTAATACTCCCCCTTAAGATGGACATTCGCAACATCAATAAATAAAAAAGGCTAAAAAAGATATAATATGGATGAAATTACCACTTGTGATTATCCCCAAAAATTATTCACTCTCCCATGGATGATAAATTAATTGTGAACATCATATAAATATAATGCTCAATTATAGAGGATGAACCTTGTTTCAATATTTGAGATGAAATAATGAATGAAAAACAGCCTCAAAATGGCCAGGTGAAACAACACCTGACTAGTGGATCATGATTGCTGAGGTGAAACAAAATATTACTAGTATACCCAAATTTATGAGTTGAAATGGATTCTATTATTGTGGAACATAAAATTAATTGTGGTTAATAGAAAAGGGGTTATTAATATAGGGGAGGAGTGAAGAAACTGATAGAGGAAAATAATCTATTTTGTAGCATTCGTGAAAAAACGTAACAACGTAAAAAAATCTGATCGATCATTACCTTTTCAGTCCCATGACCACATAATTTATGGGATTATAATTAAAAAACATCATGAAACCAAATCCATTGGATATAAGAAACTTTTAAACAATAATGTCCTTGTGAAGGAGGCATGTAACGTCAAAGGTGGTGTGTTCATTACTGGAGGTTTTTGGTGGTGGTGGCCTTTGGGAATGCTGATGTAGGGGGTGACGAGATGGGACAAAGCCAAGTGGAGCACATGATGATGTCAATGATGGGGGGATACATCACAACCACTGGAGAAGGGCATCACATGGAGGGGGACATTAGATTAAATCACATAGGGAGTCACTACAGGCGTCGAAGGTAGTGATGTTAGGAGGTGTTAGGGGCACACACCTACTTAGAAGAATGTTGTTTGGAATTTCACAGGGATCCAATGAGTGAGTAAGGATGATCAAAATTGGGAGGAAATATATGTGTGCTCATTGATCATGGGGTCGTCGCCCCATGTTGTGGGAAAAATGTATGGGAGGGGAGAGATCCGAAGGGACAAAGGGTTAGATAACCTACTCTGATACCATGTAAAAATGAATGAGCAGCTAACCAAATAACCAAGATTTACCTCAAGAGAGGACTTGATGACTATTTATAATGAATAAAAAAGAAAAAATGATACTTATGTCCAATGTGGGACTTAGTTAATCTTATCCTCTAACAAAAATCATCGCATGAAGAGTGGAAGAGGGGAAATTAAAGTTATTGGACAAAAATTCTGAGAAATGCCTGAATGCAAGGATGTGATTACACACATGAATGCCAAGATTTTTATGTCACACATCAGTAGGTCATTGTATCTATAACCAATATAATGCATCTTTCACCCCCATTCTCATTCAATAACAACAATCATCTACACATGAAGACTCAAGTAACTATTTATTACAAGTAATAATTTCCATAATTCTTTTTTAAAATGTTTTCAAAAAAAGAGACAAAGTATATTGTAAAAATAAATGATGTTTACTATATTTTTTTAAAACCCTAAATCACCTTACATTTATTGATAATTTATCTCCTCAATTTTATTCATTACTATGATCTTCTTATTCCAAATCACACACATGATCACCATATGTACAATATTTGAAATCACTTGAACACAATTACATCCTGACCAAGGGATTTCTCAATAATATATACATATTTTTTCCTTGTTCTATACCTAAAAATAAATATATAGATATGAAAGTAAAAACAATGATATAAAGAAACATATGAAAAAAAGGAAGATTTGAAAAAATAGATTAATATTACAAAACCACTGAGGCATTGAAGATTATCCATATCGGTTAGCCTTAACAGCATATATTTAAAAACTTGTATATGTCCCTAATAATCTTCTTGTTTTTCATCCTTCCTTGTAAAAAAACATTCATCTAAAAATATATACAAAAATCTACCTTATCCTTTTCTCTTTTTTATCATGGTTTAACAAAAGATGTTCTGATTTGTCATAACACGATTACATCACATCACAAATGAAAAAATATTGTTATCCGAAGGTATTCCCATTGTTCCCTATTCCATAATGGATAAGAGAGGGGGAGAGTTACTAGATTTTTCTTCACCCTTTACCATGTAAAAGTTATTCCATGTATAAAATCTAGAGCAATGATAAAATACCCATCCCATCAAATAATTGAGTCCTAAAATGTCATCAAATACAATCAATGAATTTCATATAAAACAAAACAAAACACTACAAGAAAAATAACATAAAATAAAATTAAATTAATGTGGTTAAAAATATTTTACATTATTACATGAAATATGGTAAATTTCATTGTTGATAAAATTAAAAAACATCTAATGTGATATCATACATGTTGTTAAAAATTATATTATGTCTGATTCATGTTAATATAATTTCACATAATTTCAATTACATTTATTAAAGGTTTCTAGAAAATTGTCACATATAGAAACATAAAAAGTATATTTAATTTTCACTTAGAAAATGAAAATAATATTTCAATTACTTTTATAATAAAATTTATATCTTTTTTTCATGTCACAAACCAGCCTGGGTACCCCGGTAACCCGATAACCGAGCCGATCTTAACATAGCCCGAAGGGAATTCTTGATGCCCATGGGTTGGTGACTAGAACCTGGCATCATATAACATACAAGTGGGAACGATTTTTCCACGAGAATACAGAATCAATGAAAATAATTCAGTACAGAAAACAAAAGAAACTCCACTAGGAGTGATGTACCAGAATACAACATGGCATAAAAACCCAATGTACTACTACCCAAGTACTAGAAAACAACTCCAAGGTCCCTAAGGACACAAATCACCAAGACCAAAACTCAACAGCTGGATTCACCTCTAAGAGACCCCTTCGCTTTACACGATCCTAGAAGAAGAAAGTCTACAAACACCCAAAGGAAAAAGTAGGGTGTGAGCCTAAGCCCAATAAGATACCACCAAAGATTTCATAATAGAAGCTAAATAAAGATTTTTTAAATAAATTATTTCAATTTTAAATTAAACAGGTTTGGAAATTCAAAAGAATAATTAAACAAATCTTGTTATACAGTTCAGATGTTGGAAAAATACATTAAGCAAAGACTTTACAAATGATGGAAGATTTCTAAAACAACAGCTTAAATAAAACATTTAATAAAACTATTTATATAAATTCAGTAGGCATGTAAAGCAGTTCAAAAGCATTGGTATACATTTATATCTCAGATATAAATAATCAAGCGAGCAACATGGTCATCTTCCAAAAGGTACAATAGTATTAACCAGCTATAGGATTCTGCCCTCTCTTTATGAACTCATCAAAATTTGTATACCCACATCCCTATGACACCGGGAAAAGGAGACTCATCACAAAACCATTGGGGATGTGACCCTCCACAAGTATGTTTTAGAATGTTGTCATAGCGTAGAGTGTATCCAAATAACTCACCAACTACCTAAGGATTTCATGTGCACTTATATAATGGGTGAACTATTTTAAGACTGCTTAAAAATACGATCAATCCCATTCTTCCATTTCAAAAGTTCCAATTTCATTCCATTTAAAACCAAGACAAGTTTTATTAAAAAACATGACTTTACACAAGATACAAACAATGGGTTTCTATCAAATCATTTTAATCCATTTTCACCATTTTTAAATCCATTCAAAACCAATTCCATCATTACACAATTTTTTCCACAATTAAATTTAACAATTTAATTGAAATCATTTCCATCAAATCCATAATTTAAATTAAACAATTTAAATAAATCAATTTCATAATCACACCTAATTCATTGGAATTAGGGTTTTTTGAATTTTCATGCCAAAACCATTTCAAATATCTCGATTAACTGGAATCGAGTTTTTATCAATTTAATTGAAACCATATTTGAGCAATTGAATATATATCAACAATTTAGATAATTCAAAGAAAACAAGGACAATAAATTTTTCTAATCAGAATGGAACCACCTACCTAACGTTTGTCACTATCAGCAGTAATGATAAACCACACTTTGTGGTTCAATACACCTCCTCATAGCCTTATTATTTTAAGTGTCGACACACCAATGCTCGATGCTCGTCAAAGGTTCTTGAACAAAAAATAGTTACTTTATTTAAAAAAGTAATAAAATTTCACATGTGATTATACATTATCTTTCCAAAAATAGATTTTAAATTTATCGATTAAAATATTACATGCCATAATATTTTATCTCTCATGGTTAATTTTCAAATTATCAATTAAAATATTATATTCGATAATATTTATATTTCATGGATTATTTTCAAATTAACATTTAAAATATTACATGCAATAATATTTACCTTTCTTGGATAATTCTCGAATTATCATTTCAAATATTAGATGCAATAATATTTATCTTTCATGGATAGTTTTCAAGATAACATTTATATTATCGCATGAAATAATATTTTGTATCTCCCAAATAATTTTCAATTAATGTTAGGTCAAATACTGTGCTCGCGATTATCCATCAATAATTTTCTTGTAATCTCACAGTTATTTTTTATAATTACAAATATTAATTTGTGACAATACCCTTATAATTATCCTTGGAAAATTATACAATTATTTTCTAATAATTTCATTTACAATTTATCCATCTATTATTATTTTATAATAATTCATCACAAATTATCCATTTGTAATTTATAATTTATCCTTTAGAAATTTATTTTCCAAGATTCATTAAAAAGTGAAAAATAAGAATGAGGAATACCTTGCTACCTTCAATGAAAAATATTATTTTATTTCTACTCATAGCGAAAAATTATACTATTCCAAAGATGAATAAAACTGATCTACAACAAATAATTTATGGACATTTGAAGATTTGGAGAATTAAAAAAATTATAAATAAAATAATTAAAAGATAAATTAAAAAGTGAAAGGTTGTATTCAACCTTGCGTATGTTTTCCAAGGAAGAAAGAGCAGCCGCTGTGCGCTGCATGTAGATAAGAAACCCAAAAAAATCATTGACACCTTCACTGGCTTGTGCAAGGTGCTCTAAGAGACTCGGTCAGTATGATCCCAAGGAAGAAAAAAATACCCGGCTATTTATAAGACCTAAAACGTGTGTCCTCCATTCAAGACCAAAACAGCTTCATCAATCTACAGTTTCAACTAAATAAATGGTGGAGAGAGTTTAAAATCAACACATTATGTTGTTTCAAACAATTAATTTGTAAAAAATTCATTAGTTTTACGGTATCAAAAACCTTCTCGGTTAACCATGGTGGAAATGGAGTTTCAGGGAAGATGAAGTATATAAAAAAGGTTAATTTTAATTTAATTTCATTAAATTCGGATTAATCATTAAATTGATAAAATTAAGTATTGAACATAAAAATTAAATAACACCAAAGGTTGTTGTGCATAGAAGTTATACAATGTATAGGGTAAACACCCCATTCCAAAAACAATTGTGGTCTCAGATTTCTCAAATGATGAACGGTTTGAGAGATATTATTTATTTATTAATTAAAAATTGCCAAAAATAATTAATTAAAATAAAAATGGTTATTTTAGAAGGTGAGATGTCCAAACGCCCGATGCGAACAAATGTTATACCTTGTATAGGGTAAACCACCAATTCCAGACCCATCGGTGGTATCAGATGTCCCATATGTCACACTGTTTGAATGATATTTAATTATCTTTAATAAATAATATATTAAATATTATTTAAAAACTTTATCTCGTGAGAGAGACATATGAATGTCTGGTGACTTCAAGTGTTATAACCCTACTAGGGTAAACACTATATTTCAGAAATAATTGTGGTATCAAATTTCTCATACAAGAGACCATTTTGGAGTTATTCAATTATTTTGAATAAATTGCTCATGATTAAAATAAAAAATTTAATATTTTTATTCCGTCCTCTTCGAGAAATTTTAGAACTCAAAAACTCCTACTTACACAGTGTTTAATATAGAAAATATTTAATTAAATATTTCAGAGAATTAATTGGAAGTTTTACCATTCTGTGACGTGTCTTAACAAAAACACAACTTTTTACTGATAAACCATTTTTTCCCAACTAACATAATAATAATTTTACATAAGAAAGTTTAGCAATACCTGAAACAGTAACAGAATGTTACAACCGCCCCACCATAAGAACTTTCTGTCCCTAGAAAGGATAAAAAGAATCCTCCATGTCAAAAAGATGAGGTCACTACTCTCTCATTAGTGCCTCCCTTTCCCACGTCTCATGAGAATCAAAACCATGCTGCTATAGTACACAGGTCAGAGGTATCATCCTCCCACTGAGTACCCTAGTCTCAGAATCAACAAACCTAACTGGTCATTCAATTATAGATAAATTTGGTTCAATATACAAATCACTCAATCTCAAAACATGAGATGGATCAAATAGATACTTTCACAACTGCGATACATGGAACATGTTATGTATCGATGTCAGCTGTGGTGGTAGAGCTAGACAGTAAGAAACTTTCCCTACACAACAAACAACCTTGAAAGGTCCCACAAAATGAATAGAAAGCTTCACATGCCTCCCATGTCATTGATGACCTAATTGGGGTGAAATTTTCAAGAACACCTAGTCAACAACTTAGAAGTATAATGGTCTACGGCGATGATTAGCATATGACGGGTACCGACATTGTGCTGTCAACATTCTCTGACGAATCAACTGGATCTTAGTTATTGTCTCTTGGACCAAACTCAGTCCTACAAAGGAACTTTCACCAAGCTCTGACCAACATAAAGGAGATTTACTAGCACGACCATAAAATGCCTCAAAAGGAGCCATTTTGATCATATACTGATAATTTGTGTTCTATGAAATCTACACTATCCCCAGATGATCATCCCAATACCCACACAACATTAGAACACATGCGTGGAGCATATCCTCAAGGATATGAATAACTCTCTTTGTCTGACCATCTTACTGTGGATGGTAAGTCGTGCTCAAAAGGAACTGAGATCCCAGTGCCTCTTATAGTCCTCTCCAGAAGTGATAATTAAACTAAGAATCCCAATCAGAGACTAGAGTAGATGGAACTCCATGCAAACGAACAATTTCTTTCATAAAGAGATTACCCAACTCCCAAACTTTTGTTGTATCTCGAATAGAAATAAATTGTGCCGACCTGGTCAGCCTATCGATCACAAACATATCATGTTATTATTCCTATCGGTTCGAGGTAACCCAATCACAAAGTCCATAGAGATTTCATCCCACGTCCATATAGGGAATGGAAGTGGATGAATTAAACCTGCAGGTCTCTAGTGCTCCGCTTTCACCTAATGGTATGTATATCAACCTAATACAAACTCATCAATGTCTCATCTCATACATGGCCACCAGAACTATCCTCACATATCATAGAACATATTCGTGGTTCCTGGGTGTACAACACACTGGGAGTTATGGAAATCTCTCATAGCATCCTTCCTTGCCGCTAAAGACACAACATAACAGTTTGATAACACAAAATTCCCTCTATGGAGAATGGCCACTGGGTATCAGTCTCCCCACCATAAATAGAGTCACTAATGCTTTGGAACTCTTCATTAAGCTATTTCCTTGAAGAATCAACTCAATAAGAGCAGATGTCAACTGAACACTAGCTATAGAAACTTCATCCTTCTTCCACTAAGCATTAATATGCAACTGAGCAAAAAAAGCCATCAAACTCCACTCTTCTGAAGATTCGTTCACAGCATGGGTAGGAAGTTTCCTTCTTAACGCATCTGCAATGAAATTCCATTTCCTCGGGGTATAGGCAATGTCAAAGGCAAAAGATTGTATGTACTCCACTCAACGCCTTTGGCAGAGATTCAATTATTTTTTAGGGAAGATATAACTCAAGCTCTTGTGGTATAAATACATAGTAAACCTTTCTCCATAAAGTTAATGTTGCCAACACTTATGTGCATACATTTCATCTACAAGTTCAAGGTCATGGGTAAGATATTTCTTCTCATGATTCTTAAGCTAACGAGATCCATATAAAACAACATGATTACCATGCATAAGGACACATCCCAAACCTGAACCCATTGCATCACAGAAGACCACGTAACCTATCCTAGCCTCAGGATGAGTTAACACTAGTGCATTAGTCAAAATACACTTTAGCTCAACAAAAAAACTCTGACATGTATCATTCCAAGAAAACTTCACTCCCTTTCGAGTCATAGCAGTCATTGGAGAAGCTAACTTTGAGAAGTCCATAATAAATCTATGATAATATCCTGCTAGACCCAAGAATATTAAAATCTTTGAAAACTTTCGTGGTAGTTCCCAAGTCATAACAGCCTTCACCATCTAAGGGTCAAATTATATTCCTTGTTCTGACACCACATGTCCCAAGAATTTCAATTACCGAATCCAGAAATCACACTTTGAAAGCTTGGCATAAAGTCTGTGATTCCTTAGTAGAATCATAACTTTTCTCAGATGATGCACATGATCCTCCTCAGACATGGAGTATACAAGAATTTCATCTACAAAGACTACCAAAAATGTTTCCAGATAATCATGGAAAACCTTATTCATCAAATCCATGAAAACTGCAGGAGAATTTGTTAGGCCGAAAGGCATAACAAGGTACTCATAATGGCCATACCTACTCCGAAAAGTTGTCTTCTGAATGTCATGTTCTTTTATCCTCAACTGGTGGTTACCAGATCAAATATCGATTTCTGAAAACCACATCTCCCCTTTCAATTTCTCAAACAAATAATCAATTTTTGGTAATGGAAATTTGTTTTTTATAGTAAATCGATTGAGCTTTCGATAATCAAGACATAAGAGAAGTGAGCCATTAGCCTTCTTGGAGAAGAGAACTGGCACTTCCCAAGGTGACACACTCGGGCGTATAGATCCTTTCTCAAGAAGACCGTCTAACTGAGACTTCAGTTCTTTTAGTTTAGCTGGCACTATTCAGTAAGAGGGAATAGAAATCAGTTGAGTACCAGACATTATGTTAATAGACAATTCAACACCCCTTACTTGTGGCAAACCAGAGTAGTCAAAAATAAACACGTCGAGAAACTCAACGATGACCGAAGGAAGATCGCCACACATTTAATCCCTCTCAAGATCAAAATCAACCCCTAATATAACTTTCCCTAACTATAGATAATAGGTTCCAAGTCTTCTTGACCATGGATCTCATTCTACTTGAAAGGCAAGAGGCAGACCACTGGGTGTAGTAAGGTAGACCCATCGAATATAACATTAGATCCAGGCTTAATTGGAAATGATCCAATCCATCCCAAATATGACATCAAAAAATTTCATGTCGCAACCAAAAAACTCCAAGAAAGCTCGACATCTGATAGAGAGAAGACACAAGCAGGACTATGGAGACCCTTCTCTCTTTTTGTACCATAGGGTGTAATAATATCCATTGCACAATATAAAATCGTCATATGTAGGTTAAGCAGATTAACAATATTGGTTGAAATAAATGAGTGAGATGCACCAGTTTCAAATAGAGTGGTCACTAAAGATGAAGCTATAGTATTGGTACCTCTCACAGTTTCAGGTCCTATGTCTGCTACCTCCAGCAATTCTTCCATTGCATGAAGAAGCTTAGTTCTAGATGTCTATGGCTATAACCCTTTTGTATGTGAAGCATTTGACTACCCCACAGTTTTTTGGAGGTGCTGATGATCCTGGTGCACTACGTGGAGTTGAGAAGTGATGGAAGAATCTCTGTGAATTCCCTAAACGTCTGCAAGAGCTACAGTTCTTGGTTTCCTCAATGAAAACCCAATTCTAATTTCATAGCTTTCCACAGTAATAGCATGTTAATGAATCCCCTCCTGGTGCTACCGGAGGTTTGGAATGACTATGTTGTCGAGAACTACCATGAGAAACATCAAACATTCATTTTCCGTTAAAGGAACCAACACTGCCACTATGAGAAAAAGGAACTCCCTTCAACCCTAACTTTCCTTCCAGGTCCATCTCAACCATCATCGCCCTATCTAGGAAATCAGCATAAGTGGGAAGATTCAGTAATAAAACCTGAGAATAGATATCTGATCGAATCCCCATCTCAAATCATCGAGACTTTATCTTCTCATTAGATAAAATATCATGAGAAAACTTTACCAAATTTGCAAAGAGATTTGAGTACTCAGTCATGGTTTTGTTGGTCTCCTCAAGCTTGAAAAACTCCACATCCTTGGCCAACACCATTGATTTTGGATGGAAATGGTCAGTTAAAAGAACCTTGAAGTTTTTCCACTCCAAACCCTCATGTTTCCTAGTCGTCACCATTGTGTCCCACCATTCACTGGTTGGTCTATCCAATACAAAGGTGTCACACTTCACCATGATCACATGAGGTGTCTCCAAGAACCCAAACAGACATTAAATTTTACTCAACAATCCTTAGCATGTCGAGGGTCAATGGAGCCTTTGGAAATAGGTGGCTTATGGCATAGGAAATCTTGAGAATGATTTTAAAAAATATCACTATGAGGATCCATAGCTGGAGAATGAATAGGAACTGGAGTTGGTGCCTATCCCAGAGCTGGGATAGTGCGAACAATCACGTCAACTAGAATCAGATCCACAATAGGACTCTCTTTCAGCAGCATCAGCCTTTTGGATCCGATTCCCATGTCTTCTAAAAGGTATGATGCTACAAAACATCAAAAAATAAAAAAAAAGACATTAGATTAACACTCAAAAAGAGTAACAAGGAAAACTATTCTTATTAAAAGGGATAAACAAGATTTGGATTCCACTCTACCTGTATCAAAATAGGGAAGGTATTAGAACTAATCCCCAAGTCATATTTCCCTAACCAACCCTGGTGAATTAAAGTTCATTGTGGTGAGAGTTGGCCATGCACTCAATCACAACTACCTCCTATGTCCCAATAAGAATATTCAAATGCATACTGTCATCAAGGAAATATTCTTAACCTCCCTTTGATACAACTTATTCATGAACTAGCCTGGGTAGCCTGGTAACTCGATATTGATCCGACCCTGACATAGCCAGAAGGGCGTTCCCGATCCCTAGGGTCAGCAACTAGCACCTGACATCATATAACATACAAGTAGGAACAATTTTTCCACAAGAATGTAGAGGAAAAAAAACAAGGTAGTATGAATAACAAAAGAAAATCCACTGAGAGTGATGTACCAGAATACAACCTGGCATAAAAAGCCCAGAGTACTACAAACCATGTACTAAAATGAAAACAAAACAACTCCAAGGACCCTAAGGTCACAACTCACTAAGAGAAAAACTCAACAGGTGGATCCACCTCCAAGAGACCCATTCCCTTTGTTCGAACCTGGAAGAAGAAAGTCTACAAACACCCAAAGGAAAAAGTAGGAGGAGATCCCAAGCCTACTAATATACCACCAATGATTCCATAATAGGTGACAAATAAAGATTATATAAATTAACGCTTTCAATTTTAATGTAAACAGTTTTGAGAATTCAAAATCATAATTAAACAAATCATTTTATACAGTTCCAATGATGAAAAAATTCTTTAAGAAAAGATAGTACAAATGATGGAATATTTCTAAAACAATGTATTAAATAAAACATTTATATAAAATAGTTTATATAAATTCAGCAGGCATGTAAAGAAGTTCAAAATCATTGGTATAAATTTATATCTAAAATATAAATAAACAAGTGAGCAACATGGTCATATTTCAAATGGTATGATAGTATTGACCATCTATATGATTCTTCACTCTCTATGTGAACTCAGAAAAATGTGTATACACATGTCCCTATGACACTGGCCAAAGGAGAATTATCACCAACCCGTCGAGGATGTGACCCACTGCAAGTATGTTTTAGAACGTTTTCCTTGCGTAGAGTGCATCCAAATAACTCACTAAATACCTAAAGATTGCATGCTCTCTTAAATTATGGTGAACTATTTTTATACTACTTAAAAATACAATCAATCCCATTATTCTATTTCAAAAGTTCAAATTTCATTCTATTTAATACCAAAATAGTTTTTATTCAAAAACATGACTTTTCACAAGATAAAACCAATTGGTTTCTATCAAATAATTTTAATCCATTTTCACAAGTATTAAATCCATTCCAAACCAATTCCATAATTCCCAAATTTATTTCAACAATTAAATTCTTCAATTTAATTGAAATCATTTACATCAAATCCATAATTTAAATTAAACAACTTAAATCAACCAATTTCATAAACAAACCCAATTCAGTGGACTTGGGGTTTTATGAATTTTCCTACCAAACCCCTTGAAAATATCTCAATTCACTAGAATCATGTTTTTATCAATTTAATTAAAACAGGATTTGAGAAATTGAATTTAGATCAAAAATCGAGATAAATAAAAAAACCGGGATAATAAATTTGGATAATTAGAATGAAACCACCTACCTCAAGGTCGTCCCTATCAACAACAATGATAAACTACCCTGTGTTGTTCAATACACCTCCTCACAGCCTTATAATTATAAGATTTGACACACCAATGCTCGACGCACTTCAAGGGTTCCTAGAACAAAAACTAGTTATTTTATTTAAAAATTAAATAAAATTTCACATGCGATGATACATTCTCTCTCAAAAAATAAAATTTAAAATTATCGATTAAAATATTTCATGCCAAAATATTTTATCTCTCATGGTTAATTTCCAAATTATCAATTAAAATATTATATACAGTAATATTTATCTTTTTTAGATAATTTTCAAATTATCATTTAAAATATTACATGCAATAATATTTATCATTCTTGGATAATTTTTTAATTATCATTCCAAATATTACATTTGATAATATTTTTCATTCTTGGATAATTTTCAAGTTATCATTTAAATTATCAAATGAGATAATATTTTGTATCTCCGAAATAATTCTCAGTTAATGTTAGGTCAAAGCCTGTGCTCACAATTATCCATCAATAATTTTCTTGAAATCTCAAAAATAATTTTTTATAACTATAAATATTATTTTTTGACAATACTCTTATAATAATCCTTGGACAATTATACAATTATTTTCTAATAATTTCTTTTTCAATTTATCAATCTATAATTATTTTATAATAATTCATCACAAATTATCCATTTATAATTTAGAATTTATCCTCTGAAAATTTATTTTCCAAGATTCATTAAAAAGTGGAAAATATGAATGAGGAATACCTTTATTCCTTCAAAGAAAAAAATTTATTTTATTTTTACTCATCATGACTAATTCTACGGTATCGATGGCGCATAAAACAGATTAATAAAAAATAATTTTTTGAATTTAGAAGATTTGGAGAAGTAAAAATAATAATAAAGTAAATATTAAAAAGATAAATTAAAAAGGGAAAGGTTGTATTCAACCATGCGTAGGGTTTCCAAGGAAGAAAGAGCAGTCGCTGCATGCTGCACCTAGATAAGAAACCCAAAAAATCTTTGACACCTTCACCGGCTTGTGCAAGGTGCTCTATTAGACTCAGTCGGTAAGATCCCAAAGAAGAAAAAAACAATGGTCTATTTATAAGACCTTAAATGTGTGTCCACCATTCAAGACCCAAACTAATTCATTAATCTACTGTTTCAACTCAATAAATGGTGCAGGGAGTTTAAAATCAATTCATTTAGTTGTTTCAAACAATTAATCGGTCAAAAATTCATTAGTTTGACGGTTTAAAAACCTTCAAGGTTAACCATGGTGGAAATGGCATTTCAAGGACGATGAAGTATTAAAAAAGAATTTTAATTTAATTTCATTAAATTCAGATGATTCATTAAATTAATAAAATTAACTATTTAACATAAAAATTAAATAACACCAAACGTTCGTTGCGCATAGAAGTTATACCCTATCTAGAGTAAACACCCCATTCTGGACACAATGGTGGTTTCAAATTTCTCAAAAAATAGACTGTTTTATAGATATTGATGATTTATTAATAAAAATCAGAAAAAATAATTATCTAAAATAAAAATGGTTATTTTAGCGGGTGAGACGTCCAAACGACCGATGCGAACATATGTTATACATTGTCTAGGGTAAACCCCTCATTTTTTACCCATAGGTGGTCTCAGATTTCCCTTAAAAAGAACTACTTGGAAGATATTTACTTATATTTAAAAATAATTTATTAAATATTATTTTAAAACATTATCTCTCGAGCGAGACATCTAAATTTCTAGTACCTTTGAATGGTATACCCCTCTTAGGGTAAACAATATATTTCAGACATAATCGTGGTATCAAATTTCTCATATGATGGTCCATTTCGGAGTTATTTAATTGTTTTGAATTAATTTCTCATGCTTAAAATAATAAATTAAATATTTTTATTCCTTCCTCTTTGAGACTTTCCAGACCTCAAAAACTCATACTTACACAGTGTTTAACTCATAATATATTTAAGTGAATATTCCAAAGCATTAATTTGGCATTTTTACCATTTTGTGACGTGTTTTAACAAAATAAAAACTTTTTATATATAAAACATTTTTTCCCAACTAACATAATATTAAATTTACCGAGGAATGTTTAGGAATACCTAAAACTGTAACAAAATGTTACATTTCATAATTTTATATCATTTTATAACATGCATCAACAAAAATAATAAAATTTATAACAATTAATTGGTATTGGAATTTAAAAATATACTAGATAAGAAATTATTTTTAGAAAACATAATTTATGAATTTATGTACATAAATAATCATACTTTCACACAGATTTTAAAAAAAATTGCAAAACAATTACACATTCATTAACAAAACCACAATACTCTTGCATAGTTGTTAAATCTTCAAGACTGGAATTTGGAAATGATGCATCCATGATAGTGAATTACTGAAATCCTTTCATGTTTAATTTATTACTCGATTACAATTCATACTACTAGTACTATTGAAAAATTATAGCACTATGAAATTAACTAAAAATGGAATGAAAAATACTCCCTATGTAATTCTATTTTAAAAAATGTATTCAATATAGATCAAAATAGACCTAGCCTTTGGATAAAAATCATTTCCCAATTCGATATGAAATGAACTTCATAAACGTGAAAAATATAAATCCCATGTTTCATTAAAAGACATTTTATAAACATAAAGAATCATATGAAATCATAATAAAACAAACAATTGAATAAACATGAAAAACCAATTTTTTAAACACAAGGGGTTGGAGGCATTACATTGGTGTCCCGAAGGCAAGGGTAGGTCCATTTAACCATCTATATGAAAATTTTGATGTATGATAGGATGAACTGGTTGAAATCCAATGGTCTTAACTTCCTTGCCAACTGGTCGAAGATCTGGATCATCTGGTTTCATCTGTTTCCCTGGTACCAGATCCACATGGGCATAGAGGGGGTGAATTTTATCAACAGTGCATAGGGAACCTTTATGGTGAATGATGAAAGTAACCAAGGGAATATAAGTTGTTGGTGGGTATTGTGTAAGGGAATGAAATGAGATCACTAAATAGATTCCAGATTATACATTTTAGATAGACCTTGTGTGTAATCTTAGTAGAAGCCATGCCATGTGTTCAATCAATTTAGAACACTGGTAAACCTAGATGAGAAATAGTTGATGGGACAGATTTCCAAAATTCCATAGATTTCATATCTCACACATAGTACAGACTCTATATTTCACACAGTATGAAACTAACATTGATTCAAATTAGAATCCCACATGGCTTCTAATTATATTGCACACCGATATGAGGTATCAATATATTTTAGTGATAACACTAATAAAATTCCTTGTATCCAACCATTTTTTGAGAAATAGTTGAAGGTATGTAAGTTGTTATAGCACCAAAACAATGATGTGGTGTCAATTTGATACCTCAAATATTCTATCTCAGAAGTACCACACACTCCATAAACAATTGTGGATGAAGAAACACCTTTTGAACCTTCATGATACACATTATTAAGAAATATTAAAATCAGAAAAAAAACCAAAACAAGAAAACTACATTCATATAATTCCATTGAAACCCCAACTTAAATTCATTATAAACACTAGATACCCAACATTTCAAGTGATTATATATGCAGTTACAATCCCAAAAACACCAAAAAGAAAAATCAATAAAACACTTTTCATCATAATTTCACTAAAACCCTCATTGAAATTATTTTAAAACATTAGATACACATTATTACAAGTTATTAAAACTTGAATAAGATAAATACATACCTGATAAGAGGCTCAAACTTTGACTGATTGAATGAGAAATGATTTTGTATCAATGCTCCTCCCAAAACCTTGTGTATATAGTCAAAAGAGAGACAATTCAATAAAAAACAATATACAAAGAGGTGATAGTAGAGGACAAAGGGTGTAGGCATGAGTGTGGGTGTTAGTGACATCTATGAACCAATCAGGTGAGTGTGTGATGAGATCATCGGTGTGGAGGCAGTAGATGATAAAGATTTCAGGATAAGGGAGGTGTGGGGAGAAAGAGGTGAGGTGTGTGGGAGAATATGTTTTATCCCCCTTAATTTTTTTCATTTTTAAAATTAATTAGTCATTAAATCTAATTGAAAAGTTTATTTCCATTTTTTTAGAATTAAATTTTTGAATTTCGTTTTTTTTAATTCATATTTCCCCTAATTTTATTTTTTCGTATATAAATAATTTTTTATGGTCAAATTAATTTTTTGAATTATTAAAAAATTCTTTTTTATTAATAAAAACATAAATTTTTTATTAAATGGATGACTAATTATTATTATTATTGTTGTTGTTGAATGATTTTTTATAGTGAATAATTTATAGTAACGTAATTATATATTAACAAAAAATGGTTTGTACTAATCAATAATAATATTAATAGATTCATTTGTTTATAAACAAACTGTTTGTATTTAATATTAATAATAAAAAATACATAATTTCTCTTTGTCGTTTAGAGATTTTTCTAGGGTCTTCCAAGGTTTTTAATTTCCTTGGGTTTTCCTAGGACCGAAGGAGGTTGGCCAGTGTTATTAGCATCTGGGGGTTTTGTTTTCGGCATCTTCTCAAAGGTAGATTCTTCTTATACCTAACCCAAATTACCGTGAAAGGGAATATGATATTATAAACCAATGGAAACAAATAACCTTGAAATATAAGTAGAGGTTGAATATCATTTCTAATAAAGGAGAAGATCTGTTCTTATTGCATCATATTATCATGAGAAAAAAATTCATCAACGGATGTTGTTAAAACTAAAATTCACTAAATAACACACTACGGAAATTTGGGGAATATAATAAGGCATTAACATCAGAGAAATCATATGAAATAGACTAATTTTTAAATTCTCCAATAATAGAGATAAACAAAAAGTTCATAAGGGGAGACTTTAGTCATTTGATTATAAACTTATCTTAATGGATGATATAGTGAATGGGGAGACATTCCAGAATATTAATGTTTCTAAATCACTCTTTTGGATATATCATCTAGTAATCCCCTTCTGTGGATTATCAAGGATGATTATGCATGATAAAGGGGGGAAATATAGCAAGATGGTGGAATGAGACTGATCATACCCTATTCATTGGGAAACAGTTGTACAAAAGAGGATTTGGGTGAATATTGGGTAGCCCATTATGTAGGTAATTGTTTATCTATGGAGGACTCCAATACCTTGACCTCATTTATCTATGAAATGTTAGTATGATTTTTTCTTTTATGGATTCCTAGATAATGCAATGAAATAATTCATATCAAGGTCAGAAGATGTAGAGGGAAATACCATATTGCAATATGCCTCATGTATGCATGGAAAAACTTCGGTGGGTTGTTTTATTTTAGAAGCTAAAAAGAAGAAGGATAGAGGCATAATATCCAAATCCACAAGTTCATAATCAGCTCTACATCAAAATAAAATTATCTTGCTAGGACCGCATGATTTTACAATTAAAAAATAGATCCCCCAAACACATAATGGTGAATACCAAGGCTATGGTTGCAATTTAGCCTATTCTGGAATAATAAAGGAAGAACATTTTTATCCTATTCGGATGATGTCTGCCTCTCCAACACACATGTTTTCATTTCCTTAAGTCATAAATAAATTCCAAACAATCACAAAAAAAAGTTCTGATCCACTCAAAAAAAGGTTCTACCCCTAGCCATGGTTGTTTCCATTTATCCTTCAGTCTTAAGGGAGGATCCCATTACACCCATGGTGTCTGGCCTAAAAAAACTACAGATGTGGAAGAGGTAACCAAGAGGATATAATGACATCAAAATTAATGTGGTGGAGAACAGTGGGGATAAGATATTATTAGAGGAACTTATGGCTAGTTAGACATTTACCAAAATATATAGAGTGATGGATTATGGATCCTTACTCATGTTTTCAAAGTCAGAGGATGTATTGAGAAAACCCCGCCTATCACAATTATTATTTAAAGTTGGAAATGTCATGGCACTAGAAACCCTTGATCAGTTCGGATGCCCCCACTCAATTGCACTGAATGTTACCCTAATATGGTTTTTTGTTCAAAACCATATTAGAAATTAAGGACATTGATGACATAGAAATAATTATTTCAAGGATACTTCTTGGTCTACCACCATGGACACTTGGATGACATTGATCTAATATGGAGAGAAGAAATTGATTTTTGGATTACATCATTCTCCTTAAAACCTATTGTTGCATCTATTCACCAACCCTACACCCCATCTATGGAAGTTGTTGTTTTTTATGGATGTCACTCTTTGAGGAAAAATGAAAATCATTAAAATTAATTAAAAATTTGAATGAAAAATTCTTCTTTACCTATACTTTTTTATGGGTTTTCGGTGATATCATTTTATAGTAAGAAAGTAAAAGTAGTGCAAACCTACCTATTTCTTAAATGATTTAATTCTAGGAATCATTACTGATGGAAAATCTAGAAGGGTTTGGGTACATTGGTAACCATTTTACCAGGTTTTAAGGGAACACTAAAAGAACTCATATTTCATAACTTTTTGTTAGACTATTGGGATCAGTTGAGTGGACCAACCTCTTAAGGCACAAAAATGTTTCTTACATGGAACCCGCCACTTATGACCACGGTTTGATCCTTATCGATACAACATATGGTCAATGTAAATTGATTTATGAGAACCACTTAATATTTTAAATTATTTGGGTTAAGGAAATGGAATGTGAGGGGGTCATTTGATCTTTGTGGATACCAGACGATTCTGACATGGGAAATAAGATTCACCAGGTGGATACCAGTTCGAAAAAATGATGTAACTTAAATTAGATCCACCCAAATATCATATGTGAGACAATTTATATGATTTTGAATGTTCCATACTCATATCCCCACATAGAATCCACTGTTTCGTTAATTGTAATACTAAAAGTAGTTTTTGACATGGTGCTCCATACAGAGTAATGTTTTTTGGAAATTTGCACACACAAAATTCACATCATGGAAGGTGATTCCAACATCAAATATTTTCACTAGAAATTATTGGCAATGTGATAGAATAATTCAATCACTAGTGTTAATATCTTTGAAGGAAAGTCTAATACTAAAAAAATTGATATCCACAACATTATAACTCATTTTTTTATTGGTACCCAACTGGTGAACCTTCTATCTCAACTGATATTACTTCCTACATTAATACAGTGATAACTGAGACTATGCATTGTCACCTAACTCATGGCCTTTCTTATGAGTAAATTATGAAGGTTTTAAATAAGATATACAATACCAAATCACATGGTCTATACGGATTTGATACTCTCTTCCTAAAAATAATTAGCACCTTATTGTTCTAGATAATTTGATCCTTATAAAGGATCCTTGGGAAGAGAAAATAAATTTTAGTTACCTAGAGGAAATATTCATCACTCTAATATTAAAATTCAAAAACCCCCTTTATGGTTCATATTTAAATCCCATTAGACTATTAAATGTTCTTTATATGAGTTTTTATAAGGAATTTGTGAACTTCTTGTGCTACTGGCTCCCTACTATCATCTCTAATAACCAAAGTGATTATTCCCTAAAAAGTATTATTACAGATATTACCATAATTGTGTATGATATTTTCACTCAAATAAAACATGATATTTTATGAAGAGAGTTATTATGATATGTAATGTTTATATTGAAGAGGCTTATGATGGAGTTTAATGGCCTTTTCTCCATTTTTCATGAAAAATGGGATTTCCAGAAATGGGTTAAAACTATCATGACAAGTGTCACATTGGTGTATTTCAAAATCCATATTAATGGGGTTATATTCCAGAGATTCACTCCCTTATGGGGATTCCACCAAGGGGACCCCTTATATGTGTTCCTCCGTATTTGTTTCATTGATTTATTTTCTAATCATATTTCAGAGGTAGTTAATAATTATGCTAATCATGGGGAGAATCTATATTGTCAGAGTCCTCCCATTTCCCATATTTTTTTGACTGATAATAACATTCGCATTTAAAGATATATCCATGAATAATTCACCTCAATATTCCATCATATCCATAATTAAATAAAGGAATTTAACCAATAGTTTTATCTCGAAAATTATGAAATGTCATTTTCCTATGGAGTACAATTGGGACGGAAGGATGTTCTCAATAGAATATCAGGTATTCAGGTGGTTTACAAAAACAAAAAATATATCAGGCCCCCCAAAATCCTCATTCGATCCGAAGGTTAGTTTTTTAACATTTTCTTGAAACTGTGGGAAAAAAGATCTAGGTATGGAAAACTTTGAGGATTTCTAAAGGAGATAAAAAAACAGTCATAAAGTAAAGGACACAATTGATCTCAATATATGCCATGTTCCTATTCAAACATATGCTCTCAATTATTTACCAAATCTGTTGAAATAGTGGGTGACCTGGACCCAACTATGTATTACTTTTGATTACCGTATCATGTGTACAGTTAGATATGCATGATGATATCTTACCATTATAGTGTAGACGTTTTCTGGCATCCACTATAAAAATGGTAATGTCAAAAAGATAATTGTCGTGTTAAGAGGTTATAGCAGATCTCATGCTATAAAGAGAGCCTTGGGATACAATGACATTGATTTTAAATATATGTTATAGAGTCTAGATACATCTTACTGACTGGACACAATAGATGTCTGACTATCAGGTGCTGGGGGCACATAAGCATTGATAATTCTTCTCATGAAGTTTGTACTTGGTGATCTCTAGTAGTGAGATCATGGGGACAGACCCGTCAATAGGAACACCACATTTTTTGGGTTTCATTGGTTGTACTGATCTACAGACATGTGTATTGGTCTCTTCACTTGAGACCATAACAATGTATATCATTTAATTATGTACTTTGATTCAAAGTGAAAAACCTTGGCAGTAATGTCATGGTGAAGTAGTTTGTGTTGGGTGCGTCATTGGTGATATGACGTTGGTTGAATGGTCAAGAAAGGATTTGTTGGTTCCATGTTTAGGAAGTTGTATATATCAGGCCTGGTTGATCAGGATAGTTCCACCATCATAAGTCTTTGGCCAAAGCAGTATAATGGAAAATCTACCCAGATATATCAACAAATAATAAAGCAAGATAAGGATGATGACACAAGAGTGCATCCTGGTTTATGAGATATTTAATGACAAAGAGACTATAGAACACAGTCAGTGTCCGTAGGTTGTTAGTCGTTGCAATGACTATCCTTATCTCTTTAGGGGCCATCATGAGTTGCTAGACTCTGCTCTTGGTCTGTGGATTTTATTCACAACTATTGAGATAAGGGCCTAGAGGGTCACACACAACAGCGTATTCAAGAATCTGCACCTATTCGGTGGAATAAGAATATTGGACAAGCTGGTCCCCACAACTAGGGTCCGAGTGGTGTCCAAAGTACTGATCACCTAAATAATTAAATAAATTCATTAATATTCAAGTTATGAATATTTTTGATTATTTAATGTATTTACGAGTTTAGTAAATACGAGAAAATATTTATCGAAGGAATATTATTTTAATATTCTATGTTTCGTTTGACATTAAGAGGGACTGCGAGTCGAGTTAAATGGCTCGGATTTTATCACGTAATATATTTCATATATATATTACAAGTATCTGATAAAATAACTAAATAATATTGACGTAATATTAAGTCGTCATAGTTATTTATTTAGTAGACGTGGAATTAACGGGGGTCAGGGAACCAAACCGGGTAATTTCTGCAATCCGCTATAAATAGAGGATAGGGGCTCAAGCACAACAACTATTCATGTCATTTTGGCCACATCTCCTCTCTCCTACCACTCTCTAGAGAGAGAAGTTGTCGATCTATTCTCGGATCGAGTTTCTTCTCACGCATCGTAATATTGACAATGTGGTGATTGTCGGGACGTCGAATATATCCTCAGATCACCGCGCTAGCACCCAGAGTTTGACGATTGGCATTCTAGCGGATTTCTGAAGTGCGTGTGGACGATCTAGAGGGATCATGCTATGGATTCTTCATGCAACAATCGCTGGTGACAAGTTTCAGTCAACAACGACTTCAGATCTAAAACGGGTAAGTTTTCTATTTATGTTTGTGCTCCTTATAATTTACGTGTGATCCTCTGACATCTCCGGGGCTCTGATCATCGGAAATGACAAGTTTCATCATCCCGCTGATGAAAATTTTAAAATCTCCGGCCTAACGGCTTCCGCTGCAGGCCCCGGAAACCTAACAATGGTATCAGAGGGATCATGTAGATTTTCTAATGCAAATAAAACTAATTTGCATAAAATTAAATAGAGGGTTCAAAATCAGTCACAACCATTCAAACCGTGATTCATTCCTACTTCGAACGACTATGATATGGTCTTTCGAAATTGTTTGAATGGATCGTGTTTTCATTTTTGAATAAGGGTATTAAAATTTTAAAATAATTATAATTATTATAATTTCTATTATTCTTATAATAATATTATTATAATAATATAATTTTAATAATAAATTTATAATAATAATAAAATTATTATATTAAGATAATATTTTATTATTATCATATCTAAAGTCTAAAATAGCATTTAGAAAGTTAAAAAAAATCAAAAACAATGGGACGGAAGACCCCAAAGGGGGTATTCTCGCATGGAGAACCAAAAGCAAGACCCCCTTGGGTCTTTCTACAACTTACAAAATAAAGGACGAAAAGAAAAAAAGGTGTAAAGACATTTAAAAAAGCAGCACGGGTCTGGCGGACCCCTATTTTCACCGTGCGGCATACAACTGCTGCACCGGGACACCGTGCAGGATCGTGGCGGCCACACCCCGCCGCCTCTGCATGCCAGCACCGGCCGCCCTGCTCCTCCACATGCCAGCCCCTGCCATATGAGGGACCTCCTGAGGCCCTCTACCGTGCGGCACACAACTGCTGCATCTGGACACCGCACAGGCGCCGCACCTCTAGCCAGACACGCGCACAGCCAGGCGCCGCCTCCGCCGCTTGTGCCAGCTCCGGCCAGACCCATGCAAAGAAGGCCGGACCACCGGAATTCCTCTACTGGCTGGCCGCCTCCACCAGCCTCCTCCCTCACATGATGCCTACGGGCCCAGGCCTAGCCGCCATAGGGTTTCCCCACCGGACTGAACCAAGTCGGCCTCCCGCTAGTCACCCACCCTTCGCAGTAGCAACTCCAGCCACCGGCTTCCATGCATAGCACATCACCCCAGACATTCAACCCTCTACTGTCCGCAACACTGGAGAGTCTTCCATCAGATCCTTTTCATTCACACAGGATACGCTAGACTGCCGTCGGATCCCCTCTTGTCACGTCACCATGGTGGCCAGCCCCGACCACGATGCTTGTCTTCCTTCTCCGGTCCGGCAGTACCTCGCCCAGGCTCCCTCTCATTGCCCCAGTGGGCCACCAGTGAGCCGTCATTAGTCCAACTAAGGACATCCATGCTGCCTCGGCTCCCCATCCAATCCTTGGCTGAACCCTCCCGTCAGAGACCCAAGTGGCCGGAAGCCTCCCGGGTACCTCGTGCTGCAAGACCCCACGGTGCCGCCTTTACTGCTTGGGTCCCACGGGTGTCCCTGCCTCTGGCCGCTGCCCAGTCCTCCATGATGGAAGGTAACCCCTAACTCAGGTTAAGTTAAATCAATTAATATAATCAATTAATTTAAATTAATTAATATATTAATTGTGGTGAAAATAAATTTTAATACCCGAGGTTGAAATTAATTTAATTTTGTATTTAAAATAATTAATTAATTAAGTTTAAGTATTAAAATTAAATTAATTACATGACCGATAAATAATTAAATTATTTGAATTTATTAATTCATTGAATTTAATTAAATTAAATAACCCAAGTACTTATTTATGCATTTTAATTTTATCGTGCTTTAAATTACCAGCCGTCTGGACTTGAGCATTGACCATTGTATGACTGCATTTAATTATTATTATTTTAATTATTTATTTAAATGCCTACGATGCTTTTAATTAATTAAATAGATGGTATGTGCATTATATTTATTTTTTTGATTAAAATTTATAAGGTCCTATGCGCCCAATTTATATGATGTACATTTATACCCGAGTTCCCCTCGCCTGCACGTGAGTATCTTTGTACTTGGGACAAATACGGTGAGCAATTTGGACATCGCCAAGATGAGGCAGTGTACGATGGTGCAAGACGACACATGGATTCCACCAAGACCAAGCGGTACTCCAAGATTTGACCTCAACCCCACCAATACATGGTGATACTGTAGAAAATGAACAAACATAAAAGACAAGGGGAAAGCTGCATTTTGAGTCAAGCTTCCACTCAGGTACGATGCCCTTAGGTCGTTTGGATGTTCAAGACCAGTCAGGTAGTAGTTTTCCTTTAATAATTTATTTATTATTTAATGCATTTTAGAAGAGAGGGAAAAATACATAAAATAATAGATAATAAAATGCATAAAGAATCGGCATATGTTTTTCTATTGAAGTTCAGTTGTGAGTATGACAACATAGATGAACCGTTTTAATAGAAATGGATCACATTCATCCAGAGAAAACCAATAAAACCCTCAAAGAAAATATTAAGTCACAAACAACCTTCCATCATTCATGTTTGAACCAAACCGGGTGTTGGAGGTGTCGGTTCATGCCTCAGATGAGGGTGCCTCTTAATACCGGGGAGTTCTTATTCGTGTGGTGGGTCGAATTAACTAAAATTGCAGTAATGGAATAGCCTTAGCATGATAGTTGTAAATTTTAGAGGCAAGCATTGAGTAAATCATTAAGTGATTTTTGAAGCTGGGAATTCACTCAACAGATCAAGGAACCACGAGTTAATGCGATTGGCCAGCCAAAAGCCTACCTTGGACCCTCCGAGTAGTGGCGTATCCATAGATTGTTGAAAATGAGGGAGGTTCAGAGATCCATCCAACTAGAATACTCAAGATTATTCTGATTCTAGTACAGAGGGTTCCTAGAATTCGAAAAATTAGTGGGAGACATTTAAAGATAAAATAATCAGTAATGTCACAATAGGTAATCACATAAAAGTACAATATGCTAAAGTATGTTTGTAGATAATGGAAAGCAATACCATAATAAAACTACAATAAACATTGGATAATGTTAATGTCCAAACAAGCATGAAATTCCAAGTGTAGTATAGGCACTTGCGCACATTACTACCAGAATGGAAATTCAAGGTGCCTGTGTCCCAACCTGTTAAGCCACCTTAGGAAGCGAGAGTGTAAAACTACTTTATGGACACTCATGAATAAAGCATATAAGGGTTATTTCATAATTCTATCATCAAATTCTGATGTTAGTTTTGGTTGCTACATCAAGACATGGATGATGATCACATGTAGTCTCATCTCCAATATCCTTTCGAGGAGAAAGTGAAGCGAGATTTGAATCTGATGGTCACACTCAATTTGTGTAAAGTGAATGATAGTTCACAATCTTTTATACCATCCAATTTCTGGTTCCTTTTACACTCAATTACTTTATTTTTGTTTAAGGATACAAACGAATAGTACGGATTAAGCGCTTCATTACTTTTTGTTTATATTCTCTAAGTAATATGAATATTGGAGACAACACCATCTTTTATTCTTATAGAGAATATATTGAATGAAAAGGTGAAAAGGCATATGGAAAGGTACACCAAAGGCACCTTCTTCATGACCTTCAAATTATAGTGCATGGTTATTTAATAGGAGGTTATTTTCATTACATAATGAAATAAATTCATGGAAGTTTAAAAAAACTGAAATACAAGAAGCAAGTACCCGCTCCTCATTCAGTTAATATTCATCAAATAAAAGTATTTTTTCTCTCATACTTATTAGGTATTAAAATACAATATGATTTTAACATATATGTATTTAAATACAATAACAAAGTAAGTAGAGAAAAATTACTAGAAGTAATGTGTCTTCTCCAAGCAGCTGATAAAGGGTGATTCTTAAGTCAGTAGTGATAAACACATAACTTCTAATTTCCAAGTGATTGATTTAAATTGAACAAGTTGTGGAGTATAACCAAAAACATTATCTCATGTGCCCATTTGGACATGATGAGACATTATTCCATGTTTTGGAATGAATGTTGTTTGTGGTAACATACTCAACAAATAGCCCACTGCTTTTTGAATCAATGGAAATACATGATGAATATAAAATGTAAGACCTACCCAGTTGTGGCAATGTGATTCTTTATCATGTAAAACTAAAAGTGGACTTCAACTATATACCCAGTATGCTATTTAGGCTCGGCACAGCTAAACACCTATGTTATTATTGAAACTCTTTGTTTAGACAAAGAAACCTTTAGAAATAAATGTATGCCACAATGCTTTCTGAGGGTAGTTCAACAAGACAGTGTGAACATTTCCAACGAAGGAAAGTGGTAAAGATACTTCATATGTTTCCTCTAAGTCATTAAGGAATAGTGAAATGTAAGTTCGGTATGAGGATATGAGTTGCTTCGGATTGACATGTCGAATAATATCTTGACTAAACAGCCATCGATCATTATAATGTAGCATGGAGTAATTCGTAAATGCATGTTGCCTTATCTATATCACCGTATTGATGTCCATAAGGAGGGCCAATGACGTGTCTTACATATTATCATTGATCAACAAAATATAGCGCGGAGAAATTCCTAAATGCACATTTTATAAATCAAAGTTATGATGTATGTTGTATCAATGTTACAACCTGTAGAAACATCCATAATATTTCATGATGTGCTTTGAAAATAACGAATTAAACCAATAAACAATATGCCAAATTTAATGACAAATGGATATCATACGAGTCATAGTATGATGGAAAATCCATTATGTCATAGAACGTGTTTATATGCAAAGTGTTTGTTATGATTTAAACAAACATGAATCAAGTTAAAAACGTTGTGCATTTAAGGTAATTATCCTAATAGTTGCTTTATATATTACCTAAATCCCTAAGATAGAAAAGATGTAGTCAAGTATTAGACTACATTTCTATAAAAGGATTCACATCTCTATTAGAGATAGGGGGGCTGAATTGACTTGGACTTAGACAATGCTCGGGATGCACAAATGGTTGGAATAGCGAAGAAGTTCCACAATTACATGTGAAATAGGAATGTTCTAGAGACACATACTACGTAGGAAGTATGAAACCATGGTGATGGTTTTATATTCACCGTGATCGGTAATATTTTATTCATTGAGAATAAAAAATCCTATAAGCAGCATATGGAAATGATCTAATATTTACAAGATCAACTAAAATTAGATAATGGATTCAATGTATCAAATTGAAAAGGGGCTTATGAATTGAATACTAAGGTGGGATATCAAATGAAATGATACATGGATGGTACAAGTATTGGACCAATAAGGATCGATTGGTTATACCAAGTCGGTACGCCTAAATCTATTAGAATCTTACTTGTCATAGTTGAACTTCTGTTATCATTATATTAGTCATTGGATGCCAAGATCATCTTTCATGGAAGGTGTCTATATGACGCAACCAGAAAGAGATGATGATATAAAATAATTCCAATAAGGGTTGGAAGTTACAGAAATATAGTTTTGGATTAATGTAAGTGACAAGATCTTAGAACATTCATTACAAATGAATCTTTTCCTTGTGTCTACCAAAGGTTAGTGGGAGCGTCAAAGTTTTCCAAGTGAAATATGTTCGGCAACCTATGGAAAATAGATTTTGATCTTGTAGTTAGATAAGATCAGGTTAAAAGAAATTCTCCAATGATTGACTTCAAGTAGCAACCTAAGTTCTAGGTAACAGGTTCCACTGAGGTAGATCCAATGGTTGCTTGGTTTTAGCCAATCGTACATAAAATGACATTGTATTGAAAAAAATTACAAGTTGAAACAATTCAAGTTAAGGATTTTTTCCAATGTCACATGGATTAATCTCTTCAAGTTAATATGTTCAAAACATAGGAAGAGATTAAAGTTGTTAATTGATACCATATTCTTTAGCGATGGATCAATCACATATGACATATTATGTATAATAATTGATACCGCCATGATATAATTTATTATAAGCAGATATCAATTATTTCTAGGAGCACTGCAAGTGATGCAGTCAGAACTATCATCTTGTACTTCGGTAAGTACAAATGATATGCACCTGGAATATGGAGAGGAAGGTATACTAGTTATGGTGGGACACGTACTTATAGTCCATATATCAATTTGATCTAGTATCGCAGTTAGGTAAAGGAGATGAGCAAGTCAAACTCATAAAAGCTAGTTGTAGCCATACCTACAAATACAAAGTACGTTGTAGCTTTTAAGGCAGCTAAGAAGAAGTTATAAATTGCAACGATTTGTCCCAGTTCATAGATTCTCACTTAGTGAGAAAATTATTATCATAATAAGAATTATGATATTCTTACTAGCCAAGTTTTCAAGTTATGAAAATGGAAAAAAGTAATATACTCGGAGATACTTTATCATGAGAAGTTTTACTCAAGCATATGAGGTCGCATATAGTAGATATGCCATGCGGGAAAAACGTGGAAGGCTCAGCCGTTAAAGCCATTACTCAGTAGAAGCATGGTATTTATCATGTGATTAGCTAACAAATTTAGTTAGCAAGTTGGATCTAGTGAAAGTAAGAGTGTTGAAATAGTGGGTTCCCTAGACCCAACAATGTAGTACTTTTGATTACCGTATCATGTGTATAGTTTGATATGCATAATGATATCATACCATTATTGTGCAGACTTTTTCTACATCCACTATAATAATGGTATTTTCCAAAGGTTAATTGTCGTGTCAAGAGGTTATAGCAGATCCCAGGCCATAATGAGAAACTCGAGATACAATGACATTGATCTTAAATATATGTTCTATAGTCTAGATACATCGTACTGATTGGACACAGTAGATGTATGACTATCAGGTGATGTGGGATCGTAAGTATTGATACTTCTTCTCGTGAAGTTCGCACTTGTTGATCTCTAGTAGTGAGATCATGAGGACAGACCCATCAATAGGAACAACACATGTTTTGGGAGTCATTGGTTGTTCTTATCTATAGACATGTGTATTGGTCTCCTGACCTGAGACCATTATATCATTTTATTACATACTTTGATGCAAGGCTAAAACCATGGCAGTAATTTCATGGAGAGGTAGTTTGTGTTGGGTGCGTCTTTGGTGATATGGCATTGGATGAATAGTCAAGAAAGGATGTGTTGCTTCCATGTTTTGGAAGTTTTATATCTCAGGCATGGTTGATCAGGATGATGTCGCCTTCATAAGTCTTTGGCCAAAGAAGTAGAAATGCAAATACACATGGATAGATCAATAAATAATAAAAAAAGATAAGGATGGTGACACAAGAGTGTGTCCTACTTTATGAGATATTTAATGACAAAGAGACTATTGTACGTAGTCATTGTTCGTAGGTTGGTAGTCGTTGCAATGATTATCCTTATCTCTTTAGGGGCCATGATGAGTAGCTAGACTACGCTCTTGGTCTGTGGATTTTATTCACTACTATTGAGATAAGGGCCTAGAGGGTCACACACGACAGCATATTCAAGAATCCGCACCTATTCAGTACAATAAGAATATTGGACAGGGTGGGCCCCACCACTAGGGTCTGAGTGCTGTCCAAAGTACTGATAACCTAAAGATTTAAATATATTCATTAATATAAAAGTTATGATTATTTGTGATTATTTAATGTATTTATGAGTTTAGTAAATACAAGAAAATATTAATCAAAGGAATATTATTTTAATATCCCAAGGTTTTTTTAATATTAAACGGGACTGTGAGTCGAGTTAAATTGCTCAGATTTTATCACCTAATATATGTCATATATATATTACAAGTATGTGATAAAATAAATAAATAATATCGATGCAGTTTTAAGTCTTCATAGTTATTTATTTATTGGACATGGAATTAACGGGGGCCAGGGAACCCAACCGGGTAATTTCAACAATACGCTATAAATAGAGGAGAGGGGATCAAGCGCAACAACTATTGATGTCATTTTGGCCAGAGCTCCTCTCTCCTCTCTCTCTCTATCTAGAGAGAGAAGTTGTCGATCCATGATCAGATATAGTTTCTTCTCACACATCATAATATCAACGATGCGGTGATCGTCGGGACGTCGAATATATCGTCGGATCGCCGTGCTAGCACCTGGAGTTTGATGATCGGCGTTCTAGAGGATTTCTGAAGCATGGGTAAATGATCTAAAGGGATCCTGCTATAGATATTTCGTGCAACGATCACCAGAGACAAGTTGTAGTTGACAATGGCTTCAGATCTGAAACGGGTATGTTTTCTGTTTATGTTTGTGCTCTTTACAATTTACGCGAGATCCTCAGGACTCTTCATGGCTCGGATCTTCGGTGACGACATGTTCTGTCATTCTACCAACAAAAATTTTAAAATATTCGACCCACCGTCTTCTGCTGTGGGCCCCGGAAACCTAAGAAAATCCACTTTTGTATTATTAACCTTTAGTGGAGAAACAATATTAAAAACAAATATTGTATTGATGTGAATAGTATTTTCACCCCAAACGAGGTGGGGGAATGGATTTCCAAAATTGTTTCCATTTTAATGATTCCATCTTAGGTAACATGGTGTGAATCTTATTCTTCACTCTCACTCCCTCAATGCTCAGATTATCAAGGAAAAATATTTTCCCCATTCATATTCCCAAATTTTGGCCTTGGGCCCCCATCCCAGCTACATATGGAGGTGACTTTTGGGATCTCAAAGATTGTTATGTTTTGGGATATGCTGAAGGATTTTAAATGGACCAACGATTAAAATTTTAAATTTTATCTTGATGTCATATGACAACGGTTTGATAAAAACCTCTCTAGATCCCCATTAATTTTAGGGTTTGAATGTATTATCTCTCAATAATGATACAGGTGATGGATGGTGTACTGAAAGATTGAAATATGTTTCAACAAAAGCGGGGAAAATTATTCTAAGTGTTCTTTGCGTGAATGATAGAGCCAAGAAAATATGTTTTGGGAAAAAATAGTTCGAGAATCTTCTCAGTTAGGTCCATATACTCTTTGGATGATGGAAAAATGAATATGGATGGTTATTTGATCTAAACATTTCTGTGTCACCTGGTGTCCCTTCCTTATATTTGAAATTTTTTGTCAAAATAATGCAGTATAATCCTCTCTATAAGAAATTACTCTCACTTAACCATGACATTGATGATCCTTCATGTTCTCTATGCATGTTTGTTAAGGAATCCCCCATGAAATAGATCATTCATTACCTTAGGTAAACGATAGTGCAGATTTATAGAAACTCAAATCCAGATCAATTTTTTACGGCAGCACCCAACCATCAAGCTTTGTTTGTGTCCTGGTCATCCTTAATCCTTGTGGGGATAGTTTCAATTTTATGTACTATAGCATTGATCATTTGGGTCAGAATAAATTACCACATATTCAATTACATTCAATGAACAAACTCTTTCTATGTTGAGTAGACCAAGTTATGGTTGGATTTGTGGAATCGGTTGGAACTAGAAAATATCTCATCAATCTCTCACCAACTTCTCATCACATGAAGATACCCTCGAACATGTGTCCTTAATATCAATGTAGATGATTCTCTCCCTATGGTTGACATTATTTTCATTGGTTTGTAAGTTTTTGATTCATATGGGAAGATTATCACAACTCTCCATTCATTGGACAATGCCTTTTGGGACCCACCAATTGCTGAAGCGCATGAAATTTTCATTGGAATTATTCTTTATATATAGAGAGGTTAGGAGTATGTCATCATTGAATCAGATTGTACCACTATTATCAATGATATTCACTCGATGGAAAGGGGATTACAATCGTTTATCCATTTGATTCTGATGATTCTATCATTGGTCCATCGTTTTAGAGATTTCTCTTTCTCATTTACATAATGAGTGGGGAATAATGTAGCTCATTTTTTGGGGTCTCGAGGTCCTTCCAGTGTTATTAGAACTTGGTTAGATTATTTTTCATCATCGATGATATCTCTTATAATTCTGGATCATTTATCCATTTATTGAATTGTATTTTTATTTTCATAAAAAAACCAAAAATACATATGTTGATAAAAAAATTTGATACCTAAATTTAATACTAAAAAAAGTTAATATCTATTGGAATTGCTCATTTATACTGACAGATATATTATATGTTGTTGAATTTCTATTGGTACTAGTAAATTTTTTAATAGTGACCCATCATCCCCATGGTGCAATGATACATCGGAAATACCAAAAGACCATTGTACCCAAGCTTCATGAGGGATCAACTAATTTTTAAAAATAAATTCATTTTCCCTCATCCACACAATACCTGAAATTTTGAAGAGACTATTACAAAACACTCAAAAAATAATGGTATGATTTATCAGTGATAGACAAAATCACTAATAATAATTACCTTTATCATTGCTAAAAACATTGTTAAAGGGTAAAAAAGAATTGGTAGAGAGATGCCTTTATGAGCGCTTAAAAAAATACCAAAAAGTGTTACCTTTATTAGGGATTTTTTTAAGAACTGATAATGACCACCCCTTATCAATTCCTTTTTAAGCATTGATAATGGTCACCCTTTATTTTCAAAATTATACAAACCTTGTAATAGGTGGCATTTATCAGTGATTTTAGTTGGCGCTAATAAAGATTTTTCCTTCATAGCTTGTTCCCACATCAGACATCCGGTTAATCTAGGTAAGGCAATATATGTCTAGGAATTCCGCAACCACAATTTGCCATGCCAATGGGAGATTGGAACTCGCATAAACCTTTACCGACATAGGCCACATGGTCTGACTACTCCATGCATCGTCCCACCAACCAATCCAGTCTATACGTGTGCTTTCTACCCATCCCAACTGCACAGTCAGCCTATACACGATCAAACTCTTACACGTGACTTCAAATTTTTTAAACAATAAAAAAATGAAAAATATAAATAGTAAAAATAATAATATATATATATATATTTATATTATAAATATTACTAAATTTTATATATTAAATATAAATATATAAAACGAATAAAATGTATCAATTAAAAAATAAAAATTTCAAAATGATTAAATTGCCAAAAATATTAATAAAATTTATAAATGAAACAATTATTAATAAAAATAAATAAATTTATTAATTATAAATATTAATAAAAAGTATATATTAAATATTAATATTGAAAATTAATAAAATTTAATAATAAAAAACATGACAATATCTTATTTATTTTTTATATATTTTTCCAATTTATTAATCTTCTATTTTAATTTTACTCATTTATAACTTGAATTTATTTAATATTATTTATTCATTGATAAAGTTATGTTTTTGAAAAATATTTTTATAAGTTAATGATTTTATATATTTATTATTTTATTATATTTATAAAATTTTCATTTCTAATGAATTTTATACTTAATTATTCATTAATATATGTAAAATTTTTAATATATTAATATATTAATATATTAATATATATATATATATCAATATATATGATGTTTCCTCCAATTTGATTTATAAAATATAAAAAATATGAATTTTTTCCTTAAATTAGTCACATATTTAATAATAAATGGTTTATAATTATAAATTAATAATAATTAAAAATGTTAACTATTTTTATTGATTAATGGATAGTTAATTAAATTTCATTTTATTCAATTTATCATATATAAAATATGTGTTACATTAATTACACACATAGATATACGTAATAAATTAATTTTTATAGAAAAAAATAAACACAATACTTCTCTAATTTATTTAATTTTTAATATTCATTTTAGAATTATATTTTTTAACATAAATTATTATATATATATATAATGATTCTAATAAGTAATTTTTTTCTTTTTCTATATTTTTTTCAATATATACTATTTATTAGTTTTTAATATTTTATCGAATATATTAATTTTTAATATTATTTTTCATTAATAATGTTATTTGTTTTTATTTTTTTTAAGACATTCATTTTCAATTTTTAGTTACTCTATATTTTTTAATTTTAAACTTTTTTAATTTTTACTTACACATGTTTATTAATTAACAATTATTTTTTTTAATAAAGTTTTAATTTATATAATTTATATATATTAATTTTCATTTAAACATATCTATTTATAAATGTTCACTTTTAATTTTCAAAGTAATCTATATAATTAATAACACATATTCATTTTATAAATTTATTCAGTCTTATTATTAATTATTTTATTAGTAAATGTTACGTATTGTATATTTTCATCATTAAATTTACCATATATCAAAATTGTGTTGTATATATATACACATTAATTTCAAACTTTTACATAATTAATATAATCTTATATAGCAACACACACATAATTTTTATGTAATTTATTCCTATTTTAATATTTATTTTTGAATTTCATTTGGTAATATAATATATTTAATATTTTACATTTTTAATTGGTTAAATTTATTTATTCATTTTTAATACTAATTATGTTAATATTATGTATTAATTTTTCATATTTATTACTATTAATATTTTGGGAATCTAACCCCTTTATACTTTTTATTTATACATATTTACTTAATATGTCTTAATATTTTAAATATGCATTCACCTTCATTTAAATATATATCCATATTTAATTTTTTTAATAATTTTAATAATTAATAAAACTTATCCCCTTTTTATGTATTTTTAATGTCTATTCATTTTAAATTATTCAATTTCACTATCTTTTTGCATTCATGAATTTATGATTTTATATTCACTAATAATGTTATAAATATATATGTAATTAAATATTAATAAATAAATATATTCATATTTATATATACATATACATATATTATAATTTTTTTCAATAATTAGGTTTGGGTAATATGTCCTAATAAAATTTATTAAAATGAAAAAATATATAACAGGGAGCATGGTCCATATATAGCTAGACAAACATCGATAACAAATAAAAATGGGTCAGAAGGCACAAATAAAATAATAAAATACCCAAAGCAAACCTAGATTTTGACCCCCCCCCCCCCATGGGGCCTTTCCATGTGGTTCTCTATCACACGGATTCTGGTCACAAACACAAGTGTTTTCTCGTTTCCAAGGTTCATGGATTTCATATGAGTACGATTCGACAGAATCCTCTTTACCCATATCACTAGAGACAACCCCATGAGAATTCCCCAAAAGTGTTGTATCATCAAGGGGTATTAGAAGGGACCACATGTTCTATCACTCAAGTCTGAATTTGTTGTCCCATAACACTTCGTGAAGCCCCTTCCATATTCATAGCTTTCAAGGACACATCCTTTTAAGATTACAACACTCTAATTTTATTGGAAATAGAAACCATAACATTATTATGGTTTTAAATTTTAGAAACATGGATACTCCAAGAATCTTTTTGTCATTGGAATGTGGTTCGTATGAGTTTCAATCTAATCATCCATATCTTGGGAATCCAAACTCCATTGATTTTCAGAATTATATTCCTCATGTTGGCCTTGATTTTTTTCTTGAACTCACACTCAAGCCATAAATGTGGCCATTTCAGGACCACCAATTGTGTAAATATCATCTTCACCACTATCTTTTATCCTATGAGTCTCAACAGTTATTTTATAAAATCTAGCGGTGTTAGTGTCAGAGGCTTCCTTAATAATATAAGCTTCAAGAATGCCACTTCCATTGGTGTAATATAACATGGGATCAGCATCCACCTGATTAGAATGAGGGGAACAACCTGAAAATTCTATGGTGCGCTTTCCCTATGAAACAACTAAAAATATGTCCCTGGTGACACAACATCTCTAGTCAAACTTTTCACCAATTCATTGTAAAAAAATATCTAGTTTTGGGAGATATTTCATCAATTTTATTTCTTATTAACCTCATCATCCAATTTTTTCTTTCCATTCTTAGGTCTGGAAAAAATAAACTACTCTGGGTAATGCCAATGATCAAAAAATTCTTTCATTGTTTCTTCACCAGTTGAATTTTTATCACCAGTCATCCCTTCTCCTAAAATCACCACCCATGAAAATGTATCATGCTTCCCATTGAGATACATCTCCCACAAACTAGTAGAGGCATGTAGACCATGAGGTTCTGATGAAGCCAAAACATTATCACATTCAATTTGATAAGCAATGGTCTCCATTGGTGTAGAGCCATCATTGATGAGTATTTTTTTAATAGCAGGTTCTGTCATTTTTTATTTAGAGAGTTCATCTAGATAGGAAGAATTCACACATGACTAGGCTCATGTCCATTCCCCTCTCCCTTCGAGGAAACCTAATTATACTGACCTCTATCTTAAAATTAATAAACTTAAAACATGTAGCGTGTGCCAGATGTGGCAGGAAAAACATAATTAATAAACCCAGAAGGTGTGAGAAGACAAAAAAACATCAAAATACCCAATTCAGCACTAAATGTAAATGTAAATGTAACAATATTGATCGAAAATCCATGATCCATTCCCATGAGAAGATCAACTATGTGGTTTCTAAACACACCTCCATGTCTTTTCCCTTTTTCATGTCTCATGGACATCCTCTGAAGTATGTTCGATGGAATCCACATTACCCATTTCACTAGAGACTATCCCATGAGGATACCCCAAAAGTACAGTATCATCCAGGGTGTAATAGATAAGATCTCATTTTCCTTGACCCGAGTCCTGGTCCTATGTCCCATAAAACTTCCTTATGATTTTTTCCATATTCATATATTTCAAGGACACATCCTTAGCTGATTCTAGCACTCCAAATGTATTGGAAACATAAACCACAACATTTTTCTTATTTTTAATTTTATAAATAACGATTCTAAAATAATAATTATTCATTGGAATATGGTTCTTATGAGATTTAGTCTAACTTTCAGCATCTAAGGAACCCCAAATCTCTTAATTTTCTAATGGATAATCCTTAAGATGGACTTGAGATTGTTCTTAAACCACTACTCAATCTGTCAATGTGTCCATTTCAAGACCACCAATCCTATAAATATCATCCAACCCCCAATCATAGGTCTTATAAGTCTCATAATCACTTTTCGATAATATAGAAGAGTTAGCATTAGATGCTTCCTTAATAATAGAAGAACCAACAATTCAAATTCCTTTGGTATGATCCAAATTGAGATTAGAATCCACATAATTACCAGGAGGGGAGAAACCATCCAATTATAAGGCTCCCATTCCCTCAAACCCATCAATAAAACATGTACTCAGAGACACAAAATATCTAGTAAAACATTTCACGAATTCATTTTATATCAGTCCCTAGTTTTGATTAATAGTTATATACTAAGATTTCTTATTGACCACATCATCAATTTTTTTCTTTCCTTGTCTATCTCTTGAAGTATTCATTGGCTCATGATAAAGTTGTTGATTAGATAAATCTTGTGTCACTGCTTCATAAGTTGAATTTTGATCACTGGGAAGCCCATATTTTATAATCCCCACCAACCCTTTGTATCCTACTACCCATTTAGATCCATTTCTCGCACACCTGAAGAGGCATGCAGATCGTGATATGATAAAGCAAAACATGTGCTTCTAAAGCATCTATAACCTTAGAACATTTCCTTTGATATGTGGTGATATCCATTGGTGTAGACCCATAGTTGATGATTATATCGACAATAATGGGTTCATTCAGTCTAGCTTTATATAGATCATCGAGATAATCTGAACGCACACCCTAACATGGATCACGACTATGCCCATCTCACTCCGAGACCACCTGATTTTTCATTTCTCCACCTTGTGGATGAAGATGATTAGAATTTTTATGACCCCCTAGAGCATTGGATTTCAATCATATAGTATTTTTAAAGGATTAATTTTAATCATGACAACACATAAATAATGAAACCCAAATAATATGCCTCTTGCAACTTAAGAAATCTGGTCATATGACCATATAATCTATAAAAAATCATGGAAAATTTTTCATACTCAATTCTCAAATAATTATCAGCATCATCAATTTAAAGAAAATATCTATCAACCAAAGTAGAACACATGTCCACTTTAACAAAAAAGAGAGTGTATTGGACGAATATGGACACCTCATTTTCTCTGCCCATTTTAATGATAACCTCAATAGGCATTGTAATATCATAAATTATCCTATGGGGGGAAATTATATTATTTAAAACATATATCTTGAACCAAAAATTAAGAGAGTAATTTAGAACATCTAGAGAATTGAACTTCCTATCCCATTCCAAAATGTGAAGAAAACAAGGATTGAGAGAGATCAATCCAAATCCCCAAGCCCACATCATTATATCCTATGGAGTGTTATTATTACTACTGATATATCATTTGTTTAGTTTCTTTATACATTACTCAATATGAATTTCCTCCCTTATTCATTCCTTGAAATTCCACACACAACAACCTACTATATCCCTTTCTTATAGGTGGGTTTTTAGGAAAACTTCTATGGAAAACGAGATGATTTTGTGGGATTGAAATATATTTCACCAAACAAAATGTTTAATTTCTAATATGGTGTGGTTTTTTTCACTTCCCTTATCATGTTACATAGAATAAATAAGTCACAATATGCGTCAAATATATAAAAATATTTATATAAAATAATTTAAAAATAAAGAAACACTCAACATCAATACAATGTGATGGTTTAAATAATGCATGCGTCCAATATGGATGCCAAATATATGGATTTAATTTATTTTCACTGTATGAGTCTCCCTTAAATGAAACATGGAACGCATATAAAATAATTTTATTATTTTAATTCATATATTTATTCATTTAAATTTGATTTAATATTTTTATATAATCACATATCATTTTTTTCTTCCCTAATGCCACAAAAAATTTCTAAAATATTTTTTATACATGTTAACTTTAACATCCAAAAGGATTACCTCAAAATGAATCCATATTCTTCTCTAAAACCATGAAATTCATTAAATTCTTTTTAGATATGTCAATGTATCTATTTTTTCTAAATAAAAAACTAAACTATTTTTTAAAAATATGAATATAATATCTTGATGATATTATAATGGGTTTCACATAGACTGGGTGGACTTTTACTATTAACTAACTTCTTTAATAGATAAAAATATTATTTGGAATTTTTAAATTACTATTCAATGATAATTCTTTCATTTTAATTAATTATTGCAAAGTTTCTATGACCATTGAAAAAATATACATCTATTTTTTATAGGAATTAATTTGTTGGGATAGATTTATTGATAATCTATGCTGATGATATGGGGATTTGAATTATATAATTTCAAGAGATATATTATAAGTTGTACTAATTATAATATAGATATGTATTTAGGGAAGGTAAACATTGAACATAGTTTCTTTATTTTGTCACTATGTACTTTGAAAATTGATATATTTCCAATAGGTTTTAAAAAATCCTCTAAGATCATATATAATATTAATCTGGTTTTAAATAATTTCTTGAATTAAATTTATCATATTAATTTAATTTATACATGATAAAATAGTTATTTATTAACCCTAAAGAAATCATAAAATATAGTTCTAAATTTGAAAATTTCCTATTTATATACAGTTCACATTCAAATAAGATGAAAATTAATTTTTAAAATCCTATTGACTAATTTCATATAAAGTGTACATGTTATTATTTCCTAATTCAAACCATTTTAAAAAAAATACCCCATTCCCAAAAAAATATTTGTAGATATAGTTTTTAACTTACAAAATGTTTTCATTTTTCAATGACTTTATCCTTATGAAAATGTTCTCAACGCACATCACCTCCCATATGCATAGATAAAATGAAAACACTATCACACACTACTTAATATAGTCCCAAAAACATCTTCTTCAAGAGGGGTTATCACATTCTTCACCACCAAACTCACACTTCTAATGGTCTGATCCATTATTTTCATCCTCATGTTTTCCTTTCAATTTCATGTTTGGTGACCAATAATTATTAGTGTTAAAATATAAAATTATTCATAAGTGACCTTTGAACATTGAAAAGTTTTTCTCAACCAAACATTAAAACTCCTTCCACCTCCCGTGGGAACTGTAGATCATGGTATTTGATCATACTTTACTTGTGGGGGAGAATCTATGTTCTAGGTATCCTTCTCCCGAATGAACCCATTCAAAACATCTATATCCACTTCCGTCTTATTTAAACCTCTCTTTGAGTTTCCACGTGGACATTTTTAAATATTTTATTATATCTGTTGGTTCCACTAAGGTTGAGTTTTCTTTTCTTGTGTTCCCTGGTACGTACGCTTATACACCAATAATTAGTTTGAGAATAGGATTTTTACTGATCCCACTGGGACAATTATTCAAGTTTTGATGAAGTTGGTTGTTAAATTTTCTTGTAATATATTATCAACATTAGTTACTAATAACCATATCAATGAAACACTATGTGACCCACCAAATTCTAAGTGAATAAATGAATAATCATCAACTTCTCTCTTTTGTTGGACCCCACATAGAAACATTCCCAAAACCATCCAATAATTACAACATTTTCTACTAGGAAATATAAAATTGAAAACATGGACTCACAACCCCATGTTTACCCCATATTTTTTTCTATCATACCACCTTTAAGAAAACAATTACTTGTTAGGAATCATTACTAATAAAATTCAAATGTTGGGTTCTTCTTATGATAAGTATCTATAACTTTATCCTTTGAATATTAATACCTTTGGTGTATTTATTTTATGTTTTTCCAAAATGAATATTTTATGAACCTAATTATATTGATATGAATAAAAAATATATGGGTGTTAATTGTACGAAAAAAGGTATAGGATGGATTTAAATATATTATTATGTTTTTAATATAGCATGCATATGACCATTCTCCAATATTTAGTTTAGGTTTACATTGTTTTTATTCAAGAAAAATTATCCAGGAAGAGTTGGAAGAATATTTGATTTTCATGGAATATATAAAATCTATAACTTTTGAAAAAAAAATGAGGTGTAACTGAATATACACACTAATTGGAATGTTGGGTGTCCTATTTGTGAAGAATTCACACACTTGGTTTGGTTGAAACATTCATCGACAATTTTGTTTTTAGGAAATCCTAAATTTTTCCTCGAAAACCTAAATACTAATCCTAGATGACAATATTAAATGGGAATAATGAACAATATATCACACCATATCCATTAACAGGTTATCAACTATTTGATAAATTGAAAGAAATTATGTTTTTTTGTAAATTATTTTCACAAATCCTTATGAAATCAAGTTAAAAAATGAGCAATTTTTTTGAATTATCATAGTAGATTTGTTGATAAATAAAATATTATCATGATTTCGTATATGTAGAAAACAATTTACTTTCTAATGTTATTTTAACATTAATAAATATTATTGGAAAAATTATGGCATTAAGGATAGGTTGGATATGATTGCAAAAGGGATAATGGAAGAGTTGGAACAAGTAAATGGTGACAGGTGGATATTTCTTCCCCCCAAAACAAACACTCTATCTAGAAAAGAAATAAAATTTAATTTTTAATTTCCTTAATGGTTTAAAAATTCTATATTATAATTCATATAATATCAATAATGTCATATCAATGAATAATTTTATGTTTTATAATCTATAATCACATGAATGTCATTTTTTCATGAAGTATTTTATGAACTTATCTTTAAATTTATTTCTAACTAAAAAATTATGACATAAATTAGCCAAATTATGTCTCTTTTTCAAATACATATGTAGTAAAGTAATATAACCTATGAAGTTTCAAATCATGAATGAGGATATTGAAGTCATATAATATTAATTAGATGTGTTCTTCCCTCCACCATCCTATGATATAGTGGTCCACCAGATGGTTCACTTAGTTAAAGAGGTTAAACTATGTAGTCTTGTCCGTTATAGATGAGTTTAACCCATTGAAGGATATATGATGTTTTTTTAAATGTAATGACATGAATCAAATTCTTCCTAATGGTTGTATTAATGATTGATCTTTTTTTGAATAATCTGCTGAATTCTGTATGGATTACGTATCACATATTGATATCATCAGTCTCTGAAAGTCACTCCACAATAGATGCCTTATGGTTGAATAAATTTCTTGAAGATATGTCTTTACAATTATCATTATAGAGTGGGAGGAAGATCACCTTTATATTTTATGTAAGGGTGAAGAGGTTTCTCTATACGTCCAATCCCAAAAATTAATTCTTAGAAATTTCAATCCACTAAGGGAATACTTATGGATATAAAATACATGTAATCAACAGTTTATAGGATGGTTATGAGAACATATTTATAAATAATTATCTAAAAACCTGAATTCAATTGTTGAATGAATTTTATGGTTAGATAGGGGACCAAATTCAAATGGTATATCTTACAATGGTTCATAATAGATGGTTATATGTTTTATATAAATTAATAAGATTAATGTTGTATGATTTAAAATAGTATAGGTACGATTCTATAAAAATTGATGCATGTATCTAATTCCAAGGACAAAAATCAATTCATAAAAATATGTAATATTTTTGCATCATAGAACAAATATAATAGTTGTGTTATTAAATATTTAACTTTAGGGTTTTCCATTGTAATTGGGAAGTAAATTGGAATGCAATAAAAGTTAATGAATTATTGTAACAACCCCCTCCCCACAAGATGTACTTCTCCTGGGACAGAAATGTGAGAAGAGAGATAGTGACCCCCAATTCACACCTCTAGTAGGACCTGTGTTGGCGACTAGCACTAAGGGTATAGTAACCACGGAAATGTGTGGCATTCCCCTCTAGGAGAACATATGAAAAATAGTGAGATAGGCATAAACCAACCAACTCCATATTAGTATTAAATATATAAAAAATCCCAAATGTACATATTTAATGTCATGAAAAACTACTACAATTGGAAGGGAAAACTACAAGTACCAAAGGAAAGTAAAAATTGCAGAAACCACGAAGCCCAAACTACTCCCACACCCCAAAACTAGTAGTAACCTGTCTGATCTCCAAAATACTCCATGTGACCTGAAAAAATAGTTTATATATACGTAAGGTGAGTATAACAATATAATTAGTAGGATCATCCTCATAGACTCTTGTGAAAAAGTAAAGAAAGCATGCTAAAGCACCGTGAATAAACAAGTAGAACTAACTCGTCACCTAAACAGTTATACTATGTTCCCAACCTCACCATGTATACTCTCACAAAGTTTTGGATATATGAGTGCATAAAATAATAAGGAATATAAAGGGTACCCCAATACTACTTCCACACTTGTTTTCCACATTTCCCTAATGTCACATGTCATATGAATCTCTCTCCAAAAAGGCTTTCCCGTAGACACCTGGGTGAAGCAGAAAAACATGAACCTTATGTAGCACAACCACCACATCCACATAACCAAAGTAAACTGGTATTTTATGAGAGCCACCACATCTCATATAACATGTATCATAGTTGAGTCATTAAACCTCAATTCATTATTGGCCATACACCGATTAAGGATCCTCAAGCCATCACAACGTATACATGTTACATCTATAATAGTTCATTGGAAACTACATCCAGAATATAGGTGTTTGAATAACCATAATCCATTGCAGCCCTCTACACACATATATGGGGAAAACTAACTTATATTCCTACCATCAATAGTAACTACCATGTTAAATAATCGAGGACAAAGGGGGTAGTCAACCATCCATCCTCCCACCATAATGTTTGGGAAAACACCCTTATGGCTCAGAATCCCCGAGGTGTCAGTTTCTCTAACTGACAGGGTGGAGTACCGTATGAAAACAAAAAAAGTATAAAATATACTATAGCTAAAAATCACACTATGGTAATAACCTAGTCATAGACTCAATTACAGTTAGCGTTTCTCGAACTCCTGACTTCCACTACTAAGAAAAGGTATCCTATAAGCACACAACTAATTAAATAGATTTTTTATATTATTTCACTCCCTTTTCATTTGTTTCACTTTATGTTAATTAGTAAATTAAACATTAATTAACCATAATCAATTCCTCAGTACATTTTATTATCATTTTAAGTAAGATCCACAGTAACTTTAAATTGCAACCTTGGCATTGCATCTCAGCAAGCTCTAACCCCATGGGTTAACCTCATTTATTCAATCATTTATAACAACATTATTATTTTACCATATTCTTTGGAATTCAAGAAAAACATTCAAAGATACCAAAAACTAGGGGGATCAATACAGTGAGTATATGAACTACCCATCAAGTCTTTTCCACCTGTAGCAATAGCATATGCCCATCATCCCTTGAGAAGCTAAACACAAAATGCATGCGGCATACCCCACACGTCATCACCTATTTTTGGATGGAGGGTAGAAAAAACAGATCCCTTGAGTAGTGGGTAAAAAAAGAATATAAACAGCCAATAAGATTCAACAAGAGTCCAACATTCATATCCAACCTGATTCATCACCTGTGGTTTCCTCCCCGACACCCACAAGCATAAATTGATGACTCTCTCCACTCTAGGCATCAAACTTTTCAAAAACTGATGGGCCTTCCTACCCCCACATCTCACAACATCTATCTAGGATCATAACACATCACAAGAAGAGGGAAATAAAAAAATAAACTGAGCTCTTAGCCCTAAACAAGGCATTCTTCCTCCACACACAACAAGCCCTCACAACTCCAATCATAAGGCTCTTGGACTTTACAAGAAAGTGGGTAACTCATAACCCTATCTCGAATTATCATTTATAAACCAACCAGTTCTTTAATCTATCTTGAATTAACCAAATAATTATTAGTAGTTTCCATCTATGGGAAACCTAAATAGAAAGCTATCATAGATGTCACAGATAATTAAACATTCTAACTGCATCAATTTGATTAACATAAAATTTATAACAATGAAAAATAAATTCATTTACATGCCTCTTTATCATTATCCAAATAATTTTCAATTAATTCTGACTTTATGTTATTTAAAATTTTCTTCTAGAATGACATTCTAATTGGAAAATCATAGTTAGCATTCTATCTTGAAAAAACAAGAGGAAAAAACATTCAATCGATACCAATTTCTTTATTCGGTTCAAATATTTATTATGTCAATTCCATTGTGATTCAGTTGAAAAAACATGATAAATCTATGGACTCATGTAAGATAATAGAAAATCTATGAATCCCCTACATGAAAAGTTATTTTATGCTCTTTTCATGGGAACAATCCAAAAAAATATATCATGATCACCTCTCATGGAGGACCGCATCCACCCGAGGTTGCAGAGACACCACCACAACAACCAACACCCACGAAATGTCTATTAGGAACATGGATATATCATTCCATAATTGCGATAGGAGAAAAAAAGGATAATAACCTAGAATAATGATGGTATATTATACCTTATATTGATGATTGATCGATACGGCTTAGTTACACCAAAAGAAGTGGTGTGCTTGTAGTAGGAAGAAACATCCCGGGGGAGCAATCTAAGGAATAAATTTTGATTGCATGAATCCTATGGGAAGGAAGGAAAGGATAGCGCATATTTCACTAGTAAACAATATGGAAGAACAAGGGAGGAATATCTTTCATCCCTTAAGAATATTTAACGGATCAGTGGTTTAAGATACACTATATTTTCCATTAAGACCGAATCTATCAAAGATCATGCGTTTTGATAGAATGAAGGATTCCTGGACATTAAGAAAATTAAGATATGAGTTATGGGGTTTTAATCGGCCCTAAATCCATAAAAAAAAATTCAATGTATTTTACATCAAAGGAAATGTAAAACGGGTGAAATTTTAGGAAATCTGGAAATATATGGAAATTTGGAAAAAGAAGAAGACTCACCATTATAAAAACACTGTAGAATCCCCATTCTGTAAACACTATAGACTCACAGTTAGATGTCTTACCATTCTGGAAACACTATAGACTCACTGTTCTAAAAACATTATAGACTCGCTATTCTAGAAACACTATAGACTCACCATTAGATGTCTCGCCATTTTGGAAACACTCAAGACAAACCATTATAGAAACACAATAGACTCACCATTCTGGAAACACTATAGATTCACTGTTAGATGTTTGACCACTCAGGAAACACTATAGAATCACCATTCTAGAAACACTATTCACATAATTTTAAATTTGGAAAATTGTTGGAGATGAGTCACCTTGACCTCCTATATCACCTGAAACACCATATTTCAGTAAAGGAATGGATCAGATAGGTCAAGGACGTTATAACAGATTCATCTCAAACATTTTCATCCTTTATAATTCAAAATCAACCTGAATGAAAATACAAAAGGGGTTCGAACAACAACCCAAGGAGATACCTCTCAAAAGAGAGGATGCTATAAAATAAAAAAACTATCTCATAAAAAGAAAATGTCTAAATCCACAAAACTAACATATTTACAAGAAAAGATATTAACATCAAACAGCATTGGGGTACTGAGCATATATCTCAGATTCACATTCCCAGCTACTCTCCTCCACACCATTGTGCCACCATAATACATGAACCAAGGTTATATCATCCCAATGAAACACCTTCTCATTGTGGTCTTGGATCCTTACTAGCCTCTCCTTGAAGGTCCATTAATCATTAACATCGATCTATCAAAAAACGACGATGTAAGAGTCATCATAAAGATAATGATGGAGCAGCGAGACATGAAAAACATCATGTATCTAGATCATTTGTGGGGGGGAGTTCAATCCGATATTCCATATCTCCAAAATGAGACAACACCTCGAAAGGCCCAACAAATTGGGGAGAAATATTACTCTCATGACAAAACCTTTTCTACCCATAATGGGGAGTCACATTCAGAAACACATGGTCCCAAACATCAAACTCTAAAGGTATCCTCATTTTGTTTTTATATTAGTTTTAGTGATCTTGTGCTACCTTTATCCTCTCACGAATCACTTAAACCTTTTCAGTTGTATTCTTCACTAGTTCCAGTATGAGAATTACTAACTCTCTAACCCCAGTCAAGCACAACGGAGAATGGAATGGTTAGCCATACAAGGATTCAAAGGGTTCCATACCGATGGTGGAGTGAAGAACTATTATTATTGGAGAACTCCACCAAGGTTATGTTCCTCATCCGTGAACCTCTAAAATATAGGACATTAGATCACACCATGTCTTCAAGATTCTGAATGGACCTCTTTGTCCGACCATCCATATTTGGATGAAAAGTTGTTCTATGGAATAGGTGAGAACCAAAAGCATGCTGGAGACCTCTCCAAACCCTATAGGTAAAATAAGGATCTTAATTAGAAATGAACTTCTTCAAGACTCCAAGAAGTCTCACCTCCTCCCCAGATACTACCTCAAAAAAACTTCCACTAAGCTCGACTGCTTGATCGCTATGAAGTGTTATGATTTTATCAAATGACCTGCTACCACCCATACAGATTCATGGCCACCCAGATCTAAAGGTAAACCAGTAACAAAGTCTATTTATATGTCCTCTCAGTTCCACTATCAATCATCTAACAGCTGGAGAAAACCATCGGGGACACGGTGTTTTACCTTCACCTTCTGGAAGACCAAATATCAATACAAAATGACTGAAAATGTATGCTTCAGCCCCTACCACCAAAATTGACTCCTCAAGTATCGGTACATATTTTTCATGTCAAGATGCACTACTAAGGAAGAACTATAGTACTCCCCAAGAATGGACACAGGTATCGCCAAAGGAACTAAAATCCTTCCCAGATACACCACTCAGTGTTGTTCATCATCAGACCAAGCATTAGGGTCCTCACCACAAAAAACTAGGCCTCTCTAAACCTCCACCTCTATATCCCCCAACTAGGACTCTTCAACATGTTGCACTAGAGATGACTGCACCATCATCTAAAAAGGACAACCTCTTCCTCCAACTTCTCCTATATCGATATGTAATTCTGTATGTTCTTCCATCACTCTTCAGGAATCACCAGATTCTCACACTACATCACTATGTGACTTCCTACTCAGCGAATCAGCTAAAAAATTTCCCCTTCCAGGTGTATATAAGATTTCAAAGTCATATTCCTGTAATTACTCCATCCACCAATGATGTCACACGTTCAATTCACAATGGAATAAAACATACCTCAGGATCTTATGATTGGTGAAAACCACAAAGCACTATCCAATGAGGTAATGTATCCACAACATTAGACCAAAACCACGACCACAAAATCGAGATCATGGGTGGAATAGTTACATTCATGGGGTGAAACTGCTGAGACCCATAAGAAATGTTTGATCATTGTTGCATCAGAACATAGCCTAACCCTAGATGCGAAGCATCATCGAAAACATCAAATAGAACTCCCTCTACTGGAAGAAAAAAACTAGAGAACTTACCAACTTCTCCTTTAGGTACTCAAAATCTTACTAACACTAATCAGTTCACATGAATGCATGATCCTTCCTAGTAAATGATATCAGAGAAGTTGCAAATCGAGAGAAATCAGCTATGAAAATCCTATAGTAGCCATCAAGACCAAGGAAACATCACACCTCTACCACTATCTTGGGGTCTGACCAAGACAAAACCACTTATATCATTGAAAGATCCATAACTACTCTCTTCTGGGACCCCACATGACCAACAAACTTCTCAAGACCAAAACTCACACTTCAACAAATTCATAAATAGGTTTTGTTGATGAAGAGCTCCCAAAATGTTTTGTAGATACTTTGCATGCTCCTCCTTGAACATGGAGTACACAAGGATGTTTTCAATGAAAACCACCAAAAACATATCCAGGAACAAAAGGAACACATCTTTCATCAATCCCATGAACATAGATGGGTCATTCTTTACACCAATCAGTATTACAACGAAATTGTAATGCCCATGATGACTACATAAATCTGTCTTCAGGATATCCTAATCCTTGAAACACATATGATGATATCCTGGCCGCAATTTGATGTTTGGGAACCAACTTTCATCCATCTTTAGTTCAAATAAATATTCAATCCATGGAAGAGAATATTGATTCTTCATTTTAAATTTATTTAAGAGTCCATAATCGGTACACAACTTCAATCTTCCATCAGCCTTCTTCATGAAGAAAATTAGTGCACCCCACGGTGACACACTCGACCGAAAAAAACCAACTATAATAGGCCCTAAAGTTTTATATTATTCTCTCGAAACTCATAAGGGGACATCCTATACAGAGACATATATATAGGAGATTCTAATTGATGTATCTCAATCCCAAACTTGATCAATCACTGAGGGGGTAATCCTACAACCGCTTTTAGAAAGACCTCTCGGTACACTTGTGTGACCCTAGGAAACCCCAACTGCTGAACCCCTGAAGAACATTCCATCAGCTCAGCCATCAAGGATGAAAAATATGGAGCACTCTTCTTACCCATTTGAGGGTCTCTCTCCCCAAAAAACACATGTGGACCTCCATCAGCATTGATGAACACCACCTTCCTCCTGAAGTAATCCAGGATAGCCTGCAGCTAATACAACCAATCCATGCTGAGGATGACATCATATGGTTGTATTTGTAAATATATAAAATCTCCCCAATATATGTGTTGCCCCATCTCCAGATCACAATATCTACATACTTCAAACAGGTTTGATCAACCTCCAACTGGCACAGTCAATGCCAAGGGCACTGGAATCCTCTCGGTCTCAAGTCCTAAAACATGGAAAATGGCATGTGATATGAAGGAGTGTGTCTATCTTGAATCAGAAAAATCATAAATCTATGTAGAAAACAAGAAAAGGGTTCCTTGAATGGTGTCTAGATCACCTGGCCCTAGCAACGCTAAAGCATGAAGTTGACCACGAATTCCTCCACGACCTCTATGACCCTAATAAGGACCTTCACCATTACTGCACCCTACTATTTAAGGAGGTGGAGCATAATGGAATTTTACTATGACTTCCCCATATGCTCTCTGCTGATCCTAAACTGGTGTAACCTGCTACTGTGTCCTCGATAGGAACTTCCTAAATAGAGGAACTGAGAGCAAAAAATCTGGTGCACATTGACCACTCTGAAAGATCAGGAACTATCACAACTGATAAACTTGGTCTGTCCAAGAAAATATATCACATGATCCATTTTTATAGGCCTGAGAGCTGCCTCCGATGGAGATACAAGATGTTAAGGGCTGAGACCTACCCTCGACTGAACAAAAACTCTTCTTCTCAGAAAACCTGGAACCCAAGACCACAACTCTCCTTTATGAAGAATTTTGATGACTCCCCTATCATAACAATCACATTCTACTTAATGTACACTCAAAGACCTATACTCTTGATAAAATATCAATATATGTTTTTAGCATAAACTGGGTGACCAGGTACTGGATCTATGGATGAAAATCCTCCTCAAAAGGCCTCTCCCTAGCCTCCTCTTCTTGAAATAAGTCTGAATCATATCTTAAATGGTTCATGAAATGGATTCCAAAATCTCTCACACTTGAGCTCCCTGGTAGAAGGGTAAGTAGCTCCGAGTGATTGGATTCCTTTGCAGTTGAAGAAAAAAACATGACTCTAAACTTGTCTCAGAAATCCTCCCACGAGATCGCTCACTCCTCACGGTCCTTGAGGAACAAGAACTACCACTACCTCACGACCCCATGGAGAATCATCACAAAAAAAGACACTCAGTGCTACATCTGAGCACAGATCAAACTAAAGGCTATTTCACCATCATCCAAAAATTCTTATATGACGACATATAAAATGGAGCCATCGTACTTCTGTAGACTCTGGTGCCGAATCTCTTAGAGTTTCCTCCTCCATGTGTCGTCATCGTCAACCTCTACTCTACAGTCGTTTGATGGCACATCCTGCAGGACATCTTTTGTGAAAACCTAATGAGTACATTGACCTGGATCCATACCTGTAGAATATAATATATTTATCGATCCTAAACCATGAATATAGACGACTCAACATTAATTAAATGTTTTATTTAATTCATTTGAGGTTAAACAATCCCAAGGTCTACCCATTCAAAAACATTCACAAAGAATAATGATGCAAGATCATTTTGTAGGTATATACCCTAAAACCAGTATAACATCATTTAGTATCCACTGATAACTTAATGGTCTGTGAATCATTCACAGGGGATCCTAAAATCATATTTCTCAACTGCTCTTCAGTGCTTACATCACTTTCTAAACTAGTTTGACACTGTTTCCCTACCAACCCATGCAATATCAATTATGTCTAACTCCAAACTCCATCCTATCCCTCAACTTGATCTATGATACCACTTCATTATGACACCCTCCCCACAAGGTGTTCCCCTCCTGGTCCGAAAGTGTGAGAAGGGAGATAGTGACCCCTGAGTCACCCCTTGAGTAAGACCTAGGTTGGCGACTAGCACTGACGGTATAGTAACCACACAAATGGGAGGCATTTCCCTCTAATAGAACACATGTGAAAGAGAGAGATAATACAAACTCCCACCAACTCCAACTTAGACTGAAATATAAAAGAAATCACAAGTACACTGTTTACGCTCCTTTTTCATCACATTGTCTAAAGGAATAGAAAGGGAAATGACTTCGCCCAAAGTGATTCATCCTTTGAAGAAAACATCAAAAATAAACAAAGGAATGAAAAAGGAGTCAAAGGACTTATGGTTGCACAAATTAAATTACTGTTATGCAAGTATACTTGCGCGCCACCTAATTGTCGTGCAAGTGACTTGCGTGCCCTAAGTGATAACCACCCAGGGTCTTCAGAAGCCTATAAATAGACCATGTGGTCCCCCCATTTTGGGGGGAATTTTTCCACAATTCAGATACAGAGCTCTGAACGCCCAAGTCTCTTCTTCAGTTCTTCCAAACACTTATAAGGCAATTCTTTACCTCGAATGGAAGGTCTATACAAGAGGATTAAGGTCTAAGTGTTAGAATTCACTAACACTTGTGTGCCTAAGTGTTTTACCCTTACGGGAAATGTACACACTTGCGCGCCACCCTACTTCTTCACCATAACTTGCGCACCTTCTTCTGGAAAGCCTCATGGGATAATTCTAAAGGCTTTGATCAAGGATCTCCCTAATATTACTCTAAGGGATGAAAATCACGCAAGTACCCATGTGCCATGCAGATATACCTGCGCGACCAGGACTTGCGTGCCCACGCAGTACCTACGCGCCTGTCAGGACTTACACGCCCCTATCTTTTTGGTTGTCTTTCCTGCCCATTTGACCCCTCTTATTCCATTCCACCTCTCCTATCCACGATTCAGTCTTCAAGATACACTTCAAAACCATTTATGGCATGATTTCTAGATATGGATTCCTTATCTGAAAGGAACTCTATGGAACATATCTCAAAACCTAGTGATTTACACATCATTATGTCACTAAAGATTGAGATTTCATTCATTCAACCTCATCCTTTAAGATGAGAGAATCCTTAAACCGGGCCTCCTTTTTAGGAGTAAGCCCCAGGCCAAATCCTCATTAATATGGGCATCTTCCTTAGGAGTAAGCCCCAAGTCCTCTAATCTGGGCATCCTCCTTAGGAGTAAGCCCCAGCCTCAAAATTCCCAAATATGGGCATCCTCCTTAGGAGTAGGCCCCAACCATAATTCTCTTAGATTGGGATTCCTTTTTAGTAGTAATCCCCGGTCTCAAATATGGGCCTCCTCCTTAGGAGTAAGCCCCAAGTCCCTTTAATTTTCAAATCCCTTTAACATGTGTCTCCTTTTCAGGAGTAAGACCCAGTCGTAATTTCCTTTTGATCTGGGCTTCCTTCTCAGGAGTAAAACTAAATCATAATTCCCATCCTAACTTGGGAAACTTTTTTAGGAGTAAGCCCCAAAGAGTAGAGTATCCAAATCTCCCTGAATCACATATACCTTTATGGACCATGTTCCTGTATCTCTTCCCTGAAGTAAATCTTAATTCTTATCTATTTGGGCAGTCATACACACATAAGCCCCATATCATTGCATCTTTCAGGGCACAATTGTCTGGTTTCACCAATAACTCTTCTTTCTCACACCGAGCATGACTCACATGAGATTAGAGTGTAAAAGTAATCATGACATCTTTCTTTGATCCATCAATCATTCATAAACATCATACTCCCTTACTCGAACTACGTGGGTTCTGATTCCTTTTCTAAAAAAAGTATACATAGGTAGCCCATCAGTTGGTACGATCCCAACTCTGAAATAATCCATGTCCTCCTGAATGACAATAAACTTCAAGTGCCCCACTGAGTGGCTTTAAAACCAGTATGTTCATCACAATAACCAAGAGTATTTTATGTATTTTAAGGATACCGTCAACAAAGAATCTCTAACAAATGAATATGATTCTTCATCAATGAATAACCTCGAATACATATAAAAGATTCTCTGAATTTCCTACATATCGACCATTGATTGTCAGACCAAAGGAAAGCTCATTTTATACTTGGTAATGTAATAAGGATTCACGAACATAACATAAATCTATAAAGAGAGTCCCGGATTAGACAATAATTCCGCTCAAAAAGTTGTGATGAGTCCAACCTCCCATCCTCTTGACCAATGTCAATTCCTAATCCTCATCAGTCCGCAAGTAATGAGCGCCTACATTAGGAAAGTAGGTACAAATGGGTATGGAATCACTTTATTTTTCCGATTCTATGAACAAACCCGTTAGAAACCCATTGGAATGTTTGAACCTTCAATCAAAGAGGTCATCCCCAATTCCAGAGGAAACAAAAAAATGGTGAACCCGACGTGAATCCTTAACCAAGTTAAAATGATGTTTTACTTATTTGTTAGGCCGCTATTTAAATCCCAATGAGTGGGCCAACAAAAAAATCATTGACATATGTGCTCAACCAAAAGATGTAGTGGAAGAATTTATCTTGATTGCATCTATTATATCAAACATGCAATCTTTTCCAAGATCTTCTACATTTCTAGAATGTCTTCTCTTAAGTTCACATCTGTGAATACCGCTGCTGTGAAAACTGCTGCTACGAATGCCACTGCTGCTACTCCTTCTGGATCATCATCCGCTCTGAGGACGACATCACCTACTCAGCATCTTCAACACTGGGTATCAAATGTGCTGGTTAAGGAGTACCATAAATGTGATACCATTCCAACTCTATAGGCTGCTCGACAAGCCCTCCAAGTGAACAATTCACCTTGGTAGTCCGGACAGCGACGACCAGCGATCAAGAGGCAGGCTGCGCTAACTACCATCTCCAACCATTTCGGGTCGTTATCCCCGGAATACAATCACCATTCACTCCCATATTCTAGGGAGGTGAATGATAAGGTCCCTCAGGGACTTAATTCAAGGAAGCAGGAGTCCTTCCTGAGGGCTCCAATCAACCATCGCCGCCAAACTCGTGCGGAAGTGCGCCCTCAACCTGACGAGGGTGTCAACTCCAGGTGTTCAGCTCAGGTTCCTCGATCTCGAGCAGGCAAAACGAATCACCAGAGGTGAAATCCGGTTAACAGTGAGCAGGTTCTCATCTCTGCCATTTCCAGAGAAGTCCACCAACCTAACTTGGTGGAAAGCAATGAGCAGGCACACACACCTGGCTATTTTAATTTTGATGTCCACCAGACTCGTCTGGCAGCATCACGCCAATCTCGCCAGGCAATTCCGGTGGAGTAATATAGGTAGGAATATATACCTGTTTATACATCATCTGCTAGTCAGCAGGCTCGTCTGACTACATATGATGTAGCTCATCAACCACATTCGGTGGAGTGCAATCAGAAAGCACATACACCTGCTATTATTGATCAAGCCTACCAAAAGCATCACTTGGTAGCACACAGAGAAGTCATTCGAAAAGCTCTGATGACAAACAGAAGGCAGACTCAACATTCTACCCCCACACTTGTGTAGTGTCAGGATTCACTGACAGGAAAAGGAGGATAGGAGTAGGCACATACACCTACTCCAAGTACAGAAAGAACGTATATCCCCGTTCTGGTAGCTAAGTCATGCATATTCTAGTTTGATCAGTGATTTCTCTACCAATCTTGTTGAATCCGATGAAGCAACAAGGAAGTACCAGCTCTGGTCAAATTAGGTATAAGAATCTTCATTGAATGATAAAGAGGAAATGCTGAACATGAAAAAACAACTGGCAAAAGGTGAAGTGCCAGTCATGTTTTGGCCTCTGGCTGACTCTCAGTACGACATTCTAGAGAAATTGACAGGAGATGGGATTCATGATATTCATCTCAACATATGGAAAACTCTTTGTCAGTTGAAGAATAAAGTATTATCTTATGATGAATATGAAAATCATGTTAAGATAATATAAGGGTTACAACGTCATATTGATTTGGAATCTCTATCATTCTCTCGATATCTGAAGGCTGAAAAGCAGCAGAGATCCCTTCAGCGTTCATGCCTTGGCGCACTAAGAATATTGCGCCAGTTAATTTCCAATGCCCCATCTGGTATTCATGTCAGAGGATGGGGTGTTCATGGAGCACTACATTTCACTATGCTCTCTATTCTGTAAAGCCCACCGATAATGGTCTCATGCAATGTTATTGTCCATTGTCGGCCACAATCAACTGGCTTTGTTTGTAATCAAAGGATTGCCTAAGAACAGGCTTCAACTAGTTCCTATCAAAATCAAGAATACAGAGAACAATTTGTTGAATTACTCTTGCATCATGAAAACGAGAATATTGAACTGGCCTCTCGTATGGAGCAAGCACATCATCAAGTGACAGAAGTGTCAGAAATCATCCAACAGTCTTTTGAACCGGGTGATAAAAGTGGATATCGATTGATGCATCCAGCTAATTTCCGGACCAAGGCCAGCAAGATCAGGAGATATTTTAAGAAAGTCTCAGACATAGCATGTCAAGAGCCACCCAGCTTGCCAGACTGGGGACTCTTTTAAACCAACCCTCAGAATCAACAAATAGGATTCAAGGAGTTGAGTGGGAAAAACATGAACAGCCTGAGTCCACCGGACTGGGGACATTTTCAAATCCTCAATCCCTCCCTCAAAGAAATTTGGTCTTCTCTCGGTTAGGGAAGAATCCCCAAGAGGAACGAAGATCCAAATTATCAGGAGACTCTCACAAAATTACGGTTCTCCAAGAAGTTCCTGAGGGGTCGAATCAATGATAGGAAATATCTCATCAGAGACATGGAAGAAGACAATATCACAGAAATGCTGATAGAAGGGATGCAATGCATTATGCATCAATTAATGTCATCAATGTCATTGTTGCTGATCCACCAGATGAGGCTCACTCAGAGGACTCAAATGAAGAGGTTCTTGCTCAGGAAGTTGTATGCACAGACACAAATGAAGAAGGTGTGTGTACTAGAAATCAAAGGTTTACCTAAAATCTGGGATTTCCGTCAAATAAACCACTTCCCCCTCTTTGAAAGGGATCAAAAAAGGGGAAGTGAAGGAATTGGGTTACATATCCTTCCTCTGGATAAGGCCAATATCTCTCACTAGTGAAAAGATTTGCGCAACAAGAGGAAGAAATGAAATAATTGAGGAGGTTGAATGAAGAACTACTTCAAGGTAGTCTTCCTCCTAAGCGTGCTGGAGTTAGTCATCAAAGGGAGCTTGTTGCAGCTACTGAGATAGATCAATAATATCCTCCTTTATCAGTACACCCTCACAGGTCTAATCCTACCGGTCAAGCGCAACAACAATTAGCAGTGCTTCCATCAGTTGCAGTACCAGCTGCCATACCATTCCAAACTCCAGTCATTGCACCTACCCAAGTCCAAGTTCAACCGGATGTTTCTTAAAAGTTAATAACTAACATTGAGTCATTAATATCTTGGTTAGAGACTATGGAAGGGAAGCGTGCACAGGTTCAACTAGAAAAGAAATCTTACCCTGAATGGGTATATTAAATCTCTCCCCCATCAAGTTTTGGGAACCCTATATTCCCTATTTTCAATGGATCAGGCAACCCTAAACATCATTTGACGCATTACGTGTCTTGTTGCAATCCTATGATGGGAACTCCGGAGTAGCAAGAAGCAGTGAATCTAAGATGCTTCGTGTGAACCTTGAATGGACCAGCTTTTGTTTGGTACACACGCTTGCAATCCCGGTCAATTACCAGATGGGAGGATCTTCACCAAAGATTCCTTCTTTGATTCAGCTCAACGTTGCCAAAGACAACAGTTTTTGATCTTACAAACTGTTAGAAAAGGCAGAATAAAAGGGTCTTAGATTTCATTGCTCTCTTGAAGGGATTAACATATTCTCTAAGCTTAGCACTCCCTCAAGAGGAACTCTTGCCAATCTATGTGGCAAATCTGCGTGACGAATTACGCACACCGTTGATCTCTTTGAAATACACCGGAGGGTTTTGAGACCTTACTTCAATCACTCAACAGATTGAAGATTCTATTATATAGACTAAGGCTAAATCTCCTATAATTCCATCAACTCTAGGAAGGATAATGAGTAAAGAAAAGACTGCTACAATTATTCTTAAGCAAGAACCTGTACCTGCTTCTACTTCAAAACCTTCATCTTCCCGAAGGGCTCCACCTCCTGAGTGTCAACAAAAGATGCCATTTTGTCAAGACGATCCAAGGGATCAAAAATGAAAACAATTTGAGGATCTGAAGAGCAACACACACTCTTTCTGAAATGAACAAGTTCATGGTTACTTCATTTCAGCTCTGGAAAAGAATTTGGTTCAATTCCCAAGGCCCAAGAGGCCAATCAAAGAAGGAGATGAAGACCATCCCAACTATTTCCCGTTTCACCAAATGTTGGGGGATCCCATTCAGGAATGTTTTTTTTCAAGGACCTCCTGCAAAAGATGGTCGACTCTGGACAAATCAAACTAAAAGGCTCTTCAGCCTAGGTAGCATGTGTTACTGCTACAGTTCCAGAGGAGGAAGGTGAGTGGCAAGAAGTTAAGAACAAAAATGCACAAAAATATGATGATTGGATGGTCAGAAAGACGATCAACCCAACTCATGCTATTTTACGAACGCAATTGAAGAAACCAATTGTGCCTTCTGCCATAAATTCCATAGAAAAACCCTCTTCATCATAGGGAAAATCCTCAAAGAAATGGCATGATTCAAAGAAAAAAAAGAATCAAAATAATATGAGTACGTTTCAAAGGCTAAGTTGTCTTTGACTCTGGAATACTTCATTCCATCTACTTCGAAGCAAAGGGCACCGCCCCACCAAACGACACAACCTAAACATGCTAATTAGGTAGAGTATTCATCATATGAAGAGTTGATTTTAGGTTCTGTTAATATGATTCAATTAACAGATACATATTCCAGTCGCAGAATCGATTTTGATGAGCACAAATTCCCTATATCAAATAGAGGAATCAAAGGAAGTTCCAGAGGCTCAGGATATAGGGGAAGATGTGGATCTTTCAAAGGCCATTATTCTAATTCTACACTGGCTAGAACTATGTATGAAGAAGAAACTCGTGCTAGATCCCTTCAACGAGATCAAAAAGAACAAGAAAGTTCTTCCACACAAGGCAGACTCAGCCCTAGCACAATTATTCAGGAAGATCGGTTGAAAGTTCCATCTTCTTCCTCTCATCAAGTAAATAGACCAAATTGGTCTAATCTTCCAAATCCAGGAGTATTAACAACTCCTAACTCGATATAAGATGCATCAAATTTCAAAGCATCAACTTCCAAGACACCTGCTAAACCACATGTTCCTGTTGGGAAACGTAGAACTTTGGATCAAAAGTATGATATATTGAAACACTTGGCCCAAGTACCGGCCAAGTTATCAATTCTGGATGACTTGAATTTATCAAAGGGTCTTTGGGAAGCACTCGTTGAGGCTTTGTCAAGTCCTCAGGAGTTTGAAATAGAAATTGATGCGGCTGAAGTCTACCATGTAGAGAATAATCCTACAGAATTCCATGCAATAATATCTTTTACTGATGAAGATGAAGATGATGTCGTGCATGGGCATATTAGGCATTTGTACTTATCTGGAAAGGTCAATGGTATAGACATACGAAGAGTTTTCATTGATAATGGTTCAGGAGTCAACCTCATGCCCATTCGTACACTTCATCGATTAGGCCTCACAGAATCTGATTTATCTCCTTCTACCTTGATGTTACAAGGATATGATAAAAATGAACAAGAACCACTGGGTGAGTTACACTCAGTACTCTATTTAGAGATCTTGTGTCCAATTCATATTTCATGGTTGTTGATCAAGACTTAGCCTTCATCATCTTTCTTGGAAGACCCTGGCTACATCAACATGCTACTATCCCTTCATCATACCATCAATGTCTTAAATATTGTTTTGATGGTCAATTTGGGACATTGAATGGTCATAAGGCCCCGTTCAAGACATGTGAATCTCAATACATTGAGGCGGAATTCTACCACATAAAGGGAAAGGAGGAATCCACAACAGAGGAGATTTCCAAAGTTAATGCTCTGTATGGTTTGGAGAAGATTACAATAAATTCATTTACACATGTGAGTACAGATTATGTGTTTCCTATCAGTCAATTTGAAAAGATAGACCCAAATTAGAATACTCTTATGGAAAGATCCATAATTTCAATTAAGGAAATCGAGCCAGAAAACATGGGAGAAATTGGTAACCCACCAAGCAGTGATGAAAGCACAAATGGTGACGTCTTCATTTCATCTGCTGAAATACAACAAGTCTATACTTCACCAATACGGCCAAAAGAAGTTATAGAAACATTGGAGGTGAACAATGATGTTGATTCTCAATCCATCATCTCCTCTTTATCACCCAAAGAAGACACTTCATCAGCAATTGGGTCGGAAATGGAAGCTTCTTCATCAAGATGTTCAAATTTTGGCATCTCTTCTAATTATGAAAATTCTGCTTCATCATCTACTATGCAAGTAGAAATGGAAGAAATAACACATTTTGAAGAAGAAGAGGAAGATCTCAGAGATGCTCCTCCAGCATTTGAAGAGGGTATCTCTACCACCGTGGATGAACTCAGAGAAATAAATCTGTGTACAAAAGAAGATCCATGCCCCACTTTAATCAGTGCAGCCATGACTCTTAAAGAAGAAGATATTTATATTTCCTTTTTAAAGAAAAATCGAGACATATTTTCTTGGAACTATACAAAGATTCCTGGCCTTGATCTTGATGTTGCTACTCGTAATTTGGGTTTACCAGAAGAACATCGAGGATTTAATCAAGCCGCAAGAAGAACATACCCAACTTATGCTTCCAAAATTGAAGCTGAAGTGGATAAGATTATAAAAGATAACTTCATCAGAGAAGTTCAATATCCCAAGTGGTTGGATAATATTGTCCTTGTAAAGAAGAAGAACAGACAAATTAGAGTTTTCATCAATTTCAGAGATCTTAATCGGCATTGTCCTAAGGATGATTTCCCAATTCTGATTACATATCTTTTAATTGATTCAATAGTTGGCTATGAAGAACTTTCCTTCATGGATGGATATTCCAGATATGATCAAATCCGAATGGCCCCAGAAGACGAGAAATCCACAGCCTTCAGAGCCCCTCAAGGTGTGTTTTTCTACCGAGTAATGCCCTTTGGCTTAAAGAATGCAGGTACAACATATCAGTGTGCCATCCATCGTATCATCAAACCCTTTTTAGGGATGTTTGTTGAATTCTACGTAGATGATTTGGTGGTTAAATCCAAACAATGTTCTAATCACTTGGCTGATTTTAGAGTCATATTCTGGAAGCTTCGACAACATAATTTGAAGATGAACCCCTTAAAATGTGCTTTTGGGGTAACCTCAGGGAAATTTCTCAGATTTGTTGTACACCATCGTGGTATTGAAGTCGATCCTGAGAAGACAAAGTAAATCCTTGGTATGTCACCTCCTCAAAATTTGAAATAATTAAGAGGACTTCAAAGACACTTAGCCTATATTCAGTGTTTCATCGCTAATTTGATAGGAAAAAGTTTACCCTTCACCAAATTGATGAATAAGGGAGTCACTTACAAGTGGACTGAAGAATGTCAAGAAGCTTTTGATATTCTCAAGAAATACCTCTTGAGTCCCCCGGTACTCATGCCACCTATTGAAGGAAGACAACTTATCCTCTACGTGACAGCACTAGAGTGATAATTGGGTGCCTTTCTTGCTCATAAAAATAATGCTGGGAATGAGAACAGCCTCTATTACCTCAGTCGGACTATGCTTGAAGCATAAACCTGGTATTCAAGTATTGAGAAGTGCTGTCTGGAATTAATATTTGCAGTTCAGAAGATGAGACACTACCTGCAACATCACAAGGTCCAACTGGTATCTCGCAATAATCCACTCAAATTAATCCTTAGTCGTCCAATGCTTACATGACATCTGGCAAGGTGGGCAGTTATTTTGCAGCAATTCGACATTCATTATCTGTCTCAAGAGGCAATAGAGGGCCAAGCTCTGGATGATTTCATGGTTGAACACCCTTCAGTGGAAGACATATCTTCAGATATTGAACTCCCTGATGAGGAAGTATTCTCTATTCAAGAAAGTCTTCAGGCATGGGAAATTTATTTTGGCGGTGCTTCCAGAAGTCCAACAGGGAGGAAAATGGAAAATACTAAATTCAACAAAGTTGGCTTAGGAATTGTGATCATTTCTCTAGAAAACGAAGTGTTATCTTATTCCTTCTTATTGAGGGATGGTGGTACAAATAATGAAGCGGAATACCAAGCTCTCATTGCAGGATTGGAGTTGGCGCTTCAAGCACAAGTGAATAACTTAAAGGTGAAAGGTGATTTAGACCTGGTAATCAAACAAGTTAATGGGGATTATTCCATCAAAAAAGAGGAACTAATCCATTTGTATGATTACATGAGAGTGTTAATGGCAAAATTTCCTTCAGAACCGACATTTTCTTATGTCCCAAGATCACAAATTACTCAAGCTGATGCACTGGCTAATATAGCCACAGCTCTGGCAGATCCAAATCGGGATGATACAACCATCAGTATTGCACATCGTCATTCAATTTCACCTTATGTTTGAAGCATAACAGAGGAAATTAATGAAATTAGTCCCATTCCGGAACCGTATGGTCATACTATAGGATGGATTTCACCTATCAGGGAATACCTTCAAAATGGAACACTTCTGCCTGATAGAGCTGGGAAAGAAAAAATCCAGTGATGTGTGGTCAACTTTAATCTTTATGATGGCCCAGATCACCTAGAGAAAATTCTCTACAAGCGTGGTTTTGATGGGGTTCTCTTCAGATGCATTGATGTTGAATAGAAAATGGTTGTCATGAAAGAAGTGCATGTAGGAATCTGTGGTGCCCACCAGTCTGGACATAGACTATCTGATCAGATTCGAAGGCTTGGATACTTTTGGCCTTCAATGATACAATATTTTCTTGATTTCACAAAGAAGTATCATTCATGCCAAGTACATGCCAACTTTATTCATCAACCTCCAGAGTTTCTTCATACAGCTAAATACTCGTGGCCATTTTCCACATGGGGAATGGATGTGGTGGGACCTTACCCTTCAGCTACGACCAAGCAGTTTAAGTATATTCCTACTGCTACTAATTTCTTTTCCAAATGGGAAGAGGTAATACCTATTAAGGAAGTAAGTTCTAAATGCATTGCTAGATTCATCAAGTCTAACATCATTACCATATTTGGTGTCCCTCATACTATATTGACGGACAATGGCACCAACTTCTGTTCATCCGAGGTGAAGAAGGTGTATCAACAATACAACAACAAATCCAATCATTCATCTCGGTATCATATAGTGGCCAATGGCTAGATAGAAGCTTTAAACAAGACTCTGTCAAATATAATGAAAAAGATGGTGGATAAATATAAGAAATCATGGCCCGACAAACTCTTTCATGCTTTATTGGCTTATCGGACTACCACCTGCACTGCAACTCGGTCAACTCCATATTCACTGGTATATGGAATGTATGTCGTCTTGACCATTGAATTTCAATTGCCTTCGCTCAGAGTATCCATTTGTGATCAGCCATCTACAGATGAACAATCTCAAAAGCGATTGAATGAATTGGAATGGTTAGATGAGAAAAGATTGTGTACTGTGCAGCACTTAGAAGACTATCAGAATGAAATACCACGGGCATTCAACAAAAAATTTCTTCTTCGTTCATTCACTCAGGGAGAATTTTTATTAGTTCTCAGAACTCCAATGATACCAGGAATGAATCCTCCCAAGCTTGAGCCAAAATTGGAAGGACCTTACTCAATACATAAGGTCTACTCCAATGGAGATTATTCTTTAATATCAATGGATGGATAACTCATCACTACTCCAAACAATGCTAGATTTCTGAAGAAATACTTTTTATGAACAAAAAACATAACCAATGTTCCATACATACGACCTTAAACTATTTGTACTATCGTCCAACATGACGTTAAATTGTGACGTCCTAACTACATGACGATAAACTGTATAAAAGTCCTTTTCGTCCTGAAAGATGTTAAACTACATAACCAATGGTCCATACATACGACCTTAAACTATTTGTACAATCATACAACATGACGTTAAACTGTGATGTCCTAACTACATGACATTAAACTGTACTTTGTCCCTGTTATATGACACTAAAATGTGTAGCACCAATATTCTTAACTACAGGACTTTAAACTCCATAGTCCCTGTATATGTCCTACATGACATTAAAATATGCATCGTTGGGGTTGTTACTACCTCTTGTTTCTCACACTGAGTATGACTCACGTGAGCTTAGTTAAAACTTCAACCATAACACTCTCTCTGGGATACTAACCATGTGTATGTCACAACAACATCATTTTTTAGGTCATTTCCCCAAGAACAACTTGATCATTAATTCATTCTTTAATTGAACTACGCAGACTTTAATCCTTGCCTTCAAGGATGGGTACGTAGGCAACCTTCTGAGGTTCAATCCCAAAACCAATATCTTCACATCGGTTCACCTCCATCTCATACATTGTTGATTCATGAAACCATCCCCAGAATCAATATCGTTACATTGGTTCACTTTCTTCCTTGCTATATGATGTTAAACTGTACAACACTTTTTGTCCTATACGACAATAAACTACAATATTCTGTGATACCCTCACCTGAGAGGGAAACATTATTTACATTGATTTTTCAATCATGTTTCATTCCAAAGTCTACATGCATACATGGAAATTCCCAAACCTTTTATTTTGGGTTAAAAAATCATTGCAATAAAGTCCCATTTCACCCATCACATGTACGAACCAAATTTGTATAGAGGGTATTTATAGAACTACATGGGCTTGATTCCCAACCTTATGGGATACGTGGGAACGTTCGAGTGTCCCTCGAATCTAGCACTAAGTCTTTTGGGCCTAACCCCAAATTCCACTTTCAGTCCCTTGGCTGAAAAGACCCAATGAAAACACACACTGTGTATTTCTTATAATGGTCCAAGCCCTATGACCCTAAACTATGATCTCCATTCCTTTTTCCCACACGACGTTAAACTATAGTTCAAGAACTATGTCAAGCTTGATTCCCATCTTTATGGGATACTTAGTGAAGTCCAACATTTCCATTCAGGACCCAGCCACAACATGATTATGGTTATCATTGATCCGTGTATCTCTACATACATTGGACAATACCCATATTTATGTGTCATAATCCTAATCATGAATAATTCTAGATCTTTATAACCCTTTTCTTGACTTCTATTCACAAAAGGCCTGAAATTATGAGAGTTATTTTTCCTAACCATGCAGCACGTTCCCTTAGGTGGCCTTGCATAAATAGTCTACATAACAGACCTGTTAGCCAAAAGATGCTATTATTTGACTATGCAGTCAATTCCCTTAGGTGGCCCTGCATAATTCAATTCCCTAATGGGTTTTTTAAATACTGGTAACTTCATTCATGGGAAGAAATCTTCTTTTTTCCTTAATTTTCTTCATGAAAATATGTAGGGATACGCAAAAAAAGCCATACTTAACATATTTGTCCCATATCCTTTCTCTTGATCTAAAAGTATTCAATTCTATGGTTTATATTCTCCTTCCCTACATTTAGGTCAGACCTTCATAGGAGTGATATTCATCCAGTTCTTCAATAATCTTGGTTGGAAATATCTTCTCCATATTCAAGTAACTCTTTCCATACAACAAACTCTATACTTTGGAAAATTTGAATCTTCATAAACTTTCACTGGCTTTTTAGCACTAGGAATGTAAATTTATGAGAGTTCTTTTTCCTGACTATGCAGCACATGCCCTTAGGCAGCCTTGCATAAGCAATGTACATAAAAGACTTGTTACCCCAAAGATGTTATTTATTTAACTATGCAGCCAATGCCCTTAGGTGGCCCTGCATAATTCAACCCCCTAACGGGTTTGTTAAATAATGGTAACTTAATTCTTGGAAACTACTTCTTCTAATTCCTTTTAGATCTTTTTCATATCAATCCTCAAATTCAAATATTATTAAGCCATAATTTTCATATTTTCCCTCATACTTGAGTGTGGTAATGTGTTTTCAGATAAATTTTCATGGAATTGAGTCAATTATAATTCATTCGGTCAAAGCTATTTCAACCTTAAACAGTAGCCTCTATATGTCCGATGTGCATGACATTAAACTTCCCAGAAAAGACAAAGGAACTCTAAATAAAATACAAGTTCTATCTCACTAAACATACATTTTTTATGATTTATGGAATATTGAGAAATTAAAAGATTCAAATTTTATAAGGTTATTTACATTAATCCTAGTAAAAATCAAACTATTCTTACTATGCCCATTGTCTTAGGTTAAATTTAAAGCAGGTAGCAGGAAAATAGGTGCACAAATGATTAAAGATGAAAAAATTCTTCATTTGATGTACACGAATTAGAAGGACATCCATAGATTGGAGTCACTTTTCTTTTCCAAGATACTACAAAAGGCTGTCGACATAAGTCTTCAATTGATGAACCACATCCTGAGCTTCATCAGCAGCTACTTGAAGCTCATGCACTTGACCAACTTTACTCTTTTCTGCCTGATGGAGTGCTTTCTTGGCATCCACAATGGCTTTCATACCATTCTTTTGATCTCCCTCTAGTGAATTATTGAGTTGGTCAAGTTCCCCTATAACATCATCTAACTGTTGCTGAAGGTGTATCTTCTGAACGACTTTATCCTTGATCTTATGCTTCAGCTCCTTCATCTTGGTAGCGTAGTCAACATCAGCTCAGGATACTGTAGCCTCAAATTTGATGATATTGAATGACAGCTTCAACCTAGTCAGATCTTCACGGCACTTTTGTTCCTGCTCCCTTATTAAAATGTCTTGTTTCACCGCGGTATGGATCTCTTGGTATCGAAAACCGCCAAGTCCTAGCATGACGAACTGGGATGAAAATCGATGAATCTTTGATGATATCTCTTCTAAAGTCACTTCAGATATGATTTTCTATATGTCATTCCATGCCTGGTGTAATGAAAAGCTGAGAACCTTAAGCACCTCTGGGTCTGATTCAACATCATCATCACAGGGGGGCATGTAATTTGGGATTAACGCACTTAGGGAAGTGCACTGTTCTACTCCTTCCCCCCTGAACCTGGTAGCTTCACCTTCTACTATTGGTTGGGCGGAGGTTGAGACTTCACCTCTGGTTCTATACATTAGTTGATATCCCTGATTGATCAATTAAAAGTATGGTTAGTTTCAAAGAATAATGGAAGCTGGTTGTCTATCTTGAAAACTCAATACAATCATTACCTAACAGTAGATCAGCAGCTTGAGAAGACTCCTCCCCATCTTTCCCAGTTTCAACAGGATATTAAAGATGGGTCTCAGGAGGGTTTACTGGGTTTAGCTCCACTTGAGCTAATGTTTCTGCAATGGTAGGGTTGATATCAATGTCCACACCCTCTTCAGGCATTGGCAGTTCAGCAGCTTCTATGTATGGAACTGCATATTATTTTCAGTCATGATTAGAAGTGTAAATTATAAGAAAATTAACTGGGCGAAGGATAACACTCATTCCCAAGGGATTCTAAATCATATGATAACTTAGCCTAATCATAAAATTATTCTAAAGACATGCGACGATTCATCATTTCATCCAATGATATTTCAGAATCCTGGTTACTCTCACTAGTGGGAGAATTTGATGTGTCCTCTTGGCGACCCTCATTCTGCGGCCCCTGACCCTAGGCAGCTTCTTCAGGAAAGATGGCAGATTCAGTTGCTGCGGCCGCCAATGATTCTGGTGTAGTTTCTTGTCTACTTGTAGCAGCAGCAAGAGAAATACTAGGAATAGATGTTGGCTCTTTTTCAGAAGTAGTCAAGTCAGCCTGAATTTGCGTTTGTTCCACATCACCCTCTGTGGTCCTTAAGGTAGGATCAGTCCTTTCCCTCAGAGGGTAAATCGAAGAAACCCCTACAATTCCAAGGAAAGTGAGAAATCTTTTTCATGGTTTAAAATTCAGGATTATCTAAAGGACTTACCACTACTGATAAAGTGTTTAGCGGTGAACTTCCTCCTTCGTCTCCTTTGTCCTTTTGGTTTTTTAGGAGTATCTGTAGTCTCCCTTATTGTCACTTGAATTGGCGAATGGAAGGCCATGTCCAACTCCTCATTCATGACCTTCTGGCCTAGATATATCTTTCCTAGTTCGCGAGGAGATTCAGTAGTAGCCCCGATGGCAGTACCACCAGGGATATACTGAGGTGAAGGAACCTCAGAAGATTTTGAAAGCTGAAAGATGATGAAAATAATTTCCTTGGGTAACAAAGCTTCAATTGAAATCAAGTTGTGAAGCAAATAAGGAAAAAAACTTACATCTTCAGGAGCCACATAATCATTCCTCTCCTCAACAGTCCCCTCAGTGGTGCCACGATCTATCAATTCCTTCAACCCTTTGGTGACTGGAATGTACTCATCAGTGGCATAAATGAGCATTTCTAGCTCTTTGATATAAATTTTCACTTCATCGGGGTTATTCTCAAAACTGATGTTTGTAGAAGCCAGAAGATTCCATATTCCAGGGAGGTGTAACCCCTCGCATAAATCTAGCCAGGCAGTTTCAACACCACAGTATAAAGTCTGCCATGTTTGGACAGCCTCTGGTCTTAGATATAAATGCTGCGAGGAAGGTCCTACAATCTTTGATTTCAGTTTCTTCCCAGATCCTGTAACTGTAGGACCCCGGGACACCCTGAGAGGGGAGGGGTGAATCAGGGTGGCAACTTTTTCTTCTTAAAGTTGTGGATCTTGTTCCCACATTGGTAGGAACTACTTAAACCTGTATGATGGATATGATCAGCAATTAAACATTCACATGCAGAGACAGATGACACAGCTATTTTTACTTGGTTCACCACTAAGGGCTACGTCCAAGGAGTATACGCCGACAGGTTGCCGGTCATACCTAAATCCACTATGCTTCACTAGCTGCGGATACAAATGTTCGGGTACAGACACTCTGTCCCAGGCTCACTGCCTTTACAATTTTTTAGGGATAGCTCACTGCGTCCCTCGGATCACTCCCATTGACTCCCCCTGGCTCACTGCCGTTGGTGAAGTCTCACTCAGTTTATAGACGTGAAGGTCTCTTCAATAAATGTGAATTGATGTTCTTTGTCTCCTGTTCAGCATGAGACTTTGCTTCCATTAGGTTTCAGGGTTGATGCCCTTTATAGTTCAATCTTTCTTCTTTAGTGAAATGACTGAATGCACTAGATCCCCTTGTCTTCGTTTTCCTGAATCACAATCACTGATGTGATTGCTTACTTAATGAATCTCAGCTTACTCGACGTTGTCAGAATCAGTTATCCATGTATTCATGAGATCATTCATGTATCATTTAGATTTATTCTTCAACCTTGCTTTGCACCGAAAGTATTAGGCAATCATTAGCTCTTGTGCAGCTCCAGAAAGGCGGGCGTTCTTCAACAGTGTCTGGGTCTCCTTTTCAATCCCGGCGCGCAAGTCTCAGGCGCGCAAGTATGACCTGGCGCGCAAGTGTCTCCAAATAACCTGCGCGACTCTGCCTTCTTGAACTTCAAACCTGCGCGACTCGCTTCCTTCCTTGCCCAAATCACCTGGGGAGCTCAACCATCAGTCGGCGCGCAACCTCTACTTGCGCGACCCAACTACCACTTGCGCGGTTCAACCACCTGCACGACGAGAGCTCGAAAAATCTCAAAGTCTTGAGCTCCGTAGGAAATGAGGAGGGGTGGTCCAGTATTTATAGGCAAACTGGACCCCCTGCACGGCGGCGCGCAAGTCCCTAGGTGGCGCGCAAGTCCCTAGACGGCGCGCAAGTCTTGTCTTCAATAAACTCTGTCGCGCAGCTCACTTGCGTGACCCAACCAACACTTGCGCGACCTTCTTTCCTTAGCCAAATTTTGATGTTATGATCCTCAAAAACATATGGCGCGCAAGTCTTTTATCCTCCAAGAGCATGGCGCGCAAGTCCCTTTGTCAAAAACACTTTACTTTATTTACGGATTTTCAGGCCCAAAAATTTGGCAAACACTGGAAAACGGCGCCACCTTGTATCTGCTCTTTTTGTACCGCCTCCAGATCATCCATTCCTCTGTCGATGTTCTTGAATCAAACATAGATCTTTGACCACAACTCTTAAACTCGACATGTGACCATGGAATCTCCTTTGTCAACAAATTTGTATGTCGTTTGTTTGCTTTGTCGACAAGCACGATCACCTCAACAACACTTCTTCTTGGTGATCTGTATCCTTCAGCAACTCTTTTGCTTTTATCACAAACTCCAACATTGTGATATGTATTCTTTGAAGGAACAACTTTAGTACCATCATCCTCTATGACAATGTGATGTGCATGGACATTTCATAAGTCAACTCATTGGCACATTGCCTCCTTCATCAACCGTCATGATCAACTTCATGCAAACCATGTGATTCAATTCGTCAAGAAGTCACTAGCATGGTTCTCATGCAATCATGAGTAATTGCATGGTCTTCATCCAAAAACACCATCCTGCGTTAATCATCCTTGGATGGATTACTCCTCACATTCTTCATTGTTGTAAACAATGTATCACCTTTGACACATGTTCTTTGAACATACGATCAGCACAACAATCGTCTGAATCACTACTCCTCTACTTCATCGGAGTACTTCATGATCTCCTTCATTGTGAGCTTCCATTCCTCCATTTTATTGGAGTACTTCTTGATCTCTTTCATTTTGATATTCCATTCACATCTATTGACAACAAATACAATCCTATACACAAAGTGGTTCCAACAATATCCCCCTTTGTATTTTGTTGTCAATACCTTATCATCTTCTGAAATGAATTTGTCAATGTCAAAATGAGAATCTTCTCAGCAAATCAACGTTTCTTTTCATTTCACTTTCTCTCCCCCTTATTGACAAGAAAAACAAAGCATATGGTAGGGAGGGTATCAATCCTCACTTAGGCAATGTTTCTTTAATCATTTCACTCTATGTCTACTTGAGCAAAGCTCGATGTAGAAAACAAGAGGATTTGATTAAGTCAACAAGGCTGTCTGTAATCCACAAATCATGATACCAACATGAGATGAAAACTCATGTATCTTGTCTTCAAGGGTTTACCACTTTAATTCCAGGTAGAAGAAGATCAACTATGATAGATAATAATCAACCTGAAACTCCTGCACTCACTTCAGCAAATAGATCAAAAACATTCAAGTGTAATCGGCAGGATAAGTGACCTTGGGGAACTTCCATTCTCTTTATGTCACCGGTCAATTCAGTTACTCCCCCTTTGTAGAATAATCTTTTATCTGAGTAACCAAGGGGTAGTGATTGAGAAATGACATACCTTCTCCATTGGCGTGTTCTTCAAGAAATTCACAGAGTTACTGCTTTTGAGTCCAGCTGGAGTTGATATTGATTGAAACAGTGATTATGGAAGCTTCTTCATTCTTCTCCCCCTCAAGGGAAACACTCCTCACCACCTTCATCAAGAGTGGTCCTTCATCATAATAATCTTTGAATATCAATTGAAGAATCTACTAAGGATGGAAACTTCTTCAGCTTGGCTATCAAGAGTTGACAGCATTCACTACTTCTCAGGTTCTCTCCCTGAGAGCATGCTTCACCTTCAATTCCCTGCATTATTAGCACAAATACAACACACAAATGTTTATGGGAATAAGGTGGTTCCTTCTTGCTTCATCACGAAGACTTTCTTGGTTGAGGTTCTTTTCTCAACCATGTCACGCTATTCTCTCCAATCTTCATGCCTGCACATTTGAATATATGTTCTGACATCTGTCGGTGTGGCATGGCTCTCTTCACACTCTCTTCTACTTTGTGTGGAGAATTGTTCTGATTAGCAGCCATCATGAATGATACATTCTTACTCCTCTTAAGGACTGCCTCTTGCTCTGGTATTAAGGTTAGGCAACCTTTTGCAATGTGACCAGACTTCTTGCATCTCTCACACAGAACTTCTTTGACACGAGTGCTTCTCTTTGTTTCCCAAGCACCGTGTATTCATCATGTGAAAGTTTTCCTTTTCCTTTATCACCAGCCCTGGCCTTTTCATCTTCAAGATTCCTCATTCGTTTCAAATCTTCTGGCCAGATGACCAATATGTCATTTGGAACTTTTGCAGCTGGTTTAGATCTTCCACATGGGTTCATCCGAGATTCATCCCACTTAGTGTTTCTTTTGGATGAATGACCCTTCAATTTCATGGATCTAAAATCCTGGGTCTCCTCAGCTTCCCTACTTGAGATCTTCTTGGGGAAGTGTGTGTTCACAACATTCTTCTGATTTCTCCCCAAGGTAGCTGCTTCATTCTTTGACGGCATCAGAGGTATTCTTTTCTTTTCAACAGTGAAAGCATGTTGATATGGACATGTGCCTGCATTGTGACTGCTTCCGTTGCATACATCACAGATGTTATCAAGAATTCCAAATCTGTTTGCAGTAAACAGATGCTTCTGGACCTGCGGATGTTGCTTCTTCTTCTCTGGCTTCCTCCCCTTTGATATAGGCTTTCCCTGTGCTTTTCCATGAAAGGGATTATAAAAACAATCCAGTGCACAGTGCCCAAATCTATTGCAGCACCAACATTGGCCCACAAATCTTTTCTTCTTTGTTTCTTCAGTATTAAGTTGTTGGGCCATCTGCTTAATCGTTTGTGCTCTATTTGAGGAAGAAGCTTCCTCCTTTTTCTTCTTATCCACCCTATTCATGGTGATAGGTTTCTTCTTCTCACCTTTCCTCATCCATACTTGTTTAGAACTTTTCTTCCCATCTGCACTGATTGTAGGAGTGTATTTAGAAATATGAGTACAAGATGGTTTGGATGGTACCTTCACTTTCTCCGTTGCTTGTGATAGATCAAAGAGTGAAGTCATGATCTTCTTATCACATGTTGGAGTTCTTTTGACAATAGAATCCTCCAGTGAGCATTGAGTACCAGCAGCAACTGATTCTTGATGTGGATAATCAAGAGTGGTCATATTCTTCTTGCCACATGTTGGAGGCATTTCAGCCTTAGACTCCTCCAACGAACATTGAGTGCAAGCATCACTCATTTCATTCTTTTGTGAAGTCTCAATATGTGTGTTCTCAATCTTGGTCAATTGATCTTCCAATTTTTGACCCACAATATTGAGGATGATCTTCTGATCTTCAATCGTGATCATCTTCTCTTCACAATTCTTCTTCAACCTTTCAACCTCATCTTCATGCATCTTAACTTTGTTTTGTAACAAAGAGTCAAGTTCCCTGAATTTAATGGAAGTTTCTTCCAGACAAAAATTCTTGACTTCATTGTTCTTCTTCAGCTCAGCTTCAAGTGCATGGATCCTTTCTTTTAAAGTCTTACTGACTTCCTCTTCTTCTTCAAAGACTTTCACCCGTTTGATGAGCTTCATACTTTCCATAACTTTTCTTTCCAACCCCTTTTCCATATTTTCAGCTTCCCTTTCTAATCGATTGATCTCATCCTGAATAGATTGGAATAGGCTACAAATAATAGCAACCCTTTCTTCTGGAATATCATGCAGATATGTTCTGAGTTTTTCCTGAAAGCCCGAATTAGGGGTATCATCCTTTCCTCTAGATGAGTTCTGATCCACCTTCTTGATACTTTCCAAGCCTAATGTTTCTACATTATTGTAATGGCATGGAGAACAAGACACTATATCTTCTTTGGATGTGGGGGACTTCTTCATCATCTTCTTTTCTTTCTTTTTCCTATTTTTCAAAGTCTTGGTGGATATAGATTTCTGCTCAGAAATGACTGCGTCATTATCAAGACTGCTCTTCATTGTTGACTCTAGGAAAGAAGCTCAAATCCTCTTCTCAATAGAATTACTGGAGAATATCCAACATACGTTAACCTTTCGCTCTGATACCACTTGTAGGACCCCGGGACACCCTGAGAGGGGAGGGGTGAATCAGGGTGGCAACTTTTTCTTCTTAAAGTTGTGGATCTTGTTCCCACGTTGGTAGGAACAACTTAAACCTGTATGATGGATATGATCAGCAATTAAACATTCACATGCAGAGACAGATGACACAGCTATTTTTACTTGGTTCACCACTAAGGGCTACGTCCAAGGAGTATACGCCGACAGGTTTCCGGTCGTACCTAAATCCACTATGCTTCACTAGCTGCGGATACAAATGTTCGGGTACAGACACTCTGTCCCAGGCTCACTGACTTTACAATTGTTTAGGGATAGCTCACTGCGTACCTCGGATCACTCCCATTGACTCCCCCTGGCTCACTGCCGTTGGTGAAGTCTCACTCAGTTTATAGACGTGAAGGTCTCTTCAATAAATGTGAATTGATGTTCTTTGTCTCCTGTTCAGCATGAGACTTTGCGTGCATCAGGGTTCAGGGTTGATGCCCTTTATAGTTCAATCTTTCTTCTTTAGTGCAATGACTGAATGCACTAGATCCCCTTGTCTTCGTTTGCCTGAATCACAATCACTGATGTGATTGCTTACTTAATGAATCTCAGCTTACTCGACGTTGTCAGAATCAGTTCTCCATGTATGCATGAGATCATGCATGTATCATTTAGATTTCTTCTTCAACCTTGCTTTGCACCGAAAGTATCAGGCAATCATTAGCTCTTGTGCAGCTCCAGAAAGGTGGGCGTTCTTCAACAGTGTCTGGGTCTCCTTTTCAAGCCCGGCGCGCAAGTCTCAGGCGCGCAAGTATGACCTGGCACGCAAGTGTCTCCAAATAACCTGCGCGACTCTGCCTTCTTGAACTTCAAACCTGCGCGACTCACTTCCTTCCTTGCCCAAATCACCTGGGGTGCTCAACCATCAGTCGGCGCACAACCTCTACTTGGGCGACCCAACTACCACTTGCGCGGTTCAACCACCTGCGCGACGAGAGCTCGAACAATCTCAAAGTCTTGAGCTCCGTAGGAAATGAGGAGGGGTGGTCCAGTATTTATAGGCAAACTGGACCCCCTGCGCGGCGGCGCGCAAGTCCCTAGGCGGCGCGCAAGTCCCTAGACGGCGCGCAAGTCTTGTCTTCAATAAACTCTGTCGCGCAGCTCACTTGCGCGACCCAACCAACACTTGCGCGACCTTCTTTCCTTAGCCAAATTTTGATGTTCTGATCCTCAAAAACATATGGCGCGCAAGTCTTTTATCCTCCAAGAGCATGGCGCGCAAGTCCCTTTGTCAAAAACACTTTACTTTATTTACGGATTTTCAGGCCCAAAAATTTGGCAAACACTGGAAAACGGCGCCACCTTGTATCTGCTCTTTTTGTACCGCCTCCAGATCATCCATTCCTCTGTCGATGTTCTTGAATCAAACATAGATCTTTGACCACAACTCTTAAACTCGACATGTGACCATGGAATCTCCTTTGTCATCAAATTTGTATGTCGTTTGTTTGCTTTGTCGACAAGCACGATCACCTCAACAACACTTCTTCTTGGTGATCTGTATCCTTCCGCAACTCTTTTGCTTTTATCACAAACTCCACCATTGTGATATGTATTATTTGAAGGAACAGCTTTAGTACCATCATCCTCTATGACAATGTGATGTGCATGGCCATTTCATAAGTCAACTCATTGGCACATTGCCTCCTTCATTGACCGTCATGATCAACTTCATGCAAACCATGTGATTCAATTCATCAAGAAGTCTCTAGCATGGTTCTCATGCAATCATGGGTGATTGCATGGTCTTCATCCAAAAACACCATCCTGCGTTAATCATCCTTGGATGGATTACTCCTCACATTCTTCATTGTTGTAAACAATGTATCACCTTTGACACATGTTCTTTGAACTTACGATCAGCACAACAATCGTCTGAATAACTACTCCTCTACTTCATCGGAGTACTTCATGATCTCCTTCATTGTGAACTTCCATTCCTCCATTTTATTGGAGTACTTCTTGATCTCTTTCATTTTGATATTTCATTGACAACTATTGACAACAAATACAATCCTATACACAAAGTGGTTCCAACAGTAACATCAAATAGAGAATAAGAAAATAAGACTTATTTCTTTATAAACTAGTAGTGCTTAATGTACCTCAATGAATTAACTCACTAGGAGTTGATGGAGTGGGTCTTTTTATTCTTACTGGAAGATTATATCGGGCATGAGGTCGCTTTACCACCTGTTGTGCCTCATCATCCCCATCATGGGAATCCGGTGAATCAGTCCAAGAAGAGGAATCTGGCGAATCAGCTTCAGGTGGGGAAGCATCACCTTCAGGAGGAAGGGTTCCTTTCTCGACAGTCCTCTTCCTTTTCCCCACCTGATAAACTGGGTGATTCCGCACCCCTTTAGGGTATGATGCTATCCAGGGCTCGGAATACCATGTGGTCAAGTTATGTGCCACTTTTTCAACTAGTAGATCAAATACCATCCCAGTCTTCACCCTTGATGTCAGCAGCCACAGTTGTCGAGAAACCATCAGATGTTGCTCTAACCTGACATGTACTGGGGGAGATACAACAATCTGTTTCAGACACTTGAATTGATGTGCAAATCTATATTGAGCATAGGCCTCACATATAATTTCTCCATCAATCCTGGAAACTTGCACACCATCCCTGCAAGCTAGCATATGTGCCCCCAAATCCAAGTGGGCAGTACCATCATCAACAAACCGCCCTGTTGGCAGATTTTCATAGGGAAAGAAGTTGAATTCCTTAAACATGCTCAGCCTCACGTTCATGTCATAGGCCTTAAGATCTAATGGTGAACCTTTTGAGAATTCTTGCACTAACGACCTGAATGAACATCCACGAATTTGCAATCCATTCTGTACATTGTTAGTCCTGAAGTGAGTGGCGATCCATCCACATAAAACATGGAATGGTCCCACTATTCTTAAAAAAGTCATACCCATGAAGACATGAAGTAAACTCCTGTGAATATTTTCTAAAATGGGGGTAGCCAACCCAACTATTTTTCCCTCAGCCAACTTTTCCGCAATAACAAAGGTCCCTGGCCTGAAGCCTCCCTTCGAATCCCTGACTGGAAAGAGATAAAGGCTGAGCCACAAATCCAAGAAGCCCGCCAGACGAGCCTTCTTTGGGATCCATTTATTCACCTCATATCCCCACTTCTCGAAATCTCGTGCTTCTAGAGTTGGCCAGAATGTTCCAGGATCACCCCTCTTTTCAGGTTTTGGGTAGCTAGTAGGATGGGTGGGCCTCTTTTCCTTGGATTTATTTTTCTTGGATCCTTTTTCCTTTGTCTCCTTCTCCTTTGTCTCTTTCTCTTTCTTCTCAATAAGAATTATATTCATCCACTACTCCAGATGAATATCCTTTCTAGAATGAGTTAAGGAGGTCTCTGAACTCTTGAGCATGTGGATGATTTTAAATAATTCCTGATCCAAAACAGGATTCTTCTCTGAATCACTCCAATTAACCTTGGGAGGAATGAATTCATCATACATATCGCCCAAAATATGAGCCCCTGAGATCCTGTGGACATCCCACAGACTGATTCCTACTTCTCTATGAGTCATATAGAAAGAATTGGTTTCTGGGCTCTAGTGGATGAGTATCTCTGGCACAAAGTTATCATGTCTATAAACATATGTTTTCCCAACCCAGACAGCTTCGTATATTTCAAATCCTTTCAAATATTCGACAAAATCTGCACAGGTTTGTCGGACCTAGTATGCCCACATCCATGCTAGCTTCACACCTCCCCCAGGACAGAAGTCCCAACTTTTCTTCCAGGCTTTGGATTGATACATCTGAGCATTTTGGAATATTGAAGGATGACAATGTGGTTTCAGCACAGGCTTATGAGGTTTCAGATCTGGCATACAAGGTCTATGATGCATCATGTGGGCCTTCTCCACTGTTCCAGCATTTATAAATCCTCCTCCACATGAGATATTTTCTAAAGAAAAGTTTGTATAACACTGAAACCATGAAAATGGGAGATAGTTCTTTGGTTTTGGAATAGTGACTTCTTGCAGATGACCATAACCGTACAAAGGAAGATAAGTGATTTGTTGGAAATCGAAGTGATATTTCTTCAAAAGACTTCGCCAAATCTAGGAGAGTTCTACCATAGATAGTATAATAATCCTGGCCAATGATATCCATCATTTCATCAATTATTTTTCTTTCCATTTCATCCGCTGTTCCAATTCTTGGAGCCATTGAATCTGCACCAAATTTGAATAAATTAACTCTTAAATGGGTTCTGTTTTTCATAAAATTTGTGAACGAATTCAGAAAAATGGCAAAGGAATTAAGGCGCTCAAGTCTAAACTTGGAGCGCATGTATGGATGTGTCACGCAAGTGTTAATGTGTCGCATACATTTTAGGTGTGCAAGTATAACTGTGCAAGTACAAATACCTTGACAGCAGTGCGACAACGACGAAACAGCGGAAAAACGAGCAACCTGTGCGGCAAGAGCTCGAGAATCCGTAAATCAGGTGCTATGCGCAGAAAATGATGGCATATTTATATGCCATGTTACTCACCTACACGCCTACAGCCAGCACGCTCCATCCAGCGCACTCTAGCCTTGCGTGCCTCACACCTACGTGATGATAGTTGTGTGGTGATCACCTGCGCGGCCCTTTCCCATTGGTTTTCATTCTTTCCTCAGAGTCACATCCTTATTCTTCTAGATCCAACTCTGAGGGGGGACTTTTGTTGAAGCTCTTTTTTCGTCACATTGTCCAAAGGAATGTAAAGGGAAATGACTTCAGCCAAAGTGATTCATCCTTTGAAGAAAACATCAAAAATTGACAAAGGAATGAAAAAGGAGTCAAAGGACTTATGGTCATGCAAGTTCCATTAATGTCGCACAAATATACTTGTGCGCCACCTAATTTTCATGCAAGTTACTTGCATACCCTATGTGATAACCGCCCAGGGTCTTCATAAGCCTTTAAATATACCCTAGGGGCCCCCCATTTCGGGGGGAATTTTTCCAGAATTCAGATACAGAGCTATAAATGCCCAAGTCTCTTCTTCAGGTCTTTCGAAGACTTCTAAGGTAATTCTTTACCTAGAATGGAAGGTCTAAACAAGAGGAGTAAGGTCTAAGTGTTAGAATTCACTAACACTTGCGTGCCTAAGTTTTTTACCCTTAAGGGAAATGTACACACTTGCACGCCACCCTACCTCTTCACCATAATTTGCACGCCATCTTCTGGAAAGACTATTGGGATAATTCTAAAGTCTTTGATCAAGGATCGCCCAAATATTACTCTAAGGGATGAAAATCGTGCACGTACCCATGTGTCGCGCAGGTATACCTGCATGCCCAGGACTTGCGTGTCCACGCAGTACCTGCGCGCCTGCCAGGACTTGAGCGCCCCTATCTTTTTGGTTTCCTTTCCTGCCCATTTCACCCCTCTTATGTCATTCCACCTCTCCTATTCAAGATTCAGTCTTCAAGACACTCTTCAAAGCCATTTATGGAATGATTTCTTGATTTGGATTCCTTATCTGAAAGGAACTCCGTGAAACATATCTCAAAACCTAGTTATTTACACATCTTTATGTCACTAAAGATTGAGATTTCATTCATTCAACCTCATCCTTTAAGATGAGATAATCCTTAACCTGGGCCTCCTTTTTAGGAGTCATCCCCATGCCAAATCCTCATTAATATGGGAATATTCCTTAAGAGTAAGCCCCAAGTCCTCTAATCTGGGCATCCTCTTTAGGAGTAAGCCTCAGTCTCAAACATCCCAAATATGGGCATCCTCCTTAAGAGTAAACCCCAACCATAATTCTCTTAGCCTCAGCTTCCTTTTCAAGAGTAAGCCCTAGTCTCAAATATGGTCCTCCTACTTAGGAGTAAGCCCCAAGTCCCTTTAATTTTCAAATCCCTTTAACATGGGTCTCTTTATCAGGAGTAAACCCCAATCTTAATTTCCTTTTGATCTGGGCTTCCTTCTCAGGGGTAAAACTCAATCATAAGTCCCCTCCTAACTTGGGAATCATCCTAAGGAGTAAGCCCCACATATTAGAGTATCCAATTCTCCATGAAGCACATATAACTTTATGGACCCTGTTCCTGGATCTCTTCCCTGATGTAAATATTAATTCTTATCTATTTCGGCAGTCATACTCACATAAGCCCCATATCATTACATCTTTCATGGCACAATTGTCTGGCTTCACCAATAACTCTTTTTTCTCACACCGAGCATGACTCACGTGATCTTGGAGTGTAAAATTAATCATGACATCTTTCATTGAGCCATCAATCATGCATAAACATCATACTCCCTTACTCGAACTATGTGGGTTCTGATTCATTCTCTAAAACAAAGGATATGTAGGTAGCCCATCAGCGGGTATGATCATAACTCTGAAATAATCCATGTCCTCCTCAATGACAATAAACTTCTACTGCCCCACTGAGTGGCTTTAAAACCAGTATGTTCATCATAATGACCAAGAGACTTTTATGTATTTTAAAGATACAATCAACTAAGTATCTCTAACAATTCCAGATGATTCTTCATCGACGAAGAACATAGAATACATATAAAATATTCTCTGAATTTTCTACATATCGATCATTGATTGTTAGACAAACGGAAATCTCAATTTATACATGTTAATGTAATAAGAATTCACGAACATAACATAAATCTATAAAGAGAGTATCGGAGTAGACATTAATTCCCCTAAAAAAGGTGTGATGAGTCCGACCTCCAATCCTCTCGACCAATACAAATTCCTAAGCCTCATCAGTCCACAACTAATGAGCACCTAACTTTGGAAAGTAGGTCTAAATGGATATGGAACCATTTGATGTTTCCGATTCTATAAACACACCCATTAGAAACCGATTAGAATGTTTGAACCTTCAATCAATGAGGTCATCCCCAATTCCAGAGGAAGAATACCCATATGTAATGTCATGAAAAACTTCTAAAAAGGTATGGAAAAACTACAAATACCAAAGGAAATTAAAAAACAATTATGACCAAAAATCCCTAACAGCTCCCGCAAGCCCAAGATAAGAGAAACTGACCTAATCTCAATCCCACATCAAGTGACATGAAAAACATTTTATATATACGCAGGGCGAGTATAACCGTATATGAATTAATATCCTCCTTTTAGAATCTCTTTCAAAATTAAAGAAAGTATGCTAAAGCACAGTGAACAACATGTGGTATGAAAACCCTGCTTTTATTACAAACTTAAACATGATTTATTACATAAAACATCACTTGATACAACAAAAGAGTTCGAGAGTTTTAGTGTCTTTGGGGCTTATATCATTACATAAAAACTTAAAACATGAAATAAAACATCTTTATTGAAAACTTTCTTTACATGACCACTACATTACCTCGTACTTAGCATTGCATGGGATAACCTGGGGAAATTCATAAGAGAAGCGTGAGCTATAAATCCCAGTAAGTGAGTACACATGGAATAAATGAGGAGTACAATACATGTTAGACAATAGGAATATCAATAGATCATAAAAGAAACGTGAACATAAAGGCATGATAAAGCATGATAATCATAACATGGAGATGTGGAAACATCACTTAACATGGAATTAGCATGAGCCAAAGCTCATTGCACATGGAGCATGAGTAAATCCTCATTGCACATAAAGCATGAGTAAACCCTCATTGCACTTGAATTAGCATGATTCAACACTCATTTCACATGATGTATCTTGATACTATACTTTACCCAATGCATTGGAGCTCTATAAGGGTTCACCCTTTTTAACATTTCATTTCATGCATAAGTGTGCCACATGGATCATAAAACATGGATTCATAAAACATAATAATTTATTCCACGATGAAGGAATGTGGAATTAATACATTAATCTTATAATTAATAAGTAAATGTGCATAAAGTTGAATACCCTTGATGGAGAAATGAGAATGGTATTCACTACACAATGGCATTGCCTTAGAAAATTAGTGCGATTTCGGCAGCATAACGACATGACATAAGAATTCTTAAAAATGGTTGATGCGAGAGAAAGGGGTTCCTCATAATATCTACAAGTAATTGACAGTAATGAGTTCATATGGATACATTTCCCAAAAATTGTAATGGAATTTAGATTCATGATACAAAAGTATTGCTTGAATGTAAAAGAGGAGAGATAAGTTCCTTTAGGAATTTCAACATAGTAACGGGTGTACGTGGGAGGAATTTAATGAGTGAGAAAGGGGTATCCCATCATTCAAACATAAAGAGGGAATTATAGGGGAGGTGTGAAACCATACCCCAACATTCATAATTGAAATTAAAAGGGAAAAATAACTTGAAGAAAAATGGACAAAAATGATAAAGGAAGAAAAAACCCTTACTTGGAAGTGTGCTTCCAAAGGCTAGAGAGGGGCTTGTTAGAGGCTTATTGGGAGCTTGTGGCACCTTGGGAGGTTTCTAGAGAGAGTAGGGCAGAGGTTGGATGAACTCTAAGGGATTTTAGTGAGGAGGAATTGGGAGCCTGGGTGGGTTTATATAGGAAAGGTGAGGGAATTCTCTATTATTTAGGTTTCAGACCCCTTATATTAAAATAATCCAAACCACAAACCATCCCATGGTTTTTTCCCATGGTTTTTGTAAAATGGAAGAGGAGAAAAATATTTTATAAGTCCAAAGTCCGAACTTCTTAAAATAATAAGTTTGCTTATGTGGAGGTGAGTCACACTCCCATGAAAATTAATTTAAAAAGACAAAGTGTTGAATAAGTCTTGACGGGTCCATTAATGCTTTGAAAAATAATTCAAAAAACCAAAAATAACTTTATTTTAATAGTAAAACATATATTATTTGAACATAAAGATTATATTATTTTATTACATCACTATTGGGTCATTATGATGTTATAAAACACATTATATATTTAAACGGTATTTAATTTTTACCCAAAAATTTGACTGTCTCAGAAAATTATGAAAAATTTACTGTTGGATAATTTAGACATCCTGATTCCAAAAATAACATTTATTTTATCTAAATAATTTTATAAATATGTTTATTTTTACTTTTAAAATAACAACCGACATTTATCGAAAATTCACGGGTTTTGACAGAAATGGCTTTCAAACCTTAATAAAAATTTTAATTGCATTCATAATATTATAAGATCATTTATATTTAATATAAATTAATTTAATATTATTATTATTATTTTATTAATATATTATTTAATTCAAAAATCCCTTAATTTAATAAAATATATTTCTTAATTAAATAATAATTAAACACACCATTTGTACTTTAAAAATTATTTACAATGTATCAAAAATGACTAGAAATTATATTCATTATTATATAAAAAAATAATGTACATGAACATAGTACTAATTATTTGTTACATAACCCCATAAAAATGCCGCATAAGACCTAAGGGTAAGGTGTGTGATGGTGACAGACTCTTTGGGTGGCTCTGAGAACATCGCTCGAGTGGTAATTTCAATCAACTTCCACTTTTCCCGTAGACGGTCATGTTTGAGCTTGACATGATGAAGCTCAGCTTGGGCTTAGTCAAGAGCGAAGCCCAAGGATGCCACCTCTTTTTCAAGCTTCGACAAATGGGCTTCGTATAAGGCAATTCTACTGGATGAGGTCATCGCTTCTTTTGTCTGAGTAAATTGGATTTGTTAAAGTCCTATATTTATACTAATCGTGTGATCACTGTTCAAAGGCTATATTAGAAACGGTCAAAATTCATAACATAAAACCAATGAAGTTGAATATTTATATAAACATAAAGATACATTTAATTAGATCAAGAGGGATTTCTATTAATGAAACTTTGGGACGTTACAATATTCCCCCCTTAAGAGATTTTGCCCTCGAAATTTTAGTTTTACCACACTAAAACAAATGTGGGCAACTCAGCTTCATCATACCCTCCGATTCCCAAGTCACTTCTTCAAACTTGTGGTTTCTCCAGAACACCTTGACTAGGGGAATTGTCTTATTTCGTAGAACTTTTTCTCTACGATCTAAGATCTTTACTGGTTGCTCCTCATAAGAAAGATCATCTTTCAATTGTACCGCCTCAGAATAGAGTACATGCGGTGGGTCTGGTATGTATTTCCTTAAGAGGGATACATGAAAGACATCATGTAATTTGGCCATAGCAGGAGGAAGTGCTAGTCGATAGGCCACAACCCCGACACGATCAAGAATCTCGAAGGGGCCGATGTACCTTGGACTTAACTTCCCTTACATTCCAAACCTCATGACCTTATTCCACAGAGATATGCGTAGAAACACCATGTCTCCAACATTAAACTCAAGGTCTCATCGAAGATTATCCGCATAACACTTCTGTCGACTCTGAGCTACCTTGATATGATGCTTAATGGTTTTTTACCTTCTCCACCATTTCATCGACCATTTCTGGTCCAAGCAGCTTACGTTCACCGTCCTCATCCCAAAATGCTAGTGTTCTGCACCTTTTCCCTTACAGGGCTTCATATGGTGCCATTTGGATGCTCGATTGGAAACTCTTATTATAAGATAACTCAACTAGAGGAAGATGTTGATCCCATCCTCCTTTAAAGTCCACTGAGCACGCTCTCAACATATCCTCAAGTGTTTTGATAGTCCGCTCGGATTGGCCATCAGTTTGAGGATGATAGGCCGTACTGAGGTTCAGTTCAGTATTTAGAGCATATTGAAGACTCTTCCAAAACTTATAGGTGAATCTTGGATCTCGGTCAGACAAAATAGATTGTGGTACTCCATGCAACCCTACCACCTCCCTGATATATATCCGCGCCAGTTGATCTAATGAAAAATTATCCTGAATAGCAATGAGGTGTGCAGTCTTTGTAAGAGGATCCACAAAAACCCAGATTGCATTGTTTCCTTTGGATGTCCTCGGAAGTCCAGTGACAGAGTCTATGGTGATGTTCTCCCATTTCCATTCTGGTATGGGCAATGGTTGCATCATACCCTTAGACTTCTGCCTCTCTGCCTTCACTTGCTGACACACCAGGCACTTTGATGTATATTCAGCAATCTCTTTCTTCATATTATCCCACCAAAAGTTTTCTCGAAGATCTAGATACATCTTTGTGCTCCCTGGGTGAATAGAGAAATTTGAACTATGTGCATCATCCAAAAGTTCCTTCTTCACCTCCGGACTTGATGGAACACATAGTCTTTTCCAAAACTGCATAATTCCATCTTCATTAACATTAAACTTTGAGGATTTCCCTTTTTTGATAGCTTCCACTTTTTCCTAAATTCCCACATCATCCTTTTGAGCATCCTTTAACCTTTACAAAAGAGATGGTTGAGCAATAATTTGTGAAAGGATTGATGATGTTCCCTTCTCTATGATTCCCATGTCCATCTTTATCAAGTCTAAGAAGATTGGATCCTTCTCAATTCTCATCATTGATAGAATCACTGGATCCTTTCTACTTAGGGCATATGCCACCTTGTTCGCATTCCCAGGGTGGTAATGTATTGAACAACCATAATCCTTGATGAGCTCTATCCATCTTCTTTGGCGCATATTAAGCTCTTTCTGTGTGAATATATATTTAAGACTCTTGTGGTCAGTATATATCTCACATTTCTCTCCATAGAGATAATGCCTCTAGATTTTCAAGGCAAATATCACCGCCGCCAACTCCCGATCATGCGTTGGATAGTTTTGCTCATGGATTTTCAATTTCCTTGAGGCATAGGATATCACATTATCATTCTTCATCAGCAGACATCCTAATCCCTTCTTCGAAGCATCACTGAATACCAAAAAAGCTCCCCACTTGTGGGTAAAGTGAGAATGGGTGTAGTGATAAGCCTCCTTTTCAACTCCTTGAAGCTTTTTTCGCATTCATCACTCCAAGAAAACTTTACTCCCTTTCGAGTTAGCTTTGTAAGAGGGTTGGACAATCATGAGAAATTTCTCACAAATCGTTGATAATATCCAGCTAACCCCAGAAGCTATGGATATTCGTTACCGATGTTGGCCTCGGCCATCCCTCAATTGCATCTGTTTTGGAGGGGTCCAAAGATATCCCATTGCATGTGATGATATGGCCCAAGAATGAGACCTCCTTCAACCAAAACTCACACTTTCTATACATTTCATAGAGCTTCTCTTTGCGCAAAGTCTCTAGTACAGTTTTTAAATGCTCCTCATTATCCTCCTTGGTTTTGGAGTATATTAGAATATCATCTATAAAGACTACCACAAATTTGTCAAGGTAACCTCTAAAGAATATATTCATCAAGTCCATGAATATTTCTGGAGAATTGGTGAGTCCAAAAGGCATTACTAGGAATTCATAGTGCCCGTACCTTGTACGAAAAGTAGTCTTGGGGACATCTTCCTTCTTCACCCTTACTTGATAATATCCCGACCACAAATCCACCTTGGAGAAATATTGTTCTCCACGCAGCTGATCAAACAATTCATCGATTCTTGGGAGAGGATGCTTTTTCTTTATCGTGATGTTGTTACATTCACGATAATCGATGCAAAGCCGCATTGACCAATCATTCTTCATGACGAAGAGGACTGGTGCATCCCATGGTGAAGCACATGGGCGTATAAACCCTTTATCCATATTCTCCTGTAGTTGTTTCTTCAGCTCTTCAAGCTCTAAAGAAACCATTGTATATGGAGTCTTGGATATTGGTAGCACCCCAGGTATAAGTTCAATTGAGAACTAAACATCTCTACTAAGAGGAAGACCAGGCAGTTCCTCAGGAAACACTTCAGCGAATTCCCTCTTAATAGGAATTTCTTCAAGGATGGTTTCTTCTTTTGACTCAATAATCTTAGCCAGATACGCGTGCTTATAGGGTTGTAATATCCATGCTTGAGATGATAAAGCTAAAGGAGATTCATCTTACTCATGACACTTGTAAAGAATCAGGGGTCGATTCTCCATATGGAGTGTGATTTCCCTCTCCCGACAATTTATGTTGGCACTATATAAGGAAAGTCAATCCATGCTAAGAATTGCGTCAAATTCCACCAGAGGGAGTATGACAAGGTTCACCGGGAAATTCAATCCACAGATTATAAAAGGGGAGGACTTATATTCATAGGATGCAATGATTTCCCCATTTGTCGTACTCACCGACATCTTTACTTCCATTATTTGTGATGGTGCTGGGATTGTTCTACTAAACATTCGAGATATAAAAGAATGCGTAGAACCTGAATCAAAAATTATGTTCTCTATTATTGAATGAATAACTAGCATACCTGTCACCACTTCCTTGTCGGGGTTCACTTCGATAGAAGTGATTGAAAAAGCTCTTCCTTGCAATCTTGGAGGTTGTTGGTTGCCTCCGATAACCCTTGGATTAAAGCACTGATTTGAAAAATTACCCGGTTCTTTTAATTTTTAGAATTGAACAATGCGTTGAGGTTCAAACGGAGCATTCCTCTCCTCTGTCACAACTACGGGTCCTTCTTGCCGATAGTTAATAGCAAGGTGACCATCCCTTCCACACCTGAAGCATTTTCTCGTCCCCTTAAGGAAATTTCCAGGGTGCTTCTTTCCACACTTTGTTCAAGTGGGGTGCTAGATCTTCTTAGCACCATTGGATTTATCCATCGGACCACCAGCATTGAAGTCCAACTTACGCTTCTTGTCCCCATGATACCCCTGTGATTCCCCAATCACCATTTCGACCTTGAGGGCACATCGGACAATTTCCACATAGCTGTCGAAGTCATGGATCGCTAATGCTTTCCGCAAGCTAGGCTTTAGCCCACCAAAGAAGTGGCTAACCTTTCATTCGGTGGTAACGTCAAAGCTGGAAGCGTATCTTGCAAGCCTTGTGAAGTTTTCCTCATACGCTCCAACAGATGCTTCATCTTTTTGCTTGAGGGAAAGGAAGTCCCTTTCCATCTTAAGCAGGATGGTGCACGGAAAATATTTTTTGAAAAACATCTTCCGGAAATCCTTCCATTCCAACGCCTCGATCTCCTCCTCGGGCTTAATATTTTTTATCAAAGTCCACCATTGATCAGCTTCACCCTCTATATGATAAGCCTCTAGGAGAACCTTCTCTTGTTCAGAACATTAGAGGATGGAGAATATCTTTTCAATGGAGTTGATCCATTGTTCAACAATCTTGGGATCGGATGATCCACTAAAAGTAGGAGGCCTTTGTCTCATGAAGCTCTCGATAGCGACTTGTTCTTTCTTAGGGGGGGTTGAACGTTCCTCTTGACCCGTGTTTCTATTCATAACATGAGTTAGTTGAGATAGAAGCATGACAAAGTTCGCGATTCCCACTCCCATTGGATTGGGCATCTCATTAGTACAGTCATCACACTGATCTTCACAACGGTTCTTAGCCCGAGTTCTCCTATTACTGGCCATTGGCTAGAATAAAAGGAAAGTTAGGGGTAACACATAATGGGTAATCCAAAGACAAAAGTTGATGACTTATAAATAAACTTTTATTTCCTTACTCAAGGGTCTATAGGATTTAATCTAGGCTTTTCATGATCTACTTTCTAACATATATTCATACGGGATTTTTTTTTAATTCCCTTAATAAGGGTTCATACTAAGCTTGTGAATTTATCAAAACATATCCCTTGGGAGTGTTGTAACCAAGAGTGCAGAAAGTCTCGTTGTCGTGCACCAGTTCCCATTCGAGTCTAGCTCAAAGAGGTGTTTTCGGGTATTACCCCTAGGATACATCTGTGCCAGAGCCGCCTCTACCTACTCATATCCAGACAGGGATGTATTTGATTGATAAACCACTTACTCGGTACTTACCAAAACTTATGGATGTTTTTATTAAACATAGTCTTGTATCAAAGGCTTTACTAGGGTTTCCTAATCCCAAAAATAACTAAACCTATCCACTGATACCAACTATGACAACGTAGCTTTTATTACAAACTTAAACATGATTTATTACATAAAAAATCACTTAATACAACAAAGAAGATCAAGAGGTTTAGTGTCTTTGGGGATTATGATCATTACATAAAAACTTAAAACATGAAATACAACATCTTTATTGAAAACTTTATTTACATGACCACTACATTCCCACGTACTTAACATTGCATGGGATAACCTGAGGACATGCATAAGAAATGGGTGGGCTATAAAGCCTAGTAAGGGAGTACACATGGAATAACATGGAGAGTAAAATACATGTTAGACAATAGGCATATCAATAGAGAATAAAAGAAACATGAACATAAAGGCATGATAAAGCATGATAATCATAACTTGGAGGTGTGGCAACAACACTTAACATGGAATTAGCATGAGCCAATGCTCATTGCACATGGAGCAGAAGTAAATCCTAATTGCACATAAAGCACGAGTAAACCTTCATTTCACTTGAATTATCATGATTCAACACTCATTGAACATGACGTATCATGATACTATAATTTACCAAATGCATTGGAGGGATATAAGGGTGCACCCTTCTTAAACATTTCATTTCATGCATAAGTGTGCCACATGGATCATAAAACATGGATTCATAAAACATAATGATTTATTCCACGATGAAGGAATGTGGAATTAATACATGAGACTTTATAATCAATCAGTAAATGTGCATAAAGTTGAAAACCCTTGATGGAGAAATGAGAATGGTATTCACTACACAATGGCATTGGCTTAGAAAATCAATGTGATTTCGGCAGCGTAACGACATGACATAAGAATTAAAAAAATGGTTGATGAGAGAGAAAGTGGTTCCTTATAATATCTAGAATTAATGGACAGTAAAGAGGTCATATAGATACATTTCACTACAATTGTAATTGAATTTATATTCATGATACAAAAGTATTGCTTGAATGTAAAAGAGGAGAGAGAAGTTTCTTTCGGCATTTCGACATAGTAACAGGTGTACATGGGAGGCATTTAATGAGAGAACAAGGGGTCTCCCATCATTCAAACATAAATAGGGCAGTATGAGGGAGGTGTGAAACCATACCGCAACTTTCATAATTGAAATTAATAGGGAAAAACAACTTAAAGAAAAATGGACAAAAATGATAAAAGAATAAAAAACCCTTACTTGGAAGTGTGCTTCCAAAGGCTAGAGAGAGGCTTGTGAGAGGCTTCTTGGGAGCTTGTGGCACCTTGGGAGGATTCCAGAGAGAGTAGGGCAGAGGTTGGACGAACTCTAAGGGCTTTGAGTGGGGAGGAAGTGGGATCTTGGGTGGGTTTATATAGGAAAGTTGAGTGAATTCTTTATTATTTAGTTTTGGGACCCCTTATATTAAATTAATCCAAACCACAAACCATCCCATGGTTTTTTCCCAAGGTTTTTGTAAAAGGGAAGAGGAAAAAAATATTTTATATTTCTAATGTCCGAACTTCTTAAAATAATAAGGGTTCTTATGTGGAGGTGAGTTACTCTTCCATGGAAATTAATTTAAAAAGGCAAAGTGTTGAATAAGTCTTGAGGGGTCCATTAATGAATTGAAAAATAAGTCAAACAAACCAAAAATCAATTTATTTTAATGGTAAAACATATATTGGCCGAAAATCAAGATTGTATTATTTTATTACATCACTATTGGGTCATTATGATGTCATAAAACACATTATATATTTAAACGGTATTTAATTTTTACACAAAAATTTGACTGTCTCGGAAAATTATGAAAAATTCACCGTTGGATAATTTTGACGTCCTGATTCCAAAAATAAAATTTATTTTATATAAATAATTTTCTAAATATTTTAATTTTCACTTTTAAAATAAAAACCGACATTTATCGAAAATTCACGGGTTTTTATAGAAATGGCTTTCAAACCTTAATAAAAATTTTTATTACAATAATAATATTATAAGATCATTTATATTTAATAAAAATTAATTTAATAATATTATTATTATTTTATTGAAATATTATTTAATTCAAAAATCCCTTAATTTAATAAAATAGATTTCTTAATTAAATAATAATTAAAAACACCATTTGTAATTTAAAAACTATTTACATGATATCAAAAATAATTAGAAATTATATTCATTATTATATACAAAAATAATGTACATGAACATAGTACTACTTATTTTTTATAGAACCCCTTAAAACAGACACATAAAACCTAAGGGTAAGGTGTGCGATGGTGACAGACTCTTGGGGTAGCTCAGATAACATCTCTCAAGTGGTAATTTCAATCAACTTCAAATTTTCCCAAAGATGGTCACGTTCGAGCTTGACATGATAAAGCTCATCTTGGGCTTGGTCAAGAGCGAAGACCAAGGATGCCACCTCTCTTTCGAGCTCCGAGAAATGGGCTTTGTATGGGGAAATTCTACTAGATGAGGTCATCGTTTCTTTTATCTGAGTAAATTGGATTTTTTAAAGTCCTATATTTATACTAATCACGTGATCACTGTTCAACGGCTATATTAGCAATGGTCAAAATTCTTAACATAAAACCAATGAAGTTGACACTTTATATAAACATAAAGAGACATTTAATTAGATCAAGATGGATTTCCATTAATGAAACTTTGGGTCGTTACATGTGGAACTAACTCATCACCTAAATAGGTATACTAAGTTCCCAGCCACACCATGGACACTCTCACCATGTATCGAATACAAAAGTATATAATATAATAAGGAATATCAAGGGTACCCCACTACTACTTCTTGAATGGTTTTCCTCTTTTCCCAAATGTCGCATGTCAAATGCATCTCTCTCCGAAATGGCTTTCTTGGAGACACCTAGGCAAAGCACCACAATATGCACCTCACATAGCATGACCACCACCTCCATGTAACCAAAGTGGCCAGGTAGTTTATAGGATACAGCACAGCTTGTATAGTATGTATCGTACAACAAGAATTAAACCTTAATCCATTATAGCCCATACACCGAGTAAGGATCCTCAAGCTATCAAAACCTATACACATTACACCTATAGTAGTACATAAGAAATTATATACCAAATATATGTGTGTGAATAACAGAAAGACATTGAAATTCTGTTTGTTTGACCCCTTTCACCACACTTATGTTTCTTTTTAACAATAATTGGTCAGAAACATTGCTTTTGGATATCTTTCTAAAAAAATAACAACAAGACAATACAACCCTAAAACACATATATGGGGAAAACTAAACGTTGTACCGACCAGGACTAGTAACTACCACGGGAATAGAATGGGGATGAAGATGGTAGTCAGCCACCCATCCTCCCACCAGAATGTTGTGGAAAATAGACCTGAGGGCTCAGAATCCCTAGGGTGTTAATTTCCCAAAATGATGGGGTGGTGTAGTGTATAGAAACACAAAAAGTATAGAATATACTATAGCTCACAACCAAATTTTGTGAATAACCAAGTATTAGACTCAACTACAACTAACGTTTCTCACACTCCCGACTGCCACTACTAAGAAAAGGATTCATATAAGCACACAACCATTTAATGATATTTATTATATTACTTAATTCCCTTTTTATTGGTTTCACTTTTGGTTAATTAGTTTACTAAACATTAATTAACCATTATGAATTCAAAATTACATTTTATTTGTATTCCAATCAATATCCATAGTTACAATAAATATCCACCTCATAATTACATCCTAGAAAGCTCTAACCCCAAGGGTTAACATCATTTATTAAATCATTTGTTAATAGCATTATTAATTTCCTATATTTCACGACATTCTAAAAAAAATTATAGGCATTCAAACATAATGGGGCTTAACACGGTGATTATATGAACTACCCATGAAGAAAGAATATGGAATAACTAGGGATGAAGATCTATCTTCCCTTAATAATATTTAATGGATCAACAGTTGGAGATACACTGTATTATCCATTAAGATTAGATCTATTAAAGATCACGTGTTTTGACAAAGTAAAGGATTCCCAGCCATTAAGAAAATTATTATAGGTGTTATGGGCTTTGAGTTGGCCTTAAGTCCCTTAAAACAAGGCTTTCAATTATTTTTACGTCAAAAGAAATGTCAAATGGGAGAAACTATAGGAAATATATAAAAATCTACAAATTTGGTAAAGGAGAATGACTCACCATTCTGGAAACACTATTGGCTCACCACTCTGAAAACAATCCTGATTCAATATTCTAAAAACACTATAGTCTCACCATTCTATAAACATTATAGACTCAATATTAGATGTCTCACCATTATGGAAACATAATAGAATCACCGTTTTGGAAACACTGCAGAATCACAATTCTGGAAACACTGTAGACTCACCATTAGATGTCTCACCATTCTCGAATCTCTGTAGACTCACCATTATAGAAAACCAGTAGACTCTCTGTTAGATGTTTCACCATTCTCGAAACACTATACACTCACTGTTCTAGAAACACTGTTCATAAAACTAGAAATTGGGAAATCTATTGGTGATGTGTCACCTTGACCACCCAGAACACCTCAAACACCATATTTCAGCAAGGTAATTGACCTGATAGGTCTGGGCCATTACAATTATGCTTTGTAAAGGTGAATTTTATCATTGAAGGGTATAATTAAGAACCATTCCTAATTGAATCACAAGAAATGCATGTATTTTTTTGTATCCAATCTAACAAAAAAGAATTGGAAAATTTTTCTATTGGAAATTAAAACAACAGTAGGGTTAAATAAAAATTGAACTGAGGAAGAACCTTTAATTTTGAGATCACAATAATTTCACAGTGGTCCAAATATATACAATTACTTGTAAGATAGAGGGGACCATAAATAATTTTTTTTGATACTTGATAGAGTAGCTGAATCCCTTCAACATTTAAAGAAAGAAAAGGGAGTTTAATGAGAAGGTTATTTTTTTAATATAAAATTATTTTTCTAAAAATATTATGTGTTATATACTATATTTATGTAAACTAAATTAAATGTTTGACTAACCATGCATATATTGACTTTTATACATGTTTATACATGATGACGTTATAAATCTTGGGGAACAATAGATAGTTGATGCTAAAAGTGTAGAATTATAAAGGAATCTACAACATGTTGATGAACCAAACAAGAAAAAATATCATCCCTGTGTTAAATAAAATTGTCAAGGTAAGGAGAAAGGGTAAAAAAAATTACGTTGTCTAGAATTAGCATGGCTAACCTATTGACCCCAAAACGTCAATGTTCATTAGTTATATTGAGGTAAAAATGATAATCAATCTGCCAATTGATATAGATACATGGAAACATATCTAGCCTATAATTAAATAAACCCATTGGAAATTTATTAAGAAATTTTGTGGAATAATTTTTATATTTTGCTGCAATATTATATAATAAAACATTTACTTACTTTTCATTATAACATTCATAGTTCAATTATTTTTTATTATTTATATAAAAAACATGTCTCAATGGCCACTAGAAATGTTTATAGAGGTTTCTAGAAACTTCTTACAAAGAATCATATTATTGATTTTGAGGAGAATGTGAAGCCACTCCTACTAGTTACGTATGAACACATTGTAAAATATGATATATATATATATATATATATATATATATCTTTCATTAGTTTTCGTTATGGGAAGTAATTTTAGTGAAATGTAGTTGATAATATTTTCATTTACATTATTTAATTTATCCACTATGATTCAAAAAATTTAATTTATGAAATAACAGTAGAGTGCCAAAAATAAAGAACAAGCAACAAACTCAATATTCCCACACTAGAAACAAACGATGGGGAACTCTTTAGTCAAATTTTTTTAAATTTTAAATCTGTTATAAATGTTTTGTGTAATTTAAAAAAAACAAGTTACTTTCTAATATTAAAATTGATGAATCAAAATCTAAATCCACTTTCGTCCCACATCGTGTGCTATGGAAGGAGGCTACTATAACTAAATATGGTAAACTAGTTGATTAAAAACACAGGCAGTATGAGAAGCATGTGTATGTAATAATAATAATTTACTCTATTTTATAACACTATTAGATAAAAATATATATTTATTTCCCGATATTTATATATGGTTTATACATAAGAATTAGCATTTAATACACCTAAATATAATCTAATTTTAGTATCTTTGATGTGGCCATAACAATATGGTCTCTTAAGAGGTGTATGTTTTGGATTGTAAAATATTGATATAAAAAATATATATGGAGATAAATATTAAATTATTAACGGTTAGTAGGCTCAACTAGATTATTTGAAAGATATTATTGTATAGTATTTTTTGGATTAATATATGTGAAAGAATCAAATAGAACCATCAGTAGAATAAAGAAAAATACATAAAGATCCAAATGACCCCACATTACTTGGGTTAATCAATTTTTCATTACACAATATCAGAAATGTGAATCAAGCTACTTGTGATTACTTTATATTACTAAGCTTATAGAGGGTCAAGTTGCTTGTTGTTTATATTCATCAACACCCATTCATAACTTTTTTGTGAGGGGTATGATGTATAATATCCCAAGATACAAGATACATACTAATCAACTCCAAAAATATATCATGAGAGTGGTAATTGAATTATGTCATGAGCCAAGTGTTGAGTTGTGTATTCAACGTGATGACCTAGATATTACCATGGTTAATGATGTTATTGAAATTTTCATAGCATGGTCATATATTATTATAAATATACATGAGGTATATCCTTAAAATATTTTTTCAGATGAAAACATTTACTAGTTAATGAAAAGAGGTCTAAAATGATGAACAATATTACATATGGGTAAAAAAATGGGGAAAGAGAAGGTCAAATCAATAAAATTTGGAATATCAATCATGAAACCAAAAGTACCTTCTGGGAGGACCTTCTCCCCTCCAGTTCCACTGACACATATACTAACATTATAAGTTCATGTAGACAAAAATTGAAGAATAGATATATGTCCTATATTAAATATTCAGAATAAATATTTGGAAAATTTATAATATATGTGGTTGGTCTGGAGAGTATAAATGAGATTATCAGGTTTTAATGGTTATGAATCTCAGTTGTGATTACATACATGGGGTACATTTTTATAATCTTTCTATCCAAAAAGTGATCTATAATGTTAATTATTGATAATAACTATTCATATATTCTAAAGGTGTTAATATTGTTACTATACAATAGAAAACCCATGGAGAGCATGGTTTAGTCTCATTAATCACTGTATGAGTAAATAGAATGTTTGACACCCTATGAATATTTACCTAGATTTCATAGACATTGTCCAAATCACCAAAATTAATTCTGTCTACTTAAACCTACACCTTTTTTGATCGAGATTAATTAATCTATTCATTGGGAAAGACATGATGAACCATAAAGATTATTTTATTTTGTTATAGGTTAAAATTATCTTTAAGGGCCTTTTTTAGTTTCTATCTCTCTATCTATCAATTTTCTTTTCTTCTCTTAATGTAAAGAAGACCACCGGGTTTTTGGAACACATCCATGAGCCATACCACAATAAAATATTTCCTTCTTCTTTAGTATTTTCTACTTTACAATTTTTTTATGTTCGAGATATCCACAATAGAATAAGAAAATAAGTAACTTCACATAATCAAATGATATCTAGGTATTGGATTCCTCCAAAGACAAGAACCTCCCTCTCATAAGAGGTTGATTTTCATCTATCAAAACCCTGATTTTCACTATTGGACTCCAGTGAAAGTGTTATAAATGGTTCCATTCCATAAAAATGCAAAATCTATCCCTTATTTCATGTATTATTCGTTTATATTATCCACATAAGGTAATACCAATCATCCAAATAGAGAGGTGTGTTTTGAAAAAGGTAATTTTATGGATGTCACTTCCATTTTAAGATCCTCCATTATGATGATTTGATTATCTAAGGACCATGGTATCTCATTAAGAAAACTCTATATATCCTTCTCATTGATGAAATAAAAAATAATGTGACTCATACCAATTTTTATAATGGAAAAATCCTAATATAATATCCATATATTATGCATCATGTTTTCTAGAGCAGTGATATTAATCTTTCAGTTGGTAAGGAATTTTCTAACAATCATAAGGGACATATGTTGTATCAAAAACACATCATTATTATTCTCGGACAAAATTTACACCTTATAATTATCTATTAATGGATCCTTATTCTATCAGTATAACAAATCAGATTCCATCCCACAATTATTTTATGTTAAGATAAAAATAATCATCATCGAAGGAGTTGACATAACCTTCCATGATTATGTCATGTTTTTTCATATATATTATATTGATTATTTTCTAAAGATGAGTCACCATAAAAAATCATGATCACACCAATATTTGGGGGGCCTTAAAGTTCTAAGGAAACGTCCTACCGAAAGACAAACCTGATAAAACCCTATGACCGCCCTCTTAACCCATGGACATACTCATATAATTAGATATACTTATATACATTTTATTATTATAATATAATATACAATTAAAATGATAATCTATTTATTTAAAAATATCATCTAATAATTGTTATTAAAAAACATTTTTTTATTTTTGTTAAATAATATTTTAAAAAAATATAGGAGGTCATTTTTTGAACTCAGTTTTATTTTAATAATTATTTTTATTTTTATTTAGTAATACAATAACAAAAAATATTTTATAATTCATATTTTAATTTAGAACTATTATATATTCATGTATTGGTAAATGAAAACAAGTTGTGAGGATTAGGAAAAATATTATGAATGGAGAGAATATGAGACTATAGAATGAAATTATGATATAATATATATAATTATATTGGACATGAAAAAATGGTATTAAAAAAATAAATATTTCTTGAAATAAAAAATAGTATATGAAATAATAAACATATAATTTTTACCCTCTAATAAAAATTTATTAATTAATTGATTGAATAATTAATTTCACTTACAATATATATAATTAAATTTTAAAGTGTAATTTTTATAATAAATTTAATTTTTTTATTTAAAAATATAACAATTATAATTAATTGAAATTTTATAAATACAACTTAATTAAAAAGTTAATTAAAATTTAAAAGTACTATATTTATAATAATATAAATATAGAATCAAATTTTAAAAATAAGATTGCTATTTTATAGTTTCGGGCTTAACTAATTGGTAAAGTCAGCAAATATATTACATCCAACAAGGATTAAAATATGGGTAGGGACTTTAATGGGAGATATATCTGGATATTTAATGTATAAAAAATTATCCCATATAATGGGCATGAATAAGTTGGTTGCACAGTTACAAGTAGTAAGGTGGCACAATGAGTCTAGGTGAGTGGTGTAGGGAAAATATAGAGGTGGGATGGCATGGTGACACATTGGTGTTTTTGGGTGTGTGACTTGGAAGAGTGATGGGTGTATTGTAAACCATAAATCATCCCTATACTGACTCAGATTTTTGATGTTGGATAAATGGGTGCATTCCATAGCATGATCGGGGGTAGAACAACATGACAGTTGATGGAAAGGGGAGGCATAACATGCTAATTGGCGAAACAAGCTATTTGTGTCATTAGGCAGATGACATGGCACGATTGGAAGGTGGAACACCTTGGAAACAAGAATTAGGTGGTCATTAAAATTATTATTGTGTGTATTTTTTCTTATTAATGACCCCTATACCCATTTAATTTCCGATGTGGGATAGAAAGATGACCTACGAGACCACAATAGAGGCCAACACGGTGTGACCATGCTCACATGGGGGTCATAGGATTTATAAACTAGTTATAAAGCATGATCTAATGATGTATATATACACCGTTGGGTTATTTGCATCCTGGGTATTTGGGACACGATCATTTGGGCCATCACGCTATCAAGATATTGGGCTTCCTGGCCACTAAAATGTCTTAAAGTACATCATATTATATACCAACCCATGGGGGATTAGGCTTGACCCACTTGAATGTCTGGATATGTCTATATTTTCGGTTTCTAGTCCCTTATTTTTAATATAGATTATCTTAAAAAAATATAATGTATTTAGATATTATAAACGTAACTAAAACTATAATTAGAGTGTTTGGACATGTGTACATGAAGTTTAATTCTATTATTATTATCATTTAATTTAATTATAATTTATATATGATTAGATACATTTATTTATTATTTTAATTATTTTAAATATAATTAAAAGATTTATTAATATTAAGGAAATAATTTTATAAAATAAAATTAATTATAAAAATGTTAATTAAATAAAAAAATAAAAACAATATATCTTTTCTAAATAATATTGACTAAGTTGTCTTGTGTTTGAACCTCCATTTATATTTTTATGTGCACATTTATTATTTTAGTGTTTATTTATCCCTTTTAATAGAACAAATTAAATATATTATTAAAATAATAATTAATTTTTTATTTATTACATTCCCGTTATTTATTTATTTTTAGTGTGAAGTGTAATACTTTTATTTTTTTTGTGAACCCAATTTTACAAATCATAAAAGTGTCTGTTTTACTGACAGTAAATAAATATATGTTAAATTAATGATAAAAAGTAAAAAAATTCATAATTAAGGATAGTAGTTGAATATTTCATTTGTTTCTACAAACAAAATCCTCATTTTTTCATCTTATATATAATTTATTTCCCCCACTAAAGACCTCATCACACTAAACTTCCCCTTTCTTTGGTTTACTTCCCATACCATCTCTTTTAAGTATCTCCTATATGTTCATTTTATTCATTGTTTCTATAAAGGAGATATGGTTCCATGATGAGTAGTCTAGTTTCCCCACTAAATCCATTCCAATCTTCAATTATACTCCTCTTTAGCAGCATCATCATTCTTAAACAGATTGATGTAGGCTGTAATTTGAGGGTGAATCCAAAACAAGCATTCCTTTCCCAGAAGAAAATATACATCCACCATTGTAAAAACTCAAATTAAATATGTATCACATAGATATACACTCCTCAAATCAAGTATCTTTTATTAACATTTATTAAAAATGATCAACCGATTAAAGAAAAAAACACAATCAAATTTCATCAACTACAATATTTCTAGGAAACCCAATACTCCTCCTCCTAAAACTACTACTCCCACACCATTAGATAAATAGTTAAATATTGTCACTAAAATATCACCATCAAATGACATTCATAGAATGGTAAGTGACCACTAGGGATGATGAGCTATTGAATATGAATCATTTTGGGGGTTTAGTGCTGCCCAGATAAAGCTTACAATGGCCTATTGAAATCTAATTTCATATGTTGTGTTTTAATTTTGTGCCCCAATATGGGAAAATAGATGGAGAGTTTTTAATATATCTATTCCTATTTTAATAATAAAACCTTTTACCTTCACATTGAAAATAGGTCTTCTCATACAAACCATGCAAATTTGGGTATCCCTATATCTGATTTGGTTTCCTTACTTTGAATGTGTGATTTTAATCAATGTATAAAAGTAAGGTAGAAATGGATGAAATGATATCTCAAATTAGAGTTTGAGATGAAGAATCATAGAGAGTTTAAGAAAGATCAGATGAAAAAGATCTAAGGGTGTTGTTACCCTCATCCAATAGAAATATTTGAAGAAATTGCTTTATAAGTTTGGCATTGATGATAATTCAAACTGATCAACAACCCATTAGAACCATATTTCAAACAAATGGAATAATTTTATCTAAAGATAGATGAACATTGGAATTAGATGCATCATGTCCTATATTCATGAGCAATTAGAGAATTTATTTATTTTGTGGTGTGTAAGAGACGTTATATTTCACATGTAGTGAATATGGTAAGTTAATAAATGCATGACCCTAGTAAATTTCATTGGAAAGCAGTTAGGTACATTCTATGGTACATAAAAGGTACAACATATGTTTGTTTTATGTTTAACATAGATAAAAATGATCAAACATTTCTTATTGGATATGTTGATTTAGATTATATTTGGTACCAGTATATGTGAGGATATACTACTAGTTGTATTTTCACTATTACAGAAGGAACCTTAAGTTGTATATCTACACTATAGTTAATGGTTAATTTTTCTACTACATAGACATATTGTATTGTACTGAAATAAACTCTCAGTGAATTTATCACGTTAAATTGAATTATTGGAGGCTTAGTGATCATCCAAGAGAACAATGATGTATTTTTTGATTGAGAGAGTGATATTTTTTATTTTAAGAATCATGTCCATCACATTAAAAAAACTCATTAATTTCCATTTCCATTTCATCCATGAGTTATCGTTGACAAATGTATCTCACTTCAGAAGATCATTATATAAGAGAACCCATTTAAAATTTTGATGAAAGTTTTTAGAGGGATCAAGTTCCAACATTTTTTGGACATTATTAATATATATTGTACTTGAGATGCCTATAGGAATTTGGAAGGCAAAAATTATAGGAAGATTATTTTGAGCAGCAATATGGTGATAGTTTTTAATCAAAGTAATGATTTTTGAATTTTTATGATTAAATTTAACAGTCCATGGAATTTTAGTGGATGGTGGGTGAATTCCAGAGACAACTAGCTATCGAAGAATAATTGTTACTAGGGTTTGGTGCTTCCCTGATAAAACTTACATCATCCTTTTGAAAACCTCTCCCCTATAATATTTTTTATTTGGGTTCCATGTGTGAGAAAATATATGGGGAAATTTTAATCTATGTATTCCAATTAGAATAACAATCACCTACCTTCCCCTTGTATGTAGGTCACCCCAGTTGAACCATGTAGATTTGTGTATCCTTGTTTCTTTTTTTGTTTCCCTGCTTCATGTGTTTGATTTTGAGAGTGAGGGTGTGGCTTCCTCCCAAAAAATATTAAATTTTTTGGAAACTCGGAAATTTATTTTTTTCACGAGGCTAGAATATTAGTGTTGTCACCAATCCTTTTCAATACCATTGAGCATTTAGGGGATTCTTCTTTATTGTTCCCTTCCTCATGTGTGGTTGGTGAGAGAGCGATATGAAAATGTTATGATGTAATGAAAAAAATACCCCTTTAAAGTAGAAGATGGGGAAGAATATTATGATACAAAAAACTAATTTTTCATCAATCCTCAACTCCACCCATCTATGAAAATATATTTTTGTGGATTTCTAAACTTTTATTTTGATATTTTTATGAGTTATAGACACTCATATAGAGGTTTAGATGATATTTGTTTTATAAAATAGTTCCATTTTGTATTAGTGAATTAAAATTCTGCCATAATTATTTTTAAAATTTAACTAGTGGATAATTAAGGCTTTACTACTCGAATTTGGTTGGATAATATATATTTTTGACTATGCACTAGATTTTTAAGAATTAAAAAAATCACTATTTGTTTTTATATTTCAAAAAAATGAAAACTCATTTCATTAAAATACCAAAATAATGTACTTAAAAAGGTAATCTTTCTAAAAATTTATGTTATTACAATCCATATGAACAATAATTTATATGTTTATAACTAAATTTTAGTTTTTAAAAATGAAAAAAATTGATTCATATTTCTTAAAAAAACTATATCAATTCCTAAAAATTGATATACTGATTATGGTTATTACATAAAATAATGTTTTGGTAGACAATAATAGTGTAATAAATATTAAATGAATTATATAAGAGACAATCCACATAAAAATATTTTTTATATTTAGTTAAATAGGGTTATTTTTAAAAATAATTATTTTTAGTTATAAACATTCAACTCAAAAATACTATTAATATATTCTAGTATAAAATTTCAGTTTAAAATTATATTAAAATATCACAAAAAAAATGTAATATAATAGAAAAAAAATTCCTTGGATAATTTCTATTCAAAATACCCCTAAAACATTATACGTGATAAAATAATGCTAAAAACATTGTAAAATACTAGTAGAATATTTTAATATATATTTTATAATAGGGAATTTTTAAATCATCAATCAAAAATAAAATTCACTATAAACTTAAATAAAAAATAAAATTAATTATAATAGTTGAAATTCTCACCAGAATTTTATAGTTCAAAAAATGTAATAAATATTTTATTGTAAATTTCCATAAAAATTACTATAAAATACAAGGAAATTTCACAAAAAAAATTATAGTGTAAAATTACTCAATAAAATTTAAGTTGAAAATTAAAATCGAACAATATATCATAAAATAATAGTGAAAATATAACAAAAAATTTATAATTTAACATTCCACCCACAATAAAATTCAGATATAAAAAAATATAAAAAAATATAAAAATTATAATCATTTATAATATAATAATTTTTTTTCAATAAAATAAATTCTTATGCATTTAAATAAAATTATCCATTATTAATGATATAATTAGTTGAATGTAATTTATTTATTAAAAATTAATAAAATACTTAATTTGATAATAAATACATTATTTTATAAAATTCAAAGACATTGTTCATTATTAACATAAAAAATTATTTCTTTTAAAAATATGATTTTTTTCTTATGCATTTAAAAAATCTCCCTTTTACAAAATTTTTATTTTTAAATAAGATGAAAGGTAGTTAGACTTTTTAAATTAATTAACAGTTTTATTTTTTAAAACATCAATAATAATAATATGTTTTTTCTATATTATGATTCATATGAACCATTAGAGTATATTCTGAAATTCTTATGTCTTATTTTCAAAATAAAATTCATCTAATAAAAAGTCATACAAAGATGAAGACCTAAGAAGCATAGTATTTTCCAACATTTTTTTCGATTATTGAGTAACTGATTAACATTATAGTATTCTGGGACAATTCCACAAACACCTTTTGGGTTTTCAAAAGAGGTCGTTCGAATTAGAAAGTGTTAATTAAATAATATATTTTCCCAAGAAAAAATATAGTTCCTAGGTAGACCAATGTTGCAGAAAACAACTACCTCTTTTTTGGGTATATTGTTTGATGGCTACAAGAAAAGAAATGTTGAATGCTGTCTAAATACATATATAACTATATATTTCTCTTGAATAAATTAAAATAGAATAGTTTGAATACATATATAAGTAGAGTTCCTCTTCCTATGTTTTCATAAAGCTATGCTTATTGTATTTTTGGGAATGAAAATCTATTGTTGTTATTCATTCATGGTTATTTTCTATAGTGAAAGAACATCTAAAGTTTCAAATTGATGTTATATTATATATCTATGGAAATTCTTCATCATTTTTTAGTTGCTACATTCAATTGTGTGTTTAACCAACAATACTTTATTCATCTCATTATTCATATTGTTTTCTATCTTTGTTTTTAGTATGTGAAGACTGTGGATAAGACTTTTGAATGGATATAATGGTTAAAGGTTTGGTAAACATTGTAACATGTTATAGTTTCCAACAATCAACTATCAAAGTCCTTGGAAAAAGGACCTATATATTGAAATACACCATGATCGAAGAGATAGTGTTGGTTGCCTGGACATGGGGATCTTTGTGTTTGGGACCACTATTAATATCTTATACCATTCTTCTTGTATTTTCTTTATTTCTAATATACATTTATTTATGAATAGTTGTATAGTTTCAAATAAAGTTTATAAGTGGGATGTATATTTGGTAAAAAATTTATATGAAATAAATTCCCCCACCTCTTGAGTCATTGTGGGACCATACTAGAAAAAACCAATTACAAAAGAATGTATTCATGTCTTATTTCCTACTCATAGCATTTTTTTGTATACATGATCACATGGGTAGAAGTTTCACTAGTGTTTTTGGTAAGTTACCCCAAACCAACAACAATTTCATTTCGTTTTACACTACTATGCCTTGGAAAAGTATCCCTTCATCCAACATCATATATCAAAGTGTGTAGAGGGTCATATGATATGTTTCAATTCACTCACTACCCTTTTAATCTACCAAACAGATGATGCCTATGTGTTTTTATGTCACACTGCCTTTGAAGTCGCCCCACTCCATCATTGAGGTCCAAATATATCACTCAGCTACATGACATTGGGGCCCAAAAGGCCCAATTCCCTAATGGCCCAAATACATGGCCCGATATCCCAAATCAGATCAATAATTTATCACTTATAGTTTCATTTCTTAAATACTTCTATAGTACCTACTAAATTACTCCTACAATACCTATGGAAATCTGTCTCCCATCAAAAATTGATCCTTTATTTTCCATATGAGATGATAGACTTATGAAAAAATTTCATGGTAGATATTTCATATGTCATCCATATGAATGAGTTTTTTTATTTCAATAAGTATTAATTATATAGAAATTATTTTGTAAGTTCAAGTTTAAATGTGGAAAATAATTAATAATAATTTTTATTACTACATGATTATAATATTGTTATTTATAATGAAAAACTATTATTATGTAAATAGTATATTATAGGACTACATTTTAATAAAAATTAACTAGGATCCATTTTTTGAATAAAAATATAAATCCATTCAAACATGTTTTAAATCCATGGATAGAAAAGATAAAGCCTCAAGTGGCACATGACCAAGACAAACCAACACCTCAGCAGAATGTTGAGACTTTTCAATAAGTTAGACCACCATATTAGCCTTCATTTTATCGAAAGAGATGGAATAATGAAAATAATCTAAAGATAAACACCTAATATCATACAAGAGGATCTCTAAAGAAGAAAATGTTGTAGGAAGGTCCTATACAAAAGGTATAGGAGGGAGTTAATCTCATTACAAAATATCCTTAAACCAATCTAGATCTATTTCAAATATAAGGTCAACACATGATTCAATAGCTTTAGAAACATATGGATACTAATTAGAAATATAAACATATTGCATAGATGAAAAAACTTCCCCATAGGAGTTAAAAATGATCGTGCCTACACTAAACTGAGTATCTTAAATGATAGTGAAAACAACATTAACCATTAAAATATCCATTGGAGTCAAAAAAAAGAAACACCATGTTTCACTACATGATCGTAATTCCCCCTCCCATGAAAGTTCCACAAGTCAATCAGACCAAAAGACCATTGTACCAATGTTTCATCAAGGATCAACTAATTATTAAAAATCAATTAATTTCATCAACTCCATACAAAAAAAGAAATTGTAATTAATTTATAAAATGCAAAGATAATTCAAATCACCAAATCATTATGAGAGGAAATCTATAGTAGAAGAAATCACATCCAACAATATAAAAATCACTATACCATATTATTATCAAATAGGATTATGGCTCAGGTAGTAAAAGATAGAATGATAATCCATCTCCATGAGGCACTTAAAAAATAGGCATAAATCATAAATTATAGAATTTCGTCCCTATAAAACTAATTGTACTAGGAGCTCATCAACAAAAAAATTGTATAAAAAATCATGAAAATTTGTAAATAAGTGGGAAGATTAAAACTTCACCCAAATGGAATCAGATCCATAAACAAGACTTCAAATTTATTGAATATATCCAAACTTCACTATATACCATCTATGTTTAAAAAATCTCCAGAATATTACATCATGAACCATCTGTCTAAAAATGGGGATATTTATGATTCAGTCATTCTAAGGTTTATGTTTCTATAAAAAAGTGGGGATACTATATGAAAATTGACATGGCGCTCAAGTAAAATAAATAAATATGGTATACTTCATCACCTAGTAGACACTTCTTAGTGTAAGATAATTGATCAATAATATCATGAATTTTGAAATGAGATGAGAAACATTCATCTTGGACTATGTAAATATAGAAGGAATCCTTTTGGTTTTCAAAGGATTCACTATACATGGCCAGTTCTTTTAGTAAATTTTAACTTTCCATTGTGGTTATACATGAAATGAAAAAAATTATGTTATTTTTTTTATATCAGAACCAAAAAAGGGTAATGTTATTTATGTTTAATTGGCTCTATTGATTAAAAATTTGAAAATATTGTGATTTCTAGGTGTTGTGTTCAATGATTCTTACAAAAATAAATATTTCATGTTGAGAGCCATGTTTTATGGTGTTATAAATCACTTTACTACTTATATAAATTTTTTAGGATATTTCACTGAATGAACTCAAGGGTGTCCCATTTGTGATCATTGTACATAGTCAATTAGGATAAAACATTCATTGATGACTATGTTTCCATTAAATTATTGATTGCTACCCTGGTGGCATAAGTAATAATATTTAATGAAATAATTCAATGAGACATCATAAGAACGTAAAACACCATCTCTATTAACAAACGATAATCCATTTGAGAAATTAAAAATACATATATAGTAATTTTGGTAGTCACATTTAGAAAAAACATTTAAAAAATACTTTTCGAAGGTGATTAGTTTTTTTAATTAACATATTGGAATTGTTTATATGTCCTAATTTTTTAGATTTTATCCATGTTTAAAAATATTTTTGTGATTGTGTCATTGGAATGTTCATAAATACACCACACACAAAAATAGATTAAATTAAGACCAGGATGGACATGATTGAAAAGGGAATATGAGAATATTTTGCACCAGTGAATATTGAAAAATAGATTTTTCTTCCTCCAATTACGGACAATATTTCCATGAAATAGAGATATCTATTTTTCAGCTTATTTATATATGTAGTGGTAACATATAGGTAATCATAAAATATCAAAAATATCATATCAATGATTAATTTAATGTTAAAGGGTCAAAAATCACATAACTATTAGATCTAAAGACTGTTGCTTTATGTTGAATTTTTACAAAGAATGCTGGTCATATATTGACCATGTTCTGTTTCTTTTTCAACGATTTATATAGTAACATTATAGAAATGGTGAAACAAATTACGATGGAAATTGAAATTATTTTCATATTTTGTGAATAAGAGATGTTCTAGCAACTAGAAATATATGATCTGATAGTCCAGTTGATCATTCACCTGGTAAGACTGATTTGACTATGTTTTCAAGTATATTATAGATAAATTTACCCCATTGAATATTATATGAATATTTTAAAGGTTATGTAAAAAATAAATGTCATCACAAAGGTTGTATGGAAGAGTGATATGTTGTTCATGAAGGTGTTGAATTTTGTACTAACTTCCTATCTAATGTGGAATCCATTGGTCTATCAAAATCTCATTATATCATGTATCTTATGGATGAAAGGAATTTCCAGAACATATGTTGTCCCAATTACTATTATGGGGAAGGATCAGGTAAACCATTACTTTTTTCATAACATTTTTAGGTTACTCCATATTTTGAAACCCATATAGTAATTATTAGGAATTAGAATCCATCATAGGATGAATGATAGATATCAAATACTCATAATCAATAGTTTATTATATGGTTTTGAGACCATATTTTCATGCATTCAACGGAAAACCGAGACTCAATTTTAGAATGAATTTAATTGTTATCTTGAAGACCATGTTTGGATTAATTATCTTTTAATTTATATTTAATTAATAGTTATATGATCAATAAAAATGAACATGATGAACACAGTACCATAAAAAATAGTGGTGTAACACATATGAAAAAATTGATGCATGTATCTGGTGCTAAGGACCATAATTTAGTTTATGTGAATATTTAATGATTTGAAATCATCAAAAAAATATTAGATATGGATTTTAATAAATTTCAATTGATGATTTTTCAATGCAAGTAGATTGATAGTAGGAGTGAAGTTAAAATTGACGAATTGGGAATTCCAAAAGTGGATTACAGAAAGGAATGGTATAAATATGAATTGTTTATAATGGAATCACACTCAGTACATTTATATTATGTTTTGGATCCCAAAAACTAAATGTTACCAATTGTTCTATTATCAACAAAAACCACTAAAGGGGTCAAATTTCAATTGAACTGAGGATGTCTCTTTCATTGGGACAACAAAATCATTCACAGTGGTCCCAATATAGATGGGTATTATATGGAAGAGTAGACCACAATAAAGAGATACGGATACCCTATAGAGGATTCAATACCATTCAACATATTAAAAAATAGAGTTAAATAATCATGTTATATTTTTTGTAATATATATTATGTTACCTCCTATTATTATCTATTAATTGATGAATATATGAAATCTAAATTAAATGTTCCACCACTTATGAATATAATGAATTCTGCACAAGTCGATGCTCCCAATCCTGAGGAATAATATGTTTCATAATATTTTAATGCTCCCAATTCAAACGAACATCAACCCTCTGTGCATGCTGATGTTACCAATCGATAAAAATAACATATTTACAATGTTTAATTTGTTGAAATGGTAGATTATGAAGAAGGTGTGTCCTAAAAAACGTTTTTCGTGGTGTGATGGTGTTATAAACAATGATTAAGGCAACAACAAATGAATCTAATTTGAGGTTGGATGGAATGCGTGCAAAAAACATGTTAACCACATAATACAATTTTCAGTTGTTACATTAGTCTCACAACTCCCATGCGCATGTATATTGATGTCGATTCATTCTACAATATTATTCATCTTGACACACTAATATTGGAAGATATTAGGATAACATTTTGATATTATTTCATTATTTTACTAATGCAATGTTAATTTACTCTTAATTATACTTTGCATATTAAATTCGTAGTAAAAAAATACTAAATAAAATTTGTATTAATGCTCACTAGAATGTATCATAGATTATTTTAGATAATTTTGATGAAGAATAATCTCAAATATGTTGATGGGAAAATAAACCTACACCCTCCCAAGATGTATACACACCTAGTAGACAAACAGTTATTGGATATGTTTATTATTCACCATGAGGAGATATATTTTCAGGTACATTGTGGATGGAAATACATTGCATGGAAATATGTGTATTAACAACCTTGATTAATAATTGTTAATTTTTTGAAAAAAAAATGATTGTTGAAAATATGAAATAAGAAGAAAAACAAATATACCCCTACCGTAAAAAAAATATAGGGTCCACTTCACTTGAAAAAAATGGGTTGTAATTTAAATATACCATTATATTATTATGGGACATAGGAAAAAAAATAAAAATATTTTCCTTTATTTAGATGAAGATTCATGATTCAAAATCAAAATCCACTTATTTCCCACATCATGGGATATGGACAGTGGCATGTGTAAATAAAGAGGATATACTGATAGATTAAAACTTACAAAAAATCGGGGCAATCATGTGTAAGTATACCATGATTTTTTATTTAAATTAGTATCAACTAATAATAATATATTATTTTCCAATATTTTTTATCCAAATTAGATACAGGATTCAAAATTAGTTGTACCTGATGAAATACTACTTCCAGTGTCATTGAAACTGCTAGAACAGTCTGGCCGCATTAGAGGTGCAGGTATTGGGGTGTCGCCCTGAACATATTTTGAGAATAAAATGAACATAGGTATAAGGATAAGAAAATGGATGATTTATAGGCACAATTAGCCACTATAGAAGATAATCATAATTAATCGTTATTGTTTTTAGAGAATTTTATGGGATGGAATCAAAGAGAATAATCAATACAAGAACAACCACTGTATGAAGACCCCCACCTCTACCAGCTTTTTTGGAGTCATTCCCAAAAAAGAGATATCTTAGAATAGGTAATAAATATTATGTTACATTTTTATTTAAAATGTAAATCAGGAGGAAAAAGATAAAATTCATGTACTGATATTCTACATGGTGAAAATAATTTTGATTTATATCTATTAATTCCCACCAATTTCCTTAGTTCTTTTTTGGTTCTTAAGTTAACGTGGTGGATGGATTCTCTTTCATTGAATCCAAAGTGAATCTCAGTAATACTTTTGGTGAAAATACACCTCTTTCCTCTCATATTTTCTTACATATAGGATGAAATCCATAAATATTTGAGTGTATTTAAGAATAATTGAAATATTTTTTTGGATTAACTTATTAATTTATGTCATATACTATTTGAGAGTAATATAAAATCCACATTGTCTTTCTGATGAGCTATAAGAACACCTTTGGTATTTTATTGTATCTTTTCAATGATGGAAACATTTTACATGTTCACTCCTTAGAGTTCCTTATTGGTACTAATTTTTAGTTAAAATTTCCCCTATTAATGTTTTAGTTCTATTGTTTAAAGTGTTTGGAACACATATCGATATATTTCATGTCTTGTTTCATAATTGTTTATTATATTCTAGATAATAATTAGTAAGTACAAAAGAAGGTGTATATGTTTTTGTAAATATAAAATCAATAAATGATTTTTCTAAATATTTTATTGTATTTATTGTTTATCCTTGATTTTGAAACAAAATTTTATTAATCATTGAAAAATAAATTTAACCAAATGAGGTGTTGGTAAATTTAGTTTAAATAAAGTGTCAAGGATTCCACCATTTAATGGAAAATTGTTATCAATATAAAACCATTTATAATCATTAAAACAAAAAATGAAACTAAAACAACTAAAAATCATTGATAAACTCTTATAAACCTACACATGCATATGTATCATAATTTTAAACAGATTTGAGAAATGTTACGATGTTTTAATAATAGTGTAAAAATTCCACCTAATTACTCAAACAAAAGAAATTAAAAATTTATACATTTCATTAATTGTTAAAAAATATAAATTTACTAATGAATAATATCAATAAGATAAACCAATGTTAATGTAGTAGGATGGAGTTTAAAATAGTGGAGGATATGGGAATTGTAGTACTCACTGTGTTAGATAGATTTTTTTACTGTATTGCAGTTGGAATAAATAACAGAAACTGTGTATGTGATGTGTATGTACACTAGGTGAATCTCAAATAATGTTCGGTATGTGAAAATGGAGTGAGGGGTCATCCAAAGGAGGTTTGATCATTTTTTTCATGTAATGATATATGGTGGGATGGTAATTGAATGAGGTTCATAGTTTGGATTGTGATTAAAAAGAACAATAAATAATCACATAACTTAGATATTGAGAAGATCAATTCATTGAGGATCTTGATAAAGATTGAAAGAGAGGGTTCAGTTCCATGAAATATTGAATAGATTGAGAGATTTGGACTTTATTATGAATCTATTTTAGGGATCAGATATGGATTTTAGAATCACATTTTAAAAAAGATCATATAAATCACAGTTTTATCATTTTTAAAATTATAATAACTGATAAAACACATCTATATTAGCATTGTTGTTGAACTGATTATGATATATCTCTATATACACTAAAAAAGATATGATAATAAGTATTTTTATCAGTGGTAAAATAGTATCACTTATAAATATTATTTTTTCAGTACCTTTTTTTGTGCTGATAAAACTAAATGTTTTTCAGCACTAAAAAAGCACTAACAAAGACACAATTTTACTAAAAACTGTGTGTTACATGGGTTAAGCCCAAGTACCTAAACAATTTTACCAATAAAATGTATAGATAGAACAAAGGAATGGAAAACAAGAATAATCACATGAACTACCAAAATATAGAAGGTATATTCTACTATCTCATTTCCACACTAAAAATTCAGAGCAAACCAAAAAAATTTAATGCTTCCATAGCCTATAGGATGACATCCCCTACAATTTTGGGTAACCAAAGTGCCTCCCTGGCCATCAAAACTGGGGTCATGTTCTTGATGTGTTGGATCCTTATCTTCCACTTTATGTTTTCCATCATCAACCTAATGCTCCTTAGGTGCATGCTACTTGTCCACTACCTGTAGTCCATCACCAGCCTACTGTGTCACCTCAACTATATCTCATAGAGAAAAATGATCATACCCACCTACAAGATTTATCTTAGGAACCATAGTTCTTATGTATTCCCCTTTGATACCACTGTGAGCATTTCATAATTTCTTAACGAAAAAAAATATTGTTAAACCTTTTTAAATTTTCCATTAGACTGAGTGATCATGCCTTATATTGGACTTGGATGACATTGTGAGTGGATTTTGGCTTAATTGAGATAAATAATTCTATTTTCAATATCCTATAAATTAATTCTCCTAATATTTTGGCTTCCTCAAAAATACCTTTATGATTATTCGGCAAAAAAGAGGGACCATTCTTTTGTTTTCCTAGAATAGAGAAGGATATGACAGTGGTAAAAGTTTTTCCCCTAGAGTAACTAATGTTCATAATAGTTTCCATGTGATAATCTGTTTCATTTAGCCTTTCATCACTTTCTATGGACAAATCATTGTCTCAATCCTATAGAGTAAGTAAATAGGCTTCATGTTGATCCATCCCCACAGACTATTGATTGTTTTCCACACACACCACATTTTTAATTGTTAACCAATGGGTCGGCCACAACATTAGAAATTGGAGAAAGTTTGATAGATCAAAAAAACTTCTTAGATGATTACCTACATCTATAAGTGTCATGAATTGCATCTATGTCAAGATCAAATGTATCACTAACCGATCCTTGAATTGTAATTATTAATATTGTGGCTGGTTTTACAAGAATTGGAGTAAAAAATGTTTCTTATACACTCTAAATCATAGTGCCAAATGTTAAAACATTTTTTTAAAATTTAAGGATTATATTCAAGTACAACAGATAACTGAGACCTTATTTCATAGTACATAAGTATGATAGATTCAACTAAGGTCAAACACCTATCAATTTCAACAAGCGCTTTGAAAAAATGCTCATATTGGGTGAGCTCTATTTCCCTATAGAATTTAATTGGCACCCTAACTGAAAAAGAAAGACCCAAAAGTAGATTTGGATACAAAAAACCAAGGGCTTCTTGAATTCATATTCATACATAAGTATTTGAATTATTTATCGAATCAGAATTAAAAAATGGATCCCAATATTGAATCTAAAAAATACAAGGTTTGGGGGAAAAATCCAAAGCCCCATGCTATGGATATGAGTTCCTCTAAATAAAAAATTATATGCAAGTACCATTTCCCAATAAAAGACATCCTCTATCTACCAAATAACAAAATATATAGTAGCTAACTCTATAACTCTTCAAATTAAAATGTATTCTCCTTCCCATGGAACCTCACATGAGCCAGAATCAAATGCTAGAAACAGTGAAGGATCTGTTACTCCTCACTATTTCTATAAAAGTAGTATGATCATGCCTTATGGATTCATGGTCAATTAGGGAATTCAGCGCCCACATAGGCACATAGAAGAGTGAATACTCGCCATTAGTGTTCTCTAAACCTTTATTCTCATTCTAGTCCTTCCATGCTAGGATTACAGAAGTCGACGCAACATTGTTTGTGGTGATTTCCTCCTCCAACTAATTTGAGTTAAAAAACATCCAATTGATCAAAGAAGTAATCTAAGCCAGATCCCATCACCATGATCCCTAATAACTATCATTGTCCCCAATGGATGGTCTCTGAACCTACATCACACTCTTCTTCCAAGACCCAATATTAATAATATTTTAATTATAATTAAAAATATTAAATTTATATAATTATAAATAAATATTTAAAGAATTAAAAATATGTATTTATAAATATAATTATATGTAAATATATTTGTCATAATTTTATAATTATTTAAATATATGTATATCTATTTTTAATTATAATTATAAATAAATATAATTAAAAAAAGTTTCATATAATTATAAATATATTTATATAATTCAATTTATTTATCAAATTAAATATATTTAAATATATTTATTAACTTATTAATAATTATAATTATAATTATAATAAATATATTTAGTATAATTTTATAATTATTTAAATATATTTATTTATTTATGTTTATAAATATTTTTAAATATAATTATATAAATATAAATATTTGTATTTAATTATAAATATTTTTTAATTATATATATATATATTAATATATATATATATATATATATATTTGATATGTTTTTATTATATTTGTATAATTATTCAAATATATATACATTTATTTATAGTTATAATTATAAATATATATTTAAAAATTTTGTAATTATATAATTATATATAGATATTTATTAAAATATAAGTATATAAAATTATAAATATAGTATATATATTTATTATTTTATTATTTTAACAATAATTTTATAATTATTTAAATCTATAATAATTTATTTATAAGTAAAACTATGCTACGATGGCTCAAACAATGATTTGGAGACCAAATACATGACACCAAATTTATTAATCAAAATAAAATGTACATGAGAGGGAACAATTTAAGAAATGTGAAAAATTCCAACATCAAAAAGACAGATCAATCTCACGATGTCAATTCTTAAAAGTCACTCTAGATCCCATATTCCCAGGATACCATCCTTAGACCATTGGATGTCGACCTATCTACCTTGTGTTGGCCCTCTATGAGGGTTCATCTTCCTAATCAGATGAGGATTTAGATGGGACCTCTAGAATAGAGCAGATCCTAAATTTTCAAGAGCGAACCCAGATGTCCATCTACAAATTTTATCAAAATCCATCATCAATGTTAATTGATGACATCTTTTGGACTGTCAATCAATCATTGAAACTGATATCATCTAACTCTATTATAGAGTATGTGACTTCAATTTGTGAGAAATACTAGCCTTTTGCTTCTTTACTGAGGCCTTCACAAGGCCATCACATTCCTTCTCATATAGAGTTCAAATACTACAATATTTGGCATGATCAATATGAAAATACTCAACATAGGTCATTTTAAAAGATACATATGGATTTCTCATCAGATCAGCAATATGTTATGGAAAAGACCATTCCATATTCACAAGGTCATCAGCACTCTTACATGATGGGTTGTTAGATGGAAGATCCACCTACAGGGGAGAAACCTGTATAGGTTTGTCACCATAGGGTTAGTTTAAAGATGTAAAAGATAAGATTTAACCTGTACAGAATGATATTCAGACTCAAATTCATTAGATTTCCAAGGGAAAACCATTTGAAAACCCTATTCACCCACAACTATTTTTTTAACTTTGGACAGAAGATCATGTTTCCTATATCCCTGTTCGGAATTAACCCCTATTTATTTTCTTGGAACAATCATGTACCTCTTTTCATACTTGTCAACATAGTTTTGACCAACTAGATTTATTATATGAGTAACGAAAAAATATATCATTTCAAACCCATCCTGGGAATTCTTTTCCTGGTCATTCTGAGTCTTTTGCAAATTTTAGTGAACCATAGAAATAACTAACCCATTTCTATCAGCATTTACAGTTACAATGTTCTTTTTTAGCTGTAAATAAGAGTCGAATATTGATTTTACATTCCTTCTTTTATTATAATAAAACTTCTACTCCATGATAAATTGAGAATATACATCATGATGATTATCTAGATCCAAACCCAAGTCAGCCAGCTGCAAATTGGTTGGGGACTTTGGTCCTACGTCAAGTGCATCACAAAAAGAAGTCTCAACAAAATGATCATGAGCCCCAAAACATCAGAGCACTCCTTTTTCATAGGAAAGGAATTGTGAAAGAGAAATAACCCATCCCATATGAGTTTGTTAAACATGCACAATCCCATGCTCACTGTACGAATTTGTTCCTCCAAAATTTAATTAAGGGGTCATTCTTGTACCTTGAATTGGCCCAGGACCAAAACTTAGAAAATTGTTCATAAATAAATATATATATATTTATAAAATTATATATATAATTATATAAAATTATAAATAAAATTAATATATTTATTAATTAAATATATTTATTATAATTTTATAATTTCTTAAATATGCATTTATTTATTTATAATTTTATAATTTCTTAAATATGCATTTATTTATTTATAATTTTATAATTTCTTTTTATCAAATAGAATGTATTTTTTTAATTTTTTAATTAATTATTTAAAGTAATTTTCTTTCATACACATGTACATGTGTTATATATAGATTTACATATCACAGACATGTGAAAATATATATAAATAGAAACTATACATATATACACATACAACTTCTATATAAACACATACAAAAAACACACACACACACAACAACAACAACATTCATACACATCTATGAACCTAGATATTGGTATAAATATAAAGTTCAAATATCAGATATTAACAATACATCATTTATATTTACATAGATGTTTGAATTTTTAATATATATATATATCAATATGTAATTATTATATTTATTATATACATTCATTTTTTAATTAATGTATATTAATAATCATTAAATTTTGAATATAAATATGTCAATTTTTTTATAAATTAGTAATATTTTTGTTAGGAGTTTTTATCATCACTAATAAAATTGATGGTAAAAAAGCACCCTTTCATAGTACTAAAAAATGCTGATTAAGGGTGCACTATTATCACCTCTATTTTTTGTGATGATAAAAGTTTACCTTATGAGTGCTTTTTTAGCACTGATAAAAGGATGTTCTGGCTAAGGCATGACATGTGGTTGTGTAATTTGGTGATTTTGTATAGAGCTGAAGATGTACATTTAGAGTTTTAAAAGAGATTGTTTTTCTTGTTTTCTTTTTTTATTAATAAACATGTTTTTTTGTATTAGTGAATTTAAATTTTTCACTCTTTAGTAGGTAAATCATACAAGTGCATATTTTTTAACTTTTCTCTCAAATTTGGTTTAATATTGTATATTTAGAATTAAGTATTCATTTTTTATGAAATAAAAATAAATATATATTTTTTATATTTAAAAAAACTCAAACTGAATTTATTTAAATTAGAAAATAATTTTACTTTGAAAAAAAATTACAAATTTTGAAAATTAATATTTTTATCACACATATAATTTTTTTTCTATTTAGAACTCTATTGTAATCCTTTAAAAATTAAAAAATTGAATCTAATTTATAAAAAAACATAATCAATCCTTAAAAAAAGATATGTTGATTATGTTTCTTATATAAAATTTGTTTATTTTGTGAATTTAATAGTGTTATAAATATATCATTCTTTATGTAATAGAAAATCCACTAAAAACATATTTCTTTAATACATTTAAATATTTTTATTTTTTAAATGTAAAAATATTTTTTTATGTTTTAAACAATCAACTAGAAAAAAATACTAAGGAATTCCACTACAAAAGTTTAATGGAAAATTCCAATAAAATAATCCAAACCTAATATATACAATACTAGTGGAAAATTCCCCTTGAAATTTTTAGTTAAAACTTCCACTAGATTTTTATACATGATTAAATTCCACACAAAAATAGATTTTAAAATACTTGGGGAAAATCATTCTAAATATTTTATACTAGGAAATTTAAAATCCTAAATCCCAATAGAAAATTTCCTTGAAAATTCAATTCCAATTTTTTATTTAATATTATTGATTAAAATTTCACCATAATTTTATAATTCAATAATCCAACGTAAATTGTATTGAAATATTCATTGAAAAGATCACTATAAAATACTTAAAAATATCAAAACAACTATTCAAAAATTTCACATTAATAGTTTATTGGAAAATTCTAATAGAAAGATAAATTGAAAAATACCATGATAAATTTCATAGAATATGTATTATTAATTATTACACTAAAAATATTTAAATATAAAAAATTCAAAATATTTAATATATATAAAATGATTAATTTTTTTACTTTAAAAAAATTATAAACATTTCAAAAATACTATTTTCCATTAAATATGTAATTATCTTATATTTTTTTCAAATGAATAAAAAATTGTAATTTGATAATATAGATGTTACTTTTTATAAACATTAATAGACATGATTCTTTATAAACATAAAAGATATTATCTATTTTAAAAATATAATTTATTTATTTTTATGAATTTCATAAAATATTTTTTCTTTTTTACCAATTATTTAATTTTTAAATACAATGAAAGTTATCTAGGATTTTTTAAATAATTAAAAACTACTTTTTTCTAAAATATGAAGAATATTAAGGTTTTATCTATGTCAAAATTCATTTGACCTATTATAGTCTAATACCAATGTTTAATGTTATTTGATTAAAAAACCATACTATCAATAGTATTACAAAGAAAAGTATTATGAAGTTGAAGAAATATGAGTATTAGTATTTTTCCAATATTTAATTAGATTACTGAGGAACACATTACCATTATAGTATTCAAATAAAAGTACACACCTACATTTTAATTTTCAATAGAGGTATTTTCAATGGTGGAAATGGCTAATTAAATAAAATTTCTATTTCTTAGAGAAACAAATGTTCAAAGGTAGACCTAAGTTTCAGTAAATGAATACCTTTTTGGTCGGAGTGAGTAACTCAATGGGTGTGGGGGGGGGGAAATGAAATGAATTCCCAATAAAAATATTGTTAAAAAAATATTCAAATAAAATATCCCAATTAAATTAAATACACCTAGTTAAGATTAATATAAAAATATATGTTTTGTTTACCACTTAAAATTAAATATAGTTTAACCCATTGAAATAATGAAAAGAAAAGAAAACAAAAGTACACAACAGAATAAAATAAGGGGTTCAGTCTCAAGGTGAGACATAATCCCCTCTATATGGAAATCACCCACTATCATGAATATTTTCTAACTATAATCTATTCCAAAACCTAGATCTAGTATTGACACAATAGATTACATGATTTCCATGTCATAAATAGGACTCTTACACAATAACTATGGGAGGAAACTAACACAGGACACACAAGGAACCCTTCCATAAACATCGTGGGAAAAGGATGAAGATAGATAGGTGAGAATATCATATATTCTATAGTTCTAGAGTAGGTGCAGTATGAGTGGATAAATAAAACAAACAACACACCACTAGAAATTAAAAGAGAAAAATAGAAAGTGAAATCAATAAACTATAGAAATGATAGTTCTGCTCAATCTTAAGTGCTCTAGGTGCTTGAGTCTCTTCGGATAGGGGTTCGTGAGGAGGTCGAGCCATTTCTCAGAAAGTACCAGCAAAACAGATCATTGTAAATTTAAATCTTTTCCTATTTGTAGATAAGGATGTTGATCTTAAATCATCTTCTCTCTTTCACGTGTGAATTTATAGAGTATTTCAGCATTAAATCTCTCGAGTGATGATCCTTTCAGTAGATTTTATATTCACCTGATGATAACTCATCATAATTGTAATAAAGAGTTCCTTTCAAAAATATTTACAAATAATTGAAGGATTATTTGACCATCGATGAATAATTATAAATTTTTTTTGAATCATCATAGTAGTCTATAAATCAGTATTCCATGAATCCAAGTAATACCTAATGAATTTTAATTAACTAATCTATCGCACTAATTTCAATAATATAGTATTTAGGAGAATTTAATTAATATTACTTAGAATAGCGATGGTGGCACATACTGATGGTGACTCACATCAAACAGTGAGTTAGGATGTTGGAAGGTCATCTAGAAATAGGTTATCTAGGGGTGACACATATTTAGTGATAAATCATATAGCAGTAGGTCATTGGGAGGTAGGTCATTTGGTGATGACTCATATCTTGTGGTGAATCATCTAATTATAGGTCATTAGGGGGTATGGCATCTGGTTGTGACTCATCTATTATAGTGACTCTTTTCTAGTGGTGAGACATTATTTGCAGTGAACCATTCTGAAAATGAGTCTTTTCTATTGGTTATTCAAGTTTAAAAATTGGTGGCTTATCCCAAAACTTTTCTAAACATTAATAATATTTCCTTATATTAGAAAATTCTATCATAAAAGACTAAATCCATTAGAAACATAATTATAATGATTTTTGAGGATTAAAATAATAGGTTCCCTTGATATCCCCCATTTGTTATGATAATGAACCATGAAATTGTTATAAACCACGTATATAATAAATGTTTTCATAAAATAGATATACTTGGAAATGTAATTATATCTTTTATACTCCTCCAAAATATAATTTGAGTGTTTAGAAATAAATTTTAAAATACAAGATAAATAATAATCATTATCCAACTAATGTGAATTTCATAATTATTCTCCCCCTGTGGTGTTTATCATAAAGTGAAGATGAGAAATTGGAAATTCAAATTAGGAATAGATGGATAATAAGAGAAATTCTATTAAAGAAACAAATTATTATAGTAAATCCAAAAATTACAATGAATTCCTTATCAAAGAAACTATCTAATCTTATTCACTGTCAACCTTGGTACTAGTAACAATAGCTTCATTTAACATTTTAGATATAGGTGGAATAGAGGTAGATAATGAGGAAACTAAGGTAGTTATTGGAGGGAATCATGTAGAAGAGAGTATTTCTCTGATAATCGCGGGTCGAAGATGCCAAACTACTTCCACCAGAGTCAAACTGAGAGGCTAAAACTGAGTAGGTAAAGGTGAATGTAGATTTTATACAAAATATTTTCTAAAATGTTCTGGATCAGTGGCGATGTAGATATAAGAGAGGTCACTAGATTGGCCTCAAGAGCTACTACTACCATACTAGAAATAGGAAATAAAGGATTCATGAGATTTATGAAATCCATAGTGATTTCACCAAAAAACTCCATGGAAGAAAAGAAGTATTTATTTCTATCCATAAACAACTGAATCATTGGTCTAATAACCTTCAAATGTTTAACCTAATCCTTGAAGGATTTATTAAATAGTTCCATAAGAAGGTTATTAACAAAAAACATGAAGTGAGTGTTCAATTAATGCTTAGTGTAAATCTAAGAAATGTAATATTTAATAGAATTTTAGATAAGTTAGATATCACTTATTGAATAATTTAAACATTCCCTATCCGACTTATAAATATGTTCACAATGCTATCTCACCATCCTAATATTATCTTAGAGGGTAGAATAAAAATCTCCCAAAGCATAATAATGTTCATCCATCACAATTAACCAATCAACTCTACATCAATAGAGAATGTAAGAGTTGTATTATTGTAAGTAGATGACACTAAAGATATATTCTCCAACCTCTCTAACAAATCAGTTATGAAATCAAAAAATATGTCCTAATCTCCTCCATCATAGACCTCAAAATCTCCATCTCATTTGCTAACCATCCATTTTCAATCTCAACCACTTGAATTTGATGAAACATCATTGGATGGATGCGGCACACAATCAACTCAAACATGTGTCTAGAATCACTCTCACTAAGATTTTTGATTGAAGGTTCTTAATTTCCCATAATCCTGCCAAATGAGGAATTATACCCCCTCTAAAATAACCTAGATCATCTCTATAAATAGGATCTAAAGGCATAAGTTTAGCAGCAGTATAAAATGTTGAAACATCTCTCTCAGCATGAGGTAGAACTGCCTCTACTAGATCAGGTCTAGAAAATCTATCTAAAGTAAATCCCTATGTTATCCTACAACATCAATCCACTCATCCATGAATACCTTATGATCTATCTCACCTAAAATTGTAATAATAGGCCCACCATGATTTGGTAGAATGAAATTATCATCAGCTGAGTTAGAATAGTCCCAAAAAACCTCACATACCCTGGGAATATTTCCCATTAATAAAAAATTGTGACATCCAACATGGAAGAAGACAAGACTATAGGCTTAAAATCTATAGATTAAACTCAAAGACTAGGAAAAAATGTTTTTACTCCCTCTCAACAGATTTCTACAATACATCTATAATAAAAGAAGCTTCATAAACGTCTAGAACAAAACATTGTGTTTCCATAGACCTTGAAGCACCTGAAAAAATTATAGAAGAATGAATTGTCTGATTCATATGATGATCATCAAGACCATCATGATAAGATCCATCATAACATACAACTACATCACCACCTCTTACATGTTTATCATCTCTCTTAGGCCCATCTTCTCTTTCATATATATCATATCTATAATTTTCATCACCATTACATTAATTATTAGGGACATCAATAATTTCCTTAGAATATTTTGATGAAGAACCATTAAACTTTTCCTCTCTAGAAAACTATGTTTTCTTTTCTTCATCTCCTTAACTTAAACTTCTTTAACTATTACATAGATATCATAGAGGTTAAGGTGGAATAAAAGAGACGAGAGGTCACTTAGGTATGTTAGTGTCACTACGCTCCTCAACTAAGATCTCCACCACTTCAATAGGAATAGAAACAACCACTTATTCTTTTTCTTCATCTATGTACTAAAATATTTCATTTGGAACCAAGTGAGGATCAATAATGTTATTTAGTCAGGTAGAGTGGCCTTTATGATTAAAATCTGTATATTTATTATCAAAACCATCCACCCATTTCTACATCCATAGGTTCCAATTTAATTTCATTCATTTATAGATGTATTTAGGTAAGTAAAACCCTCCATAATTCACTTCATATCTTTCATCCACATCAAATAAACTATTATCCTCAAGTGTGGATGAAATAAAAATAGTATAGATAAAATAATAAGGTTTGAATAATGAATCACATATCTCCATCATATGAACCATTTTAAATCTACGTATATTAATTAATTATCCCCATTTCATAATGTATAGGAGAAACACATACTGCTATGACATCTTGATGAAGTATCCATTTCAAGGTAATAACATGGGCTGTAAAACTTTAAATAGTAATATTTACTCACAATCCAATTATGTTGCAACAGGTCTTCTTAGAGTTCCATCTCCCATCAATTCTGCTAAGAAATTATCATAAAAAAAATATTCACAATCATTGGGAATGGACCCTTGATATTCATTCAGAACTCCTTCATGAGGAACATTAATACACATATCCCATTTTTTCAAATATAATTGTACCTCATATCCATATATCATGTGTATTATCCATTTTTTCCCAAAAATAAAATCAACATATTGATAAAATTGGTAAAACAACCATGGATAGAATGGTGTCTAATTATTCATGAACTACTCCATCCATCCTTGGTCCTAGATCTCCTTTAACAACATTGATTTGAAGGAAATCATCTATTAGACATTTAATTCTTTCTCAACAACCACTATACGATTTGTGAGTTTTGGGTTCTACGACCCATTAATCGGTGATCTATGTTCTTCTCTAGACATCTTTGAAGGTCATGAATCCTTAGAAGACAACCTAGCAGGGCACTTTACTCTAACAATTGAAATATAGTGAATGTTTAAGTGAGGATGAGATATGAATTAGGGTCAGAAGATAAATGGAAGTGGTGAGTTTTTGAGAATAATATGTGTGAGGGGTAGAGTACATCAAAATTCAACTAAATCCTAAATTTTCATAATTCAGGGATTTGAAAAATTGAAAATGAAATAAAAAATATAATTTAAAAAGAAAAAAGACAATTTAAATAAAAAGAAAAAAAATCAACAATGGATACTTATTTCTAATGATAGGTAATTTATACTGGTGGTTAACTTTCAGTGGTGGGTAATTTCAAATGGTTGGTTATTTCCAAGGTTAGATAATTTCAAATGGTGGGTAATTTCCAATGATATATAATTTTTTATTTTGGGTAATTTCCAATGGTGGGTAATATCCATTGGTGGGTAACCAAACATTAAAGTTTAACTAAACTTTATCACTCCTAATTCATGTTTTATGTAGTATTATCTCTCTATATTCATTGTATTAGTAAAAACATTGGAAATATAATGTTAATTTCATATCAATTCAAGAGTAATATCACCCTTTTGAAAATGATCAATAAAACATTAATGTCCTACATCAATATGATTTGTTCTAGAATGACACACTGTATTATTGGAAATATTTATTTCACTTGCAGTGTAAAAATATATATGGAAATGCATAAATTAATTACCATAGTCTAATAGAGTATGTTTCATCCACAAAACATGAGCACAAAAATAACCTGTAGCTATATATTCAGCTTCAGTAGTAACAATGCAACAAACATTTTCTTCTTAGTATACCAAGATATTTGAGACTTTCCCAAAAGATGACATGTTCCATTGGGTCTTTTTCTATCCAATTTATAGCCACTAAATCAGAATTTGAATAACTCATTAATTTAAATTCATTTCTTATATGATAGAACAATCATATATTATTTGTATATTTGAGGTATTTAAAAATCAATTTAATAGTAAGTAAATGTGACTCTTCGAGATTTTATTGAAAATGAGAACACATACAAATAGTAAACATAATAGCATTTTAGCTAATAGTTCGGTAGAGAAAAATTCCAATCATACATATGTAACTAGTTTGATCCACTGACATTCCATTTTTATCATGATCCAACTTATAGCTGGTACTCTTGGGAGTTTCAATACTTATAGTACTATAGAAACTAAATTAATTTGGTATACTTACATTGGATTAATATAATTACTTTTTTTTATATTAAAAAATATGAAAACCATAAAATTATTTAAATTCACCCATTAAACATAGCTCAAATACATTTTGAATCATTTTATAAAAATTAGTAGACAAATAAATTTTAGATGATCAAAAAATAATATCACTAACATAAATTTGAACAACTAAGATATCTTCTGAAATTATTTTTATAAAATAGTTCAGATTAGCCATAACTTTTGAAAAGTCATTATAAATTATAAAATATCTTATCATATAATTCCAAGCTCTATGATACTATTTTAAACCATATAAATCTTTTGATAATTTAAATGCTCGATTCAGAAAATGAGGATTTTGAATGCTGGGGGGTGTTCAACAAAATCATCCTCAACTATATGCCCATATAGGAATGAACCATTTTACTTCCATTTGATATAGTTTGAATTAAAAATGTGCTACATTGGGAACTAGTAATGTAATGGAATCAACTCTGGCTATAGGTGCCAAGGTTTACTCCTAGTCAATATTCTCTTCCCAACTATACCCTTATGTAACAAATCATACTTTATTTCATTATATAGTTCATGATTCATCAAATTTGTTTCTAATACTATTTACTACCAATATCCATGGTGTCTTTAAATATAACTTCATTTTCCTAAACATAATTTCCTTTAAATTGATAATGGTATTACTACATTTACATCACACCAAACTGATTATTAATTTCCTCAGTGTTGTTCCTAGGTTCAACATGTGAAATGAATAATTGATGTGAAACCATGTTCCTAAGAGAATCTCTTTTTAGTTTACCTTTATATTGGTCACCAACAAAAATATATATAGGATGGTATCTATGAGTCCAAATAGATCTTTGAAAAAAAATTCTTCTCATGGTCATCTATAGATTATTGTATGGGATGTGAATGTTCTGTGGAACTCGATTCTTTTTATTCTTGTTTCACATAATTGTTCGAATATTTGGCATTGATTTTCATATTTTATAAATAATAATCAAGGTTTTATAAAGGGGTTATAGGTTTATGTGGATCTTTCTCATCAAAATTGACATGAATTGATTCTTACACAGTGTCAATTCATTTATTAAACACTCTATATGATTTACTAGAAGTTGAATAACGATGGAAAATTCCTTAATCTCTCTTAGAAGAAAATTTATAATGATTATTCTTAGTTTCAAGAATAAATAATTTTCCAAAAAGTATGAAACAATTAACCTTTGGTTTCCTATTATTCCATAATTCATAATGTGTTATATTTAGGAGGTGTCTAACAAAAAATTTATTAATAACATCACATATTTTATTTCACAACCTATTACCAAAAGTAAATAAGAAAAAAATATTGATTAAGAAATTTCTTAGAAATTTCTTGATGTGTTATATTTCTTCTACTTGTAGTATCATTTTTTTGTGCGGTTTTAAGAGAAGAAAAGATATGAATATATATATTTTGAGAGAAGAAAGATTCAAAGTCTTGGTTTTCAAACTCAAAACCATTATCACTTCTTACAATCTTAATCCTAAGTCCACTATTATTTTATATAGATATGGAATACATGGTAAAATAAGAATAGGATTCACTTTGGTGAGAAAAAAATAAGACCCTTATATACCTATAAAATTCATCTATAAGGAAATAGCCATAGTGCTTCCCATTAAAACTAGAAATTTTGAATGGTCTTAAAAAATCAATGTGAACCAACTCAAGGGGTTGATAATTTGAAACTTCTTTCTTTGATTTGAATGATATATTTTTTATTTCCATTTTTGACTTGGGTTACAGAAATTATCATTTGGGAATTCAGGTTTAAGTATATATTTGACTAAACATTTACTAGTTATCTTTCTTTGTGAGTAAATATTTCAATGGCCTAGTCACATATGCGAAATTCATGATTCATTTTGAAAGGAACTTAGAAAAGAAAAATTTTGAGAAAGTAAAGTGTCTATACTAATTTAATAAACATTTTCATTCCATAAATCATTAAAAACTAAATAATTTTTTGAGTAAAAACATTAAAATCATTGGCTTAAAATTTAACATAAATCCATTTTCACAAAACTATGAGATACAAAGCACATTTCACTTTAATCCATCAATAAATAATATATTAGAAACTAAAATAGAGTTAGAATTACCAATTTTTCTAAGGCACATTATTTTATGTTTTGCATTATCACCAAAGGAGACATGTTCATCATCAACATTTATTAAATTTTTTAGGATTACTTTGTCTCCATTAATGTTTATAGAACAATTGATGTCTATTTAATATAGAATTTTACTCGAGCTCTTCATGAAGGTTCTGTGCAAAATACGTTTTACCGCAAAAATGATTTTGGTACCACAATTTACATGGTTCCCAAAATTTGATTAATTAAGACTTTAGGAACCCATATTTTCATAATGGTTTTAATATTATTAGATTGTAATATTTTTTAAATAATCAATTATTTAGATCTAGTTGAGTAAAAACTAGTAGAAGCATTTTAAAAATTGGATTTTGGAATAAAATTGTTCTCCACAATTATACTCTGTACAGGTTGATAAACTAAACCAGCAATGTACTTAGGTGATATGAATTTTCCAATTATTTGAGTGATAGTGTTTCTACCATTATTTAATATTTATATATACATTTTTAGTTTCTCAATAGAAAATTTTATTTTATTATTTTCCTTCAATATTTGAGCGTTTTTCTCCTTTTATATAGCAAGTTCAATTTTATAATTAACAATCAATGCTTGTTATTTAATTATAACTTTATAATTATATTTAATATCATTTAATGTATCTTATATAGTGATAAAATATTCAAACATCTCCAAAAATTGAAATATTTTTCATCATTACATTCCACTCTTGAATGATTAAAAACATTTGCAGGATAAGTAGAAAATACATTTTGTACCTCACACGTGTTTTTCATAAAACACGTGATTGATATGTCATCTTTTTTCATCTAACATTGAGTCCCTATAATTGTATATATATTCATAATCCATCCATGTTTCTTAGATTTCATTCTTATATTTCCTATCCTTTTCATCATATTTCCTGTTATATTTCATTTTAGGATATAATACTTTGAATTTCACTTTTCTTTTACAATCATAGAAGATGATATCATTTTAAGTATCATCCTTATTCTAATACTTCTTATAATTACCTCTATTATCATATTTTTTTATATAGTGGTTTTATAAAGAATTAGTTTCTTAAAAAAACCTGTTAAACCTTGTTTCCATATGTGGCTTCTCTTCATCACTATAGTCTGGTGGGTTATCATCACATGGAATTTCAACAAGAACTTTCTACCTCTTTTTTAAGGCAATGGTCTTAAAGGATACCTATTTTCTTTTAGGTTCATCTTCTTATTCTCTATTGACCATATATTCATCTTCGTACATCATTAACATTCCAATAAGATCCTTGAAATGATGTTTAATAATATCACATGAATCTCTTTTTGAGACTGAGGTTCCTCTCTATCTTTCTGGAAGACACATCAATATTCGTATGACTTGGTCAATGTCAAAAAATGATTTCTCTAATAGTGAATTTTTTTCACCATCTCCTTGAACCTGAGATACATGCTAGAAATAAATTTCATTAGGTTTCATCTTAAATGTATCATACTTATTATATATGTATTTAATAGAACTTACTTAACCTTAGTTTCTATTTCATGAGAAACAACAAAAATAACTAATATCTCAATAGAAGTTTTACATATAAAAATTCTATTTAATTATTTAACTCCTAATGAAATATAAATATAATTAATTTATTTACATTTATTATTATAATATTACATTATATCAAAACCCCATGAAACTATATTAGTTTGAAGTAATTCATAATAATATTCTATTACTCTCCAGATATCAAAAAACATGCTTTAAATATACATTTTCATCTTAATTTTCCATTGATCATAGTTAGTGCCGTTAAAATAAGTTGTTCTGTTTGTAGAATAACCATCCACCACATTTTACATTAATGATCTAAAATTAAAATTTAAAAATAATACGGATCACGAAATAAACTAAAATCATAGTTGAAAATATTTCTGATACCCTTTGATACCAAATGTTGGTTAGAGTTGTAAACTCAAGAGGGGCGGGGAGTGAATTGAGTTCCCAATAAAAATTTCTATTTAAAAAAAAGTTATAATAAATTCCCCAAATTAATGTAAACATGCATAGATAATCCAAATAGTAGTTTAAAAAATCTAATCAATCAAATAATTTCATAAAGACGGGTTATTATTAACTATCAATGATCTGTTTATTTACATTTTAAAACCAAATATAGTGTAATGCCATCAAATTTAGAAAATAAAACAAAATGACACCACTAAATAAAACAAGGGGTTCCAACTCAAGTCAAGACCTAATACCCTCTACTTTAAAATAACCCACTGAAAATATGATTATATAACATAATATGATCCAAAACCTAGATTGGTTACTTACAAAACAAGTTACATGTTGTCCCGGCCACACATGGACCTCTTCCCAAATAACGATAGGAAGAAAACAACTCAGAAAAACCGATGACCTCTTCTGAAAACACCATGTGTAAAAGGAAAAAAATAGATTGGTGAGATATCTTTTATTCTTCAGTTCTAGTTAATAAGATTGTATGTATTGATAAATATAACAAACAACACATTGATTGAAAGTGGAAGTGAAAAATATAAACACTATAGAAAATATAGTGTTTCTCGGTATGATGTTTTCTAGATGCTTGAGTCTCCGTGGATATGGATTGGTGAGGATGTTGAGTCATATCATAAAAAGGATCAGTAAGACAAATAATCATGAATTTCGCATTTTATATCTATAGAGAAGTAAGTTGATCTTCAATGAGTTCCCCTCATTCACACATTAAATTCCTTATGATTACATCATTTAATCTATAGATTGATCATTCTTTTAGTCTTCTTAAGTGCAATTCATGATCACAGATCATAGTTGTAAGAGTGATACTCCATCAGATATATATATATATATACATAACTGAAGGAACAATCAGTCATTGAATAATAATCAAAACTATTTCCTAAATCCTCACATTATAACACCCCAAGCTTCCACGGTACGTTTCTCTTTGAATAATTAAATAGCGTGTGTTGTACGCAACTTCGAGTTGTAACACACCCCAAAACCAATCAAACTAGAAGTTATGAATAGTAATACCCACTTTTTGAAATTTTATTAATTTTATATTTCAAAATGGACTTCATTTTTGGATTCGGAATATCAAAATTAGCTTATGGTGAATTTTTGGTATTTTTCTGAAAACTTTCAATTTTTGATGAATAGTGAAAAAAACACTGAGTTATAGTTTAAAAACGAATTTTTATATAAATAATTATTTATTTTATTTAAATTTAATTAAGGTCAAAATAGATACATAATACCTATATAATCTCTTTGTAATTCATTGGAGTTAGTTTAGAATAATTTTAGATATATTAAAATTTTATGGAACTTTTCACCGTCTTTTACCCACCTCCTAGGAGAATTTGGAAATTCACGTAAAACATAATTTTACCACTTTTTTTAGTGTAATTTAAAAAATCCTAGAGACACGGTTAATATCACGGAGTAAAATTTAGTTCAATATGATAAAAAATATTTTATGGTGAATAGTAACTTTTTACTTTTATTTACCACGATTAAAAGTAAATAAAGTAATTAAGGGTAAAAATGATATTAATATTACCCTAAAACATGTCCTAATTCTATTGGAAAAGTTTATATATACCAAAAACAACATTAGGAATAAAATATTATCATTTAGGTCCACTTGGATTATATTAGGACATTTATTATTATTAAATTCAAAGAAGAGTTAAAAGAGTTAAAATCAATGTTTAATTACTAAACAAATTTTAATATAGGGTAATACGTAAGCTAAATTAGATTGTAAATATTCATTATAAAGATAACATGATTTCCTACATAATGGTAATTTATTTATAATTTTTAGATGTTAAATAATTTAATTTATTTATCACACAATGGTGATGAAATAATTACCTAATTAATGAAATATTAAAATAATTGATATTATAAATATCCAAATAAATGTAATTTGAGACATTTTATGAATTAAAATAATATTATAGGTTAATATGACATATTATTATTGTTTATATGAATTTTATTCTAAGTAATAATGTTGTTAGGCATTTATCAAAAACAAAATACCCAATAGTGTCAAAATTGACATAAAAGGGTTTTTAAAACAAATATTATATTATTAATTGATATTATATTCATAAAAATATATGGTTCAGTCAAAGGACTTATATAATGATAGGTGTATCATTAATGGACCACTTGGGGGGTCTCTTGGAAGTATATAGTAAGTTTATTAACTATATAATATAAAAATACAAAGAGACATGGTAAATGTCAAACTATTTAACTAATAGTTAAATCTAAAATATAAGGTTACTATAGTTACCCAAACCTGTATACAATCTATTGTTTGGGTGTTTTTAGACCCATACCCACCTTAGACATTTAATAATCCACTTTGGAGCCATTAGAAACCGAATATGAATTTATTATAAATTAATACTTTATGTTTTTTCTAAAGAGCCCCTCCTCCCCCTTATAAAAGGACACCACTTAACACCAATTCCTCACACCTCTCAAGCATCTTGGCTCAGCCAACCTCTTCCCAAATATCATCCCAAATTTCCTAAATTAAACCTAGAGGCCTTAGTTTGATCAGAAATCCAACCTAAGGAGACCTTTTGATCAAATCAAAAGGAAGAACCCGAAGAAGAGGTAACGTTTTCACCACACTCTTTCAAGTTCCTTTCTTCTACAACATATTATTTCATTGTTATTTGCATTCTAAAATAATAAATCCAGTATCTTATATATAATTTTATGTTATTTTAAATATGGCACAACCATATTCAGTATTCTATCCACCCTTTGAATGACATGTCACCATACGTGCGTACGTACAGCTTACCGTCTCCACATCGTGGTGTAATTGTTATTCAAAACATTATTATTTAGATGGGTATAATAATGATATTTAATTCATGTAAATAATAAATATAACATGATAATTATTATGTATATATGATATAAAATGCAATTATATATGATTTTAATATCAAAATAATGATATTATCGCTCATGCATACGGACTACCATCTCCACAAACGCGATGAGATTCCTTACCCATCGCATCCATACAAGTATAATTCTCATTTTATGATTAAAAATAATATTCAATGACTTAATATAATTCCGTATATGAATAATACACAACCTTTCCATAAAAAACATGACTTATGTAACAAAACATATAAAATAAAACGAGTAAGTTAACACCCGAAACAAAGATAATACAAAGATATTATTAACAAAAAAATGTTAAAATATCATATTTGATCTCATATTAATGTATATTATTCATGTATAATTCAATAAAAATTATTTCAACATTATATAGGAGGCTAAACTGCCCTTGACCAAGGAAAAAGTAAAAAGTAAGGGGTTTCTTATCTCACTTTTAATTCCTTGAAAATTCCACTCTTCACCACTTATTTATTACATGTGGTGTGTGTACTGACCATGATTGTTTTAATTGTGTAATTAATTAAATTTATGGATATTTACATCATCATTTTATTACCCTTATTTCATGGGTGTATGTTTCGTAAGTTACCAAATCAATAAGGAAATTTAAAATTTCAATTTCAACCCATTCGACTTTATGCATACTTCATTGATTAATTTACTCTAATATTATGTGTGGAATCACTATTCGTATTCTTATGTCATAATTTCCACTCTCCTTTCTATGTATATACTTTTGATACACATAATCACTCCATTTATAATTTCTCAAGTCATCTATATGAACTTGATAAGAGTAATTTTAACTCAATCTCCATTTGTTGTGTTAAATATCCAATTCATTGGTGTTGTCTTTACAAGAATATGTGTGAATATCCTCTCATTGATTTACACGGAATATCCAATCATATTGAGTGCATTTATATTTTTCACACATAATTATTCCATTGATTTATCCATAACCTAAAGATACAGTCTTTATAATAATTTTTATCTCAAATTACATTCCATTGAGACTCCTTTGTTGTTATACACCAAATCACTTTTATATGGTGTATATAATGTACTTTGACATAGTATATCATGAATACCTTTAATCTCATGATATTAAAAGGTTTTGATTACCTCAATTATTTGTAATCAAGTGTCTCTCCTTTGGTTAGAAACTCATAATAAATATCATTTTTAAATGTTTTGAAAATTTATTCTTCAAAATATTTATCATTAATGTCCATGTTTTAAAAATGGTTTTAAGGATTTATTTATAGGGACATTAAGGTTTTAAAATTTAAATTTCATTTATAAGTTTCAAAGTGGTATGGGACACTTTTATTCAAAAATATATTGTTAAATGGCTTCTTGAAAAATAGTGTGACTTTTTAATGATTTCAAGAAAAAGGGGGATATTTCTCTCTAATAGTTTTGATGATTATTTTCATCAATGTCAATATCCTTAATAATTCTCGATAGAGGTTATTCTGATACAATACAATCTTCCATATTGTATCAAATGAGTTATGTTTGACTATGGATGTGCTATTTTTATACCATTCATGGTTTGTGGATAAAGTATTTACATTTCGTATGCTAGTTTTAATACGAATGTTTATGTTATGTTTCAAACATTTCATATGAGGAATGTATTAGACTTAGTAAGTGATGGGTGGAGCCCGCTATAGCTCCTCGATGAATCGGTAGGTCTCATGAGACAAACTACTGTCTTGCCATGAGCCCTTGACAAAATATTATTTGTAGTCTTGGCATGAGGCCTTGGCTACGTGGTTATGATTGTTTTTAATTATGAATTCCATCATTATGAAAGTGGTTATTGATATTTCATGTGGTTATTAAACTAGTATAATATCCATGTGAATAAGTAAATGGCATTATTTCATTTTATCTTTGCCATATTATACTGTAGTTCAAGTTTAAAAGGATTCTGTTTTAGTTATACATTTACATAAATGTTTATGCTTATTTATGAAAGATTCTGCTATATTGTTATCCTTATTGAGCATCTATGCTCACCCCTTTCAATGTTTTATTTTTCCCAGGATGTGTAGAAGTAATTTATGAATGACCTGCAGGGATAGTATGAGGGGATATGAAGAAAAGATGTTGTTGTAGTTTTTGTTACATTATGATGTAATATAAGACTTATGAATATATCTAGTGTTTTCAAGACTACTAAACTAATTGGCCTTTAGAGACTTGATCTTTTTTGATCATGCCATTGTTATGTAATAATGCACTGACTCTAGGTAACTAGGGTCGGGGCGTTACACACACTGTGCTCTGACATAGTCTTTAGTGAATCCATGGAATACATACAGAATAATCATTAAATAATATATATAATTAACTCCAATAACATATATTTTTTGATAATATAATTCAGATACCTTAGATTATAGATAGTTTAACATTCTGACTGTGACTCATGTCTGGTGGTGAGTCAAGCAGGCGGTGAGTCGGGCTAGCGGTTAGTCATTCGATAATAGGTAATCTGGCCATGAATCATATTTTGTGGTTAATAAACTGACATTAGGTTATAAAAATGATTGGCATATGGTGTTGAGTCATAGTAAAAGGTGAATCATGTGATGGTAGGTCTTTCAATAGTAGGTTATCTTGCGGTGAATAATCTCTAGCAGTAAGTGTAACGACCCGAACTTTTTATTAATATTTGTTTCCTACTTTTGTGTGTTTTTTATTTTATACTCAACAAAAATATATTTTTTAATTAATGAAGTGAGTATAATTAAATTAGATCATTGGATTTCGACTATTATATGACCGTTGGAAGCTATAATTTTAACGTTACATTTTTTGTTTATAAATACAAGTGATATAGGTAAATTAATATAGAATGAAGATTCGATGGCCTCATCTAGTAAACTTGGGTCATTCAAAGCACATCTGACAGAACTTGGGAAGGAGGTAGCACCACTGGAATTTTCTCTGGACCAAGACCAATCCAAAATTCATCATGTGAATCTTGATCGGAATCTCCAACGGGAGAAGTTCAAGCTGATAGAGGTCACTACTCAAGCAATGTTGGCCGAGCCGCCCCAAGATTCTATCACCTTAGCACACCTTACACTTAGGTCCTATGCTGGTATTATAAAGGGCTATGTAACAAGACCATATCTTCTTTTTGTAATCCTTTGATATAAAAAAAATGTTATTTCTTTTTATGATAAAGTTTTAAATTTCAAATCTCTTGATAAATATTGGATGTATATTATTGATGAATTTAAAAAAAAGCAGATATTTTTAAAAATTTATGTAATCCTTAAATAATTAATAATGTGTAATGTGTTTCAAAAAATGGTCTTCTAAAGTTGTGTTCAGTAATATATTTAGAGTCTAATAAGATCAAATTAGTGTTTGGTGAATAGTGAATTATGAATAGTAATTTTACGCTTATGATAAGTAATGTGACTAAATTGATTAGTAATCTCACTTAAGAAAGTATTATTATAATTTAGGCACCTTGATTAGGTAACGTGATTCAATAAAATAAGTAAATTACTATTTCAGAAATTATTAGTTATGTATTAGTTTTTGCGGGTGAATAGTGTTTTTATTTAAAAATTAAATTCAAAATATTTAGAAAATTATTTTCATAAAATTGAGCTCATTTCGTTGAATAGTGAAAATACTGTTTTGAGTTTCTGGTGTTTAATAACATCATTAAGGATGTAATAATTATGCAATAATTCTGGTCGACTTATGAATAGTAAGATATGCTATGAGGTGTCCCAAGTAGCTAATACCCTGGGCAAGCCCATGGTTTTGTCAATACCACCGATGAGCTGTCCCTTGAAAATTAATGATTTGTTCCCTCACTTATCTGATAAATACCTTGCCATTTCGACATCCATTTCATTCCAAAATCCTCCGCAACAAATTTATGGTATCCTTACCTTTGATGGAGTCCTCCCAAGGTGCCCTCAAGCCTACCATGGTCCTGAACATCATGATTTTGAAGTTACTCTTCAAGGTAATGGAATCTTTCACCACCCTCTTTTATGTCATGACTTCCTTTATGTTATGTCTAACAGTTCCATTTTATTATGTGAGGGAATGTTCTTCTATATATTTAATACTTTCCATTTAATTTCCAAATGATGAGAGACCCTTTCCTCTATCATCAATTGATTTTATAAATTTCTAAGTGACGTCATTAGGCTGCCAAAATTACGTAAAATAAATCGCGCTTTCTCTTTCATTTCATGATTCCTTTTCATGTGGTGTGTCATTCAAATATCCCCACCAAGATCTTGTTTCTTTTTAATCTGAATCTATACTGCAAAATTATCCATTTATTGATGGGGGACCCTTGTCCCCTCTCATTTATTATTTTCTAAAACCAAGTTATATAGCTGTTATGCTGCAGAAATTTCGTCTCAAAATTTCTCTCTTTCTCTAAAAAAATTACCTTATTTTATACATGTGAATACCCATACCTATTTTGTTTATATGGGTGTTCATATTTATAAAAAACTGATATATTTTATTCTTTAATTGACATACATGTAACCCTCACCCCATTTCCATGGGTTATAAATGACATAATGATCTTATTTTTAAGAACTTTTAAAAAGTAACGATTTTGAAATGAACACGTTTATTTTATTATCTATGGGTTATTTATGAAATGTTTGATTATTATCTATGTGGATCACATGAAAGTAAAGTAATATTTAGGTTTCACCCTGATAGCGCTCCAATGCATTGGGTAAAGAATTAATCTCTATAGATGACAAGTTTCACGATTCCTTGGTGAATAACCTTTGTAATATTTATGACACCTTGGGGATAAACCTTGGTGAAATGTTCATGATTGAATAAATGAAATTTTGTAGCCACATATTAATGTTAAGATTCAAGTTATTTTTTATTATGATATTCCTATTCTTACATTTCTCATACCTCTATGATTTATATCATGTTCTTATTAATATTTCTCAAGATCACATGTCAACTGTTTCACTCTTTTTCTTTACTATGCCTTCTGCTCACCCTTTCATTTGATGTTTATCTCCAGGTTATGAGATGCAGTAATTGTACTTAGGATAAACCTATGAAAAATCCTTAAAAGTGTATTAGTAGGATTTTTTATGTTCTATTCATGTATATTGTTACTAATTTAAAAGCCACTAGGCTTTAAAGATCCTTGGTTTGTAAAATTTAATGAAAAGTTATGTATTAAAAAAGCGGGATTCCATAGTTTGTATCAAATGATTGTTTTGTTATTTATGGAAATTAGGATATTAAAACATTATGAATAACCCTATAGAAAGTTTAAATATAGGAAAACTTCCTGGTATTTTTGTGAGTATTGAGTAAGTCATTTGTGAAGAAAATATATCGCTGTTTGGATACGAGCTGGAAGAGGCGGCTCTGGAACAGAGGTAACTAGGAGTGAAAACTCTCAAAAGGAGTTTCAGGCCTGACCCGGGGTATCCTGGTACATGAAAATAGGCATTGCTTCACTCTTGGTTATGACACTTCTGGGGATATTTTTGGGTAATCATAATCTTTTTATGAATCATTATGAAGGAATTATAGGGAAATGTAATTGTTTAAGCATGAAGTTTTACGACATAAAATCCTTTATGTTTAAAAGATTTGTAAATGAAATGAGTTTCTCAATAAGGTTTTACTCTTTTATAAAATGGCGTGAAATAGGAGGAACCGTGAAAATGGTGACTGCAATGGACCATGCACTAACAGCCTTCTGATGAAAGCCGGAATGGAAACATTCATGCGAATGATAAACCAACTAACTCATGTTATGGGAAATAACTTGAATCAAGCTGAGAGACCGATCTCACCATGAAGGGAAAAACATTCTATTGAGTCATTTATACATCAACGACCCCCAAACTTTAGTGGATCGACTGTCCCATTGATTGATGAGCAGTGGATTAGCTCTATTGAGAAGATCTTTTCTTGTTCTCCACTGTTTAGAGTAAGAGAAAGTCACCCTAGCTATCTATCACTTAGAAGGAGAAACTGATTAGTGGTGGGGATTGATTAAAAACATGAGTCCAAGAGTGGATGTTGAAGCTATGGAGTGGGAAGTGTTCAGAGAGATCTTCTTTAGTAAGTATTTCCCCCATTCCAAGAGAACAATAATGGAGAAGGAGATTCTCAAGATGAAGTAGAAAGATAATGAATCTATGAGAAGATACGAGATGAACTTCACAAGGCTTTCATGTTACACATATATCTTTGTCATGGATCCAATTGGTAAGGTTGATAGATTCTTTGGTGAACTGAGACCTCATCTGTGGAAGAATCTAGCCAATTGAAACTATGATAGCTATGAGGAGATCATGGGGAGTGCAATTAAAGTCAAGCTGGAGTTTGGTGAGACAAAGTGGTCTCATAAATCAAACAACAAGAAGAGATCCATGGAGCCCAGCTTAGGGAGGACCTTTGATCATGGAAGAGGAGGCAAGAAAGTACAACACCCCACGTGTAATAAATGTGGGAAGAATAATTCAGGGAACTGCTTGATCGGGATAGGGAAATGATAAATGTGTGGAATAGATGGACATATTGTTAAGAATTGTCATAGTGAGGTGAAACCTCAACTTACAAACACTAAAAAAAGGGGTAGATGGTGCAGGCCCAACATGATGTCCAGTTCTTTTAGTGTGGACAACTTGTGAATTTCGCCAATAATTGTCCAAATCCGAGGGTAGTGGAAAGGACACACTATCAACCTCAACAAAGGCCAAGGGAGAAAGGTCATAATTTTTCTATCATGACTGCTAAAGTTTATGATCTAAATGATGTGGTTACAGGTACCCTTGTTGTTCTCTCAAATCTAGGGAGTACTTTTCTTGATTCAGGTTCTATGCATTCCTTTATCTCCTCTAAGTTTTCAAAGAATTTAGAATCAACTTCCGATTTTGTAAAAGTAGAGTTATTATTCAAGGCTCCTGCTGGGATAATCCAAGCATCATCAGTGTTTAGAAACTCTAGTATTTACTTTAGTGGGTACAATCTTATCACAAATCTAGTAGTCATTCCCATGATGAAATTAGACATTATACTAGGGATGGACTGTCTCTCAAAGCCTAATGAAAATATCAAATGTAGAAGCAAGGAAATATATAAAGCATTGAATATAAAACCTACAGTTATCTTCCGAGGAGAGATATCCCAACCTGTTCTTTGTCTAGAGGAACCCCATATGTCCTCCTTTATGGAGTTGATCGGTGAAGATGAAGAAGGATATGAGAGTTTAAGGATGGAAGCTATCCCCATCATCCAAAAATATTTTGACATATTTCCTGAGGATTTTCTCTGACCTCCATAGAAATAGAGGTATATTTCTCCATTGAACTCTTACATAGATCTCATATGATATCAAAGACCCCCTCTAGGATGGAAAATGTGGATCGAGAGGAATTACAAAAACAACTCCAAGATCTTTTGGAGAATGGGTTTATCCAACTGAGTGTGTCTCCTTGGGGAGCACTAGTTCTCTTTGGGAAGAATAAGGATAGATCAATGCGACTATGCATTGATTATAGAGAACTAAATGGGATCATAGTGAAGAACAATTACCCTGTGCTATGAATGGATGACTTATTTGACCAACTTTGTGGGAATATATTTTTCTCTACGATTGATCATCAATCTAGTTATCATCAATTGAGGGTGAAGAAAGAATATATTCCGAAAACTACCTTCCGATCAAGATATTAGTATTATGAGTTTGTTGTTATGACCTTCGAACTGACTAATGCAACTGCTATTTTTATAGATATGATGAATAGACTCTTTAAGGAGTACCTTGATAACATTGTGGTAGTTTTTATTGATGATATTCTAATATATTCCAAAAGTTGTGAGGAGCATCAGGATCATCTAAGGGATATTTTGAAAACTCAGTGGAAGGATATGCTTTTTGGAAAGTTCAGTAAATGTGAATTCTTGTTACAAGAAGTTGCTTTCTTGGGCCACATTGTTACCAATAAAGGAAACACAGTTGTCCCTGCAAAGACAAAAGTTGTAGAGGAGTGGCCTCAACCAACAACAATAACCCAGATTCATAGTTTCATGGGATTGGCGGGATATTATAGTAGGTTGGTGATAAACTTTTCACAACTTTATAATCCATTAACCACGTTAACTCGAAAAGGGGTCAAGTTCATCTGGACAATGGAGTGTAAGGAATGTTTCCAAGAGCTGAAGAAGAGATTGGTTACAACAACCGTGTAAACTCTGCACTCAAGTGGAGAAGGATTTGTTATTTTTAGCGATGCATCTATTAAAGGGCTTGGGTGTTCCCTCATGAAAAATGACAAAGTCATTTCTTATGCATCTAGACAGTTGAAGAATAATGAGCATAATTATACTATGCATGATCTGGAGCTGTCTTCGGTTGTTTTTTCCCTGAAGATATAGAGGCACTATCTTTATGGGGAGAAATGTGATATATACCTAGCCTGCCAAAGTTTGAAGTATATTTTCACACAAAAGGAATTGAACATGAGACAAAGGAGATGGTTCGAAATTTTTAAAGAATATGATTTTTCAATTCATTATCATCCTGGAAGATAAAACAATGTTGTTGATGCATTAAGTAGGAAAGACCTAGTTTTTCTCTCCATGATGAGGATTCAAAGATATCCATTGATCAATGACCTAGTAAAGTTGGACATGGTAATTATAAAGGAAGGGACATCATCAACCCTAACCCAAATGATTTCTCAACCATCATTACTAGAGAAGATCAAGAAAGCTCAGAAAGAATATCCTTCGTTACAGAAGAAGATTGAGGCTGTGAAGGATGGGAAGTTTACTACGTTCAATACTGATTAAGAAGGTATACGAAAATTTCATACAAGACTATGTGTTCCATCTATTTCGGAAATATATATGGAGGTGATGGATGAAGCTCAAAGCTTTACTTTCTCTATACATCATGGAAGCACAAAAATTTATAGGAACCATTGTGATCATTATTGGTGGGATAATATGAAAAGGGTGATTTATAAATACACATCAAGGTTCCTAGTATGTCAGCTTGTGAAGGAAGAGTGACAAATTCTTAAAGGGGTATTACAACAACCACCCATGCCAGCATGGTAGTGGGACAATATCACTATGGACTTCGTCACCGGTCTCCCAAGAACTTCCAAAGGAATTAATGCGATGTGGGTTATTGTGGACAGTCTCACTAAGACTGCCCATATTATCTCTATATGGGAAAATTTCTCTCTTGATCAACATGCCATGATTTAAATGATGGAAGTGGTAAGGTAGCATGGAGTTCCACTTTCTAGCGTATCTGATCATGATCAATGGTCCAATCAAAATTCTGGAAAAGTCTTCAACATGCTCTGACCACTAAATTGAATTTCAGTACGACCTATCACCCCTAAACTAATGGCCAATCTTAAAGGACTATTCAAAAACATGAGTACATGCTGAGAATGTGCTCAATGGAATTTAAAGGTGGATGGGTCAGTATCTCTCTTTAGTTGAGTTCTCTTACAACAACAGCTTACACTCGAGCATTCAAATGGAACCCTATGAAGCTCTATATGGGAAGCGATGTATAACTCCTACATGTTGGGATGAAGCTAGTGAGAGAAATATTCTTTGGCATGATCTTGTGCAAGAAATGACTGAAAAAGTCCATGCCATCAAACAACACATTAAGGCTGCTCAATGTCGGAAAAAGATCTATGCAGACAACCGTCGAAGGGACTTTGAGTTTGATGTTGGTGACAAAGTCTTTCTTTGAAATTCACCTTGGAAGAAATTCATGAGGTTTGGGAAGAAAGGGAAGCTCATCCCTAGGTACATTGGCCCCTACGAAATCGTTGATCGTGTGGGAGCAGTGGCCTATCACCTTGAACTTACTCCAAATCTATCACAATTCATGATGTCTTTCATGTATCCCTCTTGAAGAAGTACATACCCAACCATTAAAATGACTAAACCCTGTGGTGGTACAACTCGAACATGACCTCTCTTATGAGGAGCAGTCGGTGGAGATCTTGGATCCTAGAGACAAGGTTCTACGCAACAAGACTACCCACCTTGTTAAGGTGTTGCCGAGGAACCCCATATTTGAGAAAGACACGTGGGAACCAGAGGAGTCTATGAGGCAGAAGTACCCACACCTTTTCTCTTTAGGGGGTACAAGTTAAAATTTCATGGATGAAATTTGTTAAGGGTGAGAGAATGTAATGACCCAAACTTTTTATTAATATTTTTTTCCTAATTTTGTGTGTTTTTTATTTTATACTCAACAAAAATATATTCTTTAATTAATGAAGTGAGTATAATTAAATGAGACTGTTGGGTTTTGACTATTATATGACTATTGGTCAATATGACCAATGGACAATATGACTGTTGGAAGCTAAACTCTTAATGTAACAATTTTTGTTTATAAATACAATTGTTCTTGGTTAATTAATACAAAAAGAAGATTATATGGCCTCATCTAGTAGACTAGGGCTGTTCAAAGCCCATTTGATAAAATGTGGGAAGGAGGTAACACCACTGAGCTTTCTTCTGGACCTAGCCCAAGCTGAACTTCATCATGTGAAGCTTGAACGGAATCACCTTTGGGAGAAGTTCAAGCTGATAGAGGTCACCTCTCGAGCAATATTGGTCAAGCCACACCAAGATTATATCACTTTAACACACCTTACACTTAGGTCCAATGCTAGTATTATAAGGGGATATGTAATGAGACCTTAGATAATTTGTGTAATCCTTTAATATAAATAAAATTGTTATTTCTTTTTATGGTAATGTTTTAAAATTTCAAATGTCTCGAAAAATATAGGATGTATATTATTGATGAATTTTGGAAAAAAGGGGGTATTTAAAAATCTTTATGTAAATAATAAATTATTAATAATATGTAATGTTTTTCCAAAAATTGTCTTCTACAGTTGTGTTCAGTAAGAAATTTAGATTCTAATAAGATCAACTTAATTTTTGGTGAATAGTAAATTATGAATAGTACTTTTATGCTTAAGATTAGTAATGTGACCAAATGGATAAGGAATATCACTTAAGAAAGTATTATTATAATTTAGGCACCTTGATTAGATAATGTGATTCAACAAAATAAGTAAATAACTTTTTTAGAAATTATTATTTATGTATTATATTTTTCAGGTGAATAGTGTTTTTATTTAAAAATTAAATTAAAAATATTTAAAAATTATTTTCATAAAATAGAGTTCATTTTTGAATTCCAAGCATCGATATTAGGTTAAGGTTATTTTTTGGGAATTTTTTGAAATAGTTGAATTTTCAGTGAATAGTGAAAATACAGTTTGGAGTTTCGGGTGTTTAATGAAATAATTAAGGATGTAATAATTATGTAATCATTATGTTCAACTTATGAATAGTAATATATGATATTAGTTGTCCCAAGTGGCCAATACCATGGGTAAACACATGTTTTTTCCAATACCACTGATGATGTGTCCCTTGGAAATTAATGATTTGTTCCCTCACTTCTCATATAAATACTAAGTCATTCCCTCATCCATTTCCTTCCAAAATCCCCCTCAACGATGTTCTGGTCTCCTTACCTCCCAAGAAGGCTACCCAAGTATCCCTAAAGCCTCCCAAGGTCCTGAACATTAAGCTTTATAAGTTACTCTTCAAGGTAAGGGAAACTCTCACCCTCCTCTTTAAAGTCATTACTTCCTTTATGTTATGTATTGTAGTTCCATTTTATTATGTGGGGGATTGTTCTTCAATATCTTTAATATTGTCCATTTTATTTCCAAATGATGAGAGACCCTTTCCTCTCTCCTCAATTGATTTTTTGAATTTCTATATGACGCCGTTAGGCTGCTGAATTTCGGTAAAAGAAATCGAGTTATCTCTTTCTTTTCAAGTTTCCTTTTCATGTGGAGTGTCATTCAAATATCCACACCATGATCTTATTTATTTTTAATTTTACCCTCCACTGCAAAATGATCCATTTATGAATAGGATACCCTTGTCCCTCATCTTTTTTTTATTTTTTAAAACCATGTTATAGAGCTACTATGCTGCAGAAATTTGGTCTCAAAATCTATCTCTCTTTCTTTCAAGAAATTCTCTTATTTTATATATGTGAATACCCATACCTATTTAGTTTATATGGGTGTTCATAGTTATAAAAAAATGATATATTTGATTTTGGAATTGACATACATGTAACCCTCACCCCCTTTCCGTTGGTTATAAATGACATAACGATCTTATATTTAAGAACTTGTAAAACGTCATGATTTTGAAATGAACCCATTTATTTTATTATCTAAGGGTTATTTATTAAATGTTTGATTATGATACATGTGGATCACATGAAATTAAAGACATATTAATGGTGCGACCTGATAGTGCTCCAATGCATTGGGTGAAGAATTAGTCTCCGAAGATGACATGTTTCACGATACATTTGTGAATAACCTTGGTAATTTATATGACACCTCAGGGATAAACCGTGGTGATATGTTCATGTATGGTTAAATAAAATGTTGTAGCCACATATTCATGTTATGATTCAAGTTATTTTTATTATGATATTCCTATTTATCCATTTCTCATGCCTTTATGATTTATATCATGTTCTTATTAATATTGATCAAGATCAAATGTCAACTATTTCACTTGTTTTCCTTACTAAGCCTTATTCTCACCCTTTCCTTTGATGTATGTCTCCAGGTTAGGAGATGCTGTAATTTTACATAGAATGAACCAATGATAAATCCTTACAAGTGTATTAAAAGTATGTTTTATGTTGTTTTTATGTATATTGTTCATGATTTCGAAGACACTAGACATTAAAGATCCTCTGTTTGTAAAATGTAATGAAAAGTTATATATTAAAAAGGCGGGATTCCATAGTAAGTCATTTTTTGATGTTGATATTTTCTATTAGCTACCCCTTTATAGTAGTGAGTCTTTTCCTATGGTGATAATTTTTAGGTGGTGATTCAATTTTAACAATGGAACAATCACCCCAACACTTGTAAAAACATCCATCAGATATTATTATATTATAAAATGTTATCATAAAAGAGAAAATCCATTAGAAACACAATTATCATTAATTGTGAGCATTAAATAAGGGAGGATACAACATAAATATTTTTTGGGTATTTTTTTTGATTATCACATGAAAATCATTCATGTATTCTTTCTAAAGAGATATATATCTCTTTAATGTATGAAAATATAAGAGTTTGAATTCATATATAAGTTGTGTTTTTATTGATCTATTTTCATCATATTATTCTTATTACATGAATGTAAATTAACACATTATGTTATAATACATTAATGATAATTTTATATAGTTGAAGAATATGTTGATATTGACTTTTATGTTATATTATATCTCAAAGGACATTCTTCATCTTCATTCATTTGCTACATTAAATTGTGTGTTGCACCCACAATACTATATTTATATCCTTCTTGGTAATGATTTCATAATTTGATCTTATTGTGAGAAGACTGTAGATAGTTCTTATAAAGGGTGATCATGGAGAAAGAACATGGGTCCTTTGTAACATTTTTTTCTTGAACTCAATAATTAAAGTCCTCAGAAAAAGGACATGTATTGTTAAAATCATTAATCTCAAAGAGAGAGTGTTGGTGGAGTAGACTAGTGGATATTTCATTACTAGAATTAGAGGTATCTACGATGGGCTATTTGCGATGGGACCCGTCATAAATAGGCTTTAGCAATGGGGCCTCGTCGCAAATAGCTCGTTCTAAAAAACTACATCACAAATATTATTTTTTATGATGGGCCCATCGCAAATAATCCTCTGCTTATATACATTATATATAAATAAACATTTTGTGACGGCCTGTCGCAAATACTATTTGTGACGGGGCAGTTCCTCGTCGCAACTAACCTTCGATTATATATATTATATATATAAAAACTTTTTGCGACAGGCCCATCATCTCGTCGCAAATACTATTAATAAAAAAATTATATTTATATTATATGCGATTGGAGCCCATCTTAAAAGGTCTGGTCATAAATACTAAACATAATATAAAAAATATTTAATAAAATTATGATTAATGAAAAAATTCTATTAATATTATTCAAGTAATAAAAAAATTATTATTATTAAAATAACCAGACATTAAAGAATATAATACTAAAATAATATATTTAATAAAATTTTCATTAATAAAAAATTAATATTAATATTATTAAAAAATTAAAAAAACAAAAAAAATATTACAATTCTCAATATTTACAAAAAAATTTAAAAAATCACAAAATGTTATTATTATTAATAAAATAACCAAATATTAAAAAATATAATACTAATAATAAATAAAAAAATATTAAAAATAAAAAAAATAAATTATACAATATTTGTATCAATTTAAAAGACAGAAACTATAAATAGTTCATATTACAATAAATCTAAAATTAAAATGTTTTTAACATAAAAAACACTAGGGGTCATCTTATTGAGGAGGTGGAGGAGGCGTAGGAGCTGTAGGAGATGGTGTATGAAACACCATCCCTAAACTACAAGTCTGATGCCGCATTTAATCTATCTGCTTGTGATGATGATGATGATGCTGCTACCATCGTCGCATCTCCTCCTCGTGCTGCTGCTGCTGTTGCTGCTGTCGCTGACACATCTCTTCATATTACTTCTACAAACTCTTTATAAGCTCTTACCGAGTTTGCAACTGCTCCTAATATTGTGAGTCAGAAGATGATGCCTCTCCCGGAGCTTCTCTCGAGCTAGACGCTGACATCACAACAGTACCATAATAAGTACGAGGAGTCAAACGAGAGCCAATAACAACTACTCAGCCCTTGTCAAAGCCATAGTACGTCGCATGTACCCATGTCGCCTCATCAAAATGGTGGGCATTGGTCTACTCAGTCGTGTTGTCCTGACTCTCAGCTTGTGTCTGAGAGGTCGCAGCCTCCTATGACTCCTTCAATTCCAATTTGAAATTAAAATGATGAAAATATTAAATACATTTAACTGTAAAACTGAAAAAAATACTAACCACAATCCAACACTGGCGATCACCTCTAATCTCTTCAGTTGTTGGATCACTGTACATCCTCCAATAAACATCAAACTCTGTAATATCGGGATGCTCGAACGCCTTCAGAAATATAAAATAAACTGTTTATATTTAACAATAGATAATATAATTAAAAATATACTTACCAGATGCTCTCTATGCGTACTAAATGTACGACTACCAGCTTGATGCATCACCTCCTGTCTCCCTTGGTTATGTCGTCCCACTGATGATCTCCTTTGAAATACACCACCCAACCAGTGTAAACATAATCCATCACAAACGTGAGATGAAATCTACCCTGGTTGGTGGGCTCTACAAGAATCATCAAATTCTGTCACCCTTGCTTTCATAACAACTGTTCTTCTCAAATTTTACAAAAATTGACAGAAACGGTCACGCATAGACACCTGCCATGCGGTGTGGATGGTGTCATGCATGTGATCATCAATCAGATACCATAAACCCAACAAATAAATTATAATATCAAGTTATTAATAAAATAAATTTCAAAATAAATATTCTTTATTTATATACCAGCCAATGATCGAACATGTCGCGTTGCACATCAACGGGAATCTGTTCCCATTTGCTCTATGGCTGAGAAAAGTAATTTCGCAATATAGCACTCCCCTGTCCGATAGCTACATACGCGAAACTGTGAAAAAGGAATAAATAATCAAAAAATTAATATATATATAAATAAATTAATGAAATATATCTAAAATATATAGGTTACCATACCTTCATGTGTGTGGATCGAAGCCCAAACGTGGATGTAGCTCAGGGATAGGGTCAGGAATCATCCGTCACGTAAGACCCTGCCCCCTCTGTGTACCCCCTGAACAACTAGTAGGCTGAGGGTTAGATGGTCCAAAATCCCCCTCATCCAAAGGTAGATCAGCCTTCTGAAACTCACGAAATAGATCAGGATCCATCTAAAACACAAAATGATTGTGTTAGTAGATAGTTTAAAATAACTATTATATATAGATATATATTAGTTATGATTATAACCAACATTTAACTATGTCAATATCCATCTTCATCCTCATCTCCATAACTATCCATGTCAATTTATTCATCTTCCTCCCCAGTATCATCAATATCCATATAAGTTTTAGTTTCATCATCTCTTGTCATTTTAAATTCATTTTTAACATCATTAACATATTAATCTTCATCGATCCTTAATTATGGAGTGTCATCATCAATATTCACATCTCTTTGTGAAAAAAATGGATTTTGAGCAGTCTATTGAAAAAATTCAATTCCCTACAATTCAGCGAAACCACATTCAGTTTGAGTAAACTGATTTTCCCGAGATTTCATTTTTATTATTCTTCACTAATCACTCAAGTATCTTGAAGTTGCACAGTACTTTGCATAATAAATTTTATGTGTCTATTAAGCTAGTAAAAAGGGATCATTTACTGCAAGAATACTTTTATATTTAATATCAACGATTCCATGAGTCGGATGAACATGCAAGCCTATCTCAGTATCCAACCACTGATATTTAAACATCTTTATGTAATTATTTCATAGGTAACATAGCTCAATAATTTCATCCAAAATGAAAAAAAATCAACTTTAGTTTCTCTGTGATGCGACCCTCTCAAGAAAACTCCATTGTTCATTGTTTCTTTATTCCCCATATGCACATGTATAAAATTGAAAACCATTCACCACATACGAATTATAAGATTTAACCATTTTGGATGGTGGGATACTCAATATACACAGTCGCTTATCAATTTTATCACCATGTTGAGACACCTGAATTTTTTTAAAACAATTATGAATATTATAAATAATAAATAGAATTGATATTAAACCATCAAAAATTTATGTTACCAGTTTTTAAAACCATTTAGAAATTTTTTTTATCTGTGTTCTTCAAGAGGAGCTGCTGTAATTTGTGGAAGTTGTTTCTTGATATGATTATCATATAACCTAAAAATAATATAAGTTTACATAGTGTAACATAAATTATAGAATAAGTGATAGAATAACTCATATTACAAATGATTTCATTTCTTTACAGTTGAGCATAACATATGTATGAGCTCTGCGATGTTCATCATCTGAAAGCTATCATTCATGAACTCCACAGAACCCATGATTTGGCTACTTAAAACCGGATAATTGATTTTCTAGATTTTCATTAATATTCCCCTTATGCTTTCCCATGAAATTGTGTTTCGAGGGATATTGAGATTCAAAATAATGAGAGCAGAAAAAAAAGCAATTTCCTCTTGAAAATAAGCTTCAACAATTGTCCCTTTAACTGATGCTTTGTAAAGTACTTTTTTCTTCATTTTCTGCATGCATCTTTTGAATGGGTACATCCATAGAAACTGTACTAGACCTCCACATTTAGCATCATGTGGAAAATTTAATATCAGATGTTCCATTGAATCAAAGAAAGATGGTGGAAAGATTTTTTCAAGTTTACATATAATTACAGCAACATCTTATTCCTGTTTGCTTAACGCATCGTAGTCTTTTTTCGATGCACAAATGTCTTGAAAAATATATGATATGATTTTAATCGAATCCATAATCATATAATTAAACAACCCTCTAAATATAATCAGCATATGTCTTTCTATTATAACATGACAATCATGATTTTTAATCTGGTAATATAACCCTTCATAACACATCTTCCAAAATTTAAAGCATAGCCATCTGGAAGTCTCAAATCTACAATCCACTGACAAAATAGTAAGAGACTCTCTTTGGACAGTGTATAAGATGATTTTGGATTCATTAGCCTCTGTGATGTGACATTTTAAAATAGTTCAAGTTTTGGTCGCCTGCAAATTTGGGCAAGATCTAATCGTGCCTTTACAGTATCTTTAGTCTTATCTGGTGTATCCAAAATTGTATGAAATAAATTATCAAAATAGTTCTTCCCAATATTCGTAACATCTGACATGTGGCGGACCAAAAAATCAGACTAATATGGAAGATCCCAAAAACTGCTTCATTTTATCCAATTATGTTCTTTCCCAAATCCATGAATTTTCTGTTGGTTTACTGTTGGCCCAAATGTGATGAGAGGTAATGAAAATACAACTGATTTTAACTTTGTACCTGATATAATTTGTGGAGGTTCATCCCTTTAAATTGTACCTTTTCTGAAATGAGATTTGTTCCTCCGAAAAGAATGATCGGTGGGAAGAAATCTGCGGTGACAGTCAAAATAGCAAGGTTTTTTTTCCATTAACAAGCATAAAGGTTTTGTTGACTTTCATACAGTAAGGACATTATTTCGGACCATGTGAACTCTAGCCAGATAATATTATATATACCATAAAGTCACTAATTTTCTGCATCAATGCAGCTTTTAATATGAAATTTTGTTTCGCAGCAACATCATATGTACTAACACCATCACTCCACAATGAATTTAACTCATCAATCAATGGTTTCAAATAAACATCAATATGATTTTTCGGATGTCTTGGGATTAATAAGGTCAAAAAGATATAGGTCTCCTTCATCAACACCCGTGGAGGTAAATTGTATGGAGTTATAAAGAAAGGCCCACAAGAATACTGACTACTATAAGAACCAAATGAACAGAAACCGTTAGTAGAAAGACCCAATCACATGTTTTGCGCTTCTAAAGGAAATTACGGATGCAGACATTCAAAATGTTTCCATAAATCACCAAAAGATAGATGATTCAAGCTTATATCAGTTTAAATCTTTGTTTTGTGCCATGAAATTTTTGATTTTGTGTTCTGAGACAGAAATAAATAGTGCAACCTAGGTCTAAGGGGAAAATATCTCAATTGTTTTACTAGAATCGATCCAGACTTCCCTAGTTGGGTTTCTTTATACCTCGATTATCGAAATGTGGGACAACTATCCAATGAATAATTTTCACCCGAATATAAGATTCAATCATTTGGACATGCATGAATATTTCGATAACTAAGGCCCAGATTATAAACCCGCCTCTTGCTCTCATAGTAATTTTCCGGAAACACATTTCCTTCAGGTAACAGTGTTTTAACCAAACAAAATATCTTATCAAAATAGTTGTTTGATAGTGCATTATCTGATTTAATATCCCTAAATATTTCAACCGCTTCTAATTTTCTTATCTTGAAACCAGAATATAATGCATCCACAGTAGACCTAAACAACTCATAAATTTAGATGGTGCCAACTCAGGAGTTAAATCAATATCATCCAGAGTTTCATTTTGTTGAATAGATGGACATGCAACATCATGTACTAAATTTTGAAACAGTGATGGATCCAGAATCAAGTTATTGGTATCTTCTCCGGAACTACGTTCTCTATGTTTATACCAAAAGACATAATCTGGTTGAAAACGAAACTGCAAGAGATGTCCCCCAAGCTTGTCAAATGTGTCAAACATTTTCAGAGCACATTTTTTACAAGGAAACATTAATTGTTCTTTCTAAAACATATTCTGGTTTTGATGATGCAAATGATAAGAAAGAATCAACACCCTCAATATATACAGGATTTAAACCAAAACTGTTTGGATATCTGCGATGATTTATTCAAGCATGGTGATCTAATAATGAATGATGTCTATTTTTTTGTTCCATATTTTTTCTACGAAATAAAAAATCATTATTGTTTTTGAATAATTTTAAATTATAAAAACACTATCTGAAAAAAGATTATAAATAATTACAACTGCTTCTTAATAATTACCATTAATTTTGGGTGAAATAATTTTTAGTGGATTGACGACTACTCTTTTTTCCGAACGCTCATTTACTTGAAAATTTCTCTCACTAAAATCATAATGAATAATCATCTCATAGGTATTCTTATTAATTCTTGTGCATATGAGAATATATAGGAGTACCTCCGAGCAGATACTTCATTATGAGAAGCTTGCATGTAAATGAGCCGTCAGACAAAAGATCCCCCTTTTTTTGATAAATCATATTCTTGCAACTTTCACCACCTGAAAAAATTATAAAAAATGTGGTCCACTGATTTCATATTCAAACTCGTGCATACGAGATTGGGTATGCATATGAAGAAGTATACTTTTCATAATGTTTTGAGTCAGTGAAAGTTTAAAGTAGAATATTCATCAAGAAAAATGAGTGTTTCCAATCCACTAGAAATTGTGCCATGTTACTATTATTTATTATTATTTATTATTATTTATTACTATTTTTTAATATTTTTTACTGATTATTACTAATTATTACTAATTATTACTTTTTTTTAGTTTTTATTACTAATTATTACTAATTATTTCTAATTATTACTAATTCTTACTTATTATTACTAATTATTACTATTTATTACTATTTATTACTAATTATTACTATTTATTAAAATTTATTACGATTTATTACTAATTATTTCTAATTATTTCTAATTATTACTAATTATTACTAATTATTACTAATTATTACTAATTATTAATAATTATTACTATTTATTACTATTTATTACTATGTATTAATATTTATTAATATTTATTACTAATTATTACAAATTATTACTAATTTTTACTAATTATTACTCATTATTACTAATTATTACTAATTATTACTAATTATTTCTAATTATTACTATTTACAACTATTTATTATCATTTATTACTATTTATTACTATTTATTACTATTTATTACTATTTGTCACTATTTATCACTATTTTTTACTATTTTTTACTATTTGTCACTATTTATTACTAATTATTACTAATTATTACTAATTATTGCTAATTATTACTAATTATTACTATTTATTACTATTTATTACTATTTCTTACTATTTCTTACTATTTATTACTAATTATTACTAATTATTACAAATTATTACTAGTTATTACTAATTGTTACTAATTATTACTAATTATTACTAATTATTAGTAGTTATTACTAATTATTACTAATTATTACTAATTAATACTAATTATTACTAATTAATACTAATTATTACTATTTATTACTATTTATTGCTATTTATTAAAATTTATTACTGTTTATTACTATTTATTACTATTTTTACTATTTCATACTAATTTTTACTAATTGTTACAAATTATTACTAATTATTACTAATTATTACCATTTATTACTATTTATTACTATTTAATATTATTATTACTATTATTACTATTTATTTCTATTTATTTGTATTTATTACTATTTATTACTAATTATTGCTAATTATTACTAATTATTACTAATTATTACTAAATGTTACTAATTACTACTATTTATTCCTATTTATTCCTATTTATTCCTATTTAATCCTATTTATTCCTATTTATTGTTTTTTTATTATTAATTATTAATATTTATTTCTAATTATTTCTTTTGATTCTTATTTATTCCTAATTATTTCTATTTATTCCAAATTATTCTTAATTATTTTAAATAAATCTTAATTATTACTATTTGTTTTTATTTATTACTAATTATTTCTAATTATTTGTATTTATCCCTATTTATTCATATTTATTCCTATTTATTCATATTTATTCCAATTTATTTCTATTTATTCCAATTTATTCCAATTTATTCTTAATTAGTCATAATTATTCTTATTTATTCCTATTTTTTCCTAATTATTATGAATTACTACTATTTATTAATAATCACTACTATTTATTAATAATTACTACTAATTATTCATATTTATTACTAATTATTCCTAATTAGTACTATTTATTACTATTTATTACTATTTATTACTAATTACTACTATTTATTACTAATTACTACTATTTATTACTAATTACTACTATTTATTACTAATTACTACTATTTATTACTAATTACTACTAATTATTCCTATTTATTTCTATTTCTTACTAACTATAACTATTTATTACTAATTATTACTATTTATTCATAATTATTTCTATTTATTCGTAATTAGTATTTTTTATTCTTAATTACTACCAATTACTACCAATTACTACCAATTACTACCAATTACTACTAATTATTTCTATTTATTACTAAAATACAGATAATAAAACAATTTAAATCTAATTTAATTACAACTAATCAACAATAATTAAAATTAATGTAAAAAATAAATAAATACTAAATTAAATAAAATATAAATACCTTTAAACTTGATCTTTTATTGATGTAAGTGCCTTTAAAACATCTCTGAAAAAATTTAACTTATAGAAGTTTTCACTCTAAAATTCAAGTGTAGTGAGGGAGAGGAAGTGAGAAATGAGAGGAACAGAAAGAAAACGACGGGGGTATATAGAGGTTAGATTAGTGGCGATGGGACTACTAGCGATGGGATTCCTGTCGTTAATAGTACTTGTTGCGACGAGACCCGTCGCAAATACCTTCGACCACATTAATTACGGGCAGCGGTTAAAAGGTTATCTGCGATGGGACCCGTCACAACAGGTGACCTGCCGACACACCTTTTGTGACAGAACAACATCTCGTCGCAAAAAGTCATTTACCACCACCGGTATTTGCGACGGGTCCCATTGCAAATACCCTCCGACCGACACACTATTTGCGACGGGGGGATCCTCCTGTCGCAAATAATGTTCTCGCGCTTTGGTGCACATCCCGCGCCAAAACGCGCATTACCTTTGGCAACAGGACCCCAAATCCCGTCACAAATAACATGTTATTTGCGACGGGACGAACCCCCCGTCACAAATAACCCATGGGAATGACCATTTGCGATGGGAATTAATCCCATCGCAAATACCCCATCGCAAAAGACTATTTTTCCCATAGTGTTTGTTCCCTGAATGATTATAAATATCATTTTTGATGCTTCTTTTGTTTTATTTATTTCCTCAATATATTTTTTCAAGAATAGTGGGAGAGATTCGAATAGGTTTTCAAAAGAAGGATCTCTCTTTGTTGTAAAATTCTTGAGACTCAACCCACCCCCTCTTTAGTCATTATGTGACCCTACTGGAACCACACCAGTGACATGCACATCTTTATTTTGTGTTTCCTTACCATTGTGATGTGTTGCCTCTTTTTTCACTGAGGTAGTAGTTTCACTAGTCAGAACACTGTGTTCCCTCCCTACTAGCAGCTACTGCATTGTGTTTCCAACCATCATTCCATGGAAGAGACATAAATATCCCACAATAAATATTCGAGCATTTAAAGTGCTGGATGATAATTTTCAATGAACCCATTACTCATTCGATTCTCTCACATAGTGAGTCTGGTGTGTTCTCATGTTGTTCGACCTCTGAAATCACCCCACTCCATCATTATGGTTCAATTACATCACCCATCTCCTTGGCATTAGTGGCTCGAAGGGCCAGTTCCCTTGTGTCTCGAATGCAAGGTCTGAATGCCCAAATTAGGTGAATAGTACCCCTATTACAATATTGTTACCTCAACACTACTATGAGCCCTACTATATTAATTCTAAAATAGCTACAAATATCCTTACCCCACCCATATTTGAACCCATATTTTCCATCAGATATGGTAAACTTATAAACAAATTCTTAAGTGTCATTCCATATATCATCCTTTTGAATGAGTTTTTTTGTTAACTAAAGATATTAAATATATGGGGGTTTTTTGTAAATACTTGTTTGAAGGATTAAAATTAAAAATAATTATTTTTATTACTAAAATATTCTTTAATTATTTGTTATAAATAAAATTTATCATTATATAAAAAATATATTTAATCTTTTCATTTATATAATAATTATTGGGGATTCCTTTTTTGAATTCAAACACAAATCCATTTAAACATGTTCCAACTTGAAGGATATAAATGAAAAAACACAAGAGTCATAGAACAAATCCAAATTAAAACCTATAAAGAAATGTGGGACTTAGAAATTTGATGGACTACTATATTAGCGTCCCTTTTATTGAAATAAAGGGAACAATGAAAACAATATAAATATGTGAATCAAATATCATACAAGAGGATCCATAAAGAAGAAGATATAGTAGGGAGATCCTTAACTAAAGGACAAGAGGGTTGAAATCCAATTTCGAAAGAACATTATTCCATCCCACATCCCCCATAAACCTAAGACCCGCATAGAAAACAATATCTTTAGAAATCAACATAAAAAAATTAGTAATTAAAACATGTTTTATAGAAGCCAAGACTAACACTTACAATTCATGACCCACCAATTCCTCTCCAACCCAATAATATTTAAATATAACAACATCATCATTCACCATTATAACATTTATTAGTGGAAAATACCAAGACACATCACGTTTTTATACTTGATAACAAAACTACTCTATCCCACAGTTTTTCTGGACATCAATCGAAACAAAATCAAATTGTTCCTAATCATCATCTGGGATGAATTAATTTTTAAAAAGAAATGCATTTCACCTCATTAAGAACAACCAATAAACTATAATGAAATATTTAAATCCTAGCGATTTAAAATCCTTAAACCATTTGGAGAGGACATAAAGGCACCAATGGATAACCAACGATATTTATATAAATACGCCAATGGCTATCCAACTTTAGCTACATAAAAAATAAGCATGCTAATATAGGAACAAAAACAAAAAAAAGATAAACTCTATCTTGGGAAGACCTCAAGGTTCATACCATCTCCATGCAATAGCTAATACAACCTAGATCTTGAAGCTGGCCTCTTTCCTGAACGTAAATCCATAATGTCTGCACGCGTCCCGAAGGGCCCATGAAGGGTGTGAGACAAATCTTAGTAGCATACCACCCAACGGTGCGTACCTAATATATGTGTTTAAGCAGGCATTCATTTATAATCAAAACTGTAAACAATACGATGCACAAATAAACACAATCTCCACTGGTGCTCAGCGACCACCATGGAGTGTCACCTGCTTTGGCCAATACTGGAATCTCTGCCATGTGACCCAACACCATGTGCCCCCAGACATCGCATGTCTCAAGTACCGATGTCCCGAAGGCACGCCCAAGAATAGTAACCCGACACCATGTGCCTCCTGACACCTTGTGCCTCAAGTACCGACGTCCCGAAGGCAAGCCCAATAAGTAACCCGGAGGACAAATGATGTCTGTCCTCAAATAAATAATCGGAGGGACAACGATGTCTGCCCTCAAATAAGGTAACCGGAGGTACGACGATATCAACCCTCAAATAAGTAACCGGAGGGATAGCGATACATGCCCTCAAATAAATAACCGGAGGGACAGTGATTCTTGCCCTCAAATCACGACGAGACTTAGCCCCCAACCCGATAGCCTCAAAGATATCCCTGAGAGGCTCCTCACCTCCCACATGGCTACCTACGACAAGCACCCTCAACCAAAGTACCTAAACCGCATCTACGGGGGCCTCTACCCACATGAGTGGTCAAAACCACCTCATCACAGATTATTTGTGTGTGCACACTACTCAATATTCCGGGTGAGCAGTAATCACCAAAATAGTACCTAAGCCACCACACATATGACACCTTGTGTCCCTGCGACCATGTCACTCAAGTCTAATGGCATTTCCATCAAAGTAACCCGGGCCATGCCCAACTTGACAGTCATCCTGCCTTAAGCCGATGTCCATGACGCCCAATCCTGTGGTTAAAACCACCCAAAGTAACCTTAGGCAAGCCCAACCTGATAGTCGTACTACCTCATGCTGACGTCCATGATGCCCAATCCTGTGGTCAAAACCAGCCAAGAACTTGGGCCACGCCCATCACAACCCAAAGGTTCCAACACATGCAATTCAACATGTACATATAAAACACATTTAAACATAACAGATAATAGGAAAAAACAATTAAACAGATGAATTTTACTAAGAAAGTGTTGTCCCACACTAGCACTGAGGTCTTGAAAGCCTCCAACAAGTCATATCAGGCTTAATAAACTAAAATCAACAGTGTATAACAATATATTTCAATTTAAACCATTTTGGAATCCCCTGGCCAAAATGCCCCGATGAGCAATGACCCCTCACCTGGCCCTGCTCAAGCAAAACTGGTAATAGGGAATACTGAAAGGCATCCCATAGGACCAATAATCAATTCAATATGAAACAGCAAGTAAAATGGTTCCCTCTCAAAATACCCGAAAATGTGCTAACATCCGTGCCACCCAAATGACCACGAAAACACAAAAAGAGGTATGCACCACCTACCTTGTACTAGTATGATGATACTCCTTCGATATCAGCCTCCAATTAGGTCTAAAACGCTGTAGATATACAAAAGAAACAAAACCTCTCAAACCACAACAACTTGTTCTAGGATAGAAATCAAGAAGAACGAGTCAAGAGGAATCAAGGCCTTACCAAGGGGGTTCCAACGGATCAAACGATGCTTGAAACAGAGTTCGGACGATGATCCGGGAGGCATTTGAAGGTCCAGTTGGCTCTCACTATGTAATCCCCAAGTGGATGGAAAAAAAGAGGAGAATGGGAAATCCCTAGTGGCCCACGACTTAGAAATCCTAACTTTAAGTGGTCTTACGGTTTAGAAAACCGTGTGCCAACTATGCGGTTTCCACTGCCTCACCTAGGAACTTCACACTGCCAACCCGCACAGTTTGAAAAATCGTGCGCCACCCGTACGGAGGCCACTCTCTCACCCAGAGACTTCGCACGGTTTGTATGCATGGTTTGTTCAGACAGTGTGCCAACTGTGCGCACCTGCACGACCTCCCCAAGTTCAAAAGGTTAACCCAAGAATTTTCCAATTTCTCTAGTTTTCTCAGAAGCGAGTCAAAATTCAAACAGGGTCCGGATTTTGACACATTCAAAAAACCTGGGTTCTTAAAAACTCCCCAAATTATCATTGCTCATCCCCGAGTTATCAAATGAAACCTGGAGATGGCACCAAACACACCATTCCACTCAAAGAAACCCGGAATTCCCCAGTCACAAGCTTCTGGCTAAATTCCTCAAGGGGCTCCCCATCTTAGGAATCACCTAACTCGGTCTCAACCCGAAAAAACTCAAAACAAGCAAAGGTTCACAAACCTGTGTTCCGGAATCAATGTCCTCTCGTGACACATCATCCCCCACGCCCCGCATTGGAGCTCCCGTGTCATTTCTGACACCCAAACATATCCCGCACCGAATCAGTTTCTGCCTCTACAAGTTCCTATATCCCATGGATGCTCAAAACGAACCTAGTGCCTAGAACCTCAAGTAACTCACATCCTTGATGCCCTGATGCCCATGGAACCTCAAGTAACCTGCATCCTCGATGCCCCAATGCCCATGGAACCTCATACAAGTTCATATAAAAAAATATCATGCACCTCATATGGGGCCAATCCCACTGAACAACATCTAGTTAATCCACATAAATCTTGTGCACCTCATGCACTCAAAACGAACATGCCTCTACCAGTCATGCCAAAAGAGAACAAGGGAATCACGGACAAACCCATGGTGTACCTCTAACTGTCGTCAGCTCACCAGCCTGCTCAGCCTCTGGCAGCTCCATGGCGTACACCTAGCCTGAAGTATGGCTGCCTACTGCCTGACCTCCCTACGGTGCTGCTCCGGCCACCGGCCATTGGCCCCTCAGTTGGATCTTGTTGACTTTTGTCACGTCTTCCATGTGCAGTTGAACCTTGGATACCCTCTCCTGGTGCCGAACATTAACCAACTCCATATGCTACAGTCAGTCCTGGTCCTTGCCTTCCCGCTGTTTGAGAAGGCTGCCTGCAGAACCTCTCAAGATGCCCGACCTATCCACATGCATGGCAATCCTTTGGAGGCCTATCGCACTGAGTCTGAACATGCCTTGGCTGTCCACCCTAGAAGAAAACCACAACAAAACTGCTACGAGGGGGTCTAGATGAGCCCTTGGATGACTGCCCTACTGGAACTCATCTCATCCACACTTCCTGCTATTTGAACTGTCCCTGGAAGTAGTCGCCCGGCTAACCTGGGGCCTATCCCCATGGTTGCCCTCTGCTATGAGCACCTGATTCACCACCTTCGAAAAGGAACCCAGCCTAAAAATATTCACCTGGACCCAAATGAGATGTCGTAATCCATCCTCGGAGCGCCTCACCCTAGCTGCGTCATCGCTTACTATACCCAGTGAAGAGCGATACAACTCAGTGAAAGTTGTTGCATAGTCCATGATGGACATGTCTCCCTGCTGAAGGCTCAAGAACTCCCGAGCTCTCTCTTCTCTCAGTGTCTCTAGGTAAAATTGTTCAAAGAACCTATTCTCAAATTCCTTCCATGCCAGTCCCTCATACCTACGAGGCTGAACCTACAGATCCCACCAACGCTTCTCTGGTCCTCTCAGCATGTACGTCGCAAGCTCCACCCTCCGCCCTAGAGGCATCTCGAGATACTCGAAGATAATCTACATGCTCTCGATCCAATTCTCAGCCGCCTATGGACCACCCTCACCATGAAAAAGCAGTGGGTTTTACATCCAGAAATCCCGCATCAGATATGCCATAGATGGCTATGTACCCTGTGTGCCTCTATCAATCCCCTATAAGACACGTACCAGGATTGCTCGGAGCTACTCGTCGAGGCATGGTCTGAACGCTGTCAAACCCAGCTGATGCCCTGCCTGCACTGGATCCTGAACCTGCTCTAGTCCCTGAGCCTATATCTGTGGCTCATGCTTTTCCTGCACTGAATTCTGAACCTGATCCTGCTTCTGTGAAAATGTATCCTCACTTGCCTGACACTCCATCTGAGTCTCCCAAAAAGGAACTCGTTGAATACCATAAATGGTTAGACATCCCATATATATATATATATATAACAATATATATTCAACGAATATAAAGAAAGCAGTAAAAGGATGTGCATAACTACTACCCTTACTCTCCCCCATCACAACCCATGACCCATGGCATCCCGACCCTACGACCTTCTAACCCGCCCCAATCTAGGCCAAGTATCAAAAGTCCCTCGGGCCATACCCTTCCTGACAACCATCATTGCCTCAAACCGACGACTGAGTCGCCCAATCCTGGTGATCAAAATCACCTCAACTGATACTCCCTACCTTCTCTCATATGATTCAGACCCAAATTCCCTTCCATATGAAATACTAAAAGTATAAAAAGCATGGCATAAAACATTGAAATAAACAAGCAATTATATCAGGAATTTCACCAATTCACATTTCATATCATACAAAGCATGGAAATTGGTTTTTATTCACATGGAATTATCACTTCATAAGTCATGCGTGCAATTATGAAATTGAAATACCCTAAAATGTACCTATCAAAATCCAAGCAAACAAACCTCACCATATTGGGACGAGGTCCAATTCTCCCTTACTGCACCAGCTCAAGGGTTACATTTCACAATCAATAACATCACGCACCAAGTGATCCACCAAGTGGAAATCATATAAACTGTAATCTGAGTAAAAACAAACAGCAATTCCCACCCATGGAAACTAGGTTCATCCCTCGTACCTGGGGAAGCAAGCACTCAAGAACAAGGTAGAAACCCAGTTCTAGTAACAACCTATCTCCAATATACCATAAACCAAATAGTAAAACCAGCATAAATAAAAATAGATGTCTCAAACTCATTAGTAGTCAACAAGGCACTGCTACTAAATCCCTGTCAAGAACTCATCTGATTCCACTTTGTAACGACGCAGACCCAACAACCAATTGAATAGTGCTAAACGGGTCAAGTTTTATTACCTTTAGCACACCTCCCCAAATGCCAAAGTCTGCTGACTAGAAGCGAGGGTCTGATAGGTATAGTGGGGAGGCTATACCCTCTTGGAGGATAATAATAACGGTACTGGTCCGAGTACAATAGTAAAGATGCAGCGGAATAAAAGACGTAGCATACTTGAACTAGACTTGGAGGGTAGATTCATAATAATTATAGATAAATAGCGGAAACAAAAAATTTATTAACAAAAGTGGAAATAAACACAACATCATGCTGATCAATTTTAACTACCACTGAATAACAAACATGCATCAAAAACAGTTCATACATGTATTTATATATATAAAGGTGCTAATGGTAAACCAAGAGTAGATACATAACAAATAAGTACGCTAATACAAGAAAAAAAACAAAACAAGATAAACTCCAGCTATGCAAGACCTCAAGGTCTATACCATCTTCATGCAACTGATAATGCAGCCCAGCTCCTAAAGCTGGCATCTTTTGTACACGTATATCCATAAAGTCTACATGCGTCCCTAAGGGCCCATGCAGGGTGTGAGAAAAATCTCAGTAAGATACCACCCAATGGTGCATACCTAATAAATGTGTGTTAAGAAGGAATGCATTTATATGTAAAACAGTAAACAATATGATTCACAAATAAACACAAACTCCACTAGTGCTCAGTGGACACCATGGAGTGTTACATGCTTCAGCCAACACCGGAATCTCTGTCATGTAACCCAGCACCATGTGACCCTTGACACCACATGTCTCAAGTACCGACATCTGGAAGGCACTCCCAAGAATAGTAACCCAACACCTTCTGTCTTCTGACACCTCTTGCCTCAAGTACAGACATCCCAAAGACAGGCCCAAGAATTAACCTGGAGGAACAACGATGTCTATCCTCAAATAAATAACCAGATGGACAGTGATGTCCTCCCTCAAATGATGTAACCAGAGGGATGCTGATATTCTCCCTCAAATAAGTAACCGGAGGGACAACGATACCTGCCCTGAAATAAATAAATGGAGGGACAATGATACCTCCACTCAAATCATGGTGAGCCTCAGCCCCCAACCTGATACCCTCAATGCTATCCTCTAGAGGCTTCTCACATCCCACATGGCTTCCTACAGCAAGCACCCCGACCAAAGTACCTAAACCGCATCTACGGGGGCCTCTACCCACATAAGTGGTCAAAACCACCTTATCATGGAGTATCTATGTGTGCACACTACTCAAAGTTCCGGGTGAGTAATAATCACCAAAATAGTACCTAAGCCACCACACATCTGACACCTCATGTCCCTGTGACCATGCTGCTCAATTCTGATGGCCTTTCCATCCATGTAACCTGGGCCATGACCAACCTGACAATCATCCTACCATACGCTGACGTCCATGATGCCCAATCCCATGGTTAAAACCACCCAAAGTGACCTCGGGTCAAGCCCAACCTGACAGTCGTACTGTCTCAAGTTGACGTCCATGACGCCCAATCCTGTGGTCAAAACCACCCAAGTAACTCGGGCCATGCCCATCACATCCCGAAGGTTCCAGCATATGCAATTCAATATGTACATATAAAACACATTTAAACAGAACACATAAGAGGCCAAACCATCTAAACAGAAGAATTTAACTAAGAAAGTGTGGTCCCATACATTCAATGAGGAATTGAAAGCCTCGAACAACTCATATCAGGCTTAATAAACTAAACTAAATAGTGTATAACAATATATTTTAAATTAAACCATTTTGGAATCCCCCGACCAAAATTTCTCGATGAGCAACAACCCCTCACCTGGCCCCGCTCAAGAAAAACTTGTAACAAGTCATACCCAGAGGCATCCTATAGGTCCAACAATCAATTCAATAAGAAATAGAAGATAAAATGGGTCCATCTCAAAATACATGAAAACGTACCAAATGTCGTGCCACGTAAATGACCACGAAAACACAAAAAGAGGTATGCAGCACCTACCTCGTACTAGTACGATGATACTCCTTCGATATCAGCCTCTAATTAGGTCTAAAATTCAGTAGATCTACAAAAGAAACAAAACCACTCAAACCACAACATATCATTCTAGGATAGAAATCAAGAAGAACGTCTAAATAGGAATGAAGGCCTTACTGAGGGGGTTCCAACAGATCAAACAGTGGTTGAAATGGAGTTTGGATGAAGATCTGGGAGGGATTTGAAGGTACGGCTGGCTCTCCCCATGTAAGCCCCTAGTGGATAGAAGAAAAAGAGGAGAATAGGAAATCCCAAGTGGTCCGGGACTTAAAAACCCTAAATTTAAGTGGTCGCACAGTTAACCCACACATTTTAGAAAACCATGCGCCAACCGTGCGGTTGCCACTGCCTCACCCAGGAACTTCGCACGACCAACCCGCATAGTTTGGAAAACAGTGTGCCGCCCGTGTGGAGCCCACTATCTCACCCAGAGACCCCACACGGTTTGTCCACACAGTTTTTTTAGACCGTGTGCAAACTGTGCACACCTGCACGACCTCCCCAACTTCAAAAGTTTAACCTATAATTGTCCAATTTCCCTAGTTTTCTCAGAAGCGAGTCAAAATTCAAATAGGGTCGGGATTTTGACCCATTCCCAGAACCCGAGTTATTACACCACACCACAGAACAAACCTTGACCTATAATTCCCGAATAGGACTAATTCTCATGTATTTATATTCATCATGAAAATTAATCTTCGAGATGCACTTCATAATAGGCATTGATTAATTATGATAATCTTCCTATGCCTTAAACAAATCAAACCAGAAGTTCCTCAACAAATATCCTTCATAAAAAATCATAAACCATTATTAATAAGTGGGAATACTAAAAGGTCATCCAAACTGAATGATGTCACGACACGTCCCATGGGGCCCGGATTAGACTACCCCAAGCCTACCTTCCATTGGCTAGGGGTTGGTGACTATCACCTGAAGGATTTTCCCGAACAAGGAAGGCATTTCCTTAGAGATATATACACACTAAAAAAGGGAAATTGAGGTAAACAACCAATAAAAGTAAGGTATATCCTTGATAGTAAAGTACAAACACACGTACAAATGTAAACTAAAAACAGTGGGTTGGAATAGATGTCCTAGAAACTAAAAGGAATGTAAACAGTAGTTGCATCTTCCATGGAGCTCTACAAGGAGGGTAGTAGCTATAAGTCTAAATTCGAAGAAGAGTATCTCGACTGCTGCCATCACACCACGCTCAACCAAGTACCAAACCTCCAATGACTGCCTCAGAGCATCAGTAGTCTTCACTAGACACACACGTGTGGGAAGAGCCTATGCAGGGGTGAGTATAACAACTCGATAGGGAACCTCGAGACCCCCTATGATCTATCAGTAATACATAATGTAAAACATCATAAGAAATACAACAAAGGTAATATCACAAGAATGATCTAAATAATAAATCTAAAAGAAAAATAGACAACTCACTCTAACGGTATAAACTCAATGTTACTAGGATAAGGATGTCTAGACATAAAGACATATCAACCTATCTATAGTAACTATACTTTTGAACTTTATAGGTCATTGTATAATGACCCCTATTGGTCTCTAGATGTAGAACAGTATTGGTCGCTGGTGTTGACCCGTATGGGTCACTAGTACAACCCCGTATTGGTTGCTGGTGCGGACCTATATTTGTCATTGGTGTTGACTCGTATTGGTCGCTATTATAGAGGTAGGGTTGATTAGTCGTACAACTAGATCATCCGACTCTGTAGTTTCTGATGCTGGCCCGTATTGGTCACTCTTCTTCTTCATGTCACATCCAGCCACTGGATTCCCTCACGAAGCATGCCTGATCTCTGGAACACTCTAATTGTCATTCCATCTGTCATATTTCAACCTGGACGAAGTCCCGAAAAAAGAATACCAAAGGGGCCACCCCATCATAGGGGTCCCAATTTAAAAGATGGGGCATCGATCGGATGCTCGGTCTATGAGATGTGGACACTTTTGTAAAAAGTTCCTAGTTGGATTCATTTCTTATTCAATTAAGGTCAAACATCAAACTCCGTCAAAACTCACATAGAGTATCTCCAAAGCACTACCTTATCACAAGGTCCTAATTTCACAGACGACGCATCGATCAAACGCTCGGTCTGTTAGTTACAAACATCTCTGTGAAATAGGGGTGATCGCACCTTGGTCCAGCCCGTCTTGTTTAGGCCAACTGAAATATGCCAAAGTGACTGCTTCCCAAAAGTGGTCCCAATACCATTGAAGGTGTTTCAAATATACACTTGGTTCATTAGTTACATGTGTTTCTTTATTCGGGGGCCTGTTAGTTCTGGGCCCATTCTAACTCGGTCAAGCCGGCCCGACACAATGAGTCTCGTGGACAATGTGACCCGGCTCGGGTCCGGCCCCATACGGGTCGGCCCAGTTTACTGGGTTCAGCCGGTTAGGTTGGGCCCGACTGGTTCATGGGCCCAACCTACTGGGTGGGGCTCAGCCCACCCGCACTGGCCGGTTGGGCCACAGGTCCAGCCCGTTAGGCCGACCCACATTTGGCCCAGTCCACCTAATAGTTGACCATTTCTCCAGCCATCCCCCATGGATGTGGTGCTGGTTCTTCCGGCAGGTGGGGCGTTGTGCCACCGCATGCAACGGTCAGCCTGATAGTCCATTAGTATCCAGCTGCTGCGGCACGTCACGAGGCCACGCTATCCCCTCTTGTTACAGCCCGCTGGCTGCCGGCGGTGCCTCTATGCACCGCCCTTCTACTGCATGGCCTGCTCGGGCTAGTCTCTTCTGGCCCCTGGGGTACGCGACAGCGCGTCGCCTCCCCACCGCCCCTGGCCAGTTTTTGTGGGCCTCTCTGGCCACTACCAGCCACTACCAGTATGGTGTGATGGCGGTTCATTCCTCAAGCCTCCAGATGTGCTCCGGTGGTCCGTTCTTGGTGTCGTTGTGCCTATAGGCCTCACAGACTACCTCTGCCAAAGTGCGACCTACTGTCTCGTCTTTCGGTCAAATTGGGAAATCGACCCTGAAGAACGCAATGATAAATGATGCAGTGGAGGGTCTGAGCCTTGTTCGTTTGGTCCACACCCTCCGCGTTAGTATTATAACAACCAGGAAAATCATTCATCACATTTCAATAATGTTAAGCCAAATTAAAACATAACCCCTTACATGGATGAGATGTCCACTGACGATAATAGACAGAACCTCCTTCGTCATAGTCATTGGTTTGTTATTCAGTGGTGCTCATCACCACTCGCTGAATCTGGTCTCATCCTCCAGATGGTTCTTCACTGGCGTCCATCATTCTTCTTTGAGGAATGAATCCATCAGTGTTTTGTCTTCGGTGGATTTCTACCACCTGATCATCTGTCTCCGTCGGTGGAAGGTGTTGCGTCACTCCGCTAGAGGTTCCTCTCTTGAGCAAGCTATGTCAAGACTCCACCCCAAGCCTCAGATAAATAGGAGGGGGAAAGCTGAGTAACGTGTTGATGAATTAATGAGGTTTATTAAATGAATTAATGAACTACTTTTAATTCCCAATGGTGGAGTTACACATTTGATGATTTAAGCCATTAAATGACTTGACAAGTAACCGGTCCTACCACCGTCTCTCATCCGTTGGAGAAAAATAAAAATAAATAACAATTACAAGTTATTTTATTGTTCTTTTAAAATTCTAAAAACTATCCTTTTCCCCTGACCATCTACGGTTGAAGTAAAGCTTCCCTTAGTGAATCTCGTCATTGCGGATTCAACGGTGCTCCCATATTTTAATTCTGAGCACCGGTTCAAAAGATAGAAAATGTCACTCATGTGTTCCCTGAATGTACCTAAAAAAACTCATCAATTAATTCTGGGAAAACTGGTCCTCGGAATGAAACACCATCAATTTTCAAAGACTCGCAATAATCTCAAATATTAAAAACAAATCATGGAATTTTTTGGGTCTTTACATTCTCCCCAGCCTGGGGATTTACATACCTAATAGCCAAACAAGTCTACACATAGAAAGAGGGGTACTGGGCACACATATGAGCTTCTTTATCCCATGTGCTATCCTATAGATTCTCGTGCTACCACAGAATGTGCACCAGAGGTATCGTCCACCCATGATGGATCTTCTTTTATTGATCCTCTATCTCCACCAGGTACTCCATAAAATTTTCCTCGTCATCAATCTGCAGCTATCCATAGTTGATGAAATGGGATAGTTTATGCACGTATCTCCTTATATGGGATACGTGGAAGACATCGTGTGCTCTCTCCAACCACGGTGGTTGTTCCAAGTGGTATTCCACCTTGCCAATCCTCCGAAGTATTAGGAATGGTCTGATAAACCTCAGTGAGAGTTTTACACCTCGGAAAAAACTCCATAGTCCCCATAGAGGGGATACTATGAAGAATAAATGGTCCTCCTCCAGGAACTGCAGTGGTCTCTATCGCCTATCAGCATGATACTTTTTAGGCTCTTTGTAGTCTTCATCCACTCTAGGATGACCTGCACCTTCTCAGTGGTAGCATGTACTATCTCTAGGACCACGAGTGATGGCTCTCCTAGATCCTTCTTGCAGAAGGGAAATTTTCATGGTCATCCATAAAATGCCTCAAAATGGGTCATACCAAGGGTGGAGTGATAGCTGTTGTTGTACGCGAACTCCACCAAGGGTAGGTGGTCGTCCCAAATACGACCAAAATCGATGACACAAGCACGAAGCATGTCCTCCAGGATCTGGATGGTCTGCTCAGTATGGCCATCTGTCTACATGTGAAATGTTGTGCTTAAGAGAGGATGAGTCCCAAAAGCCTCTTGAAATCCTTTCCAAAATTGGGATGTGAAGCGTGCGTCACGATATGAGACTATCGTTAAAGGAACCTCGTGAAGTCGCATGATCCAATGAACATAGATATTTCCCAAGATCACTACCAAACCCTTCTCTCGAATAGCAAGGAAGTGGGACGACTTGGTGAGTCAGTCAACAATCACTTACATGGTATCATTCCCTCTGGAAATACGTGCTAACATCATCACTATGTCCATTGATATCCCTTTCCAGATCCACTCTGGTTTCTAAAGGGGTTGGTTCAAGCCTACTGGTACCCGCTACTCAGCCTTCACTTGCTGGCAGGTGAGGCATTTAGAAACAAACTCCGCCATAACATTATTCATACCTAGACACCAGTAATAATGCCAGAGGTCCTAATACATCTTCATCATGTCTAGATGTACTACTCAAGGGTATGTATGGAACTCCCTCAGCACCTCCTCACGTAGCGCCACTGGTACAACTGTACGTCCTCTGAAAAGGATAGTGTGCTTTCCACCTTTAGAATATTTGTCAGGTGCATGTCCTGAAGATATTTGAGCACGTGTAGTCTCACAGATTTTGTCTATTAGTTGAGCCTCCATGACTCGATGAATGAGTGGGGGGGAAATACCATCGACTGGTGGTAAACTGTCTCATCTCTATCCACGTAGGATATTTGAAGTGAGGCTAAATGCTCTCAAGCCTCGTTCAGTAGGTGCAAACTAGATATCCGGATAGGTGCATCTGCCACTATGTTCCCCATCCTAGAGGTAGAGACTATCTCAATGTCGTAGTCCTATAGGAACTCTAGTCAACATTATTTTCTCAGATTCATATCTTTCTCTGTGAAGATATATTTGAAACTCTTGTAGTTTGAGTAAACAATGAACTGCTCTCTTATCAAGTAGCGTCGCCCCATATTCAGTGAAAAGAATAATAATTCTAATTCCAAGTCATGAGTTGCATAATTATTCTCATGAGGGACCAGTTTTTGTGAGCTATAAATAATCAATTCATCATTCTGCATCAGGATGAAACCAAGTTTGAATACTGATGCATTATATTTAACAACGTAGCTAGAGCCCTCCTCCAGCAACCTCAGGATGGGAGCACTGTTCAAGATCTACCTCAGCTATTGAATGATATATTGACATGTCTCTGACCATAGTAAGGGTTTCCCATTCCTCTTCATGGTAGTCATAGTTTCTTCTACTCTGGAGAAATCAAGTATGAACCTCTGATAGTAGCCTGCTAATCCAAGGAATCCTCTCAATTCAGTAACACTCTTTGATGGCTCCCATGAAAGTACTGCCTTGATCTTCACTGGATCCAATGCATCTCTAGACAAAGAGATGACATGTCCCAAGAAGTTGACCATCTGTATCCAGAACTCAGACTTCAAGATCATCCCATATAACTGGTTCTCCTGGAGTGTGTCTAGAACTATCCTCAAGTGTACAGTGTGCTCTTCCTTGGATGCTGAGTAAACCAAGATGTCATTGATGAACACTACCACAAAGAGATGAATTTATGTCTGAATAATCCTTTTCATTATCCCCATTAACACTTATCTAGTGTTGGTTATGCCGAAAATCATCACCAAGAACTCATAATGGCCGTACTGATATCTGAAGGATGTCTTTAGTACGTCCTCATCTCTTTCCCTAAGCTGGTGATATCTTGATCTGAGGTCTATCTTCGAGAACCACATCAATCCTTTCAAGTGATAAAATAGATCATCAATCCTCGGAAGAGGATTATTTTTCTTCATGGTCACCTAATTTAGGAACCGGAAGTCCATGTATAGCCTCAATCTTTTGTATTCCTTCTTGAAAAAAAACACCTGGGATGCCCATGGAGAAACACTGGGCCTTACAAATCCCTTCCTCTGTAAGTCCTCCAACTGTTCCTTCATATCACAGAGCACTGAAGGGGACATCCAATATACTGGTACAGATATCAGTGTTATTCTTGGGTACATGTCAATGTGGAATTCTACCGGTCTTCGAGGAGGTAGCCCTGTGACATCTTCTGGAAAGATGTCCTCATACTCATCCACCACTGCTGGGAATTGTGGACTCGCCTCATCCACCCCATTGAGGGTCATGCAAGTAAATTGATATGTAATTGGCTTCAATCTCCTGAGAGAAAGTCCATCTCATTTTGGTCTATTTTCATTCTCATCAGCATAGGAATACTGGCCTCCATCTCTATGTGTACATCACATTGTAAATCTCTGGTAGTCAATCTGTGTGTAAACTGATGATAGCCCGTCCATGCCTAGAATGAAATCATAGGGATTCAACGCCACTACTAAAAGATCCCATCGTACACTCTCTCCTTTGAGAGTAAGATCACACTGTCGGCACTAGTGTGTGGCTGCTGAATCTCCTCCCGTCGGAGTATCCAAATGCAATGGTCAAGCTAACGGCTCAGTTGGAATCTCAGAGTCTCGAACTATGTATACAACAAGGAAATTATTACTAGCACCTGTGTTGATAAGCTCTACTGATAATGTAGAGAAGATACATATCATACCTCATATCATCTCAGGGATGTCAGGATCATGAGCCTCTACTGCCGGTAGCTGGGCCTACCCTCATCCACCCGCTCTCTGAGCTCATGGTGGACCGCCTGGGGGTGGGGGTGGTAGTTCATAGTCACCCTGACCACCTCCTTCTACACATCATGCTCCCTTGCCTCGTCTACTGCCTGGATGAGGCCCATGCTACTACCGTTGTCGCTGACTCAGTGGCTCCTCCACCATCTACCGATCATTCCCGCGGGGATTCAGACAGTCACAAGCTCTGTGACCCTATCCCCCATAGCAAAATAGATCATTCCACACTAGTGTCTCCTTCATCATCTTGAACCATGCACATCTGAACCTGCATCCCAGGGTCACCCTCCAGAAGGTCTAGCCCGCTTGGGCTTCTGCATCTATTGTCCACTGCTAGCTGAAAATGAATTTGCTACCTATCGTCTGGTAGGGGCTCTCACTGTCAGTGCCTTTTTAGCAAGGAATCTCTATATCATCAAAGATCACTCTAGCACCCCAGCCTACATCGGGTTGTTGAGAGAAACTATCATAGATCTGATCTCTCTTCACTGCTCCTGCTAAAATTTCTGGTCCTTGATGTAATGGTTTCATACCATGTTGGTGGAGTATCAGGAGGGGCCAGTAAATCTCGCCGAGTACTGAGCCACAGTCTAGCTACCCTGCTGCAGATGCAGTAGCTCCGGAATATGCCCAAAGCATAGTTTCACTGGCACAAACTCCATCCTGAAAAGGCTCTCAATGTCCATCCAGGTGAGGGTCATCTACTCATGCACCTAGAGCATAGAGCTCCACCATCATCCTTACAGGCCCTAAATAATTCTAGCGACCAAGATCGCTATATGCTCGGAGGGTGTTTATACTAAGAGAAAGTCCCACAAAACCCCCTCAATCCAGTCCTCTGTTTCATGGGGGTTCGTACCACCTCAAAACCTCAGAGGAATCTATCTCTAGGACTAGCTCAATGCGCTCATCCGCTGTACATGATTCACTGGTAGTATCTGCTACTCAACGGGTGGTCCTACTACTAGTACGGCACCCGAAGGTGCCATCACTGTGAATGGTCCATATACTGATGACTTGTCGCTCAGTGGGCTACTGTCACAATCTCTAACTGGAATCATTGCTAACTGTCTTTGTGGAGGAATACCGTAAAAAATAGATGCACCATGGTCAATATATTATACTTGGTGAGCTAACTCAAGAAAGATCAAGAAAGATTTTTTAAACACTAGAAACATGTAGTTTCATGTATCGAGTTGAAAAATAGAATTCAGGGTCCTATTGTATGGATACATCAGCCACTGAACCAACACTAGAATCCTTGTACTGAAAAATGAACTCATGACACTTTACACCATTGCCTCATTAAAAGTATACTCTTAGTTCTTCTGATAGATCCAACCACCATTTGATACCACTTTTCCATGACCCATCCCACGAATCCCGGACGTGACTACCCCAAGACTGCCTTCTATAGGATAAGGGTTGGTGACTTGCACCTGATGTCTTTTCCCGAATAATGAAGGAATTTACTTAGAGATCTATACACACTCAAAAGAGGAAATTGAAGTAAACAACCAATAAAAGTGAGGTATAACCACGAGTGTGAAGTACAACCACAAGTAAAGCTGTAATATGAAAATAATGGGCTGGAATACAAGCCCTAGAAACTGAAAAGAATGTAAACAACTGTCGCATCTTCCCTGGAGCTCTACCTAGAGGGTAGTAGCTATAAGCCTGAATTAGTAGAAGAGGATCTTGACTACTCTTATCGCACCAAGCTCCACCAAGTCCCAAACCTCAAAAGTATTCCTCAGAGCATCATCAGTCGGCACTAGACACACATGTGTGGGCGGAACCCATGCAGGGGTGAATATAACAACTCAATAGGGGACCCTAAGACCCTCGAAGGTCTCTCAGTAATCCCCAAAGGAAAAAATCATAAAAATAGCACTATGATAATATCACAAGAATCATCTAAATCATGAATCAAAAAGTAAAAGAGATAGCTCACTCCAACGGTATAACTTCATGGTTACAGAGATATGGATGAATACTCATAATTCCAGATCATACTTTCTGTACTAACTCTACTGTTGACCCATATAGGTCACTATATGCTGACCCATATCGGTCGCTAGATGTAGACCCATATAGGTCGCTAGGGCTGAACCGTATTGGTCGTTGGAGCCGACCCGTATTAGTTGCTAGTGCAGATGCATATTGGTCACTGTTGATGACTCATATTGGTTGCCAGTAAAGAGGTAGGGATGATTATTCGTACAAATAGATCTTCCCACTATGTAGTTTCTAATGCTGACCCATATTGGTCGCTCTTCTTCTTCATGTCACATCCAACCATTGGATTCCCGCACGAAGCACACCTAATCTATAGAAGACTCTACTCCAAAAGCCATCGATCATATTTCAACTAGTGTGAAGTCCCAAAAAATCATACCCAAGGGGCCTCCCCATTATAGGGGTCCCAACATGATAGACGGTGTGTCGATTAGAGGCCCTGTCTGTGAGATATGTGCACTTTTGTAAAAAATTTCTGTTGTATTCAAATCAGATCCAACCTAGGTCACATGTCAAACTCCGTCAAAACTCACATAGAGTATATACAATGGACCGCCTTGTCACAATGGTCTGAATTCCATAGAAGGAGTTTTAAACGGATGCCCGGTCTATTAGTTACACCCATTTCCGTGAAATGAGTGTGATCACACCTCATTCTGGCCAGGCTTGGTCAGGCCCGCCAGAATTTTCCAAAGGGTCTGATTCCCAAAAGGGTTCCCAACGTCACTGATGAAATGTCAAAAAGACACCTGGTACATCAGTTACACATGTTTCTGTATTCGGGGGCCGGTTCTGTCAAGGCTCAGTCCAACTCGATCAGGTCGGCCCGACACAACGGGTCACAGGTCTACCTGACCCCACCCATGTCCGACCCATTAAGGTTAAACCTAATTCACTGGGTCAGGCCCATCGGTGTCGTGCTGGTTGGTTCATAGGCCCAGGCTGTGGTTGGCCCGGTCTGCTGGGTGGGGCATGGCCAACCCACACTGGACCGCTGGGCCACAGGTCCAGCCTGTCCGGCCAGCCCGGTCTACCTGATGGTGGACCGTTTCTCTAGCTGGCCTCGTAGACGCGGTGTCGTTTAGTCCAGGCGGTGGGGTACTACCCCACCACATGCAACGATTGACCAGATAGTTGACTGGTCTCCAACCGACGCAGTGCGGGGCTGAACATGTCATTGTCAGGGCCTGTAGGCACCCACCCTTCTATCATGCAGCTAGCTCAGGCCGCCCACCTTTGACCACCGCAGCGCACGACAGCATGTATCCTCCCCACCTCTAGTGGCTCGTTGCCGCTGGCCTCCTCTGACCACCGCTGGTATGTAGTGATGCTGGTTCATTCTGTGGGCCACAAGACGTGCTCCGATGGTCCATTTATTGTGTCGTCTATGCCTATAGGCCTCTTGGACTATAGCTGTCATAGCATGACCCTCAATCTAGTGTTTCCCTCAAATTGGGGAAATCATCCTCGAAGAACGCAATGATAAATTAAGCGGTGGAGGGTCCGGGCCTTGATCATTTGGCCCGCACCTTCCGCGTTAGCATTATTACAAGAGGGGAAATTATTCATCACATTTCAATAAAGTTAAACCACATTCAAACATAAACCCCCTACATGGATGAGACGTCTGTGAATGATAACCGACGTAACCTCCTTCATCGTTGTCATTGGATCATGATTCGGTGGCGCTCGTCACCCTCACTGAAGCTGGTCTCATCCTCTGGGTGGTTATTTGCTGGCGTCTGCCATTCTTCAAGGAGGAAGAAATCCATCGGCGTATCACCAGTCCTAGATCGCTACCACCTGAGCTTCCATCTCTGTCAGTGGAAGGTATTGTGTCACACAACAAGAGGATCCTCTCTTGAAGAATACATGTCTAGAATCCACCCCGAGCATCACTTAAATACAAGGGGGAAAGGTGATTAACACATTGATTGATTAATGAGGTTCATTAAAAGAATTAATGAACCTATCTTAATTCATAACAGTGGAGTTACACAGTTGATGAGTCAATCCATTAAATGTCTTGACATGTCACTGGTCCCGCCACCACCGCTCATCCATTTGATAAATAGAAAAATAAAAATAAAATTACATGTTATTTGATTATTCTTTAAAAATACATAAACTAACGTTTTCCCTTGAACAACTACGGTCAAAGTGAAGATTCCATTGAGCGAATCCAAGCATTGCGGATTCAACTGTGCTCTCAGATTTCCATTCTGAGCACCGGTTCAAAAGATAGAGAACACTGCCCGCGCATTTACCGAATGCACCTCAAAAATATCAGTAATTCATTCCGGGCACACTGGGCCTCAGAATCATGTGCCGTCAGTTTTCGCAGACTCGATATAATCTCAAATAATAATAATAAAATCATTTAATTATTCAGGTCTTTACAAATGAGATCCACAGACTAGGGTTCATATTTTGAACAAATATCCAGACTTCACCTTATACCCTCTATAATGAGTAAAGATACAAAATAATCTATCACTAAACATATGTCTATAAGTAGAGATATTTAATATATTATCTTTGTCCATATAATTGAATACTGAATTAATATAATCAAAATCCGATCTTAAAAAATCATCCTTAATAATACCTCAAACAACCACGTTCTTCATTTTGGTAGGGGTAGTCAATGAAATAATCTGACAATCAAAACCGTGAAGCCAATGATACATCGATATATTAATATACTACTAATAAAATATGTTCTTACAAATAACCTCCACTAGAAGGACCATATATTATTAAATACTACACCATAGAGAACTTGGTTGATGTCCAAGCGGAGCTTGCATCAAACATAGGGGAAATATTTTTCACTCAGGATGTGGGAAGAAAGGGAAATAATAAAAAATAAAATCCTCTAACATTACCTAGTGATAATATTTGTGTTGAGAGACTCTATATTCTAAAATACCAATCCTCCATCATCTTTTTCAAGACATAATCTTTCCCATGAAACCATGTGAATCTTCTCTTTCTATCAACCATGGATCCCGATTTGAATTATGAGATAATGGAATGAAACTAATTTATAAGAATATATGACATTTTAAAGAGGGACGTTAAATAAGGGGAAATAGATTCCACCAATAATTTGATATAGAAAATACTCATATCCCTAGACATAACCTACCCCTTACAACCATGAATTCACTTGAAAACTGTATCCATGGAAGATGTAACCACCTTTATATTAGATCTTCCAATAACTATTAGATGTCTGAGATAATTATTATTCATAAGAACCTGATTGACTCATAATAGAGCATATAAATCATCACCCTTGTATAGATTATGAGGATTGATGAGCATATTCAGTTCTTAATCATTGTGTTTTAGTTCTATTCAGGGTGGAATTAATTTTTTTTCTCACCACATTTCATGGTTTAAGAAATCATTTAATATTTTGATATGCTTTAATTATGTGACATTTTTCGCTTCACCTTTTGTATTCATGGGTTTGAATTTTTATTTGGATGTTATATCATTATTTATTCAAAATATAAAAATATTTTTTTATTTGTGGAAATATAAATAATAATTATTCAATATTTCATGTTATTATTTAATAATATTACAAACTCATGGAGTGGGGATAAATACAAATTCCAAAGATTCTGAAAAATATTAATCAGGGAGAGACTGGGGATTCCATAATAAAATAAGGATACTATTTATGTAATAATAAAAGGCTCGTGAAAATGATACTAAAAAAATTTAATATTTAAGAAAATAAATGAAATGTTTATGAATGAAAAATCATCTCATTGTTTACCTTTTAATGAATATCAAAAGGGAATAATTTATGAATGAAAAACCATGTCCTTTATACTTTCTTCAAAAGAATAATTTTGTGAGTATTATGGAAAATATCAAGAAATGAGAAGGGGGATTCCATGATAAAATTAAAAAATAATATTTTTTATTATAATGGAATAGTGAACATAATATTGAAAATAAATAATATTTTTGAAAATAAATTACTATTTTCGAATGAAAAATCATATCCTTTTTCCCTCTTATAAGTACATGTTATTGATGAAAAATAACCTTTATTTACATGAATATTAATTAATATAAATTTTTATATTTATACTTTTATGATAAATCTAAATTAATTATAAACAATAGACATTTATAATTACAATTTAATTAAAATTAAAAATGATCGAAATTATAATGTATAATTGTAAATAAATTTTAATTTAAATTAATATCAAAATTTACCATCTCTATAATAATATAATTATAGTCACTAAGATTATATATAACAAAATTAAAAATACTATTATATATATATATATGATAGAAACATTTATTAGAAATTTGATTTCAATTATATTTAGAGTACAAAGAGTTTAGTGAAAGAAGAGTAATTTTTCCACTATAGTCATTTTATTAGAGAAATAATTATATTTATATATATATTACGCAAATAATAAAGAATATATTTTTAGTATTATAATAATTTGGAAATAATGGTTATTTCATCATTATAGTCATTTTAGTTGATTATAATTATAATATAATTATATATTTTTATAAAAGTAATTTTATTGTATAAAATATAATTTAAAGGAAAAATGATTTATTTTAAAAAATTATCATTTAATAAATATTATTATAATTTTTTTAGATATTTTTATAAACTATTTCATTCAAAACCAATATAAGAGGTCTTTTGTTTGAACCTCTATTATAATTTAATAACAATAATGATTTTTTTGGAATATAATACTACTAATTATTTAATAATTCATATTACTATTAAAACATATTTTATATTTATGGTGAGGTTTGTGAAAACAACTTCGAAGGATTATGAAAATTGTTATGAATGGAGAGAATATGGGATTTTATAATTAAATTATGATTGAATATATATAATTTTAATTGACCAATTAAAAAATATTGAAAAAAATATCTATTCAATTAAAAAATATTTTATGAATTAAAAAACATATCCTTTTTACCCTCTCTTAAAAATACACCAACTGATTAATCAAATAATTAATTTTACTTATAATTTATATAATAATATTTAAAAGTTAAATTGTTATAATTAATTTGAATTAATATTTTAATTAATAAAATATATCAATTTGTTATAATTGAAAATTTATAATTATAATTTAATTAAATTTTTTATTAAAATTAAACATTATTGTATTTAAAATCATATAAATGGAAATTAAAACATTAAATATAACAATATTATGTTGTAGTTGGAGGCTTACTTTAGTTATAATGTCACCACATAATTTTAAATCTAATATGGGATAAAATATTGGCGGTCCCTTTAAGGGGAGCTAAATCATTCATTTGAGGCATTAAATAGTGGCATGGACCATGGACATGAAAAATGGGGTAAGATTTATCTAGTTATTTAATGCATTAAAAAGTGGCCTATATCATAGTCATGGACAAGGTGGATTCACAACAACAGGAATTAGGGTGAAAAAATGATACCATGTTAATGGTATGGGGCGAATAGGGAGGTGGTGTGGCATGGAGACACATAGACATTGCTAGGTGTCTGTCATCTAATTAAAATTGGTGCATTGGAACACTTCAACCGACCCTCTACTAGCTGAAATTTATGATTTTGGATAGAGGGGTGTCTGTGACAACATGACCAATTCCTCACTAGGTGGTAATTTTGAAAGAGTGATATGTGAGTTGGTGCCTATTAACCATCCATATACCCAAAAAATCAATACGTGGCACAGATAGAGGACCTACCACAACACGATGGAGGCTAACATGTTGTCATTGTGCTTTCATGGGGGTGGTGCGATGTTATTTCTTGTGAAAAATCATGAGGCATGTCTTATCATATGAGAATTTGTGTCACTTTCTTCTGAGTCATTTGTACCACAATAAGGTGATACATTGGGACATGAAGAAATTGGAATTTCATGCCACTTACATATATTAAAATAATTACTTTGGTTTTATTCCATCCCTTTAGGGGAATGAGGCTTGACCCACTAGAATGTCTAGTTACATCTGTACTTCTTGTTTAGAGTCCCTTGTTTTAAATATATATTATTTTAATATATATATATATATATATATTTGAAATATAATTTAAAATATATGAAGAATGATAGGAGAGCATTGCAAGAAGGTTAATACTGTCATTATAATCATTAAACGTAATTATAATTCGAATATGACTAGATATAATTATAAAGTATTTTTATTATACAAAAAATAACTAAAATGTTGATGAATATATTGAAAATGATTTCATAAAATATTAATAAAAAAATTGTAATTAAATAAAAATAAATAAAAATATATATTTATTTAAAAAATGTTAATTGGGTTGGCCTCGTGTTTGAGCCTCCATTTGTTATTTTTTGTGTGCATTTATTATTTTAGTATATATTTCTCCATTCCCATAATATAATAAATTTATAATATGAAAAAAAAATTAAAATTTTAATATTTACATTTATTAATTTAATTTTATCATAAAATGTAAGACTTCCATATTTTTTGCGAACCCATTTTCAAAGATAATAAAAGTGGCTATTTAATAGATGATAATTAAATATATCTTAAATCAATGTCAAAAAGTAAAATTTTATATAATGATGTATAATAGTTGACTCTATGATTTATTACCATAAACAGAGTCATTGTTATTTCATATTGAATATAATTCCCTGACCTAACTGAATACCTAATCACACTACACTTCCCCCATCTCTTGTCTGATTCCCATACCATCTCTCCTCCATGTTACGAATAGAGTAAAGCCCAATCCATGTTGTGTTGTCCAATATCCCCATGCATTCCACTCCAATTTATCTTCATACTCCCCTGTAGCTCCACCACCATTCTTGAACCGGTCAAGAAAGAATGTAAATTGGCGGTGAATCCTAAATGATCATCTCATTCCATAAAGAAAACATCCTTCCATGAAACTAGAAACTCATAATCAAGATGTACCTATCGAAAAGACACTCATTCGGGCCAATTTTGGGGATTCACCAGTGTTCTAACATAGATCAATAGATTAAGGAAATAAACACATTCATTTTACATTGTTAATAATAGTGTTAGAGAACCCACCACTCCTCAAACTACAACAATGACACTAGTTCCTATTAAAAAGTAATGGTTGTGAAAACCCTAACACATATTTTTTCATGATTTCAGAAGAATAAGGTTTTGTACCATCCAACAATGTCCATTCAGCATTCAATGGTTTCTTCTTCATCTATACCTTCCCCACCTCTGACTGGTGAAAGCGTGCCATGGATATTTTATGTAGTGAAGGAGGAACAACTCTAACAGTGAAAGATAGGGAAGAATCTGATGATATGTGAAAATCGTTTTTTGTTTAATCCTACTCTTTACCCATCTCCATGGATTAAATCATCATGGATTCCATTACCATCCTAACACTACTTTGTGTGGATTTTTTCACTTTATTTGTGTAATTTTTGTAGAGTTTGAGATTCACATGTTGATGTTTAGAAGAGTGTTTTAATAGGTTTCTTGTATTTTAATAAAAATGGGTTTTTTGTATTAGTGAATTGAAAATTTTTCATCTTTATTTGGAAATTTTAATAGGTGAATAATTGTGGTTTTACTGCTGAAATTTGGTTTGATAATGTATATTTACAATTATTCCCTGATATTTGAAGAAATAAAAATGATTTTATGGGCATATATTTTAAAGAAAGTTCCTACTCAATTCATTAAAATTGGAAACAATTTTACATTAAAAAAATAAAAAATTGTAAATTTTATTTAAAAAATTATTTTTATCATCCATAAAATTATATTTTTATTTTTTCAATTCAGTTATAATTATTGAAAATGAAAAAACTATTTTGAATCAAATTTGAAATTAAAACTAAATAAATCCCTAAAAATTTATATATTGATATTGAAAATTACATAAAATTATGTTATGTGTGACTTTAATAGTGTATTAAATATTTTGTTGTTTATGAAAGAGAAAATCCACATAAAAATTATGTATTAATATAGTAAAATACTGATATTTTTTAGTATATATTTTTTAATTTGTAAAGAATCAAATTGAAAATACTACTAAAGAATTCCACGGTAATATTTTAATGGAAACATACACTAAAATATTATAAACATAAAATTAAAAATACTAGTGGAAAATGATCTATGAAAATTATATTTCAAAATCCATCTAAAAATTTACACATGATAGATTACTGTAGAAAGAAATTATTTTAAAATACCAGTGGAAAATATTATTAATTATTTTGAAGTAAAACATTTTAAAATCTAAAATCTTGATATAAAATTTCATTGAAAATTAAATTAAAAAAATAATTAAATATAACATTGGAAAATATAATTATAATTTTATAGTTCAATAATACATTGTTACATTATTATAAAATTCCTTGAAAAAATAACTATAAAATACTATGAAATTTCACACACAAAATATAGTTGAAAATTAATATTTAAAAATTTATTAGAAAATTAAAATATAAAAATACATTGAAGATTCTAGAGAAAATCTCATTGAAATAATATAATTATATATTCCTCTCCAAAAAATATTTAGATATAATAGAATTAGATATATCTAATAAATTTATTAAATTAATGTTTTTTTACTTTAATATAAAATCTTATTGATTACAAAAAAATATGTTCCATTAAAGATATAATTAGCTGAAAATGGGTTATTTTTTCTAAAATAAAAAACGTTTACATTGACAATATAGAAATTATTTTTTTTACAAATCATAGACACACTTATTTATAAATATAAAAATATCATTTCTTTTAAAAATATATATTTGTTTCTTATATATTTCAATCATTTTTTCCTTTTAAAAAAATAGTTTTTTTTTGAAATATTAATAAAGTTATTTTGCCTTTTCAATTTGATTAATATATAATTTTTTTGAAATATGTAGAATTTTATAATTTTTTAGTAAGCTAAGTGTCATATGAACTGTAACAGTCTATTTCCAATGTTTAAAGTCTTATGATTAATGAAAACGCATGTGATCAAAATCATTATAAAAAAATTTCATACGAAGCTCAAGAACTATGATGATTATTATTTTTCCAATATTTAATTTTATATTTCAGGAACATATTACCACTATAGTATTCTAAAAAATTACACACATGCGTTTTGTGTTTAAAAAATTGGTATTTCCAAATATGTAATGGGTTAATTAAATAATGTTTCTATTTCAAAGTAAACTAATAGTTCCAAGGATGACTATAGTTGTAGTAAATAGCTACCTATTTGATGGTGATTTTTTATGATGATCACATGAAATTTATTTTTGGATTATTTCTATACATATATATTGATAAATTGAAAATATAATTGTTTTTATTTTGAAAAAATGGGGAATTTCATAAATGATGAGAGATCAAAAGTTACAAGAGAATCCATCTAAGGAGGTATGTCCTCAAACGAAACACATAACACTATAGAGATACCATAGGATGTAATACAATGAGACACAATATTACCCTCTCTATTAATGAATTAGAATTAACATGTTGAAAATAAGAGGGTAATGGATTATATCTTCATAAAAAGTAAACCAAAGGACTAGATACCATACTCTAGAACATTCATGGAATTAATTATGGAAAGACATTATGATTTCATGATGACATTTTTCCATCCTCTATACACTACAAACATAAAAATAGAACATAATTCTTTGGCTTTAGCCATAGCTGGATCCTAGAAGGAAAGGAATGAGTTCTAGAAGGAAAGAACAATGAGGCCCATTGAATCATGCACCACCATACCCAAACCAATTGTACCACTTATAGAGATATTAACATGAAAATTAGCATTAAACATATTTGGTTGTGTGGGACTCCATTTTCAAACATGAGATGGTGGGAAGGGGTAGTCAATGTGGATCTCATTACACTTCTAGATATCAAGCTAATAAGTATATCGCTTAACACAAAATCATCCAGTCATGAATTCTTGTTGAAAATCATGCCATATCATTATAAAATATGAACTAAGATATCTTATATAGAGATTTAACTACATATTTTAGAAGATAAGACATCCATTTCGAGGGAATAGGCACATAAGCATTCACCATCTCCATGAAAATACCCATGTTGGAACTAGAGGCATGTCAAATGTTCCTACTCCCTTAAAAGTGGAAGACCAAATTCATGGAGGATTCTGTCTCTTGAAAAAAATGGATATGAGATATCCTCAATGACGTGACATACCATAAGAAACTCAATTTAAGTGAGGATTCCCAATCAATATTTCCACTATAAACATGGGACCTTGGGAGGGACCTTAATGCACCACATTCACTTCTTCAAACCATTATTCTCAACATTCCACATTATGATGGCCATGTTGTACCATATTTCACTATATATCATCCCAAACATTCAAGAAACTATCATAGTTTGTTCTGGAAAAAATCGTTCATGAATGGGATACTCAAAATAACCTTATTATCTCTTTAGTTGAATAATTTATCTAGTTTTACTAAACAATATCCATTTAATGATTCATTAAAAATAGGTAATAACAATGTATCATCGTAGTTAGGTAAAAAATGGATGTGAAACTTATCCCACGTCAATCGACATGCCTTGATTCTATCATGATATTGACCATGGATCTGTACCTAATCATCTAAATAATAAAATTATGACGATGATCAACCGAACCCCAAAGGATTCTACAAATAAAACATGGGTCGGTTCCAAGGGCTACATCACCAAAGCATGAATATGGATAATATTTCGATTTGATTATATGAGTGTAAAGAGGAATAGATTATGAATTAGTTTCCATCTTTTCTTTTCTAATAGATAAATGATAAAAATTCTCATGTCTTTAAATCCCATACCACCATAATCTTTAGGGAGATAAAATTTTACTAATCTGACCATTAAAATGGGTTTCATTTATTGTTCATACCACGCTAGAAATTGGTAATGTGGAAGTTAATTTGGTTAATAAAAAATCTAGGCAGCAAAAACAAGGACTTTGTATAAGTTTCTAGTTAATTTAGACAAAAAAAATTTAAGTGTTTCCTTCCCTTCTTTAGAGATCTTGAAAAAATTCCAAACCAGATTTTTTTCCTAACTAATCAAAAATTCATAAAAAGGACTCTATTTTGATATCCCAAAAATCATATGGAGTCCAATATATTTATTATGTTTATCCACCACCAGAAAACATAATGTTCTACAATGATATTTTTTTCTACAAGTAGAAACTTCTGAGTTTAATTAAATATTATATTTAAAAAAATAAACTGACTATCCGGAAGACTACTCATATATTTGGATATGTTAATAAATAGAGATCCACACCTTTATGGAGTCCCTTGATAATATAAAGGTATCATCGACAGAGAATAGGTCAGAAATTGGTGGGATTTTTCTGACAGCATTTTACCCATGAAAAATGTTTCCCTAATCTTCCACTAAAACTAAATAAGAGAAAACAATTGTCACCATGATAAAAAGGAAATGGAAAATATGACCCCCACCCTATCAGAGCCCCCTATTATGGGAAAAGTAAAAAAGAAAGAGTTCCATTGATATTGATCTTGAAGGAAAAATAAGAGACTAAGAAAAATAATCTCAATCCATTTATTAAAAACCTAATTTTCTAAATAACATACTGGATGAAAGGACAGTCATCCTAGACAAAGAACTTCTTCATATCAAGAATCTATGTCATGGTTATTTTATTTTCACAATAGAACGTTTTCATAGAGTGAAAAAATTCATGAGAAACAATGTAGTTTTCCAAAATAATCCTTTTGGGGTTGAACACACATTGATTTTATGAGATAGTAAAGGGAATGAAAGGGTGCATAATATTGACCAAAACCTGGGGAAATTTTTTATAGATCGCATTACATAAATGAATAGGTTTGTAATTTGAAACTAAGGATGTATTTTTAGTAATGAGAGTAATGATTTATTGATTCAGTTTAATGAAATTAGCCTTCCCCATCCATAGATCTCTTATGAGGAGAATAATATCTTATTCGATAATGTGATAGTATTTTCTTAAAAATATGGAGTGAAATTCATCTGGTCTTGGTGATTTCGTTAGACAGATCTATTTAAGATCCAAAAGTATTTCCTCATTTAAAAATTCATAAGTTTTCTTATAGTTCATTATTATATGAAAATTGGATCATTTCATGATGAATTATCCACACAAATACAAGACTCACTTATTTTTTAAATATCCTAGAATAATAGAACTATAAGATCATAATTTCCCTTTTTATTTACCACTTCGCATCCTTCATTATTTTCTAGGAATGGGATAACATTTTTACCATATGGATGAAGCTTTATTTTAGAAATAAAAAATATCACATTCCACCTATTTGATATAGTTTTCACATGAAAATAACACCCAAAAGATATCAATTATTTTAATAGCCACCTCCATTTATTTTTTGACTTTTGAAATATTAATGTGAAAAGTATCTATTGCATTATGAGAGTACTACTCATTTAATTTTCATTGAATGTTATCACAGTGTTAAGATAGCTGGATGAATTCAGAAATGCTCCATTTTTTCAATTTAACTACAATATTGTGGATATTTTTACCCATATCGAGAACCCCCATCATCTAGAAAGAGTACATGACCTCTTCACATTCACTATCCTCACCCAAAGACATTGAAATCTAAGAGAATTTTCTTTCCAGTTTTTTAATTTACTGTGAACCACATTGATAAGGATTGGGTAGTGGAAAGTGGTGACAGGTTTTATGTGGGTGACTATGAAAAAAATGGTTAGTTCATTCAGAAGACCCTAGGAATGTATCCAAATTGTTAGCTATATGATTCTTTTATGAATTCCAGGGAAATAATATGAAAAGGTTTCTTGAATACCAAAAAACAAAGAGATCCACACTCTAAATACCCTATAATAAATATCTTATTGGTGTGTATGGTCTGAAATTACCCCTTTAATTTCAAGTTAGAATAAAATATCCTTGGTTTCTCCACTAATAAGGATATGGCTATGAAAGGACACCTAAAGAGTCTTGAGAAGCTTCCCAGACATCTATTATTTCTACTAAGTGGGACAACCATATAATTTAATGATATTCCACACTGGGGTTTTAGGATGGTGGATTGTGGTAGCGATGTGGTTAGGAGAGAAATAATTCACCCAAATATCCAATCCCCCCCATAGATGGTAGATTCTAGTAGATTGACCTATGCAGGAGCCACAAAAACATCCTTGCAAGCATGTTTTGTTACAATAATATCAATTTCCCTTTTCTAACATGGATTCTGAAAATAAAACCACATCAGGGATAATTTTAGTGCATATGTGTTGGTGAATACAAATCGAATGTGGGATTCCTACACCATTGATGTTTTAGTATAATATTTTCATTTTGACAGGCAGGGATGGTTCAAGCCAGCCTCTACCTCTGAAATTTATAAAAATGACATCTGCCCAAAAATATTCTATATTTTTTCATTCCTCTCAATGAATTTTATATTATCCAAGAATATTTTCGTACCATGAAAATATATTATACTAGGATCTCATCCATTATCTCCTCTAATTTTACTTTTCCACAACCTATTTTTTTATGTGGGATGAATAATGACTTCTCTTGATATTCACCTTTTAAGGAGGGTAACAAGGATAAAAAAATGGTCTTAGTAATGTTATGATATGGTAGGTGGGTACATAGAAACTTTATAAAGGTGGGTTATTTTCTTTGTCTTCAAGTAGCATCATGCTATCTTTAGGGGGAACATCCTTTTACCATGACATTTTTGCAAAGTATTTTTGAGAATATCCATCTTTATGAGTTAGGAAACCAATAAACTACCAAACTATATCCTTGAAAGGTATATTCCTATTTTTTCATCCATAAAGCCCGATGAACCTATATTTTTGTTCTGATTTGGGATGGGTGTGCATGTTCATGTGAGGTATTCAATAGTTCCTCCCTATCACTTTGTTTTTCTAATACAGGAATGAGGGAAACGATTGGATTTATTTCTTATAAACTAGGACCATATTGTAACATAGTATTCCCAGCTATATTTATTGACTTCGAGGTTAATAATTCTTTTATATTCCCCAAACACCCATCAAAGAAATAGAATATGTGTATATTTTCATATTTAAAATAAATCTATGAAAACGAGTCATTAATAGAAAAAATGTTCCTCCCATGGGTGGTTGTGCCACCTCGATGCTTTCACTAATCCAAAAGTCTGACCATAAGAAAATTGGATATGATCAATAATATTACAAGAAATCACCTATTTGGTGACTAATTGTATTTAATGTACTTTCTGGTCCCCAAAAAAAGGGATTACATTGAGTTGGATTTGGATGGGGGTTTTAGAAAATGTGAGATTCTAGATATCCCCTCAATCCTTAAGATCCTCCAGAATGGTAAGATGATTGTAAAATAAACACTTCCTCTATTAAAGGGCATTCTATTTTTTTATTTATGAATTCAATGATCACAAAGAAACCCTTCAATTTATTACACGGTCACTCTGTCCTCCAGAAACCATATGTTAAGGAGGGGTTTTTAGGGCGTTCAAATTTAATATCCTTGTAATAATAATTTTACTTATAATCAAGATCGATAATCGATGCTTATGGAATGGATATTAATATTTTTTGGAAATAATAACCAATTATTCTATGACATCCAACAATAAATTCTTCCATCAGGAAATATAATTAATAACCATTAATCCACTCATCACATCAGGGACAAGAAGAGAATCAATGTATGAATGGATAAGAATGGCAACATGAACAAAGAACACTAGAATATCACTACCTATTTGAATATAGTGTCACCATAAAAAAAATATCATATTCATGAAATTGAATAAAAAAATAACTATGGATCCTTTAGAATTATCACTTCTATAGAAACCAGTGGGAGGGAAAGAGAAATCAGGATGATTAGTGACCTGAAAGAGCCTCTAACCAATGTCGTCCATCAAATCTGATCACTTTAAAACCTAGGAATACATAGGAAATTAAAATCCTAATAGAAAACATGCAGTTCTCTCTCAAACCATTGATACAGTCTTGAAAATAAAGGATTTTGAATTCATATATAAGTGGAGTTTTACATGGTCTATTTTCATCAAGTTATTCCTCTTGAACGACTAAGAACAAACATCTGATGTTGTTATGAATTCATATTTATTTTATATATCTAAAAATTTCATTAGATTCAATTTGAAATTTATTTTATCTATATGGACATTCCTCATCATCTGTTGGTTTCTACATGATATTTTATGTTGAACATGAAATACAATATTCATCTACTTTATTATAATGATTGTATAATTTGTTTAGAAAATGAATATTGTAGATATATATTATAGTGGAAGATTTGGTGAAGGATCTTTTACGATTGGTAATAAGTACTAGTTACATGAACACAATAATAAAAGTACACAAAATGGGTCTTGTATAGTGAAAATAACTAAGAACAATAAAAGAGTACTGGTGGAGTGGACTAGTGGATCTTTGTTCCCCGAACAGCTATAAACATCATGTGTCATGCATCATTTATTTTTTTCCATTGTATATTTATTTTAGAATAGTGGGATAGATTTGAATATGTTTTCAAGGAGGGATTTCTATTTGGTATAAATTTTTTAATAACTCAATTAACCCCCTCCTAATTCATTATGTGACCTTAATATAACTACACCAACAAAAAATGCATTTCTTTTTATTGTGTTGCCTTACAGTAACATCATGTTTTCTGTATAGTCACATAGGTAGATTGTCACCAGATAGCACAACACATTTCCTTCTAACCAAATACAATTTCATTGTTGTTCCCACCAACATAACATAACAGGACACCCCTCCATACCACATTAGTTATCTGGGTTAGAAGAGGCTCATATTATAATTTAAAATGATCTGATCCCTCTTTCGAGATTCCCACCTAGTGAATCCTATGAGTTTTCATTTATTTTTACCTATGAAGTAGTCCATATATCTCATTCTAGTCCAATTATATCACCCATCATCTCATCACTGGCATCCCAAAGGTCCAGTTCCCAAATGGCCCAAATTAATGGCTTGAAAACCCAAATCTGGTGAATAGTAACACTATTATAGTACTATTTCTACAACACTACTATATTATCTACTAAATTACTTCTAAAATCACTATACAAATCCTCCATTCAAGCAGATTTGAACCAAGGATTTCTATCTGATATGGTAAACTTATGAACAAATTCTTAACAATTATTTCATATGTCATTCTTTTGAAAGAGGTTTTTTATTATCTAAAAAACATAATTCTATGTATTTTTTTAAATACGTGTTTAGATTTTTTAAATGATTAACATTTTTTATTACTAATAGTTACTATTATTAATATTTATAATAGAAGATATTTATGTGGAAACAATATATTTAATCCTTAAATTTTAATAATAATTACTGTGCATTATTTTTTTGTGGAAAACAAAAATCCCTTAAAACATGTTCCAAATACAAGGATGTAAAAAAAGCCTCATGATTCATATACCCGAGACAAAATGATGTCCCTGAATAAAGGTATGATGTAAAATTTTGATAGAGCACCATATTACCCTCCATACAAATCAAGAAAAGAAATGATTGAAATGATCTAATGACACACAGAAAATCTCATACAAGGGGATGCCTAAGGAATAAGAGATAGTGTGATGAGCCTTAACCAAAGAGATTAGAGTGATGTAATCAGATTCCAAGACTACCATAGAGGATTCACGACAAACCATTCCCTCTCCAACCTAAGAAATATTAATGATAGTGACATCAACATTCACCATTATAACATCCATTATAGGAAAGGACCAAGACACTTCATGTTTCACTACTTTATCACAAATCCCCTGCATCCCACGGTTGTTCTGGACCTCAATCAAAACAAAATATCATTGTACCCAGGAATCATCAGGGATCAACTAATTTTTAAAATAAATTCAATTAACCTCATATATAAAAAACAATAAACTATAAATAATTCATGAAATACTAATGATTTAAAAACCCAAATCAATTTTGATATCCAATCAACAGTATAATAAATGTCATCCGACACCAGAGAAACAACTACACCCTATCATTTGCAAATAGGCTAAATAACAAGGCATTGATAGTCAGCATGAAAATTCATATCCCAAATGAAATTGAAAATAGGAATTTCTCATTTATGATATTATAAATTCCCAAAAAAATATCCCAAACTAGAAGTACATTATCAATAAAACTAAATAAAAAATTGTAAACCTTTGGTAATAAGTGGGAAGACTAAAACTTCATCGAAACTGAATCAAAGTCATAGGTAAGGCTTCGTATTTCTAACCAATACCCTAATATAACATTATACCCCCTATAAAAAGTGAATATATATAATATTCCTTCAGAAAAAATCATTCAATAAATAGTTATATTTAAGATCAAACATCTATGCATCTCATTTAATAATTAATTATGTTAATCAAAATTCCATTTTGAAAAATCACTATTAATAATATATCGAACAATCTCATTATTAATTTCAATATAAGAAGATAATGAAGTAAAATAAAAATAAACACTCCAAAGCCAAGGATACATTTAGATATTAGCAAACCTCTTATCAGGGATGTTTTAATAGATATCCTCCTACAGAAGGAACTTAGCTCCTAAAATTCTATTCCATATAAAACATTGACGATGGCCAAGATGATATTGAATAAGAAAACATGTTGGAAATATTTTTCACTCCTAAATCAAGAAAAATGTAACATAGAAAACATAAAATCCTCTAACACATCATAGTAGGATGAGTTATGTTAAAAGACCCCACATGTCAGAATACCAAACCTTTATAATATTTAGGGAGACATAATATTTACCATGAAACCATGTGTATCATCTTTTTTTCATTCATGGAATCCCACAAAAAGTCAAATAACATTGAAAAAAATAGATTGAAAAGAGTTTCTAGATGTTTTAGTTGGGATATAAAATAATTAGGAATATAGTGAACCACTAATTTTATCATGATAGAATTTCCGGCCCTAGACATAAACTTTCCCTTCTAACCATTAATTCACTTCCAAAAATTTTCCATGATAAATAAAAACACCTCCATTTTAGATATTTCAATAACAATATGAATTCCTAGATACATATTATTTCTAAGAACCTAATTAACTTTTAATTGAGTTTAAACAACATCCCTCTACCCTAGAATATTTGTTTTGATGTTCATCTTTAGTCTTTAGTCATTATTGTTTTTCATTCAATATGAGGGGGGGGGGGATTTGGTTGCTCACCACATTTCTAGGTTCAAGAGATCATAAAATATTTTTATTTTTTTAATTATGGGCCCATTTTGGATTCACCTTTCTTATTATAGGATTTTATTTTTTTATTTAGAAGGGATTTCATTGTTTATTCAAAGAATATAAATAATTATTTTTAGTAGTGGATATAATAATAATTTTCCAATTTTTCCTCTTTTTATTTTATTATATTCCAAAATCAAGTAGTAGGGAATATAATAAAATTGTGAGGATTATATTAAATATTAATAATAGAGATATAGTTGATTCCATAATAATATTAGGAAGTAATATATGTAATAATAACTAACTAGTGAAAATGATATTGTGAATAATTAATATTTAGGAAAATAAAAGTATTGTTTAAGGATGAAACATTTATATCATTTTAACCATTTTTTAATGTCAAAAGAGAGTATTTTATGAATGAAAAACCATATACATTTTACCATCTTATGAAAACCCAAATTGTGAGGATTATGAAAAATATCACAAAATTAATGAAGGGGGATTCTAAGATAAAATTAGGATGTAGTATATATAATTTAAATAGGCTAGTGATAATGATATTGAAGATGACAAAATTTTTGAAAAATAAAATAATAGTTTATGAATGCGAAAGAATATCATTTGTTTCCCTATTATAGCTATTTTTTTGAAAAAAAATGATCAACATAAATGTTAGTGGAATTCAAATTATACAACTCTAGGGGGAAATAAAAAAATTTTAAGCCCCCTAATATCTCTTAAAATAAACCATGAAATATTCCATATTGTTCCCAAGACTCCCAATAAATGAGAAACCAAAAGAAAAAACACAATTCCAAAGAACTACTATTATCAATAAATTACCAGAATGGCTTCCACTACATTCATCCTTCTCTGGAGTTTTGATAAAAACATGATAATTAGATTTAACCATGATATTACTCCAACCATGAGAAGAAGCGAACTCCATATTGTTCCAAAAAAATGACTCTGACCACATTGGAAAAATCCTTCAGTTACTATTGATTGATGATCCATGACCATATAACTCTCATTTTCATGGATAATAACAATGAGGCCAAAAAAACTATATCCTGGAAGTATTAATCTTGATTATTCCTATAAGGGGTGGAATCCATCTACCCATAAGAAACTGAACTGTAAAATGAAGATCACCCCCCTTCATCAATCTATTGAAACCCCCAACTATGAATCTTGTCCAACCAAACCCTATCAGTGATGAAATTTCACTAAAAAACATAAGTATTTATATAGAACCAAATAATCCACACTCAGATATATAAAACCAAAATACTTTTCACTGGAAATGATCTAAACCATTCCCCCACCACAAGTGTAACATATTTAAGACTTCTTAAAAGATAATATACTTATGCATCCCATGTTGACCATATCCTAGTCCCTCAAGGGAAACAGAATATCAAAAAATACCCAATTTTCATATTAGTACCATAGATAAGAAACAAAGTGATCTCAAAGAGATGTCAAGAAAAAAGACAAAAATGGGTGGGAAGGAAACCTATACACATTTTACAAAAGAAGAGTTTATCCTATGGTAGGGGTTTTAACTTCCAATTATGCTTCCAAAAGAGAGTCCCTAATATCTATATGTGTGAGGCTAGTGTCGTAGCCAGAGAAGAATGATTAGTGGCCCGAACTTTCATAAATATATTAGAGAAAATATGGGTAGGTTTCATGTTATAATAAAAATACAAAAATTTCCTTACATACATTCTTAGAGAACCAAATATCAAGATTTTGAGGATTCCGCCCACTAATATCATCAACTAGAAAATCCTGCAATGAAGCATAATCAATCCCTTGAGCTGTCTTAGATGAGGGTTTCATTCCATAGACATTAGGAAATCAATGTGCACTCCAAATTTTAACCCTAGAATGAGAAAATTATCCATTAAATATCATGATTCATAATAGATTTAGATTCCTTAGCATTCCTCTAGAATAATTTCTATCGAGTTTCTAGGTTTGAGAATAAAAAAATCATCATGATGGAAATATTTGGCATTGACCACTTATTCTATCAAGTGATCTAGTTCCTCTAAAAAGTTCTGAACTTGCCTATCTGAATGGGAATTGATAAAAATATTCAAGTCCATGATTATCACACCTATGGAAGCAATTGGTTCACAATGATTCTCACAATCAACCCAATATAAGTTGATTTCACTATTAGCATGACCCCACTATAAAATAGAAAAGGTAGAGTGGATTTAATGAATGAAGATATATATGATCTTCAAGTGAGACACCAAGTGTGATGGTACTGGATGGGAAGTTTCATTAATAAGAGCTTACATTTTTTCCCTTTATATATTATTACCAGAAAAACCCTAAATATTTCTATGAAAATTATCTTGGAGAATAATAATATTTCTCTTTTTGAAAACCGAAATATTGTCAGAAGTCAGGAATACATTTTATGTTTCTCTACAACCTTGATACTATAAAATACAATAATGGTTTCTCTCCTCCCATCCTGCACACCCCAACTAAAGTACATATCTAATTTGGATAAGTTGACACATTGGCCCAATGATTTCGTGAGGAAATCACTAACAATAAGAACCTCCATGAATTTTAAAATATTTTCTTTTTAAAAATGGAGGAAATTTATAGAGAAAAATAATTGAGTGATGAGAATGATATGCTGACAAACTTAATCCCATTAATGATTATTTCCAAAGCTTCCTTAGATAAGATATGAGAAAACACATCTACAATAAGAAGAAATATAAAAGGGAAAATAGGGTTACCATGTCGTAGGCCTCAAAATGTTTTAGAACATTTTAGGAGAGAACCATTGACCTTGATCCAGAAAGAAACTATCTTGACACAACCCTAGATAACTCACATCCATTTATAACAAATAGTCCTTTAACATCCACTTATAATAAATACCAATCCACCAAATCATATGATTTAGTCATATCCATTATTTTTTAAAAATCACCCACTGAGATGTATAATTTGTTTTAGAAGAATGGAATATTACACGAAAAACCATATCATTATATATAGTATGTCTCTTGAGAAAAAAGTCACTCCGATTGAAAGATATAGTGGAATACAGAAACTTACAAAAAATGGATAGATATAAATTTTGAGAACATTTTGCACACAAAATTTCAAAATATTATAAGGATGAAATCATAATTTTTTATTGGGCCAGAAAGTTTTAGAATCAAAGAAACAAGAGTTTCATTGAACATTTACATACTTATGGTTCTATACCATAAAACCTGAATAAAAATGAAAATGATCAAAAACAAAAAATGTGAAAACTAATTAAAAATAAGGCATAAAATAAATTCAGAAAAGGGGACTTCCATGAGATAATTCACTTAATGTCTCACACAATCTCCTCACTACAAATATCAGACACAAGTTATAAAAACAAGGATTTAGAAACATTAAGCTCTACAACAGTCAATATGTCCCCAAAATCTGTTCCAATCTCAAAACTAAGAATATCTTGGTAAAAAGGATATAAAATCTCATGAAATATAACTCCATCAGTGGTAATGAAACAATCCCCAACATATAATTTAAAAATTATGTTATTTCTTATTTTGGGTATGTCCTTTCTATGTAAATAACCCTTATTTTATTATTAGTGATTGATAAAACCCTCCGTTGATCCAGAGAACCAATAGCTTTAATTGTCTTTCAAGGCCTCATCCAAATTATTTTCCAAGGTAACTAACTCATGCATGTCAAAAATAATCAATGGTGTATTTGTAACACCTCCAATGATATTTCTCAATTTTGGGTATTCTCATATCAAATCTGTTGTAATTTTTCCAACTCCAATGGAACAGGTGAGTAGCCACCACTTTCATCATTCCTCATACATGGTCCTGAGTGGATTACCAATAATCCTAGACTAATTCCATATATTTATTATTATTTCTCTACTTGAATTCAAAATTATGTCCTCACATTGTCCTAACATACCAGGAGACAACTTAAATATGGAGGAAAATTGGAAAATGGGCAGACAAATCAAGAGGAAAGTGTGAGGACGCAAACTTCGGGAACTTCCACATCTCGTATTTATATTCCACAAACCTATCAATCCATTCAGATAATTTTGATATGGTGTTGTGTCCTTGTAACCAAGTAAACAAGTTCCTTGAGATGCTGATATCCATAAGACCCAGGTGAAGTAGGTAGTTCTATAATTGATTCATATAAGAGACATTATGTCTAGATCCACCTTGTTTCTCATAGTGGTAGAGGATCTCATTGAAATCACCAAAAAAGTAATGGGTGCTTGGAGTGAATTTATGATAGTTTTAATCATCTCCCATGGTCCCCACTTATCACCTAAACCCGACTAACCATAAAAACACATGAAATTATATTCATGTTAAATAGGTTTTTGAATTAAGAAGGCAATGTGGTTTTGGGAGAAGCTAAAAATTAATGCCCTGAAATCCTCTCTCCACATGAGGTGAAGTCCACCTTCAGGGAAAAATCATCCGAACAAGAAATAGTTCAATAACCTGGATTTCAATGAAAACCCTCTCATGTCCTTTCTTTCCATCATTACCAAGGACAAGAAGTCCATATCAAGAAAATACTTAGAACTATATTGATGGTGGATACGAACAAATTTTGGGTGTCCAAGCCCATGAAAGTTCCATCAGAAGAGTTTCATTGTTCCTGGTGGGTGGCTTAGAACCAACCTTCACATCTATCCAAAAATTCAGTGCATCCCTCTCTACTAACTTTAAACATTTTAAGGATCCTTAGATGACTTCATCCTCCAACCCACCACGAAGTATTTTTTTACTACATATTTTTTTGAGTTGGTAAATATTAGTTCTATTATTCATCCTCCATTTATGTTTTACCTATCATCTATGTTCAACTAGGATAATGTCTAGTGATGGTTCTTCTAGAGTGGGATAAAACATCCTCGAGGTAAGAAATACTGGGGGAGCCTCCTCACCTAGAAGTGTGTGAACTAGACCTCTCACCTTGAGTCTCTCTATAACCTATATAAGTGGATCATTCATCACCTCTATAAATTCTCGGCCATTATTAATCATCTATTAACAAGTGGTGGGTTTAAAATTCTAGTTCGCGAATTTTTTTATACTATTCTATATGAGAGAAAATAGGTTGACTTTCACACTATTCCAAGAACTGAACCCATATGTATTCTCAACCCATGATCCCTCGTCACCCATCCTAGGAAGAGGATGGTCTTCACCCAAGTGAACTGTGGGGCCGAAGTCCATTTGGAATGTAAAAATCAAACTCAATAATACATGAGGGATGTATGGAATCCCTTCTATTATTTTCGTAGCCGAAGACATCTAAAAGAATTAATCTGTGAATTTTCAAATATTTTCCCTAGCCACTTGTTTTTTAACCATTAAAATGGGTGGAACACGCAGGGGTTTCTCTTAGATCCACTAGACATATTACAGTGTGCACCTCCCCTCTAGGTTAGGTTTTTTTAATTTTGCAATCCTGAACTGCATTACCAATAAGGTCATAGAAGATACGTAATAAATTAAGCTTTTCGAATTCAAAAGGTACCCATATCAAGGATTCAAGGATTTTTAAGACAAAACCCCACAAAATGGGATGTGTAATATCCACCGTAACTCTAATTCACACAGTTAGACCCCATTATATTGGCTCTAAAACATCAAATTCTATAAACTCTTGAATATTATAATAAATACCAAGCATGAGTCGATTGATCCTACCCAAAATTGAAATACAACTCTCTTGTATATATATGTTATTGATAAACAATACCCTTTAATTATCAATGTATTAATTAATATAATTTTTTTTATTTTTATTTTTATGAGAAAACAAAACTAATTGTAAATAATTTAAAATATAATTATAATTTAACTAAAATTAAAAATGATTTTATTGAAAATTTATAAATTTAAATAAATTATTATTTTAGTTATTTTTTAAATATTCCATATCCATTATCAGATAAATATATTCACTAACATTAAACATAATAATATTAAAAAAATATTTTATAAATAAATATATATATATATATATATATTTGAAACAGTTATTAGAAATATAATTTAAAATATATTTATTGTACTAAGAGTGTATTGAAAGATATGTACTTTCATTATTATAATAATTTTATTAGTAATATAATGATATATAATGATATGTTATATATATATATAATATATAATTAAAAATATATTTAGAATAATAGAATAATAGTGAAATATGGGTAATTTCATCAATGTAGTTATTTTATTTAATCATAATTATAATATACATTGATATAAATATAGAATTATTGTTATTATATAAATTTTATTTAAAAGTATAATTTACTTATTTTAAAAAGTTATCATGTAATAATTATTATTGTAAAAAATATTCATTAGATATTTTTTTAAAAAAATTGACATTAAAAACATCAAGAATCCCTTTTGTAACCTATATTTTATTTTAATAACAATATTTATTATTGGATGTGAATATAATACTACTAATATTATAATAATTCATATTATTATTTAAACCTATTCTATATTCCTGGAGAGGTGTATGAATTTTTTTTAGGATTATGAACCACATTATGAAAGGTGCGAAGAGGGGATTCTATAAATAAATTATGATGCAATATATACATATATATATATATATATATATAACCACCTTCTAATGTGATATTGAAAAATGGAAATATTTATTCAAATAAAAAATAGTTTATGAATGAAAAAACATATCCCTTTTTACCCTCTCTTAAAAATATTTTAATTAATTAATCAAATAATTAATTTTACTTATAATTTTTATAATAACATTTAAATTATAAATTGTTATAATTGATATCAATTATTAATTTAATTTTAAAATTATATCAATTAGAAATACTTTAAAATTGATAATTATACTTTAATTAATAAATTTAAATAAAATTTAAAATTAGTATGATTTTAATCATATAAGTATAACTTAAAAATTCAAATATAACAATATTATTTTGAATTATGGGTCATACCTGAGTGGTAATGGCTCCCCATAATTTTATCTCTAGTAAGGGTTCAAATTTGGGTTTCCCCATTAAGGGTAGATTTATATAATCATTTATGGCACTAAATAGAGGCCCAAAACATTGGGATGAATGAGGGGGTGAGTTTTATCTATCCATTCAAGGAATTAAAATGTATCCTACACCATAGGCATGAAAAACATGGCTTCAAAACAGCTGGAAACAAGGGGACTTAATAAGACTGTCTGAATGGCATGGGGTGAATAGAGAGGTGGCATAAAAATATAACACAAAGAAGTTGTCGGTTAGGTGAATAAAAATAGAAATTATTGAAATGGAATCCATAAAAAAACCCTCTATTGGCTCATATTTATGATGTTAGATGGAGGGGTTCGTTCCATAGTTTGATTGGTGGCTACACGACATGACAATTGCTGGACGGGGGCGACACGACGTGCTAATTGGCGACATAAGAAACATGTGTGATAAGGAAACTGATGTGGCATGAGTGAGTGTAAAAGAACCATGATAACAATAAGGAAACACTTGGTTGGTGTTTTAAAATAGATATTTGTGTGTTGGAACCTACTAACTGGCACTCCACCGAGACGAATTCCCTATGTGACATGAATGGAGGACCTAACACAATGTGATGGAAGACAACACAATTTTATTGTGCATTCATGGGGGGAGTTAGATGTAAAGGATAATGAACAAGTGTGAGGTATCACGTAAAATATAAATCTTTGGTTCATTTTCTTTGGGGTAATTTCTGCTGTAATAATTGTGGCCATTGGGTCATCAATATCTTTGGATTTCATGCCACTTAAATTTAATTGAATGCGTCCTTTAATTGAATTTCAATCCTTTTGGGGGATAAGGGTTGACCCACTGGAATGTATGGATACATATGTAATTATGGAATATAGACCCTTATTCAGAATATAGATTTGTTTTATAAAAATATGCTATATTTATATATATTAGAAATATAATTAAAAATATATGTAGAGTTCTCAGAGAGTTTTTGTAAGAAGGTTAATTATATCATTATATTCATTGAATTTAATTATAATTATAATATGATCATTTATAGATATAAATTATTATTATTATTTAAATCATAATGAAAATAATAATGATAATGTATTAAAAAATTCAATAATATATAAATATTTATAAAAATTTTAAATAAAAAAAAATTAAAAACCCCATTTATTTTTAAAAAATATCAATTGAGTTGGTCTTCAGTTTTATCCTCCATTGGTACTATTGTGTTTGTATTTATTAATTTACTATATATTTATTCATTACATTAATACAATAAATTTAAAATATTATTAAAAACAATTAGTTATTAAAATTTTGACAGTTTCCATTAATTATTTATTTTTATTTTAAAATGAAATAACTTCATATTTTGTGGGAACCCATTTCGAAAAATCATAAAAGTGGTTGTTTGACTGATGATAAATAAAAATAATTTGAATTAATGAAAAATTTAATGTTTACAAAAATAAAGGATAATAGTTGACTATCTGATTATTTACCATACACAGAATCATCATTTTTTCATCTTGTATATAACTCCCTGACTTAACCAAAGACCTCATCGCATCACACTTCCCTTGTCTCTATTCAACTTCCCATAATGCATATCCTCCATGTTCTAAAGCGGAGATCCTTTCATGATGAGTAGTACAGTGTCCCCATGCATTCCATTATATTTTTTTAATTTTTTACTTCTATACAATAGAATCACCATCCTTGAACTAACTAAATTAGGCCATAAAGTGAGGGTGACTTATGAACGAGAATTGCATTCCCAGAACAAAACGTCCTCCCATATCAATAGAAACTCAAAATCAAGAGGTACCACCCAGAAAGATACTCCTCCAGGCAAGGTTTGTAGATTAACTAGTGATCATAAAAAGATCAAAGTATTTAGGAAAATATCACATTCGATTTTCACTGGTTGTATTAGTTCCAGAAAACCCACAACTCCTCCTATTATCATGACAAATCCAGCACCGATGGGAAATATACAGGTTGCAAAAACCTTAGAATGTAATTTTTCATGATTTCGAGAGATTAATGATGTCCCACATCAATTTTAAAATAATTTGACATTGTTGGGATTATTTTTAATTTGTTATTTCCTCATGTGTAGTTGGTGAGAGTGATCCATGTAACTTATATTCAGTGCTGGTGCAACAACTCCCTATAATCGAATAAGGGGAAGAATCTGATGATACTTGAACATAATTTTGATTACATCCTCCCCTCCACCCATCTAAATGGATTATATCACCATGTATTACATCACCATGGTGACACTCCTCTATTGGGATTTTTACTTTTATTTTTGGGATTTTTATATACATTCGGATGCTCATGCAGATATTTAAATGAGAATTTATTTGGTTTTTTTTGTTTTGTTAAAACGGTGATGAATTGGCCAAAAATGACCAAATAACAAATATTATTAAAACAAAATTTACAAGAGTCTAAAATATGGGATCATATTACAATCATTTTCATGAAAGGAAATAAGAACAGCGGGAAGGCCTTGGAACCAAGGGATATGTTGATTTACTCCCATGTTGGCTAGACCATCTTCAACCATGTTTGCTTCTAGATAGACATGTGTGATGATATAGTTATGATCAGTAAGTGAATAGGTACATTCCATACAATGGGTGTTAATTGGCCACACAAGATGTGTTATGCCATTCCAAATCGCTTGAACGATGATCACTGAATAACTTTCAATCCAAAGGTTGTTCCAACCGAAGAGCATGGAAAATGAAATAGCATAAATAAAACTAAGCATCGCAACTTCATGGGAGGTGGAAATGGCACATTTTCCCATTAAGATTCTAGGATTATGATCGAGGTGATTCCTGAAAATATCTCCACACCCTACAGTTTCTGGATTTCCCTTAGAGGAACCATCAATATTGATTTTGATCCATCTAGGTAGGGGGAGCTCTCAAGAACACCTCCAAAGTGCGATGTGGCTGACAAAAATAGCCTTTAATCCTTATACGATTTAGGATCCCAAAGTCAGTCATGGTGGTGTGGCAATGTCCCTTTCGAATCATGGCAGCTTCATGTATGGCAATAAGGATCCTCATCTGAACTGCATTTTGATTAAAAGAGAATTTATTATAGATAATAGCATTCTGATCATACCATATCACATAATGGAGTTAGACAACTGCAGAAAGGAATAGGTTTATGATTTCTTGAGACCCTTCCATTTCAACAAATTTTTTATGTTGACCATTGATGGAATCTAGAAACAACCATCTGTAGTAAGAAATGTCATGAATATAGTTCAAAAGTGTAGAAGCAATAACACAAGAGAGAAAGAGATAGTTAGAATCTTCTCTGTCTTGATTATAGATTTTTCACTTGGAGAAGATTAGGATTCCAAAATATTGGAGGAAAAATTTATTGGGAACTCAGTTGTGAGCAAGATTCTAGATGAGGTTAAATCTTGATTGTTTTATCCAAGGTTTGTTGAAATTTTTCGACTAGTTTTAGTCATTTTCTGAGTTGTAGAAATAATGATTGTCGATATTTTTTGAGTTTATAATACCACTTTGAGTAGTTTAACATGTCAAGAAATCATTGGTGTAAGAGAAATAGTAGTTTTCAATGATGTATATAATAGGATCTTGGATGTGATCATGCTGAGAGTGTAAAATGTCTCTGAAAGAGCAGTTGGTATTATCAGGAGTTTGATTAGAAGATAACATGGAAATTAAAGGCATGCCATACCAGTTATCCAACAAAAATTTCAAGGAGGAGTTTCTTGAGACCATTCATTTGAAATTATTCATAATATTGGTAATGGGGTATTTGATAGAAATACAGATTGACGAATTAATGAAGTTAAAGTTGTGTGTTTTATGTTTTTTCAGAAAACTATTTTTGAGAAAAATAATAGCTTCAGAAGTATTGTGAAAAAGTCTCCATGTGAGTCTTCCCTAGAGGGAATCATTAAAATATTTTATATTTTTAATACCAATACTCCAATTTCCAATGGGCTTGCTAAAAGTTGACTAGGGAACAGTCACAAGTTTTCATTCTAGAATACTACCAGTCCAGATGAAGTTCTTTATGGAGGTGTCCATTTTTTTAATGAGACCAGCCGTACATTTGTAGACCATCATGGAGTAAACCATCTTAGATACAATAGTGGATTTAACAAGGAAAGCCCGACCATCTATAAAGAGTGATTTATCTTTCCAAGAAGATAGTTGATTTAGAACATTTTCAAAAATAGTTGAAAAGTGACAAGATTTGGGTATGCCCCCAAAAAATTAGAATACCCAGATAAGTGAAAGAGTGTATACCTTTATTCAGACCAAGGTCACTGATAATGTTAAATTTTCTACATGGAGGTATGTTTTTTCCAAAGAAGACGCAAGATTGTTTCCAACTAATGGTTTGAACAGAAACCTCTTCGTAGTGTGAGAGTTCATTTTTAAGATTTAGAATTTTTCTTTTATTACCTTGAAGGAAAAGGATGGTGTCATCAGCTTAAAAAAGATTATTAGGAGCAGTCACATTCCTAGAGATATGTATGGGTTTCATTTTGTTCTGGTTCACCAGACTGTTGATTAGACGACTGGGGTAGTCTTCTGATATTGAGAAGATAATGGCAGAAAGGGGGTCACCTTACCTAACACCTTTAGTGCATTTAATGTAGAACTTTGGAGATCCATTGATCAAAATGGAGATAGATTCCATGTTAAAGAGAGTTCTTATTGCATTGATAAATGATATGCTAAATCCAAAACCTCAAATGACTTTGAAGATAAAACTCCAGTCCATGGAGTCAAAGGCTTTTCTAATGTCAATTTTAATGGAAATATTGCCTCCTTTGTTAGATTTGTTTAAATTATTGACACACTCAGAGGAAAGGAAAATACAGTATTGAATAGATATGTCCTTTATAAATCCAAATTGGTTCTATGATACAATTTTATCCGTGAGAGTGGAATGTATGTTGGAAATAATTTTAGTGATTATTTTAATAAGGTTGTTGATGAGAGCCATGGGTCTAAATAGATAAATCTTCAAGGCATTATCCACTTTTGAGATCAAGGTGAGAAACTGGACATTTAGAGCATGTGGTAGAACCCCATTGGTGAAGAAGGATCTTACAAGTGTACAAACATAAGTCTAGATCACATCCCAATAATGTTGGAAGAAAACATTGTTGAAGCCATCAGGACCCGGAGCACTATCGGGGTCTTGACTAAAGATAGTGTCCTAGATTTCGTGATCCAGAAGTGTGTTGAGATATAAAGAGGTGTCCTCATCATTGATCACTAGGGGAATGACCTCAGTTAGGTGGTCTTTGTTTATATTAGGACCATTGAAAATGGATTCATAGTAAGAGAAGACATGATGTGAGATGTCATATTCATTGTCGAGGAGTCTTTCCACATCCACTAAAATGGTTAATGACCTATAGGACTTCCTGATTCTTTGAATATAGTTGTAGAATTTGGTATTTCTATCACCGCATGTTAACCATTGAACTTTACACGTTTGTTTTATCATATTTTCGTTGATCGTGATCAAGGAGTTAAGTTTTACTGCAATGTTTAGCTCTTGAGTAGGGGCAGTGTTGAGATCAGAGTGGTTGTTTTTGTTCTGCAGATTATTGAGATCTTTCTCAAGAACCGTGATGTAATTATTAATTTGTTTAGATTTAGAGTTGTGCCATGTTTTTTGTTTGTTTTAGACGTTTTAATTTTATATTATAGTCAGTATCATCATTGTTACAAGACATTGAGGACCAATGGTTTTGGATGATATGAGAGCATTCATCATCAGAGAACCACACATTATTATATATAAAAGTTAAATGGGGTTTCATGTATTCGGTGGTGACATTGAACATGATGGGGTGACGATCAGAGTTCAGTCTATGAAGAGTGGTAAAGGATATAGTGTCCCATTTATCTAATGTAGGGATACTTGTAAAATCTCTCTCCAGCTTAGAGGCAACTACATTATGGCAGTGTCTTCAATACGAACTGTATTCTTCACTAGTGAGATTTAATTCAATGAGATTTTTGTCATCTATTGAGTTTTTAGATTCTCTCATGGAAATAGATGTATGAGAAGGTCCAATTTTCTTGCTTGAGTTGAGGATGGCATTAAATTCACCCATAGTAAACCATGGTGCATTAATGTTAGTGCCAAGATAAGAGATATCATTCCAATGAGTTCTCCTTTCATGGTGTCTCTTATTAGCATAAACAAAAGAGAAGAAAAGGTTTGTATCATTTATTTTAAATTTTTAAGTAAAGATCTGTTCACAGATATTGAAAATTCTAATATTCTATAAAGAAAATTGCGGAAAAATCCATAAAGATTCAACATTGTGATTATTATTTATTTCCCTTGTAAAAACATAGTTTTTTGGCATAAATAAGAGTGTTTAGAGGAATATGTAATTTTTGGATCTACGATAGAAAATAAAAAAGGATGTTGAGTGTCAATCATTCTCTTTAACACAACAAAAATTTCATAGTTAGAAATACCATGACAATTATAAATAAGGATCTTCATTAAAACTTAGGTTTGGAGTTAGAACACTCTATTTTTTCCAGAACCTTTATATCTACGAGACCTTATATCCTCTTGTGTATTGTTATAGGTATCTTACTTATTATTTCTAGATTTTTTTCATTATTCATTATAGGTTTAGGAATTAGATTACTCATAGAAGAATATGTAGATATAATATGACACTTCAAAAAATAATTGAAACTATGGTATGAAATAGAAATACAGACTTTATAAAGTAGTCCTCACTATCTATAGGTAGGGGAATAGATGTACATGGCACCGTTGAGGTGTTTGTGTGTTGCTTTTTGACACTGTCCAGTTCAAAAGGACAACACTTTTTCAGGTCTATAGAGTCATTCTCAACCTACATGGCCATAGATTCTTGTACTGAAAGTGTAAAACCATGTTAAATAGTTTTAGATGCCATCACTATAGTATTATAGTACATAGATTGAGTCTCTACCAGTTTTTCCTTAGGGATAAATAAACCAGTATTGGCAGTACTGTTAATGGGATTAGTATGAGTAGAGATTGTAGAAACTGGTTCATCATCATTCATTTTGATTTCATTATTAGTATTTATAAATATATCTGTTTTAGAAGGTTCTATCATTGAATCCTTAAGGATTGGGACTGTAGGTTTCTTATTACCCAAAATCATAGAATGAAAATCTGCACAACTGTCAACAGGCTGCGTTCCATCTAAAGTTAAATTTTTGGTAGCATAGATGATTGTTTCTGATTCTTTTTTCTTTTCGACCCCAGGTTTCTCTATGTCTAACTTTTTAGTATTGAGTTTTTTGGTTTGTGTAGGAGCCTATACTAGGGATGTAGTTCCATTCAAGGGATTAGCATATTCCAATTTTTTTGGTTATAGTTTCATTCACTTTAGTGGACTGTGTTTTGTCTACATTTCCCTTCTGTTTAGTCAATAAGATTTTCAGATTTTGTAGTGTGCATAGTGGAATATGAATTTTTAGAGAAACTAATAGGTGATCCTTGAGAATGGTGGATGGGTTCTAAGTTATCTATTTTTTATGTTGGAGTCATTCTTTATCTCTGAAATATTATTAGCATTTAAAAGGTAGGGGTTTTTTGTCTTTCCATCCACAGATTGAACTAAAACAGCCTTAGGGCAGTCACTAATATGAAAGGGTGTTGTGAATGTGCTTCATAAATTGAAATTATCTTGTTCATGTGTATTAACCCTCTTACCCAGGCTATGATCCTCATTCTAGATTAGGATAGAGCCAGATGTCTAGCCATATTGACAAGTATTGTGTTCTTTCTTCTCGATGGATAACCTTACAGTGTCTAAAACTAAATTTTATAATTCTTCCAAAAGGCCTTGTTCTTTAATGGAGTTTTCTTCCTCTTCATAAACATCTAGTCAGTTTATACCCAAGTTATCCCATATATGCATCAAACAGTGTTTTTGACCCATATTTCAGCTTTCTTTTTGGGGGTTTCAGATATCTCCATCATGGGAGCCTTTTATTTTCTATTTTTCCATATTTCCTTCCAACAATTTTTAATTTGCTGGATTACTTGTCTTCTAATCACCCTAAAATTAGAGATTATATGAAAAATGATCTTACAAAGGTAACAAAATATTAGTTTCCTCTCAAATTTGATTCGAATTTCAGATTTGTAGTCATTTTCTATAAATTGATTGTATTCAGGAGATTTGAATATAAGATAATTTCCACTATAACTCTAACAAAGACACCTTGGTCAGAATTTTAGGTTCTATGGTCAATTTTAAGGGGATACCCTATGCATGAGAAAATACCATTCTGAATTTTTGGATGCCAAAATACCAAATTAATTCCATGGAGTTTAACCCAAACTTGTTCCATTAAATTACTATATGTGTGCAGATTGAAAGAAGAGTCCCAATAAGAAATTCTAAGTATCCTGTATTTGAATTATGGTTTTCAATTTTTCAAACATTCTCTATGTCCTCTTGTGATTTTAGCATTATGTGAAAATAACCTTTGCCTATTGGAATAAATTTTTAGTTCACAAAATTCCAACAATGAGAAATACGCATATGCAATTCAGATAAAGGCTAAGGATGATCTTATTTAAGGTCAGAGATACGACCCATGATAGAAAATTTGTAAATTTGTGTGTGTTTTTGAAGAACATCCAGATCCGCTTCCACCAATAACCCACCATCATCAAGTCTCTTGACAAGGGGATGCTTCATCGTAATTTCTTTACATGGATCAGTACTCTTCAACAAATCCAAGAGCGATATCCATATGAATCTACCAGAGAAAGAACGAGTGCATGCATTTTCTTTAGAGGCATCTTTTGTATGGATTTCCATGTCTGCAATTTGGGAAATAGGCACCTTCTAGTTTTGAGGAGTCATGAAATAGTGGGATTCATACCTACCAAGCTTGAGGATGTCCCCCATGGATGATTAGATCGAAGGATTCGGGTTAAGGAAACCTAGTCGCTCATGGTTTTTAGTGAGATAAAGTCTCTAATCTATCGAAAGTTCCATAAATGTAATTTATTTTAGTTTTTTTATTATTTTAATAAACTAGTTTTGTTCTTTATTAATGAATTGAAAATTTTCCATCTCTATTTGGAAAATTTTAAAAGTGTTCAATTATGGTTTTACATTTCAAATTTGGTTTGACAATGTATATTCAATAATAAGTTCTAATTGTTAAGGAAATAAAAAAGATTGTTTGTGCTTATATTTAAAAACAAAAATCCAACTCAGTTCAATCAAATTGGAAAAAAAATCACTTTCAATAAAATATAAAATATTAATAATTTTTTAAATCAATATTTTTATCATACATATAAACAATATTTTTTATATTTTAAATCCAATTTTAATTCTTGAAAATGAAAAAAGTTTCAAATAAAAATTTTAAAATATAATAAAAAAATGTACCTAAAAATTAATATATTGATTATGATTATTACATAAAATTATGTTTGATGTGACTTTAATATTGTAATAAATGATTGATTATTTTTTAAATGTATAACATACTTTGAAAATATTTTTTTAATATAATTTAATGTTGTTATTTTTTAAAAAATATTTTTTTGTAAGTTATAAATCATCAAATTGAAAATAATACTCAGAAATTACAATATAAAATATTAATGGAAAACTCCTGTAAAATATTTATAATAAAATAAATGTAAAATCATAGTGAAAATTTTCCTAAAGAAGTTTCCCTGAAATTCCCATTAAAAATATATACCTGATAAAATACCACTAAAAATCGATTATAAAATACTCATAGAAAATATTATTAAATATTTTATAGTATGATATATTAATTCCAAAAACACATTATAAAATATCATTAAAAATTCAATTCAAAATATATAATTAAATATAATAGTTAAAAATATAACTAGAAATTTATAGTGCAATAATACAATGTAAATTTAATTGTAAAATTCCCTGGAAAAATAAATATAAAATACTTGAAAATTTCGCAAAAAAAAATTTACACAACAAAATTACCCATTAAAATTTCATTGGAAAATTACCATAGAAAAATATAGTGAACAATACAAGGGACAATCACATAGAAAATGTATAAATAAATAATCCACTAAAACAAATATTTAGATTTTAGAAAATTATATATATTCAATAAATTTATAAAATTTTAGTGTTTTTACTTCAAAATTAATTCTGATTCATTTCAAAAAAAAATTAAGTTCCATTAAAATTATAATTTCATTATTTTTTTTCAAATGGCTAAAAGTTTAATTTGACAATATAGGTATAAATTTTTCTAAAATTTATAGACACAATTTTTTATAACCAAAAAAATTGTCTTTCCTTTATAAAATATATCGGTTTTTCTTTTGGATTTCAAAAAAATATTTTCCTTTTACAAAATTACTTAATTTCAAAATAGAAAGAAAGATAATTTGTTTTTCTATTGATTAAAAATATTTTTTTTAATATGTAGAATGCTAAAGTTATTTTTACTAATCATGTTTCATATGAACAATTATAGTATATTTCCATTGTTTAATGTTTTGTGATTAAAAGAAATCCCATGTTATCAAAATTATTACAAGGAAAATTCTTACGAATATCAAGACCTATGAGGCTTAGTATTTCTCTAATATCTTATTAGATTACTGAATAACTTATTAAAATTCTAGAATTCAATAAGAATTCCACACTTACCTTTTATTTTGTCAAAATAACACTTTTCAAATGTATAAAGGGTTAATGAAATAATTTTTATATTTCAATGAAAATAAATTGTTCCAATATATACCAATGTTGTAGTAATGAATTACCTATTTGTTTGGTATTTTTGAAAATGATCACATGAAATTACATTTGGTTTATTTAAAAAGAAATATATATTTATATAGTGAATGTTTGGATATAGAATTGTTTTAATTAATATATATGTAGAGTTTTTATTGCCCTACATTATTCATGTTATTTTTATTGCATGATTAAAAACAAGCATATGATGTTTTTATGCATGCAATATTGTTTTCTACAGGTGAATAATCTATTTGGATTCCCATTAAAGTTATATTATATCTCTATGGTCATTCTTCATCATCTTTCAGTTACTACTCGAAATTGTGTTCTAAACATGAAATATGTTATTCATTTTATTATTTATAATGTTTTCATTATTTTTTAGTGTGAGAAGACTATAGATATGTCTTTTGAGGGGAGATCCTGGAGAATTCTCTTCGAATTTTTTTTAACAAGTTATAGTTTCTTGAACACAACAAAAAACTCCTCAAAAAAGAGTTAAATAGTTAAAATCAATAGGATTTAAGAGAGAGTGTTGGTGGAGTGGACTAGAAATAATTATGCACTAAACAAAATTAAATTTGATGTGTTAAGTTTATTTCCATTTCTGTATTCCCTAGGTATATTTATTTGAGAATAGTGGGACAAATTTGAATTATTTTTTGATGAGGGACTCTATTTGGTGTACAAAATTTAATAACTCAATTCACCACCCCAAACCCTCTTGGGTCATTGTGTAACCCTTCAAGAACACCACTAGGGGAACATTCATGTCTTTATATTGTGACTCATTCCAACTATGTCTTGTTTTTGGAATGGTCAGATGGGAAGTAGCAACACCAATTATAAATCTACATTTCCTCCCTAAAAAAACCATTGCATTTTATTTCACACACTCATTCCTGGAACGAGCACTCCTCAATCAAACAATTAATATCTGATTAGGTAAAGGGGTGAACAATAAGTTCAAATGAACTCATGGATCCTTCGAGGCACTCATCTAGTGACACCTATTTGTATTCATGATGTGCCACCTGATAATTCATCCTAGTCCATTATTCAAATCCAATTATATCACCCATTTACATAACATTGGTTGTTCAAAGGCCTTATTCTCCAATGGCCCAAATTCATGGCCCGAAAGTCCGAATATGGTGAATAGTATCACTATTATAGTACTATTACTACAAAAATACAATGATGCCAACTATATTACTTCTAATGTATATATAAAAATCCATTACCCACCCAGATTTTCATTCTGTTATGATTAACTTATGAATAAATTCATAGCTGTCATTTCATATTTTATCCTTTGGAATGTGTTTTTTTGTTAATTAAAAATATAAATTATATGGATTTTTAGGTAAATAATTATTTAATGGTTTAGAATTATTATTAATTATTTTTATTACTACATGATTATCTTATTATTCATTATAATAAAAACTATAATTATTTAAATAATATATTTAATCCTTTAATTTTAAAAACAATTATTGGGGCTTCTTATTTTGAGTAAGAAAATAATTCCCACATGTTCTAAATCTGAGGATATAAAAAACAAAGACTCAAGAGGAATATAACCAAGCCCAACCGATGCCTTAGAAGAAATATGTTACTTTGAAATATGATGGACCACCATATTACCCTCCCTTTTAATGCATAAAAATGAATGATGGAAGTTATTGAAAGATACACAATGAATATAATAAAAGAGGACCCCTAACATGTAACGCCCCAACCCCAGCTACCCAGAGTCGGTGCATTACTTCGTAACATTGGCATGATAACAAAAGATCAAGTTTCGAAAGACCGATTAGTTTAGTAGCCTTAGAAGCACTAGATACATTCATAAGTCTTACATTACATCATAAAGTGAAAAACTAATAACAAAGTCTTCATAGTCCACACTCATATCCTCTTCTGACTATCCCTGCAGGTCATTCATAAAATACTTCTTCACATCCAGGAAAATATTAAAACATTGAAAGGGGTGATCTCAGATGCTCAGTAAGAATAACAGTATTGCAGAAGCTTTCATCAATAAACATAAACATTTAAGGAAATTTATAACTATAACAAATGCCTTTTAACTTGAACTTCAACATAATATGGAAAAAGTAAAATGAGATAATGCCATTCACTTCTTCACATGGATATTCTACTGGTCGAATAATCACATTCAATATCAATAACCACTTTCTTAATGATGGAATGCATAATGCCAGACTATCATAACCACGTAGCCAAGGCCTCGTGCCAAGACAAAAAATAAGATTTTGTCAAGGCCTCGTGCCAAGACACTAGTTTGTCTCATGAGACCTGCCGATGCATCGAGGAGCTATAGCGGGCTCCACCCGTCACTTATTAAGTCCAATTCATTCCTCATATGAATAGGTTTAAACATATCATAAACCATAACATAATCGTATCACATAAAACATGCATAAAGGAAACATAACATTTCCACATTTCAATCACAATATATCAATACAATACATTGATATAATAAAAACTCTTTCCAAACCATTTTCAATACCAAAATAAAAGAAAATGAAAACTTTGTATTTATTTTTCATTAAAAAAAGTGATGGCTTGTAGAGGAATCCGAAACTCAAATAATGGTCACGGCGGCGAAGAAGTCGTTGTCGCCGCATAAGTATGGAAGGAAAAACATTCCCTTTTTGTCGTTTAGTAAAACTCTTCGTATAAAAAAGATTCCTTTTGAATAAACGTAAAAGTCAAAGGGGTTTATACACAGTATAAAAGAAAGTTGTGTATAAAACCAAATATGCCTCAATGAAAGGAGATTGAGACGAAGTCCCATACAAAAAGATCATTTTTAAAATAAAATAGATATATTATGTGTATTCACTATAAGTACACATTAATAAAGTACAAATACAAGATATGACATATTAATATAATGACATAATTTGAAAGTAAGAGATTAACCCAAAGAATGGAAATTGGGTTAAGAAATTCCCTTACCTTGCATCCTGTCCTAACTCGACCGTTCTTTAACCTCCTGAATAATAAACTAGAGTTAATTTCTATTTACTTAAGAACCTTTTTCATATTAATTATTCCTTTTATATCCCTTATTACCATGTTATGAACATTATGTAATTATTTAAGTTTATAACGGTCATTTTGTCGATCTTAGGTACTTGAGTCAAAAATAAAATTCTTATAATTAAAAGTTGTTCATGTGGTGATATATCCATTATATCCAGAATTATGTTCATTATTTAGATATCATATATATCATATATGTCCAGTATATAAATTCATTTATATTATTACATAACATTTAGAGGTAAGAAATGAAATTCATCGTTCATGGAGACGGTAAGCCGTACGTACGCATGAACGCTACTTTCATTTCTATTTCGTATTTAATGGAATGAAATCATAATTATATAAAGGTATAATATAGTTCCTGTATAATATCATATATAATATCATTTACTCCATCCTTTATACATCCCACATATGGAATTAACGATTCACATCACATTGAGGGGGCGGTAGTCCGCACTTCCTAAAATGAAATTATCGCGTTTACCCATAATGGAAATCATAAGGTATGCCATAAATGAGCAATACAGAAGCATAAGTAAAACATAAACATATTATATAACCAATATAAATATAGTGACATCTTAATGGCCACCTTTGAAGGTGTTATATGAGTGTTGAACAATCATCGTTTCGTGAGGCAGAAATTCGCCATCCACAGAAACCTTATGTTCTTTAATGATTAGATGTAGGTGTGTGTAAGTGTAGCTCGAATAATTATTCTAAAAACATCCTAGTATATTTAGGATACTGGTTTTGTTACAAAATAAATGAATAAAAAGAGTTTAGGGGGTTGGAGAAGAAAAAATAAAACAAAACAACATTAGAGAAGACATTACCTCAAAATCGGGTAACTCTTTTTGATTTGAGCCAAAGGCTTCCTTGGGAAGCGTTCTGCCCAAAGTGAGGCTTCTAGGAGTAAGGGAGGGAAGTTGGGAGAGTATTTGGGCAGAGTTTGGCCGAGCCAAGTGGCTTGAAAGTGTGAATGAGGTGGTAGAGGTGGGGGCCTTTTATAAGAGGAGAGGAGGGGCACTCTTGGAAAGTAAGGAAATTTTACATTATTATACAATGCTTTTCGGGTTATAAAGGTCCCAAACTTATATAATTCGTGGATAAGGTGATAAGGGTTCGAAATCTACCCATCCAATAGTCTTTTGACAAGTGTAAGCCTTGGATTATACATTATCTTTTCATTTTATTAAAATCGATAAATAATGAGGTCATCGCTACATCATCATGATGTCATAAATAATTTAATTTATATAATGTCTAAAAATTATAATAAAAATACTATGATGTAGGAAATATTTTTATCTTTCTAATGAATATTCATATTCAAAACTATGACTTGTATAACCCCATGTAAAAATTGTTTTAGTAAAACATTTCATGTTTGTGTCATTTTTTACTTTAACATTAAATAAAAGGTATTTATGTCATTTTCCAACTCAAGTGGATCCATGGGGTCCCCAAGTTGACCCATGGATTGTCTTGGTCGGCCATGGCACATCCAATGAGGGTAGGACATGTGTCAAGCTCATCTCATATTATTAAAACATTATTTTTACCTTAAACTACACTAATTACCTCTAATCGCGATTAAGAACTTAAAAGTTACTATTCACCAAAGATTATTTTAATCTCATTGAATAAAATTTTACTTCTTAATGACAACCATTTATGTATTATTTTTGAAAATAAAATCACAGAAGTGTTAATATTTCATTTAAACGAAAAATCAGTTATTTAACTACCACTTAGTGGTTTCACTATTCATCAAAAATTGATGTTTTTCAGAACAATGCCAAATTTTCACCCTAAGCTATAATTGATATTCCGAATTCAAAAATGATGTCTATTTTAAAAAATTCCAAACATATAAGTTTCATTAATTAATTTTATAATTAATTCCCGCTGTCACAACAAATAGCGTGTTTTTAAGAAACAATTTATATCAAAAGATTGGCAATTGTTTATGTCCAATTTCAATGTTAAATTAATTCTAATGACCACCATTGGATAAAATGGTAAAAATATATTCTAATTATACTTTAAAACCACTAAATAGTATAATTTATCACTATAAATTATTTTGATTAAAAAAGTTGTTTTTAAGTACTTTTCACTATTCATAAAAAATTAGAAGTTCTCAGAAAAATACAAAAAATTCAACATAGGCTAATTTCGATATTCCGAATCAAAAAATGAAGTCCATTTTGAAATATAAAATTTCTATAATTTTAAAAGTGGTTATTACTATTCAAAATAGCTATTATGATTAGTCACAGTGTTTTAGAACTCGAAGTTGCGTACAATGCAAGCTATTGCATTATTGAATGAGAAGCGTATTGTGGAAGCTCGGGGTGTTACATTATCCCCTCCTTCAATAAATTGCGTCCTCGCAATTTGAAATTTTTCTTGGAAAATAAAAGGTTGAAAATAGAAAATACCATTGTGGAAAACCCACATCAGAAATAAGATTAATAAAATTTAGCCTTAATAAGAGGGAAAGGGAAATGAAAAAGTCACCACCCAATTATGATCTCGATTAGGAGAACATTGGTGGAAATTAGAGACATATAATTGGAGGAAAAATGTAAATATTTTTAGGGAGTGATTGAGGTCATCAATCACAATCAACTGTCAAATTGAGGGCCTCAAAGCCTTCAATCTATGTTGATTTAAAATATCATCAGTTCAACAAGACATAAGGTATTAGGATAACACATTTTTTTTGTTTTAATATCCCTTTACTAAAGTTTAAGAATTAATTTATTCATTAAATAAGAGAAAGGTATATATATATTTATGCTTGACAATTAGAGTTTCAACCTTCAACTCATATTTTACTCAAAAAGATAATAGAACTCAAAAATATTATACTTATCCTAATTGTATAAGGTTCCAAATGTTAACCCATACCATTTAGATTAGTAAAATTATTTTGTAATAACCAGGGACTTCATGTAGGCTAGTGGTAGGAAATAAAGGCCAGTCGCACTATGGTTGTGGGTTCGATTCCTGCAGCTTTGTCCGACGTGACGAGTTATTCCCCACCCTGCAGGTTGTCCTTTTCCTAAAACTATAGTAGTATAATATTCCAAAAAAAAATCTTCATAAATTTTTTAACCTTAAACAATACTATCCAAAGATCAACTTAATACACTCCAACCTTTATAGTTATCCAAAATACCTCTGTCCAGACTTTCTCTAAAAGGTCTCTTAATTCCAAAATCAATTTATCAGATTCCCAAAAAAAAGTAAAGTTTCTATTATTGTCACATACTAAAAATAGGATTACGTTCATCATATTAAAACCTTACTAAAACAGCAAGTACTGCAGTACAATCCTTATATATATATCACATTATTCTAATAAACAGAATATAATCTATGAGTCCAAAAGCACCAATACATTAGTTATTCTGCTTCAACTGTAGTAACAACATAAGATTGTCCTTGATCCCTTGGACTTTTCTGAGGTAAGTTTCCCTGACGCTTAGGACATTCATTTGAATAATGACCCATTTCTCTAAAATTGTAGCATTCAACTTTGATAGCTTCTTTCTTTCCCTTGCAATCACGAGCCTGGTGACCCTTTTCTCCACATTTATAACAAACTCCCATTCCTTTTAGGAAAGTACCAGGGTGATTCTTCCCACAATTATCACATAATGGAAAATCCTTCTTCCGCTTTTTCCCTTTATCTGTCTCTTGTTACACCATTCTCTTCTTCTCTTGCTTTACTTTGTTGTCATAAGACTTAGAGAAGTCCTTTTCTGTCTTGATAGCACATGAGACAATATCTTCGTATGTTGAGAAAGATTGTGATACTAAAGCTCGACAGAGAAATGGTTTTAACCCATCAACGAAACGATCAATCTTACCTCTTGGGTTACGTATATAATCTGCAGCATACCTCGCTAACCTTGTAAAGTTGGCCTCATACTTTGTGACATTCTCATCCTCCTTTTGTCTCAGACTCAAAAATTTTCTTTCCATGTCTGCTTGATGGTCCCGAGGATAGTATTTTTCTAGGAAAAGATCTTTGAACTCTCTCCATTCCATATTTGATACTTCATCATCTTCCATTGTGTTTTGAATCAATGACCACCATTGATCGGCATCTCCAGTGAGGTGGTAGACCGCCATGATAACGTTTTCCCTTTCACTACTCCCCAAGGCGTAGAATTTTTTCTCTAAGGAGTTTATCCATTGCTCAGCTACTAATGGATTTGTACCCCCATGAAATGTTGGTGGTTGTTGCCTCATGAAGCAGTCTAACATTGATCCTCCACGTTGCGGATCAGGGTGCTCCATACGAGTAAGGTTATTATTCATAACCTGAGTGAGTTGTCCCAGTATGGTAATAAGTTGATCAGCACCAGTTGTATCTCCAGATCCACAATAATTATCTTGAGCAGGAGGGCAATCCTTACACGGAGTGCGTGCATTGATATAGTTTCCATTCCTTCCACTAGGTGCCATTTCTAAACAATGGCATAAACTAGATTAGTTTATGAATCAAAATACATAATTCCATACTTGTAAAATACTTAACATAAATTGAACTATTTATGGACATAATCCATAATCATAAAAATGTTTTCTTTGAGGAAGTATATACTCCTAACCCTTCATAGTGGTTTGTAAAGAAAATGAGAATTATCCTAAGCATATCCCCCGGGAGTGTCGTAACCAAGAGTGCAGCAAGGCCCATTGTCGTGCACTATTTCTCGTTCGAGTCATGCTGAAAGCGGTGTTTTCGGGTTGTTCCCCTAGTTACTTCTGTGCCAAAGCTGCCTCTACCTGCTCGTATCCAGACAGGGATGTATTGCTCGGAAAACTCAAAAAATCTCTAAAATAACAAAATTCTAGGAAGTTCTTCTATACTAATCCTCATAGTCTATCTTTGGGCTATGTTCTCTAATCAGAGTTTATCTAAATCTAGCTTCCAAGGTTAGTACTAAACTGCCTCTGATACCAACTGTACTGCCCCAACCCAAGCTACCCAGAGTCGGTGCATTACTTCGTAACATTGGCATGATCACAAAATATAAAGTCTCAAAAGAACGATTAGTTTAGTAGCCTTGGAAGCACTAGATACATTCATAAGTCTTACATTAAATCATAAAGTGAAAAACTAATAACAAAGTCTTCATAGTCCACACTCATATCCTCTTCTGACTATCCCTGCAAGTCATTCATAAAATACTTCTTCACATCCTGGAAAATATTAAAACATTGAAAGGGGTGAGCTCAGATGCTCAGTAAGGATAACAATATAGCGGAAGCTTTCATCAATAAACATAAACATTTAAGGCAATGTATAACTAAAACAAAATCCCTTTAAACATGAACTTTAACATAATATGGAAAAAGTAAAATGAGGTAATTCCATTCACTTTTTCACATGGATATTCTACTGGTCGAATAATCACATGCAATATCAATAACCACTTTCATAATGATGGAATGCATAATGCCAGACTATCATAACCACGTAGCCAAGGCCTCGTGCCAAGACCAAAAATAAGATTTTTGTCAATGCCTCGTGCCAAGACACTAGTTTGTCTCATGAGACCTGCCGATGCATCGAGGAGCTATAGCGGGCTCCACCCGTCACTTATTAAGTCCAATGCATTCCTCATATGAATAGGTTTAAACATATCATAAACCATTACATAATCGTATCACATAAAACATGCATAAAGGAAACATAACATTTCCACATTTCAATCACAAGATATTAATAAAACACATTGATAAAATAAAAACGCTTTCAAAACCATTTTCAATACCAAAATAGAAGAAAATTAAAACTTTGTATTTATTTTTCATTAAAAAAAGTGATGGCTTGTAGAGGAAGCCGAAACTCATATAATGGTCACGGCGGGGGAGAAGTCGTTGTCGCCGCATAAGTACGGAAAGAAAAACATTCCCTTTTTGTCATTTAGTAAAATTCTTCGTATAAAAAATATTCCTTTTGAATAAACGTAAAAGTCAAAGGGGTTTATACACCGTATAAAAGAAAGTTGTGTATAAAACCAAATATGCCTCAATGAAAGGAGATTGAGACGAAGTCCCATACAAAGATAATTTTTAAAATAAAATAGATATATTATGTGTATTCACTATAAGTACACATAAATAAAGTACAAATACCAGATATGACATAATAATATAATGACATAATTTGAAAGTAGGAGATTAACCCAAATAATGGAAATTGGGTTAAGAAATTCCCTTACCTTGCATCCTGTCCTGACTCGACCATTCTTTAACCTCCTGAATAATAAACTAGAGTTAATTTCTATTTACATAAGATCCTTTTTAATTTTCATTATTCCTTTTATATCCCTTATTACCATGTTATGAACAATATGTAATTATTTATGTTTATAACAGTCATTTTGTCGATCTTAGGTACTTGAGTCAAAAATAAAATTCTTATAATTACAAGTTGTTCATGTGGTGATATATCCATTATATCCAGAATTATGTTCATGATGTAGATATAATATATATAATATATATCCAGTATATACATGCATTTATAATATTACATAACATTTAGAGGTATGAAATGAAATTCACCATTCATGGAGATGGTAAGCCGTACGTACGCATGAACGCTACTTTCATTTCTATTTCATATTTAATGGAATGAAATCATAATTATATAAAGGTATAATATAGTTCCAGTATAATGTCATATATAATATCATTTACTCCATCCTTTATACATCCCACATATGGCATTAACGATTCACATCACTTTGAGGGGGCTGTAGTCCGCACTTCCTAAAATGAAATTATCGCGTTTACCCTTAATGGAAATCATAAGGTGTTCCATAAATGAGAAATACAGAAGCATAAGTAAAACATAAACATATTATATATCCTATATAAATATAGTGACATCTTAATGCCCACCTTTGAAGGTGTTATATGAGTGTTGAACAATCATCGTTTCGTGAGGCAGAAATTCGCCATCCACAGAAACCGTATGTTCTTTAACCATTAGATGTAGGTGTGTGTAAGTGTAGGTCGAATACGTTTTATAACAACATCCTAGTATATTGAGGATACTGGTTTTGTTACAAAAGAAATGAATAAAAAGAGTTTAGGGGGTTGGAGAAGAAAAAATAAAACAAAACAACATTAGAGAAGACATTACCTCAAAATCGTGTAACTCTTTTTGATTTGAGCCAAAGGCTTCCTTGGGAAGAGTTCTGCCCAAAGTGAGGCTACTAGGAGTAAGGGAGGGAAGTTGGGAGAGTATTTGGGCAGAGGTTGGCCGAGCCAAATGGCTTGAAAGTTTGAATGAGGTGGTAGAGGTGGGGGCCTTTTATAAGAGGAGAGGAGGGGCACTCTTGGAATGTAAGGAAATTTTACATTATTATACAATGCTTTTCGGATTCTAAAGGTCCCAAACATATATAATTCTAAGATAAGGTGATAAGGGTTCGAACTCTACCCATCCAATAGTCTTTGGACAAGTGTAAGATTTGGATTGTACATTATCTTTTCATTTTATTAAAATCATTAAATAATGAGGTCATCGCTGCATCATCATGATGTCATAAATAACTTAATTTATTTAATGTCTAAAAATTATAAAAAAATAATATGATGTAAGAAATATTTTTATCTTTATAATGAATATTGATAGTAAAAAATATGACTTGTATAACCCCATGTAAAACTTGTTTTAGTAAAACATTTCATGTTTGTGTCATTTTTTACTTTAACATTAAATAAAAGGTATTTATGTCATTTTCCAACTAAAGTGGCTCCATGGGATCCTCAAGTTGACCCATGGATTTTCTTGGTCGGCCATGGCACATCCAATGAGGGTAGGACATGTTTAAAGCTCATCTCATATTATTAAAACATTATTTTTACCTTAAAACTACACTAATTACCTCTAATCGCGATTAAGAACTTAAAAGTTACTATTCACCAAAAATTATTTTAATCTCATCGAATCATATTTTACTTCTTAATGACAACCATGTATGTCGGATTTTTGAAAATCAAATCACAGAAGTGGTAATATTTCATTTAAATGAAAAATCAGTTATTTAACAACCACTTAGTGGTTTCACTATTAATCAAAAATTGAAGTTTTTCAGAACAATGCCAAAATTTCACCCTAAGATATAATTGATATTTTGAATTCAAAAATGATGTCTATTTTAAAAAATACCAATCATATAAGTTGCATTAATTAATTTTATAATTAATTCCCGCTGTCACAACAAATAGCATGTTTTTAAGAAAAAATTTATATCAAAAGATTGGCAATTGTTTATGTCCAATTTCAATGTTAAATTAATTCTAATGACCACCATTGGATAAAATGGTAAAAATATATTCTAATTATACTTTAAAACCACTAAATAGTATAATTTATCACTATAAATTATTTTTATTAAAAAAGTTTTTTTTAAGTATTTTTCACTATTCATAAAAAATTAGAAGTTCTCAGAAAAATACCAAAAATTCAACATAGGATAATTTCGATATTCCGAATCCAAAAATGAAGTCCATTTTGTAATATAACATATATATAATTTTAAAAAGTGGTTATTACTATTCAAAACGGCTACTATGACTAGTCGCGGTGTTTTAGAACTCGAAGTTGCGTACAATGTAAGCTATTGCATTATTGAATGAGAAGCGTATTGTGGAAGCTCGGGGTGTTACATAACAAATAAGAGATTGTAGGGATATCCTTTTCCAAAGAGACAAGAGGGAGGTAATATTATTTCAAAATAAATTTATTCCAACCTAGATCCCTATAAAACCCAAGTCCCAATCAGGATGAAATTTTTTAGTAATATACAGATACCAATGAGTAATAAAAACATGTTTCATAGAAAACAAGGCTTCCTTAGAGGAGTGACAAACCACCATACCCAATCCAACCCGTGTATATTTAATGATACAGACATAAACATTCACTATTATAACATCCATTATAGGTAAATACCAAGACACATTATGTTTCACTACTTGATCGCAAAACCTCTCCATACCATGTTTGTTATTGGCCTTAATTGGAAACAAATACAGTGTAACCAAGCTTCATTAAGGTTCAACTAATTTCAAAAATAAATTCCATTTAACTCGTCTATATAAAACAATAAAATATAAGTAATTCTTGAAATCCTAATGATTTAATATCCCCAAACCATTTGGAGTGGCAAAAAACAGTTGAAGAAACCACATCCAACATCAAAGAAATCACTTTACCCTATCATTACCAAAAGGGATAAACACTCAAGAATTGAAAGTTATTATTAAAATTAATATTCGAGATGCACATAAAAATGTGTATTGATCTTTCATGATAATATTCTTATCCCATAAAAAATATTTAACCAGAAGCGCATTAGACAGATGCCTATATAAAAACTCATAAACCATTGGTAATAAGTGTGAATAATGAAACTTTATCCCAACCAAATCCGAGTCATAGATAAGTAATCGTATTGCCAACCAATATCCATACGACACTATGCACCCTCTATATTGAGAGAACCACTAGAAGATCCAATCACAAAAAATATTTCTACAAATAGGGATATTTAATTTCTAAATTCTATCTATCTCATTGAATAATTAAGTATGTTAACAAAAGTTACATCATAAAAATAATCATTAATAATATATTTAAAACCACATTCATTATTTCAGTAGGTGTAATCAATGAAATAAATAGACAATCAGAAACCTGAAGCCAATGATCCTTTGGAATAGTAACATACTGCTCATCAGATATGTGCCAACAGATACCCTCCACCAAAAGTACCATATCTTCCAAAATACTACCTGATGAAAAACATAATTCATTAAAAAACAAATCATACATCAAACAAACATGGGGAAATTATTTTTTAGTCAGGACCCAAGAATAAGGGGAACTAGGGAAACAGAAAGGCGTCTGACACCACTTACCTAGAAGAGATGTGTTGAAAGACCCCATATTATAAAATATGAATTCTCAATATTCTTTAAGGAGACATAATATTTTTCATGAAACCTTGTGAATATTCATCCCGTCATCCCTAAAAACCCACCAAATGGCTAACAACATGGAATAAAACCAACTTAAAAGACTATATAGATGTTTCAAGAGGTATATAAAATAATTAGGAATATATTACACCACTAATTTAATTAAGAAGACATTCATGAAACTATACATAAAATTCCCCTTCTAAAACTTAATTCACTTACATAGCCTATCCGTGATAGAAGAAATCAAACCCATTTGATATCATTATATAACTATAGGATGTCCTAGAAAATTATTGTACATAAAAACATGATTAACCCATAATATATAAAAATTCATCCCTATTATTTAGAAGATGAGGTGTGATGTTTATCTTTATTTTTTAATCATTGTTTTTTCTATGGGGGGGAGGCAATTAGTTTAATCACCTCATTGAATAGTTTAATAGATCATCATTGATTTTTTTTGGTTTAATTATGTTCCTTTTTTGGATTCGCCTTTTGTATTCTGGGATTTCAATTTTAATTTAGAAGGGATTTAATTTTTTATTCAAAAAATAATAACAATTATTTTTTGTTGTGGAACTAATACTAATAATTATTCAATAATTATTTTTATTATTTAATTATATTCCAAATTCATTGATTGGGAAATAGGGAAAAACTGAGAGTATTATAAAAAATATTTAGAAAGCATATATAGGGTATTACATAATAATAATAGAAACCAATATATGTATAAATAATGGAATAGTGTTAATGATATTGAGGATAATGAATATTTATGAAAATAAAAGAAAATTATGAGTGAAAACCCATATTATTTTGACCCTTTTGATGATAGTAATAATATATTAGTTTATAAATGAAAAACCATATCCTATTTATTGTCTTTTGTAAAACCAAAATATGGGGATTATGAGAAATTTCATGAAATGAGAGAAGGTGGATTCCATTATAAAATTTGGATGTAATATATATAATTATAATGGAATAGAGAAAATGATATTGAAACTATGTAATATTATTGAAAATAAAATAATATTTTTGAATTACAAATCATATTCTTTTTTACCCACTTATAAATTCTTTTTTAAAGTCAAAAATAAACAAAAATTTAAATGGATAAAAAGTTACACAACTCTTTGGGGAAATATTAAAACCAAAATGAATCCCTTCTAATACTCATAATGAACCCTTGAAATATGCTCAACTATTTTCCTCTCTATCCAAAAAGTAGAAACACAAAGAAGGAAAATAGTCTTCTAAAGATCTGATATTATCAATAAAAGAACTAAAAGGCTTCGAGTATCATGTATCCTTCTCTAAAGCATTGATAACAACGTGAAAGTTAGATTGATACATGATATTACTCCAACCATGAGAATAAGGGAACTCTAAACCATTTCAATTGGCCATCACTGCATCCACTAGTGGATCCCAACATGAAGAAACTATTTAGTGACAAGATATAACCAAAGATCCTAGATGATCATGTATAACCGCACTGTGGATAATAGGACTATCTCCTAGAAGTTACATGTTTGTATTAATATTGATGATTTTGAGAGGGTTATGAAACCATATAGTTGTATGGGCTTGAATCAGAAAAAGAAGATGATCCACCATTATTAATCAAATGAGAACCCCATCTATTCATAATATCCAACCAAACCCATTACATAATGGAAGTGTGCTCAAATACATTTGAATTTCTACAAACCAAATATTCTACAATGAGATACATAAACCCATATTCATTTTCACAAGAACTGATCAAAACCACCCCCCACCAAAATCATAACATCCCATAGACTTATTCAAATAACATAGAGTTGTAAATAACATTTCAACCACTTTCTAGTCCCTCATGTGAAATATAATATCACTTAAAACTTAGTTTTCCCATTTTTTCTTATAGAGATGGAAGAAGGTGATCTCATAAAGATGTAGAGATTCAAGACGGGCTTAAGTGGGAAGGATTCCCCTAAAAAATTTACAATGGATTAGTTTTTCCAATAGAAGGTATTTTACATAAAATATGCTTCCATAGAGGAGTCCCTATAACATCTCCACACATGAGGGTAGCCTTGTAGCCTTCTAATACTAATTAGTAGTAATAACATTCAAAAACATAGAGAGTAAATATTCTCTAGTTCTATGTACCACTAGATCCACTAAAATTACCTAGTGTTAAAGCTTTGAAAACCAAAGATAAAGCTTCTATGGACCCCACGCACTAATATTTTTGACCATAATATCTATCACAAAAAACATTCTCAATACCTTGAGATTTCTTATAGAATGGTTTGATACTATCGAGAATAAGAAAGCAAGGGTCACTCTGGATATTAACCATTACACCAGTAGAAATTATCTAACAAATACCACTGTTCAAAAAATATTTAAATCCGCAAATGCTTCTCTAAATGGAGTTCGATTAAGGAATCATACTAGAGTACACGAGATCATCATGATGGAAATACTTGGACCAATTTTATTCAAAATCTATTTGAGTCCTGAAAAGAGATCCAACTTTTCTTTTCCAGTAAGGAATTGTTAAAAATATTCATGTACCTAAATCTAATGCCTCTTTGAGCTATTGGTTCAGAAATATTCTCCCAAAAAACTAAATATAAGTTATTTTACCATTATCATAAACCCACCAAAAACAAATCCAAGGATTAGAGAATTATATGAATGAAGAAATAGAGGAGATTAATGAGAGAGATCATGTATGTTGGTACTTATAGGGAAACTAAATTGATATAAACAACCATTAAAAATCTTGAGAGATTAATACCGGATCAAACTTAAATTTTTATATGAAATTTATAGGTCCTGAACAAGAAAAATTCTCTTTTAGAGCAACAAAATATTTTCAGATGCCCCAAATAAGTTTTATGTTTTTCCAAAATCTTGATAACACACAAGCCAGTGATTATAGCTCTCATCATGTCTTGTGCAACCCTACTAAGGGAAATATATGATTTAATGAAGTCGAAACATTGTTTTGAAGATTTTGTGAGGGAATCAAAAACCATAATAAACTCCTAGAATTAATAAATATTTTCTATTGAAAAAAATATTCTATCATCAGGGAAAAATAAGTGAGTGATGGGAATTTTATCCCGACAAACCTTTCCCACTATAATGAGTCTATCCAAAGACATATTAGATAATAGATGGGGAAGACATAAGAAATATGGAAAAATAATTTTTTGGTATAAGGGACACCTATCTATAGGCCTTCATGTGGTTTAAATGTTTTTTTGAGAGAACCATATACCATGATACTGAATGAAATTGTCTTGATAGAACTTGTGATCAATGAAAAATATTTTGGCCCAAAACCATATCATCTCATGAACATTTCCAATAAATCTTATTTCACATTATCCTAATATTCAGTCATATCCAATTTAATTTCCAAAATCCCTCTCTTAGAAGTATAATGATTATTTATATAATGGAATCCTTTATGATTGAAAATAGAATTACATATAAGAAGTCTCCATGGTATAAAGGAACTGCAATTCTCATATATAATGTAAGGGAGAACCTTCCCCAAATCGTTGTAGAGGAATTTTGATAAAAAAATTATAACACATTACACAAGTTTATAGGCCTAAAATCTGAAATTTTTACCAAGGTATAATGTTTTGGAATAAAAAAATTAGAGTTTCATTGACATTTTCCATACTTATGGTCCCATCCCATAACCCATGCATCAACAGTTATTATATTTAGACCCAGAATTTTCCAAAATATCTTAGTCTATAATTATTGGTATCCATTCATACTAGGAGTCAATGATGTTTGAATTCTCTTAATATCTAACATAATTCCCTCACCATAAATGTTCGACTCAAGGTCCATGGCCTCAAAAACATTAGGATCAAAACTACTTAGCATGAACCCTAAAACTTTTTAACTCTCTAAGCTAAATAGATCATGGAAGAAGGACTTGATCATATCCTATATCACATCCCCATCTGTGTTAAAGACACCATCCCTACTGTCCAATTTAGAAATGAAGTTCTCTCTTCTTATAGTTAAGAACTTTGGAAGAAAATAACTAATATTTTGGCCTCCTTGTTTGATAAAATACTCCCTTGATCTAGAGAACAAATAGATTTATTTTTATCTCAAGGCATAATATAGATATTTTTTCAAGGTAACTTCCCCTGGATGGAAAAATTATAAGTTGATTCTTAACACCTCCAAATAGCTTTCTCAATCATGTGGATTATCTAATAAAATTTCATGCAATTTTCCAACTCCAATGCCACAAATGAGAAACCACCTATTGTTTTTTTTCCTAGAAATAGTCTTGATAGGATGAAAAATAATAATAGACCATTTCCATTTTATTATTTTTATGAAACCACCTGCATTCAAAATGAAATCCCTGTATTTTCCTAACATCCCCGGACATGACCTGCTGCTAGGAGAAAAGAGAAAAATGGTAAGATGAATCATGGGGTAGTTATAGACCTTGTACATCGACAACATAATTATATTTTCACTAGATTACACAAACCTATAAATCTTATTTAGATAATATAGAGCTATGTTCAGGTCCCGAGAACCATCTAAATGGGTTCCGCAAGAAGCATAAAACCTAGAGACCTGAGTGAGGTAGGAAATCCCAAAATTGATGCATATAAGAGTCATTGAATCCAGATACATGTTTTTTCCCATGGGTTTATAAGATCTCAATGAAATACCATAAAAAATAATGGTTCCATAGGGTGAATTTATGATTCTTTTAATTAGCACCCATGATATCCACTTCTTACAAGAACCAAAACGGCCTTAAAACTCCATGAAATTCCATTCTAGTTCCGTAGCATATTGAGTCAAAAGGAAAATGATGTTTCAGGATAATATAATCATAAAGGGACAAGAATTATATCTATAAATTAGGCATGGAAAATTTTCCTTGAAATAAATTACAACTAATAAATAGTCTAGGAACCCATCATTTAATGAAACCCTCTCATTTCCTTGTATTCCAATGTGGTATCAATCAAAAATACTACAATGGGGATATACGTAAAAATAAATTGATAGATCATGTTAAAAAACCACGAGATTCTAATACCATGGAATTTTATAAAGAATGGTTTCATGATTCTAGGCAGGGATGGTCTAAACCATCCTCTCACCCTATCAAGAAATTTGGTGAATCCATTTTTGAAAACATGGAATGTTTCAAGAAGATTGGATCGACTTCATCCTCAGAACCACGATGAATTATTTTTTCACTAACTATTTTTTATTTTATGTTCTTAATTTTATTTCAATCTATGGTTCATCATTTCTAGGTAACCTATCATCTATGTTCAACCAGGATAGAATCAATGGGAGATTATTTTGAATGAAAAAGACAATATATTGGTGGTGGTGTTTGGTGTGGCATGACAGTTGATAATGGGGGTTCAATACCTTACACAATCATTGAAATTTGGTATCCACTTTTATTCTTAATGGAAACTCCCAATATTTCCAACATCCATAACTGGGTACGTACCTTCTTTCTAAAGTTAGGTGGTCAGTTGGGGTTTCATACTCTATATCCCATAAGAGCACACATTGGTTGAGAGGATGAGAGGACAATCTCATCATACCCTTTTGGGGGGAATTTTTCCCTATTATGGGGATCTCTTATATATTAAAGATAAATTCATGAAACTATTCATAATACTGATATTGAATCAGTTATCCTAAAAGAATTACCATAGGTTAAAACTCTTTCTAACCCCAATATGTAAGAAATTTACCTCATAGAATGACCATTGGGTGAATCATTTTTATTCATGAAAGGGGAATATTTTAAATAATCCATTTGTATGTATCTGAGGGTCTCCATCCATTTCCTATAATGGGTTGTTTCTTATATAATGTAGCTATATAGTCGGGTTCTTTTAAATTTCCTTCCATATAGGGAGGCATCTAATATATTGAATATGGGATTGAGCCATTATTTGGTTTTTGACTTATCATGTTCGTACCAGGAATCAAAATCCACATAGTTCATTAAACCTATGAAATTTAATGTCATATGAAAAAGAGATATGTATGGGTATTGGGACACTTGATTTTTTAGCTCTAACATCAAAGAGGCATCCTACATATCCTGGTTATATTATGAGTTAGAGTTAGTGTAGTTCAATCATGACCTTTGGTCTATCCTCGATGTGGATACCCTTGTATGGGGGGTAGTCATATCATTCCACTAATTGGGGAATACACATTGGGGTTTCCATAGATATTGTATATTTTTGTGAAACTCATATTACCATTGCAACTCCCTAATCCCACGTGAGTCACACTTGGTATGATAAATAAGGTATGGTAATTATCCAGTATCACTCTAAATTGATATGGGGATTATTTACTGTGAAACCCCTTTGGATGAGTACTATAGAGCTCTTCCCATGGGAAGGAATCATATATATCTTAGTCAGATAAGGGATTAGAGTTATTATAGTTCAATGTAATTCTCATTCCTCTGATGGATGGTTTAGAATTAATATCCCACAGGATGAATTTGGTTCTAATGGTTGAAATGTTTGAGATATGGGTACATACATGAAATGGATTCTAATTTGATCTCAAGACATAGGAAGTCATCCTATATATCATGATTATAACATGAGTCAGTGAAATTATATTTAAATTCATTGGGGATTACACATTAACATTACCCAAATATGAAGGCAGATATATCATTCCACTATTCGGGGCTTACATACTGAGGTTACCCAATGTGAATAATATGATCATTTCAAATTATTAATCCCATGTAATCTAGGATTGTTGAGATAAATAAGGGATAGATAATAATTAGTATCACTACTTTTAGACGTGGGTATTATGTACTCAAACTTCCCTTTGAATGGTTTAATATGGAGCTCATGCCTTTCGAAGGAGTCCTACATATCCCGATATAATAGGAATCATATTTTTCATAGTTCAAATGATTAGGGGATACACACTAATGTATCCCTGATATGGGGTTGGATAAGTATATCATGTCCTGGGATGCTTGCATGATAGGGCCTAGTCATTTTCCATTACCTTCTTGATTGTCTACCTAACATATTTTGATTATCTAATTGATATTTTAGGTCTATTTAGATATGCCTAATTGGATTATAGTCATGTATAAATAATATCATATGATTTCATTGTCTTATCCAAGTGATATCACATAACCTGGATGGAATGTCTGAAGGTCATCGCATGATCATGTATAAATTGTTTAGAGGACATTGTAAGGAATGGTTGACTGATCCGGGAATCCATTACATGATATTGGAATACATTATTGGAGGTCTCCACATGATCTAACTTACATACCATGCATTAATCACAAAAATATGACTGACATTCTTGGAAGGTGTTGTGAGACTCTGTGTTTCATTTTACAAGGGTGATGCATGATCTGGGATGACATGTCTAGAGGGCGCCACATAATCTAGATGACATGTCTGGAGGGCATCATAAGGTCTGGATGGCTTTTCCCAGGAATGTCAGATGATCTGGATTTCATGTTCGGAGGAGGTTGTGAGATCCAGTAACATGATTGGGTGCTATTGCGAGACTCATCTGACATGTACTGGCCCATTCACATGATTTGGGTGATGTTTATGAAGTACATATCATGGCCTGGATGGTCAACCCCAAGGGTATCACAAGACTTGGGTTATTCCAATGGGGTCCTATGTGACTTGCTCTCACATGTCATGTGGAATTCTCATGATCCAAATAGTATACCAAAGGAAAATTGATTGATCGTAGTGCCATGTAATATCTCTATCACATGTCATATATGGTTCATTAAAAACACATGAGGATCTGATTATATGTACATTGTATAATTATCCATTGTTTAGTCTTTTTTACATCCTTTTATTGCATGTTCCTTAAATTTATTTAGTGTTATATTGATTATGTCTTGCATGATTTACCAAATTTGTAAAATATCCTTTGTGTAACCTGCTAGATTTCCTTTGTATGATCTGTGAGTGATCACATGACGTTCCAATGCATGCTTCGAATACCACTCCTGTTGTTCCCCATATTTTACCTAATGGAAAACCATTCATGTCATGAGATCAACCACTCAATGAAATTTTCTTCGATTCCTAGGTGCGCCAATGTGAGGTTCTAGTGATAGAGTCTATTTTTTTATTACTAGGGTGGGGGATTTATAGGCCTCACTGCCCTTATTTATACACTACATTGCACGAAACATATTTTTCAAATCTATGTTGGTGTCGGTGCAGGGATTGGGTGACATGAGTTTCACAGGGTCCTGTCATAGGTCATTCTAGGTTCATCACTTGATTTTCAGCAACAATGAGATCATCAGGTCAGAGACCAATTTATTGGAATATTTTTAGTTAATTGAGTATTTTTAAAACATATGGACATGCCAAGGGGCTTTCAAAATGTTAAGTGGAAATGTATAGGCACCTTTGTGAGAATAGGATTCCTTTTTAAAGGTGATCACGTGATCTAAGGTGAATTATCCTAGATCTCTTGTATGAAAAGCTTGGCATGTAAGGGGGTTTTCTGAGACCAGTCCATCTTACTGATGGGATTCCATGAGTCCATGTTGGATGGTCTAGATGGATTGAAAATATCATTGGTGATAAATTTTTATTCCCCTTATAGGAATCAATTATTATTTCCCTTTTTTATTTCCTTTTTAATTTTGTAATGGCTAGGGATCTCACGAGTTGGTATGAGTGTGCTTCAGGACAATCACATTACCCATCAATGATGTGTCATGTGTCCAAAAAAGGTTCCTATTTGGATGCAATATCATTTTATGGAAAACCAAAATTTTCATTTAGACCTAGAGAGGGAGCACAATACCACTTAGACATTATATTGGCCCTTTGTGTGATGAGGGCGTCATGTATACATGTTCTTATGCGATAAGGTGGACATGTCATCTAGGATGCTGAAACTTCTTATGAACAGAAAGGGTGCATTTCATGATTTTTAATACCATAAGAGGATCTCATAATTTTGGATATTATCCTTCTTATTTTCCACGGATTTTTGGATGGATTATAAATAATTCACCGATTGACAGGTCTCATTAGTAGGGGATCGCATCCTCCTACTGCCTTGAAATATATGAGTGCCTTGGATGACATTAAAAGAGTATACAGACTTGTTAGAGGGGCTATTAAGGGTCTTCCATGGGTTATGAGTAGCAAATGGAAGACTTCAAGACCTTCCAAAGGTAACTTGATAACATTTCTTTTGGGGGTTTGCATGATCTATGTGATTTTGGCCACATTCTTCTTCATTTTCTTTTCAGAGGAAAAAGTTCTCCAATTTAGGTGTTTCTATCCTCTTGGATTTATCGATGCTCATTTGATTGGTATTTAAAAATTTCCCCATCATGAGTTACATCCATGGGGATATGGCTCAATTATGAGAAAAGTAAATGCCCACCTGAAGCTTTGGTGTTGTCTCCAATTGGTATCTTTGGAGGTTATTAGTCTTTTGTGTGTATTTTATTATTCTGTGTAATTCCCTTTATACAGCGGAACAGATGGAGAATCACTCACTAGTTATCTAATTATTAGATATCCAGCTTTCTTAATCCATCATGCGACCCCTTTATAAGACCCTCCTGCAAGAACTAATTGGGATATCTGTTCGTGAAACCTCTTCACGAGAATTCCTTCCCAGGACATGTTTCTCCCAGGTGATTTTCTAAATCAACCATGAAAATTTATTTTGTAATTTTCATAGACCATGGATCTAGTAACAACCTAGACTTATTATAGGTTTTCACGAGATCTTCTTTTTTGATATCATGACCTTCCAACTGTTATGTGGATCATGTGACCTTGTCAAAGCATTGTGATCATGAGTCTCTTTAATGATTCAAGTGGTGGATAAGGTTGGGCATGATGTTGTTTCTCAGGCAGATTTTTTTCAATAGACTATGGATGTATAACCCAAATACAGTGATCAATTATGCAAATCTGTTATCTTCTTGGAGTTTAGGCTTGTACATATCAAGGACTCATATAAGAATATGATGTGACATGACTATAATAATTCGAATCTACCTTGGATTTTATGTTCATGGGAGTGAGTAATAAATGTGGAGAATACTCCTTTTTCAAACTACTAATGAATTGATCTTATTAACACTATATTTTTTTCTAGATCTCTTTCAATCATGATGTGAATGGAATTTCACAAGTATGGAATCACGTAAATCATTAGTGATACCCATAAATTTCATAATATCAAGTTAACATGAATGTATAAATCTAAATATTTAAATCAAAGTAGATTATTCTTGATAAATTCTCATGAATTCCCATGAACATGATATTCCTCACTGGTATATCAAATCAAGAAATATTGAGGTCACATGATTCATAAAAGAATAATCTTGGTATGGTATGTGTTTTGAAGGGATAACTCTATATCTTTTACAAAATTTAATTGTCTTTGAGATCATGGCATTACTATTTTTTATTCTATACGTGGGCCTCCCAATATTCTTTTCATTCTTGTAGACTAAACAACTATTGCATTGTAGTTCAGTGTATTCTATCTTGGACCTTCTATCATTTTAGTTTAGGAAATTTTATCATGGACCTTATAATGATGTATTTTAGGGTCTTTTAGCCGTTTCCTTCTATAACTATATTTTAGGGTCTTTTAGCTCAGACCTTCTATTGATTCTATTTAGAGACTTTTAACTCGAACATTCTATTTCTGTAATTTAGGGTCTTTTATATCTTTCCTTCTATTTCTATAGTTTATGTTGTTTTAGATCAGAGATAATATAATTGTAGTTTATGTTATTTTAGATTTTTTCTTCTATTGTTGTATATTATGGTCTTTTATCTCAGAACATCTATCAATATAGTTTAAGGTCTTTTATCTCAAAACATATATAAATGTTGTTTAGGTTCTTTAAGCTTGGAGCTTCGATTGATGTAGTTTATGGTATTTTATCTTGGACCATCCATTTATATAGTTTAAGATGTTTCAGTTCAGGCCTTATATCAATTTAGTTTATGATAATTATTTGGGACCTTTCGTTGTTGTATTTTTGGGTCTTTTAGCTCAGACCTTCTATCACAAAAATTTACGGTATTTTTACTTGAACCTTGGACCATAAAAATAGTCGAGAATGGAGTGCCATAATCCTTCATTGATAATGGTTATAAAACAAAATGATTTAATTATTTGGATGTTGAAAATTCAGGAATAATATCATTGGGAAGATTGTAAATCAGAACCAAAGTGTTTGGTTCTGGAGTATTGTGTGGGAAAATCATGTCGGCAATGGCCTAGAACACAATGAGGTGTTAAGTTTTTATGCGATGAAGTCAGGGCTCAAAAGGATTAGAAAGACCATTTTTATAGTGGCTCATCTAGTTGATGACCATAGGTTCATATCAATGATCCATAGGAATAAATTTATATTCTAACAAGAGGTCCCTTGAAGTCGAGTATCCTTTCCAAATTAAATGGTATATTTATGGTGATCTCAGACCCTCAAATGAAGAAGTGTTATTTATCTAGATTGTAAGATTCAAATAGTGGTTTAAAACCTTAATTTTTTTCTGGCCACTTAGTAATCATGATATTGCGGTGAGGAGACATGAAAAACCGTTACAATAAATTTTTCTTGGATTGGGGGTCCAGTGAGCATAACTTATCTTTTACTAGGAATGCAATGAGGAATCTATGCGAATTATTCCTCATTTATTTATGCCCTAATTTTATCTTAAACTTTTGAGAAAATGATTTTACAAGAAGAAATTGAATTTTTCTCATGCCTCCCTTTGTGGGTTTTCAACCATTAAATTCTTTGTCTCTTTCTCTAGCAATTTAGGGCCTTGTAATTTGGACTATCATAGGCTAGAGTTTATGGTAATATATATTTGAACAAAGTGTCAACTAATTATTTTCATGACACACACTGAAATAATATTAGGTGGATGTTACACACAAATCAAGTTATAAAACCCAGGGATAAGAGTTTTTCAAACATCCTTCTGAGATGGACATTAAAATGTTGTAAATCACAACTCAAGGTTCTTAAGTCGTGAGTGATGATATGGAAAAATCATGTTTGAAATAGCTCAGAACACACTAAAATGATAAGTTCTTCAATAGTGATGTTAGGGATCATGAGGGTAAGAATGCAATTTTTTCAAAGAGACGTATCTAGTTGATGACCTTAGGTGCATATGGAGGAGCCAAAGTCATACATGCGTAGTCATAAAAAAGTGTCACTTGAAGCTGGGTATCATCTTCTAAGGGCCATGAAAGGCTAGAGGTAACCCAAGGCACTCAATAAATGATGTTTGGATTCTGAATGAAGGTTATTAAAATAATATAGAAGTATCCCACACTCTGGTTGACCGGGGAAAGGATCTTGTGATTCTTTGATAAGATATTAGAATAGGTGATGGTTGGCATAATTTTAACATTGTTTAGTGGGGACATATTTTTTCCTTTTAGTTTAATGTCATGTGATAAAGATGTTTTTCTAATACTTAAACATAATGTGTTAAGTACCTGGGAACTTCCATGCTAAATTTAGAAATATATAATACATGTACAAACAATCCATACACATATCTGACTTGTATGTTGGAAAAATGATCTTATAGGGATCGACCAGTATATAGTTGAGGGATGTTCCATATGAATGTATGACTGGTACATCGGTATGGTGGAATATTAATGTTATCATTAATGGATGAAATAATTAGAGATCTGGGAATCAATGAGTTTCATGTATGTATAGGAATCAATACCCATGTAGTTCTTGAGAGGGAAACACTCTACACAATCGTAAACAATATTAAAAGGGTAGAATTGTTCTCATTGATTTTTGTAGTTGGGAATGGGATTAGAGATCTAAACATCACTACATATCCTGTGATAATAGGAATTTATCCACACATAGTTCATGAGAAACTATGAAGTTTAATAGAATGCGAAAAAGATGAGGGATCCCTGATATGAAATGATAATATTGTGGTTGTGCCCAAGGATGGAGGTCGGGGTATCACCAAATATCTCATGATGGTAGGAATCAAGACATACATAGTTCTTTGAATGAATGATCCATATGTAGGTTTGATCCATATAAAGATATGGGGGGATTTGTTTATGTTCGTTTTCTATGGATGTACCTATGATTAGAGATCTGTTAATCACTATGTATCCTATCATGATAGAAATCATGTCACATATAGTTTCGGAAACCAATGTAGTGTAGTGTTGTATGGAAAGCAAATCCATCATGCATTTTACCTTCATGTGGTGAAGACTCATGGGTTTCCTTTTATGGTATTTAATCTAGGACTATGTTCACCCAATCATGAAATGATATGCTTCGTCCCGGTGGAGAGAATCACTAAAAAATATTCCTAAGTTCACATGAGCTGTGATCAATGTGAGAAACAAGGAATGGTAATGGTTCCTCATGATATGGAGGAAATTGGAGAAAGGACAAGATTATCTTTTACCATGTGGTGAATGGAATATAATGTTGGATCCAAGTGTCCTTATAAATATCATTAATATGATAATCAAGTCAAACATAGTTCAAAAAACCCATGCGATTTAATTTCATATGATAAGGACATCAACAGTGTAGTTTAACATCTTAAAATAAGGATGTTGATTATAGTCTTGTGCTATGGATGAGAATTTTTTTTTCAGTTTAAATACATGCTACTAGGATGAACTAGTTATAGTTTAATTTCATGTGGTCCAGAAAAAATATGCTATAAAGTATTAATTCTTGCTTCCAGGATGAACTCCATATTGATTAACATCATGTAGTTAGAACATGTCTTCTTATTTTAATGTCTTGCAGGTAGTATGTTTCATGATTTATGGAATCTATGCAAATTATTTATTTAGAAACCTTGAATTGGTGGAAGGTGTGATATTTTACCATTCTATTGTTTCTAATGAGTAAGAAATATTTTGATAGACCTTGTGTATGACATACGACTCTTCCTATTTGGGTTACATCTTTAGTGGCTTCTTACCTTATAACATTGGGGTTATGAGATCCAACAACAGTTCTCCTCAGAGTGTTGAATGAAGGATAACTTTTTTTATTGATGTCTCATTCAATTTGATTCCAAGGGACTTCATCGTTGTACAATGTATGAATCATTCCCCCATCAACATGCTCCAATTAATCAAGTCACCATTACGATCTCTTAAATTTTGAGAGATTTTCTACAATGTCAATTTAGATTAGAGGTAGCTATAATTATATGGGTAACACTAACCTAGTCCTATAAACCAATTAATACATTTTTTATTATGAAATAGATAGTGTGGTGGTATGGTAGGCCCATAAATCACACAGGATATTTTCTGGCCTGGACTTCTTATCATTATTCACCATATTTTGCAATATATTTTACAATCTTAATAAAGGCCAATATATATAAATTTTCAAATTCATGATAGAGAGATTAGTGATTGGATTCAATGTATTAGTCTAGTAATAATTTCATAAACACTATATAATAGAAGTTAGTGCCATTGTCCAACAGTATCGTGTGAGGGACACTGAACCTGGTGATTATATGGGGCTTTATGATGTTGATGATTTTCTTCATCCCAAATTAATTTAGGGGTATTGGAACATCCCATTTAGAGAAGAATTAAATTATATTAAGGACGTACTTTAACTTCTTTTCTTTTCCATGGGGATATGTTCCCACAAAATCTATTCTACATATAGAAAATGGCTAGGAATATTTATCTATATGCTGAAATTTTGGGGGTAGATGGATGAAGTTTTCATAGTTCTAGAATGAATGAAATTTCCCAGTGAATTCCCCACAGTCTTGTGTCCTGTTTCTCTAGTAATAACCTAGATTATTGATTTGGTGGGATAGCCTAGTCCCAAACTTATGTGTGTCACGGTAGCCTACAAAAAAATTCTCCCATGATGGAATGATTCTGAGTTTCTAATATCCATCTGAGTAGGATTCTATGAAATCCTCTCTTGTAGAGGGATTTATACTCATTTGGACTATTTATTTTGTATAAGTTAACTAATCACTATCAAATATATTATTTTATGGGTCGATCTGTTGGAAGGTTCCCATTTTTTAGATAATTAATTATGGGATCTATCCATCTAAGAGTGGATACTAGTTCATCATGATCTGGGGTAGTGCTAACATGACTGATTTCATCTATATAATAGAATATGATGGATGGGACCATCATTCGTTTCATGATACGAAATATTGCTTCCTCCTGGTCAAGTTTTACCAACACCATGACTATATTATCCAATGTATCGACACGATCATTCTGTGATTGGGGAACATGATGCAATATGAGATTAAAAGGTAACTTCACAATTATTCCCTGGACATAGAAAGTAAGAGGGTCCAATTATTGTTTTTATGGAATATTCACAATTAATATACTTTATGACTAAATCGGTATCCCATTTGATATTCAGTTTGATATTTTTAGATGTTGGGATATTTACATGATATCAATGATTGCAAGGTATTCTGTCTTTTTATGTGTGTAGCCTTCAGATATTTTTAAGGACTATGGAGAAAATTATTTGTTACAAGAAACAAATACAATCCTTAGGCCAACCTGATTGAGTCATGGGTTTTCCAGTCTCGTAATGATAGGACTCTAGGAGGAGCCATGAAAATACATATATAATGTCCATGTAGTGTCATGGTCAAATAAAACCTCATCATATACAAACTTAGTGTCTACTAGTGTGCTTTCAAGAGTGGGATGTTCCGTAAGGAAATCATCCAGTGCTTTTAATTTCAAAAAATTATATGTTAGAAACATAATGAAATATTTTTTTAGAATAACCACCCATCTAGTCAAATGCTCAGTGAGTATGGGATGACAAGTGATATAATTGAGCAGATCAATATGAGAGACTAGATGGACTTCATACTGTTGAAAGTGATGTCTCTACTTCTACACTGAAATCATGAGTGTCAGGCAGTTTGTCTCAACATCATATTGTGAGGTCTCAAAACCTAGAATATTTTGGATGAGGAATTAGAGACTATTATCACTCCCTTAATCATTATTTTATGCGATGAGGGAGCCCAATGAGGATTCCATAGATGCCACATATAGAATGAGTTTTTTCCAAAATGTGTTTAAATAAGGACCAGTGGGTGCAGTAAGTACTACTTGAGACTCTCAAATAATTCTTGGTAATATCTATTCCATTGATAGGTGAATCCCTTCAACATTATCTTGGTGAAGGGGATTGATTTTCTAGACATGTTGTCTATAAATATCCGAATGTAATTGAGGTTCCCTTTAAGCCCATAAATTTCATTGATATTCGTGGGGGTCACATTTCTAGAATAGCACTAATATTTTTTAGGTCCAACCTTGATGTTTTGGTGGAATATCCCAAATTCAAAGATTATATTTAATGTTACCCCAAATGTTCATTTTAGAGGATCTATCTCTAGACTATGCTACTATAGGTTGTCGAATACTTTTTTATGATATGTGAAGTGATTAAATCATGTTTTGAATTTGAACACTAGATCATTAAAATAAAATTCAAATATTCTTCACATGATGTGAATGAAGATATGATGCATGGATAATTGATATGTGGTGCTAGTAGTTTTTATGAAAAATGGTATTAACTAATAGTAGAATATCCCATTGGGTGATTTGAAGGCAGTGGATTCCTCATATTCAAGGTCCATATTTATCTCATTGAACCCTGAGTAATTTTCCATATAGGACGGGGCCTAGAAGCAAGCAGTTACATCGACTAAGAGTTTTGTGATTATAAATAGGAAATCATACATTGGGTAGTATTGATAAAGGTATCTAAAATCTATATAGTATCTAATCTACCCATTCCTCTTCTTGAAATGGATGATTTTGGTCATCCATCCCAGTTGTGTGACTTCTCAGAAAAAGATGGAATTATTTAATTTGTCAAATTATATATTTACATTGGTTTCATGGGAGGGTTTCATCCTAGTAACTGTATATTTGAATCCTCGATGGACATTATGTAATATGGGATGGTGCACAACAACATTTGGGTTCAATATAGAAATTTTTGAATAATTACAAGAAAACACATATTGGTGTTGCTTTAGAAATGTGACGTACATATTTCTCTCCATGAGAGGCATAGAAGCACTAATCAGTGTAGGTCACTGGTCTTCTTCCATTCCTAGATTTACCTATTGATGATAACTATTGTTAGTGGAGATATCTTCCTTGAATGCAAGAGGGGTGTTCCTAAGGTCATTATCCTCTCCTTCAAACTATGAGCATGTGGAGGAATTTTTAGAAATAGTACAAAATATAGAAAAACCTCTATCACTGTCATGGTGAGTGAGGCCATAAGAAGATACATTATAACCCTTACAATCAAAGTCATTATAGAGATATTCTGGAGATGATTGACTCAAACATTGTCTCTTGGGATAGAATGGGATTAGACATCTTGGATCAGGTAAACTACCTAAACGAGATTTATGGGGAGAACATAGTCATTATTGAGTATACTCCATGGATATGAATGGGTGATCCCCAAACCATTAGGGTTGTAAACCTTTATATCATCATCCATCATTAGTTTTTAACCATACATTTTTAGAAACATAATTCCGTATATATGGCTTCACATTTCTCGAAGGGGGAAAATCACCATATAATATGTTGACTTTCCCATCAATGGGGTACTTCAAGAACTAATGGAATGTTGAGGGTACCACCATGTGGATATGGAGACAGGGTCTACCGAGCATGAAATTTTAGGTAGTGTCTTTCTAGAAAACCATAAATTTAGTGTTCGACTTGAGCTCCCCAAACTATTCTGTGAGAACGATATTCTCAATAGGTATTTTATCATGAATAGAACACCCTTGAATGGTTCGAATTTTAGGGGAAAAATTTCATTTTCTATACCCCAAACTTCAAAGAGTTCAGATCATGATGAGGTTGATTCTAGATCAAAGGACAATCAATGCCTTTTAAATAATGAAATTTTTGATTCTAAATGAAATATATATGGTTTGATATATATCTTGATGACCTCTTAATGATCCTAGTGTATGAATGAGATGGAGAAATGGAATTATAATGGAATGGACTCTACTCGATAGACCTTAGCTACAATATTTTTCTGACTCGAACTCTGATGGGCTCTGGAGGGCTTTAACGATTTCCTCCCAATGTTCTTTTAAGAAATGGAGTAATTCAAGGATTTAGAGCTTGGTTAGGTAAAACACAATCTGTTTCATAATACTGTACATTTTTTCTAGTGGATAGTACTTCCTGATGTGGGGTTTTAACCTTATTATATGAAATAGAATCTATGAAATTTGAGAGAAATAGGAATGGTTCTTCTACAGAGGTTGAGGGAACATCTACTACTAGTGGAATAGGTCATGCCGACCTTCCCAATTATCTGGGATGATCAAATAATCACACCCCAACTAGATAGTTTTGTAAGGAAATTTGGTATGAATTACCACTGGTGGGTACTAAGACACCATTATGTGTCTATTAGGATTTCTATATCAATTTACCATAATTATCATATGCATATATTTCCTCTGTGGGGATGTGATTGAAATATTGGGCCCGACTACACTCTTGTGTCCCCTGTATCCTCGGTTCCTATGCATACTGCAGCTAATTCCTCTATAAGGTGTGGGGGAATCATACTTAGAGGAATATTAATCATCAAATATTGGGTTTTCCAAATAAATAATGTTGAAATAACAAATTATTATCTCTTAATTTAATTAGGGTTCCATTATTTGGGGTAGTGATCATGCTTTGGATGTTGCAGAGATGAAATCTACAAGAGTTAGATGTTGAGTTAGAGTAGAAAATGTCTCTCCCTCTTCTATATATTCATTCATATGATGTTCAGGACCACCTTCAAGAGACATGGTTAATCCCACCCCACAAGGTGGAAGAACTACTAAAGGTCTGTGAAGTTGTTCCCTCAGGGTGGCATGAGTCGGTCGACTATCCTATGAGTCATCTAACAGTTGAAATTATTACTTCATCTTCCTAGAAGTTTATTCCAACAACCTTTTTCTTCTGGTTTTGAAATGTTAATTATTGTCACATGGTCTGGGGAGTTATCCAACTTCACCTATCCAGAATTGAACATGTCTTGGATAACTTATTTGACGAAAAAGTAATCCTGGATGTTATGCCCAAAAATTCTATAGAAAGAGTGGTAGTCGGGATTGACAGTGTGTTTGGACTCATTGAGTATCCGGGGATATAGAATCTTGAGCCGATGATTGTACATGGCTGCCAAGAAATAATTTTTTACATTTTTATTAAATAAGGAATTTTTTTATTCATCCATTCCAAAAATCTCGATCGGCCATGTTCCCATCTTTCTATTTTCCTTGGGTGTTTTTTTGGTCGCTTCTAATCGAAATGATGCATCAGGTTGGTCTAGACCTTACTAGAGGATTCAATGGTAATTGTTTCTAGATTGAGGGAAATATTAGTTTTTTCTTATTTTCCATGCCTTTTTACCTATGCTAAGGGCAGGAGTTGTGATTTAGCTCAGGTCTGTTGAATGGAATCTTCTAGACACTGTTCCATTTCTTCAAACTCACGGAACCCTCCTGGATACATCATTTGGATCAGAGGTGTCTATAACTCATCCCAGATACAATCAACGTATATTTCTTGATGTTTTTATTATGTGAGAGGGATGTTAAGTGAATAGGTTAAACCTATCCATATTGCTTTAAATTCTAACACCCTCTCATTCATGTGTTTCTTATTATTTTTCAAGATAAAAATATTCATTTGCCCAACATTGGAGCTAAAATGGTAAAGGAATTTATGTTTAATATCTTCCCATCTCTGTTGGAAGGATACTATACAAAACTAATTCTTGTCCTACCAAACTGTGTATGAAAAAACAGAAATTGTTTTCTTCCGGTTCATCTCAAGGGCCCATCATCAAGCAACATTAAGACATGAAGAGAAAGAGATGTTATTTGGGGTATCCTACACCATCAAAGGTGAGAAGGTAGGATTTATAAAATTGGGAGGAGAAAAGTTTCATCCACTCATTCAGGATATAGCTTCCTCTCAGGCAGCACATTGGTGAATAACCCTTCAATGTATTCCATTCATGTACCCATGGACTCGATGGCATCAAGAAATTCTTGGGGCACTACTATTTCAGTCATATCTCATCTATAGGGAGTGGGTGGGACCTAATGATGTTCCCCTATTTTCACCTCCCACTGATTCTCAATTTGTGAAATGATATAATGATTACATTGGTGAGGGATAAGATTTCATCATAATGAAGTGAAGTCGTGATTTTCCTCCACATAATTTTTGTAGACCGGTTCCATAGATCTAGAGCCATCCTAACACTTAGATGTAACTCTTGCAGGTGGGTCATATGTTAGAGGTAGAATGTTCATATCTTCCTAAAGATAATCCTTAGCTGAAATTTTTCACCTGAGTAGCTCCTCATTTAGTTGTATGAGATTTGGAATATCACTCTCATATTGTGAATATTGTTCCTCTATAGAAGGAATTTTGATTCTCTGGGGTGGTGATTGAGATGTGGACACTCCTTTCCATTTTTCATTTGTAGTGTTCCCCTATAGAGGTTGAAACATGATATTCAGAGGTGCCACATTTTCAATACTCATCTAGTTTTAGGTGTGTACAACCTCAATTGCCCCATCCAGAACACCCTCCTCTTGGGGTAGGTTCGGTATGTTTCGACCCTATACATATATGTATTGATCCATATTATTAGGTATGTTGATGGTGATGAAATTTATATAGGTTTATCAAAAAATTGTATTAATCCAATTACTTTTGATGTAATGGTATTATTCTATACATCCGGTATTTAGGTCATTCGACAAATTCTTTTCCAAATTGGGATATTTTAGCTTGTGAATCGGGTGGGGGTTGGTTTCCTTTTCCATTTACTACTGTCATGTTAAATTTTTAGTAGTGGCCTTGAGGTAGTTTCAAGTCACAATAATCAAACATTCCTTGAATACCAGAGTTTGGTACTATGGCGGGAGGAACAGATGTTCTATGATGGGAGGAACATATGTGATGTCAACCCTTGATATTTACCTCCTAACTTGGAAATAGTTGATTCTTTTTTCAATGATGATGATGATAAAAATTATCCCATCCCTATGATCATGGGACTATTCTGGGCCACAATTGGCATATATTGATCCTATTTTTGAGGATCCAATGATTCTAGTCAGCTATTTGATGATTCCCAAGATACAAATTGAGATATAATGCCCCATGCCTAGTCGGATGGGGTTAATCTACAACCATTGTGGATTTCCCATGGATCCTCTTATAGGATGATGAACTTAGTGATGGTGATTGAGATATAAATCCCCCTAACCTAGTGGGCTAGTGTTTGACTACAAATAATGATTATATTTCCTGAATCCAGTTAGGAATTGATGATCTGAGGGGTGGAGGAGGTGATAAATATTCCTTTATCTTGATAGGCTACACTAACTATTTGATGGCTCTTAGAGAAGCTGCTACTAAGACCAGTTTTATGTGGCATAACTATGATCGTGTTGGAGATGGGTGAAATGGAAACCCTTGATAAGGTTTTGTGTCTATCGAATGTTTTTGAATTGATGGAAACTTCATATTATATGTTTGAAATGCAATCCCATTGCTTCAAGGGGCCAGTTCAAAGATTTGTGGGTTGTTCTATCTCTCTATATTTATGGTTTATTAGGACCATTGAAGCATGAGAATTTTTTGTACCAAATAACTAGGTCACACATTACCTGGTCCCTATATTTCACCAGAGGTTATGGCATTATAGGATTCCACATGTTATTATTTATTCTATTCTAGGGGTTAAATGAAGTTTAATTCATCGTACTCTCTCCATCCTAGAAAGCATATGCCGGAAGTGGATTTTTAGATCCATTTCTGAATTTTTTTGATGTAGTGGAAGAAATCATATTACCTATTTTAGATGTTATTTAATGATTTTGGAACCCATTCCATGGAGATAATAGCCAGTTCTAGTTGAAAATTTAGTATCTTGATTTTCTAAAGGTGACCATCATTTTCGTGGAAAAGGGAGGTTCCTGGCCTTTATTCTATGATGAGTTTCCCACATATTTTGGAATTAATAAGGCATGGAATTCATTTATATCTCATCTGGTGTCTCATAGTCAGAAGCAGAAAGAGGAAAAACATGTTGGGGATTTTATTTCTAGATACCTCTCTCTATATGCCAATTTTAGTCTCATTTGCATCATATACACACACCTCCATACTATTAGACCATAGAAGATTCTTATTGGAGTCCTATACAGACCATAGTGGAGTGATGATGGAAGTGACAACAATGTTTTGAGAAGCAATATATATGAAGGCCTATAGGTTTTGAAAAACACTTTATATGGAGGTGTATGAGGAAAGGGAGGGATCTCTTTGCTTATGGGAGATATCATCACGGGGAGGTTGACAACAGAAGATATTTGGAGTAGTGTCCCAGTGATCCATCTCCACACTACCATGAAGAGTACTATCTCTCCAATGATTATTGTTTTCTTCAGCTAAAGAGTTGATAGACCCTAACATAGTTGATAATGTGTCTCAAATAACCTCAAGGACATTGGAATTGCAAAGAATAAGGATATGGGAAAAATTATCCGTCATGGACAAAATATTCCAACATTCCTATTAAAATTATATAGGAATATGATTATATTGTATGATAGTTTCTGGTCCTCAATGATAACCATCTCGGCCATGGGAATTTGATCCCATTGATGAGAAGCTTCTGAATGATAAAAATGAGCTTCTTCATTATTGGATGGAATATGAGCCAACCCTGAGAAATGTGCCACTCAAAAATGGTAAGACATGGTTAGAATTGGGATATGAGCTCGATCATGAGGCTTTGAAATATTCTATCAATCATTCTTGATAGGAATATTAGCATATCCCAAGGAATGTGCCTCTCTAACTTGGTGAGATCCGATTGGAGTAGGAGTATGACCTCAGTCTGAATTATAGTTCCCCAACAAAATATGCCAATGGTCCTATGCAATTTTAGAATGTATATGGGCCTCCTACTATATAGCCTTATAAGGATGATGACGTAGTCATTTTTCAGCATACATAGGTACATGATCCTAGATTCCATGATCTCATAGAATATGGAAGAAATATTCACTGACAGGAATATGATATTTCCTCGAGGAATGTTATACTCTCAATTGGTGATCCCTTTACAGAATAGGAATATGAGACTGATGCAAGGCCTGTTTAGTATATCTCTAGTCTTCTTTGATAGAAATAGGTGCATGACTCAAGGCATGTGCTGCTATCACTTTGTAAACCCTAACCAGAACATGGATATGATCCTGATATTTGGATTTTTGAATACGTAACCAGTCATTTTGGACAATATTTTATCCTATCTCGATTCATGTGATGTTATCACCTGGTGAAATCTCATTAGAAGAGGAAACGATTTTGGTATGTTTCCTCAAACATTATCAGAATAGGTCAATAATTCTCTAATAAGGGAGAGAATGTGTGTGCTTTATCCAAAGAAATAAATTTTTCATAATGAAATAAAAATGGACTAACACATGGTCAACCAATCATTCAATTATTTGAGAGATTCATGTTAGGTTCACAATTTTTGTATTCATATGGTCTACAAACACAATAGAACAACACATTATCATCCGATAAATATGTTATCTGAGAGATTTACATCAGGTTAACCATTTTCTTCAGATGGTGTGAAAAAATGGCCCAACACAAGTTTAGAAAATGACTTTGTTATTTTAGATAATCGCATCAGTCTTCCTATTTATTTTTTTTGATAGAAAAGGAGAAACACTTTGGGTGTCATTTGGTTAGGTCTAACAGTTGATAATTGGGTCAATTTTTTTCACATTCATTAGAATTAGGTCACCAATGTTTTTCTTAATGAAAACTCCCAGTTTTTCCCACGTCTATAACTGGGTACAAACCTTTTTTCAAAAGGTAGATGGTCAGGTAGGGTTTTAGACCCAATGACACTAAGAACTCACATTATTCAAGATGATGGGGGGAGGGGCTCATCACACCCTTTTGGGAGGAATTAATTCCTACTATGAGGTTCTCGTATAGATTAAATATATGTCCTTGAATATCGTCCTAATACTAATATTGAACCTTTTACCTTAATATAATGACTATAGGTGAAACCTATTTCCAACCCAAATACAGAGTCAGTTTGTCAAAAAACAAAACCATAGGATGAATCTATTTTATAAAAATGGGGAATATTTCAGTGAATCCAACTTTATGTAACCAAGGTTCATTATCCTTTTCCCATAACAGGAGTCTTCTTATATGTTTAATTTGTATAACTGGGAAAATAAAAGTTTATTACCATGAAGGGAGGTGTTTAATATGTTGAGGATGAGATTAATCCATTATGAGGCATCCTATATATCATATTTATAGTTTGAATAAAAAACAACATATATAGTTTAATTCATTAAATTTATCATCATATGGAAATGAGATATGTATGGGTAATGAGACACTGATTTTTTGATCTTGAACTATAGAGAGGCGTCCTTATTCTCTTTTTCATAGGAGGAATTTGAGTTATCGTTGTTCAATAATGCCCTTGAGATTGACCTGAAAGTGTATACCCTTATTTGGGGGTATTCATATCACGCAATTGATTTGGAATTGAACAATATTGTTTCCTAGGATGTTGTAGATTATAGTGAAAGTAATATGAAGATTGAAACTTATTAACCCCACATGATTCACTCATTGTGTGAGATATAAGGGATAATAAGTAGCTAGTATCACTACATATATATAATATTCTTATGTTTTGGGGAAACCCTTTGGATATTTAATAGGGATATTTTTCCATAGGGATGCATACTACATATCTTGGTTGTATTAATATTCAAGGTTCTTGTACTTCAGTGTTCATCTATGTCCTCTGATGGATATGATAGAATGATCATCCCATGAGAATTATTAGGTCTTGATGGTCGAAATGTCAGATACATATCATATATACACTAAAGTGACTTTTTATTTTATCATGGGCCCTATGAATGATTAATATATATCCTGGTTATGGTGGGAGTTAGAGTCGTCATAGTTTCGTTGATCTAGGCTTATAAACTGACATTACCCTAATATGAACACAGTTATATAATGCAACTTTTTAGGGATTACACATAGTGGATTCCCTGTGTGAATGATATTATCACTGAAACATCATAATCCCATGTGAGCTATGATCATTGTGAGAAAAAATGGATGGAAAATATTCAGTCTCACTACTTGTGGATGCAAGGATTTTGTGATGGGGCTTCCCTTTAGATATTTTAATATGGATCTCGGGTCATTGGAAGGAATCCTACATATCTTGGATAAAATAGGAGTCAAATTCATCTTAGTTCAATTTAATTGGGAATACACACATATGTTACCCTAATACGAGGGCTGGAAAAGTTTATCAAGTCCTGGAAAGCCTCCTTGACCATGACGGGTTGTCTGCCTTGACCTACTTCATTGTCTGTCAAAATTATTTTGATTTCTGATTAACATGTCTAGGGATTATTGGAAATGACTGATTGTATGTTGGTTATGTTGAAAGATAATCATTTGATCTAGTTGTATTCTCTGATGGATGTATCATAATATGAATGACATGTATAATGGTCATCGCATGATCAAGGATAAATTTCCTAGAAGAAATTATAAGACCTAGTTAACAGATCATGGATTCTAGCACATTATATTATTTTACATTCTTGTAGTGAGTCACAAGATCAATATTTCATACCCAGGTGTCATTGCAAAAAGATGACTGATACACTTGGAGGATATCGCAAGAGTTAGTGTGACATGTATTGAGGGTGATGCATGATCTGGGTTGACATGTCTAGAGGGTTTTCTGAAAGCCATCTGACATGTATGGAAGATGTCATGAGGTTTGGATGGCATGTCCTGATGATTTTTTATGGTTTTGATGGATTTCTAGAGGATATCGTGAGAGATAGTTTACATGCATGGGTGATATCGTGAGATGTATCTAACCTTTACTGTTGTCAATTCATGATGTCAAGGACATGTCTGAAGGACATCTTTTGGTCTAAATAGCTGGCCCTGACAGTTTCCTAAGACATGGGTATCTTTCGATGGGGCACCATTGACATTCAATGAGATGTTATGAGGATATCACATGATCCAAATATTATACTGAAGGAGCATTGTGTGATCTTAAAGACATGTCCTGGTGAATTCATGTGTCCTAGGTGCTTCATGTGAATATAATGATAATTAATGTTTATATTGTTCACATAATTCCCCCACATATTTCTATTTGTTATAGCCTTTTATTTCATACTCTTTATATTTGTTCAGTGTTAGTGTACTTAAGTCTCATTTGATTTAGAAGACATGTGGGATTTCTTTATCATAACCTTTCATAAGTGCTTCACATGATCTATGAGTGATCTCATGAAGTTCCTATGGATTTTACATGATTTATCTAGTTGTTACACAGGTCTTACATGATAAATAACCTTTAAGGTTTTGAGATCAACCACTCTGAGAAATCAACTCTAAGGACTAGTTTAACACCCCAAGCTTCCATGGTACGCTTCTCTTTGAATAATACAGTAGTGTGTGTTGTACGCAACTTCGAGTTCTAACACACACCACAACCAATCAAAATAGCTATTATGAATTATAATACCCACTTTTTGAAATTTTATACATGTTATCATTCAAAATTTACTTCATTTTTGGATTTTTAATATCCAAATTATCTTAGTGTGAATTTTTGGTACTTTTCAGATAACTTTCATATTTTGATGAATAGTGAATAATACTAACTTTTAATTAAAAACAATTTTTTAATCGAAATAATTAATAATGATTAATTAATAATTTGAGTGGTTTTAAATTATATTTATAATATACTTTTACAATTTATTCTAATTTATGTCATTGGACATAATTTCACATTTAAACCAAACATAAACAAGTGTTAATCTTTTGGTAGTTATTATTTCTTAAAGACAAGCTTTTTTTTACAGCAAAAATTTATTTTAAATTAATAAATGAAACTTATATTTTTTTAATTTTGTAAAATATAATTCATTATTGAATACGGATATCAAAATTATATTAGGGTAAATTTTTGGTATTTTTATGAAAACTTTTAATTTTTGGTGAATAGTAAAAAACACTGAGTTATAGTTTAAAACCGAATTTTTATTTAAATAATTATTTATTTTATTTAAATTATTTAATGTTAAAATAGATACATAATAACTATATAATTTCAATGTAATTAATTGGAGTAAGTTTATAATAATTTTAGATATATAAATATTTTATTAAACTTTTCACCGTCTTTTATCCACTTTATAGGAGCTTTTGCAAATTCACATAAAACTTAATTTTACCACTTCTGTGAGCTGAATTTCGAAAATCCGAGAGACATGATTAATATCATTGAGTAAAATTTAGTTCAATGAGATGAAAATAATTTTTGGTGAATAATAACTTTTACTTTTATTTACCACGGTTAAATGTAAATAGGGTAATTACGGGTAAAAATGATATTAAGATTACCCTCACACATGTCCTAATTCTATTGGACAAGTTTATGTCAACCAAAAACGACCTAAGGAATAAAATATTATCATTTAGGTCCACTTTGATTAGATTAGGACATTTATTATTATTTAATTCAAAGAAGAGTTAAAAACGTTAAAATCAGTGTTTAATAACTAAAAAACATATAATATGGGGTTTTACATGAGATAAATTGGATTATAAATATTAATTAGAAATCTAAAACGATTTCATAAATCATGGTATTTTATTTATAATTTTTAGACTTTAAATAAATAAATTTAATTTGACACAATGATGATGCATTAATTACCTTATTCATGAAAGAATCAAATAAATGGTATTATAAATATTAAAATAAATATAATTTCAATGTTTTTATGACATCCACGAATTTTCTAGGTGAATATGACATGTTAGGATTGATTAAATGTATTTTTGTTTAAGTAACATGTTGTTATTATTTTAACAAAAAAACAAATACCAAATAGTGTCAAAATTGACATAAAATAGTTTTTAAAACAAATATTATATTATTAGTTGATATAATGGTCCTAAAAATATATGGTTCAGCTAAAATACTTATATAATAATATATATGACATTAATGAACCAATTGGGGATAGATTGGAATTATATAGTAATTCTATTAACCATATAATGTAATAATACAAGAAGACATGGTAAAAGTTAAATTATTAAACATAGAGTTAAATCTAAATGATAAGGTTAAAATGGTAACCTAAACTTGTCTAAAACCTGTTGGTTGAGATTTTTTCAACCTATCCCCACCTTAGACTTTAAATAATCATCTTTGGAGCCACTATAAACCGATTATGAATTTATTATAAAATAATATTTTAAGTTTTTCCTAAGGTGCCCCTCACCCCTCTAATAAAAGGGTACTCCCCCTTCTCTCTAATTCACACATTCTAAGCCATTTGGCTCGGCCAACACCTGCCCAAATACACTATCAAATATCATACATTAATCCTAGAGGCCTTATTTTGATCATGAATCCAACCTAAGGAGCCCTTTTGATCAAATCAAATGGAAGAACCCGAAGAAGAGTCTTCATACAGGAGGCTAAACATACCCTCACCTAAAGGAAATTGCAAGGTAAGGGGTTTTCATATCACTGCTTATTCCGGTGAGATTCATTCCATATTGAAACTATTACCTTTTTTTGTGTATGTACTGACCATAATTGTATTCTTTATGTAATACACTTTAATTTATGTGTATTTACATATTCATTGTATGATACCTCTTTTATGGGGTGTATGTTTCGTAAGTTAACAAATTGGTAAGGGTTAATTTCACAATATTTTTATTATCCGGGGTTGCTATTATGTAAGTATCTATTGGGACATATTTATTATCCACGTCCATGTTATATGAAAGAGTTTTCAAAGGGATTCTTCTAAGGTAATTTTTACTAAAACATCATTTCAAATGTTTTTAATGTTTATTCTTCTAAATCTTTCTCATTAATGTCCATGTCTTCAAATGGTTTTTAAGGATTTATTTATGTGGACATGGAATTTTTTAAAATGTTAATTCCTATGAAATGTTTCATAGTGGTATGGGACACTTTGATTCAAAAATTTCTTTAAATGACTTTTTTTCCAAATTGTGTGACTTTTAAATGTTTTCATGAAAAAAGAGATATTTCTCTAAAATTGTTTTGATTCCATCTATGAAAACATCCTTTGATAAATTTTACACTTCTTTGAAGTTGATTTATTATGATAAAAATATTCCATATTTTATTTAAGGTTTGGTGATATGTTTGACTATGGATGAGTCATTTTTATGCCATTAATGGCTTATGATTAATGTTTTGGAATTTCGTATGCTAGTTTTAATACGAATGTTTATGTTATATTTCATCCTCTTATTAAGATTAATGTGTTGGACTAGTATGTTCCAGGTTGGGGACCGGTAAAATTAATCCCTCCTGGTTGGTGTCCGGTTATTAGAGGCACTCTGGGTTGGTGTCCGGTTATTAGAGGCACTCCGGGTTGGTGTCCGGTTATTAGAGGCACTCCTGGGTGGTGTCCAGTTTTTAGAGGCACTCTGGGTTAGTTTCAGGATATTATGGGCACTCCGGGTTGGAGTCCGGTTATAGAGGCTCTCCGGGTTGGGTTCTGGTTATAGTTATCCCTTAGGTGTTGGCACGAGGCCTTGACACAGAAATTAAAGATCGAAAATATGCATTACATCATTATGAAAGTGGTTAGTGATATTGCATGTGATTATTAGACTAGTAGAATATATATGTGAATAACTAAATGGAATTACTTCATTTTATTTTTTTCCATATTATGCTAAAGTTCAAGTTTAAAAGGCTTTTTTTTATTTGTACATTGCCTTAAATGTTAATGAATATTTGTGAATGTTTCTGCTCTATTGTTATCCTTATTGAGCATCTGAGCTCACCCCTTTCGATGTTTTATTTTTCCCAAGATGCCAAGAAGTGTATTGTGATTGATATGCAGGGTTAAGACAAGGGAATAATGGCATTCGTGAAGGATTATTTATGTTTTTTTTCTTGTAATGAAGTGTATTGTAACATTCATGTATGTAATCAATTTTCCAAGACTTCTAAACTGATCGGTTCTTTGGGACTTGAATCATTGTAATCATGCCAATGTATTAAATTAATGCACTAACTCTGGGTAACTAGGGTCGGGGCGTTACAATTGGTATCAGAGGATGTTTAGCAATAACCTTGTAAACTAGATTTAGATAAACTCTGATTAGAGCACATTACCCTAAGATAGACATTGAGGATTAATAAAGAAGAACTTCCTAGAATTTTGGTAATGTAGAGATCTTGTGAGTTTTCCAAGAAAATACATCCTTGTCTAGATACAAGTAGGTAGAGGCAGGTCTGGAACAGATGTACCTAGGGGTAAAACCTAAAAACACCGCTTTGAGCTAGACTCGAATGGGAACTGGTGCATGACAACAAGCCTTGCTGCACTCTTGGTTACGAAACTCCCGGTGGATATGCTTAGGATAATTCTCATTTTATTTACAAACCATTATGAAAGGATTATGAGTATATACTTACTCAAAGAAAACATTTTTATGATTATGAATTATATCCATTAACTGTTTAATTTATGCTAAGTGTTTTACATGTTCGGGATTTGGTATTGCTATTCATAAACTAATCTAGTGTATGGAATTGTTTATAAATGGCGCCCAGTAGAAGGAATGAGAACTCCAGCAATACACATGATCTAAAGAGTAAGAAGGATAATATATTTCATGGTCCTAAGCCAGAATTTAGAAGGTAAATATTCTCCCACGTATTATCATCATATGAAGAAATAGTATCATGTGTTGATAAGATAAGTAAAGAATTCTCGGAGTCCTATGGATTTGAAGGGAAGCCAAAGAAGAAAAGGATGGTAGAGAGGACATATAAAGGGACGAAGGTAAAGAAGGATTTTTCTATATGTGATAACTGTTGAAAGAATCACCTTGGAAAATGCTTGAAGGGAATGGGAGTATGTTATAAGTGTGGAGAAAAAGGACACCAAGTACGTGACTGCAAGTGTAAGAAAAAGGTTTCAAATGTACAATGCTTTATCTCCAAGGAGTTTGGATACTATGTGAACCAATGTCCCAGTCCACAGACTATGCTGCAAATGATGCTATTGGATATTAATCAAGTTATGATACTAACACAAATGAAGTGGAATGATTTGTGTTCTTATGTTGTTTTGGAATTATTTCATTGAAGTGTTTTATCAATGATGTACTGGAAATAAATAAGGATTGTACTGCAGTACTATTTCATTGAGGATTTGAGATTTTATGGTACTAAGAAAAGTGACACTACAGTGAGTCAAATTTTTTGAAAATTAAATGGTTGAAGGAAATATAAAACATAATATGGTCCTAATATTGAGGTACTGATTTTGGAATAAGATATGGTTGATTTGGGTAAATTTTATTGGATATTCTTGAATACCTTGAAACTAATTAATGATTTTTCATCGTTGAAGTTTACATCATTTTTGATAGAAGGAGTATATCCAGTATTCTATAAAGAATAAGGGAGCATGAATGTAACCAATAAGGTTTTATGGTAATTCAGGATGTTACCATGTTTTAAAATAATACATGGTGAAGGTGTTCACATGTTATTACATGGAAAAAGGATCTTCATTGTGTTTAACATCCTTATAAATTTTTTACTGTGACTTTGGATAGTAGTATTTTGGATAAGTCTACAGGTTTAATGGATTATGTTTGAAAGGTTATATTTGGATTTTTATAAAAGGACAACACACAGACCGTGTGAAAACCCATCACATTGGAGAAAGCTGCGGGAATCGAACCCACGACCATAGTGCGATTGGGATTTATCGCCTACCACTGGACTACATGAAGTCCCTGGATTTTATAATGTAGTTTCTTTTTTAATGGGTCTGATATGTGAATTATAAATTCATTATATTTGGAACCCTATATGATTAGGATAAATAGAGTATTTTTGAGTTGTACTATGTTTTGTAGTGAAAGATGAGTTTGTGGTAGAAATTTATTAATGGATAAAACTCTAATTATAAAGTAAGTATATCTCCTTATGATCTTATCCAATATCGTAAATAAATTCCTCAACATTAAGAAAAGGAACTTAGAACAAAAATGTTGTCCTAGATGGTACCTTAGATCATCACAAATTTATGGCTTTGTGATTGTTGGCCTTTTCATAGCCATGTTCTCTACCACTCTGCATCAGATATTTATGGTTAAATTTCTCTTCCATATACATATTTTCCTACATGTAACCCTAGTATATGTTATTTTCAGTAACCTTCATACTCACCACTCTTTATTTTAAATAGAGGCCCCATTAATTCATTTTTCGATGTGGGATTTCAACTAAGATATTTTGAAACGTCAGCCCCATGTTTCCAATACCGAGCATAAATTGTGAAGACGCAATTTATTGAAGGAGGGAATAATGTAACACCCCATGCTACCAAGGTATTCTTCTCTTTGAATTATACAGTAGCGTGTGTTGTATGCATCTTCGAGTTCTAACACACACCACAACCAATCAAACTAGCCGTTATGAATTGTAATACCCAGTTTTTGAACTTTTATACATTTTATCTTTCAGAATTGACTTAATTTATTGATTCAGAATATCAAAATTAGATTAGGGTGAAGTTTTGGTACTTTTCTGATAACGTTCATATTTTGATGAATAGTGAAAATTACTAAATTTTAATTAAAAAAAACATTTTTAATCAAAATAAATAATAGTGATAAATTATGAATTTTAGTGGTTTTAAATTATATTAAGAATATATTTTTACAATTGAATCCATTTTTTTCATTGGACATAATTTCACATTTAAACCGGACATAAACAAGTGGCAATCTTTTGATAGTCATTGTTTTTTAAAAACACGCTTTTTGTTTTGACATCGAGAATTAATTTTCAATTAATAAATGAAACCTATATGTTTTTAATTTGGTAAAATAGACTTCATTATTGAATTAGGAATATCAAAATTATCTTTGGGTAAATTTTTTTTATTTTTCTGAAAACTTTTAATTTTTGATGAATAGTGAAAAACACTGAGTTATAGTTTAAAACCGAATATTTATTTAAATTATTTAATCTCAAAATAGATACATAATACCTATATAAGTTCAATATAATTCATTGGAGTGAGTTTATAGTAATTTTAGTTATATAAAAATTTTATTAAACTTTTCACCGTCTTTTACCCACCTCCTAGGAGCTTTTGCAAATTCACATAAAACATAATTTTACCATTTCTGCGAGATGAATTTCAAAAATCCGAGAGATATGACTAATATCAAGGAGTAAAATGTGGTTCAATGAGATTAAAATAATTTTTGGTGAATAGTAACTTTTTACTTTTATTTACCATGGTTAAAAGTAAATAGGGTAATTAAGGGTAAAAATGATATTAATATTACCCTAACACATGTTCTAATTCTATTGGACAAGTTTATCTCAACCAAAAACAACCTTAGGAATAAAATAATTTCATTTAGGTCCACTTGGATTAGATTAGGACATTTATTATTATTTAATTCAAAGAAGAGTTAAAAGAGTTAAAATCAAAGTTTAATAACTAAAACAATTTTAATATGTGATTTTACATGAGATAAATTCGATTATAAATATTCATTAGAAAGCTCAAAACATTTCCAACATCATGGTTTTTTATTTATAATTTTTATTCATTAAATAAATAAATTTATTTATGACACAATGATGAGGCCTTAATTACCTTATTCATGAAAAAATCAAATAAATGGTATTATAAATATTAAAATAAATATAATTTCAATGTTTTTATGACATCCACGAATTTTCTAGGTGAATATGACATGTTAGGATTGATTCAATGTATTTTTTAAGTAATCATGTTGTTATTATTTTGACAATAAAACAAATACCAAATAGTGTCAAAATTGACATAAAATCGTTTTTAAAACAAATATTATATTATTAATTGATATAATGGTCTTAAAATATAAGGATCAACCAAAAGACTTATATAATAATATATATGACATTAATGAACCAATTGAGGTTCGATTGGAAGTATATAGTAATCTTATTAACCATATAATGTAAGAATACAAGAAGACACGGTAAAAGTTAAATTAATAAACTTAGAGTTAAATATAAATGATAAGGTAAAAATTTGAACCTAAACCTGTATAAAACCTATTGGATGCATGTTTTTCAACCTATCCCCACCTTATACTATAAATAATCAACTTTGGAGCCATTATAAACTGAATATGAATTTATTATAAAATAATATTTTATGTTTTTTCTAAGGTGCCCCTCACCCCTCTTATAAAAGGGAACTCCCCCTTCTCTCTAATTCACACCTTCTATGCCATTTGGCTCGGCCAAACCCTGCACAAATACACACTCAAATATCCTCCCTTAATCCTAGAGGCCTTATTTTTATCAGAAATCCAACCTAAGGATCCCTTTTGATCAAATAAAAAGGAAGAACCCGAAGAAGAGACTTCATACAGGAGGCTAAACGTACCCTCAACTAAAGGAAAGTGCAAGGTAAGGGGTTTTCATCTCACTCCTTATTCCCATGAGATTCATTCCATATTACCAATATTACCTTTTGTGTGGTTTATGTACTGACTATAATTGTATTCTTTATTTAATACACTTTAATTTATGTGTATTTACATATTCATTGTATGATACCTCTTTCATGGGGTGTATGTTTCGTAAGTTACCAAATTGGTAAGGGTTAATTTCACAATCTCATTATTATCCGATGTTGTTTTTATGTAGGTATCTATTGGGACATATTTATTATCCATATCCATGTTATATGAAAGAGTTTTCAAAGGGATTATTTTAAGGGACTTTTTACTAAAACATCATTTCAAATGTTTTAAATATTTATTCTTCTAAATATTTCTCATTTAATTTCCATGTATTCAAATAGTTTTTAAGGATTTATTTATATGAACACGAAATTTTTTAAAATGTAAATTCCTTTCGAAAGTTTCAAAGTGGTATGAGAATCTTTGATTCAAAAATGTCTTTAAATGACTTCTTTTCCAAAATGTGTGACTTTTAAATGTTTTCATGAAAAAAGAGATATTTTTGTCAAATTGTTTTGATTCCATCTATGTAAACATACTTTGATAAATTTTACACTTGTCTGAAGTTGATTTATTAAGATAAAAATCTTCCATATTGTATTTAAGGTTTTGTGAAATGTTCGACTATGGATGAGTCATTTTTATGCCATTAATGGCTTATGATTAATGTTTTGGCATTTCGTATGCTAGTTTTGATACGAATGTTTATATTAAATTCCATCCTCTTCTTAAGATGAATGTGTTTGACTCGTATGTTCCGGGTTGGGGACTGGTAAAAGTAAGACCTCCGAGTTGGTGTCCGGTTATTATAGGTACTCCGGGTTGGTGTCCGGTTATTATAGACACTCCGGGTTGGCGTCCGTTTATTAGAGGCACTCTAGGTTGGTGATCGGTTATTAGAGGCACTCTGAGTTGGTGTCCGGTTATTAGAGGCACTCCGGGTTGGAGTCTGGTTTAGAGGCTCTCTGGGTTGGGTTCCGGTTATATTTATCCCTTAGGTCTTGGCACGAGGCCTTGACACAGAAATTCATGTTCGGCATTATGCATTCCATCATTATGAAAGTGGTTAATGATATTTCATGTGATTATTCGACTAGTTGAATATCCATGTGAATAAGTAAATTGAATTACTTCATTTAATTTTTTCCATATTATGCTTAAGTTCAAGTTAAAAAGGATTTTGTTTTATTTATACATTTCCTTAAATTTTTATTCTTATTTATGAATTTTTCCACTGTATTGTTATCCTTACTCAGCATATGATCTCACCCCTTTCTATGTTTTATTTTTTCCAGGATTCCAAGAAGTATATTGTGATAGACATGCAGGGTTAATCCAAGAGAATAATGGAATTCGTGAAGGATTATTTATGTTGTTTTGTATATAATGAAGTGTAATGTAACATTCATGTATGTAATCTATTTTCCAAGACTGATAAACTGATTGGTCCTTCGGGACATGATTCTATGTAATCATGTCAATGTATTAAAATAATGCACCGACTCTGGGTAACTGGGGTCGTGGCATTACAACTAGGTGTGACGATGTGTGGTTATAAGGGAAAAGATTAATTTTTATTATTGTAGTAGGGGATTTGTAAGCCTATCCACCACAATTATATACCACATTTTCGGGAATGTATTCCACAGATCTGCGATGGAGTTAGTTTTTGGGGTTTGGTGTCACACATTCCACGAGGTCCTGACGTTGTTCTTTCCAGGGTAGTCTCATGATTTTTAGAAAGAACGATACCATCCCATCAAATACCTATTTATTTTATTATTTATAATTAATGGGTACTTTCATAATCATATGGGCATGACATGGGGATTTCAAAATGATTAGAGGATGTGAATAGGGTCCATTATGAGATCAAGATTACATTGAAAGGCATTCTAATTATCTAAGATGACTTGTCAAGGTTCTTCTACGAGACAAATGTGGCTTGTAAGGGTGGTTTTTCATGATCATATCATCACATAAAAGGGATTCTATGAGTACATGCTCAGTTTTTGTGGGGTATCATCATGATCAATGGTGATCAGTGTATCTTCCCTGCACAAGAATCCCCCATTATTTACTTTTTTTATTTACTTGTTTTTTACAAGGGTTGGGCATCACATGAGTTGGTCTGAGTTTTATCAAAGAAAATCAATCTACCCATTGGTGATGCTTCATGTAATAAAGAAAGGGTCTTGTAGTGATGCGTGATAATTTCATGGAAAAAACATTTTGTTTGCCTTTGGAGCTGGATAGGGAGTGGAAAAAATCTTTGACATGCTTGAGGTCCTTTGGGTAATGAGGCTGACATGTACGCTGGTTCATGGGTGACATGGTGGAAACTTCACCAAGGCTACTATAAAATCTTGAAAAATGCATGGGTGTATCAAACAAGTTTTATGACCAAAATGGGATCATTAAATTTAGGTTTTTTTCTTATTATTTTCCATGGTTTGTTTTATGGATTTCCTGATGTCCACTGATTGAAAAGTTTTGTGACTTGGGGAGCTCATCCAGATGCTACCACATAATCAACAAGTGTATTAGAAACTTTTTCAAGTGTAGAAGGACTTATAAGTGGGGGTATATGAGTTCTTCTATAGGTTTTTAACATCGCCTGACTGTATACATGGCCTTTTGAAGGTTTTGTTATCAAGTACCTTTTGGGGGTTCACATGATCTGAATGATTTTGGCCACCTTTATATTAATTAGACTTCCAGAAAAAATAAAACCCATATTCAGTTATTTCATCCATTGTCTATTTTTTAATTCTAATTTGTCTGGTTTCAACTGGGTGGTTCTTCCAAATCTAGATAAAACATATTAAAGGTAGGAAATCTAGGTGGAGCCTTCACACCCGTAAGAGTGTGAACCACACGTACCCCCTTGGGTGTATCTATAACTAAGGAATGTGGAACCAAAACCACCTATAGAACATCCAATCTCTGATTAAGAAGCATTAGATACATGGTGGATATAGAATTATAGTGCACCAAAACATTCTACCTATTCTGTATGGGAGAATAGAGGTTGTCCTATAAAGTATTCCTAGTCTTGAACTCATGTGTATCTTCATTCCATGATCCCTCTTCAAACATACTATGAAGAGGATGGTCATAAACCAAGGGAAATGAGGGGCCATGTTTTTCTAGAAAGGAAAATATGATCTCCCTAGTAGGCTGTGGAAGGATGGAATCCCAACCAATATTATTGTATCCTATGACATTAGAAATATTTTTACTGGATTTTTGCTAAGTTTTTCCCTAGACTATTATTTTTTCAACCTTTAAAGTTGGTGGACAACATAGGGGTTTCACCAAGATCCATGGGTCATAATACGATGTGAGCCTCCCCTCTAGGTCAAGGTTTTTTGTTCTGCAATCTTTAACCACATGACCAATAAGGCCGCCAAAGAAATATATGAAATGATTTTTTTAGAATTTATAAGATACCCACATCTTGAAGTATGGTGGATTTAAGAATGAACCCCAAAAAATGGGTTTTTTAATGTCCACCATATCACCGATTCACACCATTAGACCACCATGTATTGGATCTGAAACATCCCATTCCAGAAACTCCACAATAGTATTAACAATCTCACACATGACATGATTTTTCCTTCCCAAAAATGGAATACCAACCTTTTATAAGAACATGTTAGTGAAGAAAAATGTCATTTATTTATATGTGTATTAATTAATATAATTTTTTATATTTATAATGTTATGACAAATCCAATTCATTTATAAAAATTTTAAAATTTAAAATTATAATTTAATTACAATTAAAAAGGATAGTATTTAAATATTTTAAATAAAAATACATGTTAATTGTAATTAATTTTTAAATTTTTCGTATCTATAATCTTATAAATTTATTCATTAACATTAAATATAATAGTAATAATAATATTATATATATATATATGTATATGTTATAAACATTTATTAGAAATATAATTTAAAATATAGGAGGAATTTCAAGCAAGAAGCAATACTCCTCACATTTTATTAAAGAAAAGAAAATGATAACATGAGAGTGGATGTGGCCAATCGAAGATGAGTACTTTCATCATTATAATCATTTTTTAGAAATATAATTATATATAACTATCCATTAAATATATATATATATATACATATGTGATATATTAATAAAAATATATTTAGAGTAATCTGATAGTAGTGAATGAAGGGTAATTTCATCATTATAGTCAATTTATTTAATTATAATACTAATATAATTAGATATGTTTATAGAAGTATTATTATTATATAATATATTATTAAGAGGATAATTTATTTAATTTAATAAATTCTAATTTAATAATTTATATTATAATTTTTTTAATCTATTTTTATAAATTGTTTTTTTAATATTACAATTAAAAATAATTTACGAGGTCTTTAGTTTGAACGTATGTTATATTTTAATAAAAATAATTATTTTTGGTAGTGGATATAATACCACTAATTATTTTATAATTCATATTATTATTTAATCCTATTTGATATTCATGGAGAGGTTCATGAAAAAAAATTATGAGGATTATGAAGAATATTACGAAATAAGAGAATATGGGACTCTATAATTACATTTGGATGAAATATATATTCTACCTAGATGAATTCATGATGTGGAATGGAGGCAGGACATACCATAGTGTGTGGGGGCCATCATGGCATTATTATGATTTTATAGGCGTGGTTCGATGTAAATACTAGTGACAAAGCATTATGAAAGGATTCTCATATGATACTTCATTTCATTTTCTTCTAGGGAATTTGGGCCACTACCAGTTGGGTCGTTTGGTCATCAAGTTATTGGGATTTTATGCCACTAAAATGTAATAAAATATGCCCTCTGGTTGTATATAAATCTTATGGGGGGATGAGGATTGAACTAATGGAATGTCTAGCTATGTCTTTATTTGTTCATTATAGACTGTTATAATGAATATCAATTATTTTTAAGAAATGTGATATATATATATATATATTATAAATATAATTAAAAACATATGTAGAGTGCTTAGAGAGACTTGTAGGAATGTTAATTCCATCATTATAATCACTAAATTTAATTATAATGACAGTATGATTAGTTATGGTTATAAGTTATTGTTATTATTATAAATTTAATTGAATGGTTAATGAATATATTGTAAATAATTTCATAAATTAAAAATAATTATAATAATTATAATTCAATAAAAATTTTAAAAACAATATTTCTTTTAAAAAAACATTGATCGAGTTGGTATTGTGTTTCTTCCTCCATTTTAACTTCTAGTCATGAGTTTATTATTGTAGTATATGTTCCTCCATTCCATTAAAATAATAAATTAAAAATATTTATAAAAAACAAATTAGTTTTTAAAATTTTAAAATTTCAATTTATTAATAATTTATATCACAAAAGGGAATACGTCTATGTATTTGGGAAAACCATTTTGAAAAATCAAAAAAATGGTTGTTTGATGGATGCTATATAAAAATATATTAAATTTATGATAGAAAGTAAAATTTAAAATAATGAAGGATAATAGTTTACGCTTTGACTTCTTACCATACAAAGAATCTTCATTTTTCATCTTGTATATAATTCCCTAACCAAATCGAAGTCCTCATCACACACCACTTCCCCCTCTCATGTATGCTTCCCATGTCATCTATCCTCAATGTTCGACTGAGAAGTGACCTTCATGATGAGTAGTACCTCATCCCCACACATTCCATTCCATTTTTAATATAGACTCCTCTATAAGGGAATCAACATCCTACAAACACCACCGCTCCAATGATGGAGGAAGAATTAATAGGTGCGATAACACAACACTTATTTTTTCATGATTCCAGAAGATTAAAGTTGTCCCACACAAATTTGTTGATGATTAAAAATTAAGGGATTTATTTTTCATCCATCCCTTCTTCACGTGTAGCTGGTGAAAGAACTCTATGATAATTTGTTGTAGTGAAAGAGGAAAAACATCATAGGGTTGAAGATGGGGAAGAATGTGATGATACATATAGCTCATTTTCATTCAACCCACACCTCCATCGATCTCTATGGATTAGATAACGACGTCTTACATTACCCTAGTTAAACTCAATCTATTCGGACTTTTATACTTTTAATTTAGTGATTTTATAAAATTATGTTTTGTGTGACATTAAAACTGTAATAAAAATTTCATTTTTTATATAAGAGACAATCCACTAAAAAAATATTTTTTAATATTTTTTAAATATTATTATTTAAAAAATGTGTTTTTATGTGTTAATCATTCAAAATGAGTATAATACTATGAAAATAAACTATAAAAGTTAAATGAAAAATTCTACTAAAATGTTTCAAACATAAAATGTTAAATAATTGTGGAAAATTTCCTTGGAAAATTACAGTTGAATAACCCACAAATTTTTTAAAATGATAAAATTACAATAAAAATACATTCTAAAATAATAGTTTACAATCATATTAGACATTTTATATTAGGAAATAAAAAATAAAAAATACTAATTAAAAATTTCCTTGAAAATGAAATAAAAAAAATATAATTAAAAAGTATTCAGGAAAATAAAAGTAAAATATTATAATTTAATAATGAAATATAAATTTTACTATAAAATTCCATAAAAAATCACTACAAAAATACTGGAGAATTTCAAAAAAAATACAGTGTAAAATTACTCTATAAAATTTTCCACAAAAATTCCAATAAAAAAATTCATATAAATATTCTTGGAAACACCTCAAAACAAACTTATAAATAAATATTCCACTAGAAAAATTAGATATAAATATTATAACTCTATAATAAATTTATAAATAATAATTTTTTACTTGAAAAAGAATTCCTATACATTAAAAAAATTATATTCCATTAATGGCAAAATTTGCTGAAAATATATTATGTTTTTTCAAATTATTAAAAAGTGTAATTAAATAGTGTATAAATTATTATTTTAATACTCTTAGACGTAATACATTATAATAAAAAATATTATTCATTTAAAAAATATAATTGTTATTTGTCTTGTGAATTTAAAACAATTACCTCCTTTAAAAAATTATACAATTTTAAAATATGAAAAGTTATTTAAACTTTTCCATTTGATTAAAAAGTTATATTTATTTTTTTCAATACTAATACTTTTAAAAATGTTTTGATATATGATGATTCATATGAATTGTTATAGACTATTTCCAATGACTAAAGTATTATGGTTTAAACAAAATCTATGTGATCCAAATTCATATATCCTTATAACTAAAGACCTACAGAGCATATTATTTTTTCAATATCAAATTTGATTATTGAGGAAATTATTACCATTATAGTATTTTGAGAAAAGACCATATCTGCCTTTTTTTTGTAAAAATCAGTATTGCCTAATGATGAAAGGGTTAATTAAGTAATGTTTCTATTTCCTAGAAAACATATTTTTATAAGGTACACCAAAGTTGTAGTAAACGACTACCTATGTTATTGGTTTTTCTTATGATGGTCAAATGAAAAAGGATGTATTGTTGATTTATATATATATATATATATATTTCTTGAATATTTGAAAATAGAATATCTTGAATTCAAATATAAGTAAAGATGTTATTATCATTGAACAACTCTCTCCTGTAAAATGCTTGATCTGTTTTCGTAAAGATATTATTGTTTCATGAATGGAAGAATATGATGTCGTTATGAATTTAATATTATTTTCCTATATCTGAAAAACCTATCAGTCATCAAATTGAAATTATATTCCATCTTTATGGAAATATTTCACCATCTGTTAGTTTCCACTTGTAATTGTGTTCTAAACACAAACTAATATATTCCTCTCCTTCTTTGTAAGGTTCTAACTATATGTTATTAGTGTTTAAAGACTATAGATTGGTACTTTGAAGGGATATCATAGTGAAATATCCTGGATGCATTATAAAAAGTTATATTTTCATTCACTCAAATATCAAAGTCCTTGAAAAAAGGAACTGTATAGTGGAAATGACCTTGATCGGAGAAAGACTATTAGTGGAGTGGACTTGGGGATATTTGTGCACTAAACCACTATAAATATCATGAGTCTTTATTTATATATTTTCTTATATATATATATATATAATTACTATATAATTGTGTGAAATATTGGAATAAGATATAAAAGAGGGATTTTTACTTGTTGTAAATATTTTATAAACTCAATTCACACCCCCCCCCCACTTGTGTCACTATGAGAACCTACTGGAGAAACATCAGTGAAACATGAATTATTTCATGTTCTATCTCCTTCCAGTTACATCGTGTGGCTGGTATGGTCACATAAGTAGCATTTTGACCAATCATCATCCCATGTTGCCTCCATACCAGAAACCATTGCATTGTGTTTTCATTAATCTTTCCATGGGAGATGATCCCTAAGTCCCACATACAATATCTTACTTTGTAGAGGGTCGGATGATATGTTCTAATGCACTCATATCTCTTTATACACACTAACTCAGTAACACATTTGTGTGGTCATGTTGTGCCACCAACAAATTCGCCTAACTCCAACACTCTGGTCTATTTATATCCCCCATTTTATTGATATTGGTGGTCCGAAGGACAAATTTCATAAAGGCCCAAATGCATAGCCCAAAATCCACAATGTTGTGCATTATATCACTATTATAGTAATGATTATACAATATTACTAATGTACCTACTACACTATTACTACTATACCAACGTAAATCCTTCTTCCCCCATGATTCTAACCCAGGTTCTCTATCTAAGATGATAGACTTATTAAAATATTCTTGGGTGTCAGATCATATGTCATCCTTTTGAATGAGTTTATTTTATTAACCTAACATATTAATTGTATGGATTTTTTATATATTCCTATTTAATTTTGTAAAATTATTAATAATTATTTTTATTATTACAAGATTATATTATTATTCTTTATAATAAAATACCAATATTATGTAAATAATATATTTAATCCCTCCATTTCAATAAAAATTATTAGGGCTCTATATTTTGAACGAAAACAAAAATCCATTAAAATTTGTTTTAAATCAGAGGATAAAAATGATGAATCCTCAAGAGGAATAAAATTGGTTCAAACAAACACCTCAAGACAAATGTTGGAGTTAAAAATATGATTAACCAAAATATAACCCTCACTTTTATAAAAATAAAGAAAACAATGGAACAAATATAACGATGCACACCAAATATCATACAAGATGATCCATAAATAAGATTAGTTAGTGGGGTGATACATAACTAAAGGGGAAAGTGTGAAGAAATATAATTCCTAAATAAACTTATGCAATCTTAGATCCATAAAATATCTGAGTCTAACAGAGAACAAAACCAATTTAACAAACAATAGACACCAATTAGAAATAAAAACATGTTGCATAGAATTCAAGACTTCCAATATTAAACTATTTGATACAGGGGTATATCTATAGGTAAATATAATATTTTTGTTTCTAAATAATTTTATAAGACAATGTGTATATGTCACTACATTTTTTCATAAAAAATCAATCACTAATTATTTTTAAAATAAATAAAATAGTTTTATTTCAATTACAATAATACCAAAAGATAATATATGTGTTGTTAAAAATGTTTAGTAAGATATTATTATGAGATGTTTATCTTCTGATAATATTATAACCAATATTTATCTAAAGTATTATTTTATAATTTATTATAATAAATACCAACCATTAATGTATATTTGTAAATTTTTATTAAAATACTATATTTTATGGGTCTTCCTAAATTTATTTATAAATTTCTTTTATATTTTCTAATGTAAATATATATAATATATTTTTTACCTGTATTTTATATTAATTATAAAAATGGGTTATATAAAACCAAAAAATTGAGGATTTATTTTAATAAAAATCTTCAAAAGAACATGTTCAAATATAATTTAAAAGAATTTTAAAACTCATAGAAATAACATAAATATCCATGAAAAATTATACAAACATGTCCAACTCTTAGAGATTATATAGATTACTCTATAAAACTTTATCTGCAATCAATTTCTCTCCCACATCGGTTGTCACTCCCTCAAACATCATCTTTTATTTGTCTTATTCAACTATAGAGAGAATCTTCATGTATAATTAATTTTCTACAAACCCCCAACATTATTTGATACTAAATAGATTAATGTAAAATAAAAGTGAAAGAAAAATTACATGAGAAACCCAAAATTCCCAAACAATATCGACATATATTGTGCCCATGATTATGAGAATATTGAGCATCAAAATTGATACCTATTTGAAAAGTTTTCTAAATAATGTTTTAAAATATTCTTGGACTTAGGAATAAAAGATATAGAATATATCTATGAAATGCATCATATATGAGTGTTTGAAAGGAAGGGTAAAAATGATAGAAAGGATGATGAATTTATCCATTGAGTCTAAGAGCACTACAGGTGATGGAAGAGAGTTACTTTCAAGATTTAATTTTGGTATGAAACAAATCATAGAGACCAGATATGTTCTTGGGTCCTTCTTTGAGAATCTCTTATATCCCATTTGGAGTCATTTTATAACCCATATTCTTTGCTACGGATTTAGTTCCTACTATTTTCATGAAGAGTACATAAACAACAAAATGCATTTTACACCAGGGATCCACTCGAAAGAACCACATAAAAATATAAGATATCACAATAGAACCCAAAAATTTGATGAATCTTGAAACAAAACCCTCAACACCCAAAAAAACATGAATGAAATAAAAAAACCGAGTAATATAGATCCAATTCCGTATTCAACTGCCCAATTTCTATAAAAGTTATATGAGATCCACTACTTACTATATCAAATTTAATTCATAAACCATGTTTATAACGATGTGATAGCCTTCCAAAAAATAGTAGAAAAATATATAGATAATCCTTGAAATCTTGGAAATCAAAAAATCATATGTAACATATAAAATGATTATGTTACCTTTATGATTTGAAAAATTAGCAGAGACTCATATATAAATATAAGAAATGAAACCATTATAAACTAAATATTATTCAATATAGAAACTTGTAGATAGTAATGGTGATGATTTAGTACAAATTAAATTAGTGGAAACAAAAATGTGTCATCCCAAAGACCTCCCATGATAATAATACTATCATATGACCTGTTGAAAATCCATAACATCAGTCATTTAAAAATTTGATCAAATTATTTAAATGGTAAATTAGTTTTATAAAATAAAAAATAGATTACTGTCTTAATCCATTAACACTTAATCCAAGTAAAAAATGGATTCAATTCAAAAATTATTTGAAATTACAATCATTATTGGAACTAGACCTTAATCTATTGATACTTTCATCTTTAAAAAATAAGAAAGATGGAAAATAATTCATCATATGATATAAGAATTAATTAATGAAGTTAGATAATATCATATAAACAGAAACAAGATTTTATTTGGTAGAATTTAGGCAAAAAACGTGTTTAATCTCACAATTAATTGTAATTCACATTACATACTTCAATGAATAAGTGATAGAATTATGAATTGAATCAAGGAAGAGGTCAATAATCCTATTTAATAGTATTAAATCCTTTGAATAACCATCATCTATATGTTAAGAGTAAGATTATAGGATCTAATTCTATATTCTCCCATTAAGAATCTCGACCCCATTCCCTCCGGATAAGTCTTAAAGACTCACTTTTATTTCACTATAAAATCCTTTTAATACTCCCTCTCTAAACAGTATTTAAATAACTATATTAATTATATCGACCAATAAAAAAACAAATACAATCTACTTTCATATTAGAAACATAGAGACAATTCTCCTACATATTCCAGATCTATGTAATACTATCTAATTTTTTTCCTAAAAATTAGTCCAAATTTGGGTTAAGATAACTCCAAAACTATTTAGATCAATGAGATCACCCTAAATCAATATCTGATTTGGAATTAGTTCAGACCCAAAAATATACTTTCCAACCAAACCATGGAAATTAATATTTCCAACCTCTTCCTAAAAATATATGAAAAGAACCAACTTTATTCACCAAAAAACTGCACAATATTAAGCAGTTAACATGCCTGGATAACAAGGATGTCCAAAAATAGTAAAATAAAATTTTACTAAAATACTAGTTAGTATGTCTGGATAACACAATTAGATAAAAATTTTGTTCTTATATTTATAAATATTGTTTAAAAATTTTGTCCAAAAATTGAGTTATAACATTGCAGATCAGTTAATTGAGAAAACAATAGAATAAGTATTCGACCCTAACAAAAAACTATTGACAATTAAAATGTCAATAGTGTTAGAGAGCAAAAAATTGTGAGTTAAAATTAAAATAATATATTGGGATTTTTATTTGTCTAAAAAACCAGTTACACGTGAATTTGGAGAAAATAACTCCCAAATTAGTGTCATAAAACACATTCAATAAGAAAACATAAAATTAACATTAATTTGAATTTGTAACAGTGCAGATAGAAAACTTTAATAAAATATATCACAACATTCAAGATTGTAAAAATTAACAAATTAATAAATTTATAAATAAATAAATAATTTAATGTTTTGAATTGGTAAGAACATAAAAACCTAAAAACATTACTTTCACAAAAAATATTTGGAAAACTATATGGAAAATAGAAAAATTATTTTGGAAAATAGTTACAAAAAATAGTAGGGAAAAATTATAAAACAACCAAATGAAGTCCTTGGGATAATGATAAAACTTATACTTCCCCTCATTGGTTTGGAAGTGATTTTAGCCAAACATTCATGTGGTGACTGATAATTTATTTTCTACCTCCCTCTTACAGTTATCAAGAGATATGATTCAACATGTATGGTAAAAAGGTGATATCACTCTTCTTTGTTCCCACACTACACCCGTAGTATACACCCTCCAAATGAGTGTTTTTTGATTCACTATAACAAACTTTATTCCCTTTTTTCTAGTAGATATGTACCCCCAAGTATTCTCAAGAAATAAATTAAAATGATTTAATATTAAAAACCTATGCATGAAGTTAAAAAGAGGAGAATTTAATGTTATTTGACAAGCATGAAGATTTTAATGATAGAAAATAGTGGGGAATTATCTCTATACCAAAAATAATGCATCTTTCTACTATATTCTCATTCAATGAGCACATGCATCAACACCAGATGTATTATGTACCTATTTGTTACATGTAATATGTTTCATAAGTAGTTTTAAAATTTTTTGGACAGATACAAAAAAAATTAGAATGTAAAAAATTATCATGGTTTCTATATTTTAAACATATTTTTAATCACCTAAGAAAAAATTATTATTTCTCCCCTTTATCTAATTTTTTATTATGATATTCTTGTCCAAATATCAAACATGATCATCAAATAAAAAATGTTTGAAATCACTGGAACACAATTGCATCCTAACCAAGGGATTCCTAAGTAATATATCCATGGATATTCATTATAGTTGTATCCCTAAAAAAGGATATTGATATGAAAATATTACCACTAGAAAAAAAGAAAAAATTATGTAATTAAAGATTAGAAAAAATATTAGAAAAATGAAAAATTAATGAGGCATTGGTGATGTTTCATATCAGTTTTCCTCACCCACATATATTTAAATACAAAAATTTATCCCTGGTAATTTGTTTCACCCTTCTTTTTAATAGGCTATTCATATAAACATCCATAAAAAATTCAACCTTATCATTCATTTCTCTCTATGAACATTGTTTAACCACAAAAAACGGATTCTTAAAAGTAGGATTACATCACCTCCCAGATAAAAAAAAGTTGGGTTCTGATGGAATTCACTTGGTTACCTCTACCGTTAGAGATTGGAAAAAGATCATTGTACTAGATGGATCTACACCCTTTACGTAAAAATATCACTTCCTTGTAAGAAAGTCCAAGTAATGATAAAAAGAACTTCTCAATAAATAATGAATTCCTAAAATTTCATTAAATCCAAAAAATAAATTGCATATAAAAACATAAAACCCCACAATAAAACTCACTTAGAAGAAAATTCAATTAATTTTGTCAAAAAAATTTACAATGTTAAATTACATATTTTTAGATTATTTGTTATTAAAAGTATAAAATGTCTTATATTATATCATGCATATTTAAAAAAAATTATAATGGCTCATTCATGTTAATATAATTGAACATCATTTATTTCACTTTGATGCAAGGAAGTTAAAAAATTATGTACATTTGAAAATATAAAATGCATATTTTATTTTTTACTTATAAAAACATGAAAATAATATTTCAATTCCTTTTATAATAAAATTTCTCGCATTTTTGGAAAATTTTATATCATTTTATAACATGTATCTTAAAAAATAACATTCTTAAAATTGAGTTTTTCACAGAATTAAAAAAATATATTATACATGAAATTTTTACTTGAATACATAATTTTTTAATTAATATACTTAAATAATCATAGGATTACATAGATTTCCATAAAAAAGTAAAAAACATTTTACACATTCATTTACTAAACCACGATAATATAAAAAAATTTTTCAAATCCTCAAGAATGAAATATGAAAATGATGTGAATATGTTATAGGATTACTTCTATTTTTTAATGTTCAATTTTGTACTCTATTAGAATTTGGACTACCCGTTATATTGAAAAATCTAACCACCATGAAATTTTCTACAAATGGACTTAAAAATACTCCCCATGTAATTCTAGTAAAAAAATTATTTAACGAATATAAAAACTAGAGATGGCCTTTTGATAAAAATAATTTCCCCACTTTGATATGTAATGCACTTCATGGAATTAAAATAAAACAATCTCATGTTTCATTACAAGAAATTTTAAAAACATAAAGAAGCACAAAAAATCATAACATAACCAAAAAATGAATAAACATGAACAATGCCATTTTTTCAACACAAGGGGTCATATTGCATACATTGGTGTTCCGAAATTGAGGGTTGGACCATTTAAAATATCCATGAACTATTTTAAGGCAGGCTGAACTAGTTGAAATCTAGTGAGCTGCACTTCGTGGCCCACTAGTCAATGATCTGAATCATTTAGTCTTTGCTATTGGATTGGTACCATTTATACATGTCCATGTAGGAGGTGAACATTTTATGGAGTTCATCGATAACCTTCAATATGAAGGATGAAATAAGATGGTGGAAAATAATTATATTATAGTTATTTGAAAGAGAATAAAATGGGAACAATAAACATATTCCATATTTTAGAAAAATGTGTGTTTAATCTATATTGAATCTAGGACATGTGTCCAATCTTAGTGGAACAATATGATGTCTAGATTAGAGATAGGTGAGGGGAAATATTTGATAGATTCCAAAAACTACACATATTGTAGTTAGCTGACACAATACAGACACCAAATTTCAGACAGTAATATACCCATGTCACTTCTTCTGATAAAACAAATAATCATATACTTAGATTACAAATAAGGATGATTTATCAAAACATGTTTGTGAGAAAACAAACAAATCTATATTTTAACATATGGAATGACAAATATGTGAATGTATGTGAGTTATTTCTAACAATAAAATAAATATGAGGTTTTCTTTTAGACCTTAAACATGATTTCTCAGAAACTGCACACACTCTCTAACCAAATATGGATAATGAAACACCTTCATGTTATTCATGATACAAATTATCAAGGCATCCTAAAATCACCAAAAATAAAAACAAAAACAAAAATAAGAAAAATCATTTCATTATAATTCAAATTAAACACTAACTAAAATTCATTACATATTTAATATACACGTGATTTCAATTGATTAAATATGTAATTACAAAACAAAAATTACCAAATAAAAAAACTGTAAATATCATTTCATAAAAATTCCACTGAAACCATGACTAAAATTCTTTTCAAACCCTAGATACTTATGATTCAAAGTATTAAAAAATGAATATGAGAAATATATATCAGGTAAGAGTCTCAAGCATCAACTAATTGAATGATTAATGGGTTTATGTCCATGCTCCTCCCGAAAACATTTCTATATAGTCAAAAGAGAAAAAATTCAATCAAACACCAGTAAACAAATATGTCATGGTGGATAACATTTGGTGTGGTAGTGGGTGTGGGTGTGGGTTATGGTGGTGAACCAAGTATGTGGCTATAAGTAGTGATCATCGGGGTGTAGACATTCGTTGATGATGATGTTGTTTGAGTGGGCATAGGGAGAAAAAGGCAAAGAATGTGGGAGAATATGTTTTATTTTACACCCATTTTTAAAATTTTCAATTAATTAATCACTAAATCAATGTAAAAATTTTCATTTATATTTTCTATCATTAATTAATATATGTTTATTCTTTTATTCATATCTCCACATAATTATTTTGTTAATATCGACATAATTTTTTCTGGTAAAATTAATTTTTATTATTATAAAAAAATTTGTATGTGTTAATAACATTATTCTTTTGTTATTAAACAGATGATAGATAATAATAAAAACATTATTGATGAATTATTTGTTTATAGTTAATAAATTGTAGATATATAATTATTTGTTGACAAAAAACTGTTGGTACTAAAAACCGATAATAATATATTCATTCAATCGAAAAAAATATTTTTATTTAATATAAATAAAAAAACGAAATTTCTTTTTGTCATTGAGAGCTTTTCCCTTGATCGTTCCTAGGATTACTATTTTCTAGGGTTTTCGTAGGACTAAAGAATCTTGGCTCACATCATTGGAATTTGGGGTTTTTTGTTAATTTTTCTCAGAATTTTCCTCTTCTTCTCCCTCACCCATAGTATGGTGAAATGGAAATGATCTTGTAAAATGATGAAAAAAACTCTCCTTGTAAGATATAGAGAATATAATGATCATTTATAAGATGAGGATTAATCCCTGTTACACCATACTTCTCTAATCATGATCAATAAATTCATCTTCGATCATTGTTTAAATCACAGTGACTTAAAGAACACCCTAAAGAATACTTGGATATTAGAAGACCGTGTGTCAATTAGAGATATTAGATGAAACCCCTTTATTTTTTAATTCATCAATAATAAAGATAAATAGAATGTTATTAAGGGGAGACCATGGTCATTCAAAAATCAAGTTATCATAATTGAATATCTATAAAACAGCGAGAATTTCCCTAATGATAACTTTTCTAAATCAACCTTTTCGATCCATTTTATAGGAATCACCTCCATTGGAAGATAAAACCATATTATACATGATATTGGTGAGAAAAATTAGATAGTTCATGGAATGTGACCAATCACAACCTATACATTGGGGACCAGAAGTAAAAAAATTAAGGATATGGTGAATATTGGGATTCCCCTTATGAATGGTATGTTTCTGTCAATAGAGGACTCAAAAACCTTGATCTCATTTATTTAAAAAAACTACTAGTATTTTGTTCCTTTTATGGATGCCTAGGGAATATGGTGAAATAGTGGATATAAATGGTGGAAAATGGAGAGGGAAACATAATATTTTAGTATGGACCATGGATGTGTGCAATAAATCTAGTTGGTTCATTTATTCTAAAATCTAAAAATAAGTACGATGGAGACATAATATCCAATGAAATGATTACATAATAAACTCTGGATCAAAATGAAATTATCATGCTAGGACTGCCATATTTTCCTACTGAAAAAAGATTTTTACCAAGAAAAAGATGGTGAATACGAAGGCTTTGGTGAAAAAATAGATTATTGTGGAATAATATAGAAAGATCATTTTAATCCTCTTGGGATGATTAATATAAATATATTTCCTAGGTTTTCAATTTCATAAGGAAAAAAATAAATTCCCCATATGCCTAAAACAAATATTCTTAGATCTCGTAGACAATGTTGTACCCATATACATGGATATTTCTTCATTTTGTTCTGTCATAAGATTAGATACCACTGTAACCTCAATGTCTGGCCTAAAATAACTATGGATGTGGGGGAGGAAAGCAACATGAGATAGTTGTATCAAAATGAATATAGTGGAAAAAAGTGGGGTTATTAGATGTTTGGAGGAACCGCTAGCTAGTTAGATATTTCCCATAAGATGGAGAGTGATATAGGATGAATAATTACACTTGATATAAGAGGTGGAGACTTTATTGATCCAAGACCACCTACTCAAAAGATTAATCTATATTTGAATTTCAATGGGCTTGGCCACCCAATATCAGTTCAAATGATCCAACACCTCTGCTCTAAAAGTCATCCAAATATGTTTTTTTGGTCCAAAAGCATATTTGAATGTAAGGACATGGATGGTATCACAAAAAATGTATTTCAATTATGCTTCTTAGTCCCCATCCATGGCCATTCATGTGTCTTTACCCTAATATGGAGATAATATATGGATATTAGGATTAATTATTATTTTTTAAACCATGTTTAAACCACTCTTCACCAACCTAACCCCCATTAATGTGTCTTGGATGTTTTTTATGGATGTCCCTATTATAGGGAAAAATAGAAATCATGGAAATTACTTAAAACATTTCCTGAAAAAATTATCTTGTCCCTATAATTTTTGGAGGGTATTTGAATGAGATCATCTTCTAGTATAAATATAAAAATGACACTAATAGACTACTTTCTCAAATTATAGTATTCCATTATGAATTATATATTGATAATATATTATATTTGGGGTACATTGGTAACCCTTTTACATTATTTCAAGGTAAATATAAAAGAACTCATATTTTGGAACATATTGATAGATTCATTGGATTGGTCAAGCAGACCAACCTATTTATGAACTTCCATGTTTCTCATATGGTGCCTGCCCCATCTAACCACATTCTTATTCTTATCATCACATCATATGGCTACAGTAAACTATTTTTTGAGCATCTATTTAGATTTGTTGGATTATGGGTCATGGAAAATGAATGTGATTTGGTGGTTCGATCTTGTTGGAGGGTGGGGAATTTTTACACAGGAAATAAGTTTCACCGAGTGGATACCAGTTTGAAAAAAATGAATCATGTTAATATACCGCCAACATGATACCCTATGTGACACCATTGAAATTTATTTTAATGTTAAATACTCATATCCCCCCTTATAATCCTCTATTTATAGAATCATATGTATTTAAATATATTTTGTACATATCACTCTGTACCAAGGAAAGTTTTTGGGCAATGATCACATGTGAAATTCACATCAAGGAAGGTGATCCCAACACCTCCTATTTTAACCAAAACTAATTGGGGTGGTGATTAAAGGATTATTTAACTAGTCTTACTAACTCTGAAGGTAGGTTGGAAGCCAATGAAATCGCAATCCATGACATTATAACTCTTTTTTAAGCTGTACGTGATCGGTGGACCATCCATATCAACTAATATACCATCCTATATTAATATCTTGAAATCTAAGACTATGAATCATCATCTAATGCATATTGTTTTTATTAATTAATTTCTAAAGATATAAATCAATTCCACACTACTAAATATTTTGGTCCAGTAGGATTTCATTCCCTACTATTCATAAATATTTGGCACCTTATTGTTCTAGTTATATTAATTCTTATAAAGGATCTTTGGGAAGGGAAAAATGATTTTCTCCCTGAATGAAATAATCATCTCTCAAATAAAAATATTCAAAAAACCCTCCCTGATTTTTATTTCAGTCCCATTAGACATTGAAATGTGGTTTATAATTTTTTCTTCAAGTTATTGGTGAACCATTTGTGCTTTGGTCTACCAACTATTATCTCCCAAAATGAAATCACTTTCATCTGTAAAAGGATTTTTGTTGATAATTCCATAATTGTATAAGTTATTTTCAACTCTATGAAATCATTATATATTTCAATAATATTTATTATTGTGAAAACAAATTTTATAAAAGTGAATTAAAACAATCTGGAATGGCCATTTCTCTAGTTTTTGATGGAAAACAATGTGTTAAGACTAACATGAAATTCATCACATCAGTGTCTTTCAGTGTCAGTAATAAAGGTGTTCTATCCATGATATTAAATCCCTTAAGGGACCCCCATCATGAGAACCCCTTATCTCCATTACATTTTATTGTTTTCCCTCCTGTATTTTATAATATTATTTTAGAGGCAAAAATGGAATAACTTTATTCATGGAGTGAAGGTCTATGATTATAGTCCCTTAGTTTCTCATCTTATTTTTTTGTTAAATATTTACTTATATTTTCAATATCTAACCATTATGAATGAACCTCAATCTACCATCTTATACATCATTATGATAATGAACCATGAAAGTTGATTAATCTAGTGAAATCTAAAATATTATTTATCTCTAGAGTCCAACTACATAAGGAAGATGATCTCAACAAAATCATGGGTTTTCTGGTGGATAAAAAATAAAACAAATATCTCAATATCCATACTATCATAATTCAATCCAAAAATATATTTTTCATGTATTCTTGATCGGGTGGAAAAATGATCAGGGAATGGATAACTAAGAAGATATCAAAATAATAAAATGAAATTCCCATACATTTAGTGATAAAATTCATCCAAAGATATGTCATGTACCTACTCAAACATCTAGACTTAATTATCAGAAAAATCCACCCCATTATTTCTAATGTGAGGTGGGGAAACAATATTGGAAAAAATCCATTAGTTAATATAGAATAAGATTTTCATCCACACATCTGATAGTGGAATGAGGTTTTTAGATCATTACAATTTTAATGACGCCCTCTTGTCTAAACAAGGATGGTGGAATAATATAAACTTGGGCTCCCTATTTTCCCACATTCTCATAAAAAAATATTCTCCCAATTAATATTTATATGGTTTGGCTTTGGGCCCTCATCTTATCTTTCTAGGGAGATGCCTTTGGGGATGTCGCACAATGTTAAGTTACAAGATCCACAAGAGGATTTGAAACAAATCAATGATTAAAATTTAGAAATATACCTTATTTTTATATGGTGTTTATTTTTCAAAAACCTATTCAGTACTCCTAATGTTTGTTGGTGAAGAAATGTTCTAGTGTGTTATTAGTTAGTTATAGCTATTCTCTGGCATGTGTAATCAGTAACTTGGAGGGTGTGTTAATCTGGAAATCCTTATAGTGCTTATAAGTCCCTCCCACAATTCGATATTTATGGTGGATATTATGTAGAATAATCCTCCCCTACAATAAATTCCTCTCACATCTAGATGGATTTGATGAACTTTCATTCTATCTGTGCATGTGGGTGCAGGAATCACCGATGCATGTGATTGTTCATTTCCCCAAAGAAAGGGCAATGTGGAATTCTAGGAACTCAAATGAATAAAATTTGTTAATTTTCACCCAACCTTATGTCATTGTTTGGGTCTTGGTATTCCTCACTACCTGCGAGGATGATGGTAGTTTTATGAAATATTTTATGCATCATTTGGGTAAGAAGAAAGGATCAAATGTTCAATGAAATTTCAAAAACATACTCATTATGGATTGAGAAGTCCATATCATGGTTGGATTCATGAAATTAGAAGGAAAAGACAAATATATCCTAAAGCTCTCACCTACTTACTATCACTTGGCTAGACCCCCAATTGGTTTCCATATGATCAATGTGTAGATGATTCTCTCCCTTGGGATGGAATAATTGGAATTTGTGTTTTTGTTTGTAATTAATATGGGTTGATATCATGAATCTCCAATCTCCACATAATGATATTTAGGACCCACCCTGGATAAAGCTTGTGAAATTTTCATTAGAGTTATTTGGTATATAGTGAGAGGTTATAATTCCATCATCATAGAATCATATTTTCTCATAGTTATCAAAGCTATTTACTCAACGGAAAGGGGATATCAATATTTTGGACAGTTGATTTTTAAAATTCGGTCTATTTTCTATCATTTTTCTATTTTTTCTTTACTAAAATAGGGGGTAGTATATAAATACATTTTTTGGTGACCTAGGGTCTTTTTGGTGTTACTCACACATGGCTAGATGATTTTCCTTTAAGATTTTACTTGTAGATCATTGATTTTTTTAACACCTTTTTTTATAAAAATATAATGAATACTTCAGTTGACAAAAAAATTTGTTGCTAACATAATTTTATAGGTAAAAAGAAAATATTTACTGTAATTCCAAATTTAAACAAATAGAGATATTATATGTCACTGAATTTCTATTGGTATAAGTCATTTATTTTGTAGTGACCCCTATCTTTCAGGGTTATTGCAGATCTCAATTTAGTTGAAAGACCATTATACTTAAGATTCACCAGGGATCAACTAATTTTTAAAAAGAAATTCATTTCTCCTAATCTAGAGAAAATATGAAATTATAAATAAACTACTATATTTACCTCAATAAATTTGTTAGACTTTATTGATGCTACATAAAAGAGATGATAAAGGTACCCTTTATCAAATCTAAAAAGTACTGTTAAAGAGATGGATTTATCATCAATTAAAAAAATTGTTGATAAAGGTTTAAAAAGTCCTGTTAAAGAAATATATTTATCAATACTTAAATCATAATGGGTAACCATTATAAGTTTTAATTTTAAGAATTGAAAAGAACAACCCTTTATCGGTTCATTTTTATTGTTGATGAAGGTCACCATTTATCAGCACTATTATTTAACTCTATTAAATGGTGGCCTTTATGATCACTTTTATTTAAAATTGATAAATTGTTTTCTGATGTGACTACATCCCACATTAGTATTTTTTTGGCTCACGCTTTGTATGTTTGGGCATTACACTACCATAATGTGCCATGATGGTGGAGGATCGTCACCCACATGCACCTTCACACACATACAAAACAACTGGCCCCATGGCCTGGCTCCTCCATGTGCCAAACTACCTTCCCAACTATCCTATACATGTGCGTGCTCCCTTTCCCAGTTTTCCAACTGGTTTATACACAAACAAAATCATCCACATGATGACCAATTTTTTATAAATTAAAAAACAAATAAAATAAAAATAGTCCATATGAAAAAAAATATATATATATATAATATAAAGAGTACTAAATATTATATATTAAATATAAAAATATTAAATTAATAAAATTTAATAATTTAACAAATAGAAATTAATACATGTATAAATTAAAAACAATTATTAAAAAGATTATTTATGAAACAATTATAAATAAAATTGAATTAATTGATTATACAAATTTACTAATTATAAAAGGTAATAAATATTATATAGTAAATATAAATATATAAAATGAATAAAATGTAATAATTAAAATCATAATAATCTCTAAATCATTTTTTTAAATAATTTTTCAATTTATTCAACTTTAAATTAAATTTCACTCATTTTAAACAACAATTAATTTAATATTATTTATACATTTATAATGGTATTTTTTTATTAATATTTTTATTCTTTATTGATTTTAAATATTTATTCATTTAATATTTTTATAATTTATCCATTCTTAATGTTTTCATATATAACTATTCATTAATATATTAAGTATTTTTAATATATATATATATATAAATATTCATATATATATATATATAATATTTCATTAAATTTAAGTTATATAAATAATGTATAAATGTTTAGATCAAATAAGTCATATATTTATTGATAAATTGTTTATAATTAAAAATTAATATTAATTAAAAATATTAACTTATCGTATCATGTAATGAACATTTAATTAAATGACAATTTTTTGTTTAAAATATATGGAATGCATGTTATATTAATTTCACACATACATATACATAACTAATGAAGTTTTATATAGACTGCAAACATGAATAATGTTTTTTGTAATTTTGAAAAATTTTAATATTCATTTTAGAATTATATTTGTTAACCTGACATACTTAATGTATATAATATTTCTAATCGGTAAATTTTATTCATTTTTTATATTTTTATTCAATATATAATATTTATTACTTTTATATTTTTTTAATTTAATCATTTTCAATATTTCATTGTTCAATATTTTTGTAATGTTATCAATTTTTAATATTTATTTATCCATGTTTATTCATTAATAATGAATGATTTCAATATAGTTGTAATTTATATAATTAAAATTTATTAAATTTCATTTTAACATATATATTTATATATATTTACTTTAAATTTTTTAAATAATATATATAATTAATAACACTTATTCATTTTAAAAATTTATTCATTATTATTATAATTTATTTTATTAATAGATGTTTCATATTATATATTTTCGTTGTTTAATTTAACCTATATCAAACATTTTATGTATATATATATACATTAATTTCACACACATTAATGTAATTAATGTAGTCTATTATTGAAACAAACACATAATATTTATGAAATTAATTAAATTTTTTATATTCATTTTAGAATTTCATTTAGTAACATACCAAAAATGATCAGGTACCGAGTGTAGTTTTCCATAAAAATTTATTAATGAAAATAAAATAATAATAAGTATATTACATGTATTATACTAAACAACATCAAGACATGATAGTGGAAAACCCCATAAAAAAGATCCAGACTGAATTACACACATAGAACATAACTTTTTCAGACCAGTGTCAAAAACTCATTATAGTTAGTAGGCTTTCAAACCAATGGTATGGCCCTTCCAAGCCCCCTAGTTTTCCGCTCGTCAACTAATGCCCAAACTTGCAACATTAAAATTCATCATGCATTCCATGGTCAATCGATACCCCTTTGCCTAAGGTTATTGCAATCCTACTCCCAAAGTCACCCTCATCCCACTCCCCACAATTTCATTTGAAATTATTCTACCATGATCCCACAATCTTCGTGCCCCGCCAACGATCCACCATTGTTGTAAAGTTGTAGCTTTATCTTTCTAACACTCCATTAATATCACTAGAAAAGGCCATTAGTATCAACCTCACACCATCCTAGTTCTATTAACCAACCCCATTGATGGGTAGGGCTCTATCTCCTGCTAATCCCATCATATAATGGGATCCCTTCCACGAACCTACATTAGCAGCTGCTAAGAATGTACACAAAATTCAAAAAGCCCTGATCCAAAATAAGGTACAAATTCCTTATCCTATTTATTAAAATAGATAAGTAAAAATCAAAGCATGGATCAGATATGATAGGAAAACCATAAAAAATAAAAACATAATGTGTTAAAAGACACAAATACATCAAAATACCAATTGAAGCACTGAAAGGAAAATTCAACTGCATGAGACTTATTAGGACACCCACTTTCCATTTCTATTGGGGGCCTCTACCATGAAGATGATGACTATAGATCCAATTATTGGCTCTTTGCCGGTGCTCATAGTCTTAATCTAAATATGGTTTGACAGAAGCTGATTTACCCCAATCAATGGAGACCACCGCATTAGGATTCCCCAAATGTGTAGTATCATATTAGGGTATTATATGGGAACTAATTGTCATTAACTTGATTTATAGTCCTATGTCTCATAACACTTCTTAAATATCCTTCCATATTCATAGCTTCCAAGGATGCATCTTTAGACAATTATAGAACAAAACACGTATTTGAAATAAAATTGAGATAATTGATTTGGTTTTAAATTTTACAAACATGGAAGTCATAGAATTACATTCCATTGGAATATGGTTATTATGGGATTAAATATAATCAATATCATGGGAAGCCCAAATCCATTGATTTTTAGAAGGCTCAATCTATAGAGGACCTTGATATTGTTCTTGAACGGGTACTAAATCCATAAATGTGGCCATTTTAGGATCACTAATCATGGGAAGGTCATCTGTATCACTATCATGGATTTTATAAGTCTAAAAATTTCATTTATAAAACCTAGAAGAGTTAGAATCATATGGTTATTTAATAATAGGTTCAATAATAATCGTTGGTGTGATCCAACATTGTATATGTATCCAATTGATTAAAAGGAGGGAAAAAACCTACCAATTCTAAGGTGCTCATTTTATTTGAACCATCCAGTAAACATCCCACTAAAGAAACAAAATCTATGTTAGAACTTTTCCATGGTACATTTTCAATCAATCCTTGGTTTTGAGAAAGAAATCAGGAAATTTATTTCATGTTCACAGGATCATGAATTTTTTTGTTTACGTTTCTTAATATTGAAGCTGTCATCTACTCTTGATAAACCTAATGATGAAAAAAAATCATGTTCCATAACTTCATCAGCTAAACTTTTATCACTATACTACCCTTCTTCCACAGTATTTTCCCTTATCCTTATAGCCTACTTCCCATAATATCCATTTCCAATACAGCAGTAGAGGCATGATGACCATGAGGTTATTAATTAACTATAACATCATCACTTTACCACTAGTAAGGGGTTGTATCCACTAGTTTAGACACATCCTTCATGAGTATATAGATTTAGAAAGATCATATAGATAAGTTGAATGAACACCTTGAACAAGATCATGACCTTGCCCCTCTCCCTTTAATACCACCTAATTGTGAACTCCTCTATCATGAAGCCGAATATGATTTATATTTTTCATACCACCTTGAGAATTAGATTTCAACCATATAATATTTTTAAAGAATGAATTTTCATCATGACCTTACAAAGAGTAAAAAACACAAATAATAGATCTATTGAAATTCAAAACATCTTATCATAAGACCTTAAAACCCGAAAAAATCAAGTAAAATTTACGTACTCAATTCAAAAATCAATATCATCATCATAAATTGAAATAAATAATCCATAAACCAATGTAGGAAAAAAGTCCACATTAACTAAAATGTGAGCATATTTTCCAAATCTAGCCACCTCTGTTTCCCTTTCCATTTTAATGGGAACCCAGATAGAAATTGAAATTTTATTAGTTATACTAGGGTTCCAAACATGGAAGTCATAGAATTACATTCCATTAAAATATGGTTATCATGGGATTAAATATAATCAATATCCTGGGAAGCCCAAATCCATTTATTTTAAGAAGGATCAATCTCTATAAGACATTGATATTGTTCTTGAACTGGTACTAGATCCATAAATGTGGCCATTTTAGTATCACTAATCCTGGGAAGATCATATTTATCAATATCATGGATTTTATAAGTCTAAATATTTCATTTAGATAACCGAGAAGTGTTATAATCATATGGCTCTTTAATCTGAATATGATTTATATTTTTGAGACCACCTTGAGAAGTATATTTCAACCATATAATCTTTTTAAAGAATGAATTTTCATTATTACCTCACAAAGAGTAAAAAACACAAATAATAGATCTATTGAAATTCAAAACATCTTATCCTATGACCTTGAAACCCATAATAAATCAGGTAAAATTTTCCTACTCAATTCAAAAATCAATATCATAATCATCAATTGAATAAATAATCCATAAACCAATGTAGGAAACAAGTCCACATTAACTAAATTGTGATCATATTTTCCAAATCTAGCCACCTCTGTTTCCCTTTCCATTTTAATGGGAACCCAGATAGAAATTGAAATATTATTAGTTATACTAGGGTCCCAAACATGGAAGTCATAGAATTACATTCCATTGGAATATGGTTATTATGGGATTAAATATAATCAAAATCCTGGGAATCCCAAATCTGTTGATTTTCAGAAGGATCAATCTCTTGAGGGAAATCAATACAAATCCCCAATCTTTAATCTCCAAATCCTTTAGTGTGTTATTTTTTATACTGCTATGTCATTTATCAGTTTTTTATACTTTCCTCAGTGTGTGTCACCTGCCTCATACATACATATCACCACCATGAATATCCACCTATAATATCCATTTCTTATAAGTTGTTTGTTAGGGATAATTCAAGGGGAAATTATATTATTCGGATATTTTGAAATATATTTCCCCTATCAAAATATTAAATTTGAAATATGGTGTGGTATTTTACTCTTCCCTAATCATGTTACATATCATAAATAACACAAAATATTCTATAAATATATGTTAATATTTTTATAAAATCATTTCAAAATAATTCAACACTTAACATCAATACCTTGGGATGGTTTTGATAATCTATCAGCATAATATGGATGCTTAATATATGGATTTCATTTATTTTCACAATATTAATATACCTTCAATGAAACATGGAACTCCTTTAAAATAATTTATTTTTTTAAATTGGGGTATTTACATATTTATATTTAGTTATTTTTTTATTAGAACACATGAGGTTTATCTATCCTAATGCAACACAATCTTTCTAACAAATTTTTTTATACATGTTGACTTTTGAATCAAAATATATTCCCATATTTACCATCATTATTCATTGTTAAAACCCTGAAATTACTTACATTAATTATAGATATTCCAATGTAAATAATTTTCTCGAAGAAAAACTATATGTTTATAAAAAAATGTATATAGAAGCTCTTGATTATTGCATAATGGTTTTCACATACACTAGGTGTAATTTTCCTATGCACTAATTTCATTAATAGAACAAATTATGATAAAGAATTTTTAAACAACTAATCAATGATAAATCATTCATTTTACAACATTTTTCAGGGTATATTTGACCATAGATAAAATATCCATCTATTATTTAGTGAAATTATTTTTCATTGGGATATATTTATAGATGATCCAAGAATATGAAATGATTATTGGATTAAAAAAATCTCAACAGAGAAATCTTACATTATACATAGGTTAATATAGATATGTTTTTAGGGATGGTAAAAAATTAACATAGTTTATTTTTTTTATTTTTTTTATGAAAACTAGAATTCATTAATGATGAATATCAGAAGAAGTAAAAATGCAAATCTAGGAAGGGAAATTGTCCAACTATAGCTGTTTGAAGTCGAATGGGCCTCAGACCGCCAGCTGATGTGCCATGTTGTTTCCTTTCCATTTGGAAAATGAGAATTTTTATAAGGAGAAGCAGTGGCACAGTGAGATAATTCTTCTAATGATGATGCCAAAGGAATGGAGCCCACCATTGTTGTGGTTAATAGCATCGATAATAGTAAGGTAGTCAGACTCAACAATAACATCAAACTATCCACAGTCCACAGAATGCAACATACAGGCAAGGATGGCCATGGCCTCAGCAACTGCTGCTTCCCAGAAAGCCAGGCGTGGTTCAAATATTTCATCAAAGATTTGACCCTGATGATTTTTGGACCAGGATGCCTAGGGAAACAAGACCAACCTTTGAAAGAGATACGTCCACGTTAATCATAATAATCTATTCTATTTGGGGGTTCCAATGAGAGGGAAAGGAGAGGGTAAAACTGGGCATAACATGTCCATTTTGGTATGTTCATCCTTCAATCCATGAAGTGGGCCGTTCAATCCAGAAATCGGGGGGTTTGTGAACTTGATGAAAAACAGCATCGCTACACCGGACCCAAATAATCCAGGCTAAAGTGCAAAGAGAACCTGAAAGAGCCTAGGAGGGGGAGGAGAACCATCGCATCATAAAATCGGGAAGGTCAGAGGCCGGATCCAGAGAAGCGACAGAAGTTGGGCCCCATTTATTCCAAACTTTCATAGCTCCCGGTAGTGAATGATGGCGTGAAAATAAGTTTGTGGAATGTTCGGGCAGAAAGGGCCACATGCAGAGCTCTCCATATATAGATAACTTCTAAGAACATATACAATATTGATAATATTTGTAAATATTACCAAATTTTAAATTGAACATATTAATTTAATTTATACTGGTTAAAACATTTATTTATTAACCCATCTAACATTATAAAAAATAGTATTATGTTGAAGTTTTTTTCAATTTATATAAATTTAACCTTTAAATATGATCAGAATTATTTTTTTAAATCATTTTGATTAATTTCATAATAAGTGAATATGATATTATTATCTAATTTAAATCCATTTTTAAAATTACCCCATTTCTAAAAAATATTTTTAGATATGATTTTTATAATTTATCATATTTCTCATTTATCAGTTTCATTATCGTTGTTATACAATCCTCAACATGCATCACCTCCCTTCTGAAAACCTGATATGTCACCACCATTACACACTACTTCCTAGTCTAAAAATATCTTCATCCAGTAGTGTTTTGACCAAGTTCACCACCAAACATGTAATTCTTTTGGTGAACTTAATTATTTATAGCCTTGATATTTCCTTTTGATTTATAGTTTGGGTGACTGATTATTGTCAGTGTCTAAATGTAAAATTAATAAATTTTGAAATTTGAAAACATGAAAGTGTTGTTCACCATAATAATCCCACTCCAAGCACATCTTGGGGAAATTTTGGATCAAGCGATTTGATCAAAATTCACATATGGGATAGAAGTCATGTTTTTGGTATATTTCCCCCAACCAAACCCATTTAAAAAGTCCATATCTATTTTTTTATTTTTCAAACCTCACTCCTAGTTTCCACTATTAAATTATTCATGAGTTGGTTCTATTTGTTGGTTCCACTAAGGTTTATTTTTGTTTACATATGATCCTAGGTAGGTTGGATTATACACCAATCATTAGTTTGATATGAGTATTTCTACTGATCATGCTATAAAACTTCTTCAATTTTTTTTTGAAGTTAGTTATTTAATTGTCTGATAAAATATCATGAGTATCGGTTTCCAAACACCTTATTAGTGAAACACCACCAAAACAACCACCTACATAGTGAATAAATTAATAAGCATAAACTCCTACCTCTTGCTAGAATATAACTATGAATATTTCTATAAACCATCATAGAATTATCTCATTTTCCCCCACAAAACATCAAATCAAGAACATGGACCAACAACAACATGTTTACCCGAGATGGTTAATTTTCATGTCACCCTTTTGTAAAATGACAAATTTTTAGGAATCATCACCAATGACATTCAATGTTTGGGTTACTCCTTTTATAAGTTTCAATTACCCTCTTTATTGATTATCAATCCCTTCTGTGTATTTATTTAATATTTTTACAAAATGAAAACATTATAAACCTAATATGGTTGATATGAATCAAAAATGGACGAGATCTAGTTGTATGGAAAAATAGTATAATGATGGATTTTAATATTTCATCATATTTTCAATGGAGCATGAATATGAACCTTCTCAAATATTTTTTTTCTAGATTTAACTTATTGTTAATCAAAAAAAATTATTCCATAAGAGTTGTAAGAAAATTCTATTTCTGATAGAATAAATCGTATCTATAAATGTTGGACTAAACATGATGGGTAACCAAATTTAAACACTAATTGGGATGATATTATGTTTTATAGATAACTTGATATGAATACTAGTGTAAATATGGATGGAGATAATACCGAGGAAATGTAAGTTAAAATTGAAGAAAATCTTCATTATTGTACGAAGTTGTTTGAGAAGTTAAATAATTTTAATAAGATACTGTTGTATACCAGTTGTATTAAATATAAAACTTTTCAATGATATTAAAGTTATATAATTTAAAATCACATAAAGGATGGAGTGACACCAAATTTACATAACTACATAGTATTCCGAATGATATGAAACTAGAAGAAAATGAAGTACCTTATTGAACATATGGAACTAAACAAAATCTACATTCAATGGAAATGATATTTGAAAAAATAAATAATGTCCAAATGATTTCATATTGTTTCTCAAGGGCCATGAATCACAAAAAAAATGTTGTAAGTGTGGCATGAATCAGTCCAAGAAATATTAATTACGTAGTTATATATTTTTATGGTACATTATGATCATTAAATAGTTTAGATAACTATATTGATGTTAGGAAATTATGAGATGATTGACATGGAATACATATGAAAACATTAATGATCAGAAACTATTCCATCCATAAAACTCTCCATAGTGGATGAAAATTGGTTATGAGTATCCTAAATTTGGAAATGAGATAAGAAACCTCAATAATTCCATAACTAAAAATGGAATAAATCCTTTTGGTTTATAGAGTAGTACTCATATTATATGACTAGTTATGTTGGTAAATTATAACCAACCACCGTGGTTATTCATGAAGAAAAAATAAATTATGTTGTCTCTACATGTATCTGGACTAAAAAACACTATAATGATATTGATGACTATTTGGATCCATTGATTGAAGATATATATTTGATATGGGATATAGGTTTTAAAATCTATGATTCTCATCGAAGTGATGAATTCAAATTGATAGTATTGTTATACGGGGCGATAAATGACTTTACTGATAAATTTTTTTTGGCTATAACAATAAAGGAATGTTGGGGTGTCTCATTTATGAAGAACTCACACAGTTAGTTCAGTTCAAACACCTATTTAAGGCTTTTTTTTCAACATTAGAATATGTTTCCTAAACAATATAAATACTGATCTTGGATGAATACATTCAATAGTAATATAGTGAAAGGTAACAAAACATCTCCATTAATAGGTTATCACATATCTGATAAAGTAAAATATATTAACACTTTTTTTAATAAACCATTTTTGAAAATCATTAAAAAATTAGGTTATAAAAATAGATTAATTTTATTGGAATCATTGTACTAGAATTATTTGTATGTTAAACATTTTCTCGATTTCATGTATGTAGAAAATAATTTCATTAATAGTGTTATTGTCTCATATTTAGGTATTTATGACAAAAAACTAAGGCATTAATGCTAGGTTAGACATGATTTACATAGGTTTAGGGGAATATTTGGCAGTGGTGAATTGTGACGGGGGGATATTTCTAATTCTAGTAGCTTTCACTCTATCCAGATTTTTTTTTCAATTTTATAATTTTTTTAATGTTATAAAATTTCTATAGTGGTATTAATAAAATATCAAGAATTTTATTTAAATGAATTATTGGGTGTTTAAGAATCTAATATCATATTATTTTCTTGTTTTTATGTAATATTTGTGGTTTTCCACTTTACGTTTCACTCTACATAAAGAAATTAGGACATACATTAAACAAATTATTCCTCATTTTCAAATCCATGTGTAGTAAAGTAACTGAATGGGTGAAGTTTTCAATCATGAATAAGTATATTGTAGTCATAATATATTAATTAAAGATTTTATTCCCTATATAATTCTATGATATAATGGTTCACCGAATAGTTTTCTTGGTTAAAGGAGTTTAACTATCTGGTCTTGTCCATTATAGATGGATGTACCCCATTGAATGATATATGAATATTTTTAAAGGGTATTCCAAGAATCAAAGCCATCCATAATGTTTTATTGAAGATGGATATATTTTTGAAGAATCTGTTGAATTTTATACAAATTACATATGAGATGTTTATATCATTGGTCTCGCAATGTTTTTTCATAGAAGAAGCCTTACGGGTGAAGAAATTTTCAAAAGAGAGGTTTTTAAAATTACAATAACAAAGTTGGAAGAAGATTAGCTATACATTTTATATAATATATTTGAGGTTTCTCTATATGTATAATCCTACAATGTAATTATTATACATTTGAATCCATCAAGGTCATAAGGATGGATATCAACTATACATAATAAATAGTTCATAGGATGATTCTTAGATCATATTTTTATGTAATTATCTAAAAACCAGATTTTAATTGTACAATGAGATTTATGGCTAGCCATGGGACCAAATTAAAATTATATATCTTACACTAGTTTTTTAATTTCTGGTTATAAGTACTATATAATTGAATAAGACAAATTTAGTAGGATGAGAAATAGTGGAGTTACACTTGTGTATAAATTGATGAACATATTTTATTCCTAGCATATAAATACAATTTTTACAGATATGTCATATTTTAGCATCATCAAATAGATATACAAGTTGGATTATACAACATTTTAAGTACCAATTTTATGTTACAGATGGATTGCAACTAGAATGCGGTAAAATTTGATATATTGGGATTTAATAAGGTGATTTTTAGCATAGAAGGGTATAAGGGAAAGCCATTTATAATGTCATCACAAGAATTTCATGTATTTTATATCTTAGATCCAACAAAAACTATTGGTAAATTATCCAGTTGGTGTTTAAAACACTGATAGGGTAAGATGAAAATTCAACTAAGGATGAACCTTTAATGGGAGATAAAAATCATTTCATAGTCGCCAAAATAAATGAAATTACTTGTATTTTTCAGGGAGAAACAAAGAGGGTATTTGGATACTCAATAGAGGAGTTGAATCTCTTCAACATTTAAAGAAAAAAATGATATTTCAATGCGATGGATAACATGTTTATAACTATAATATTTTTTTCTTATATTAATATGTTTTCTATACAGAATTTATATAATCTAAATTAAATTTTTGACTGATCATGCATATAATTAATTCTATACATTATGATGCTACCAATCATGAGGGAGAATATACGATTGATGATAATACTGTTAAAGTATTAGAGGATTATAGACATGTAGATGAACCAAATAAGAATTATGTAGAATCATTAACAAAAAAGAAATTATCATGTTATAAAGAAAGGGAATACAATTTTAGGTTAGATAGAGTTATCACGACCTACTTATTGACCCAAAAATGAATTTTCATTAGTTATGTTCGGGTCACAATGATAATCCATGTGCAAATTGATAAAGATATGTGGTTTCATGCCCATCATGTTATTTAGGATACCCATTGGTAATACATTAATGTAATTTGGTGATATAATTTATATAATGATTTATTGCTTTATTTTTCATTATTTATTTCATTGTTAATTTATTTTAGATACTTCCCTTAATAAATATGTATTAGTGGTCACTATAAACTCCTATATAAGTTTTTGGACACTTCTTACAAGGCATCATCATTTGGATTACAAGGAGAATGTAAATCCACACCCACTAGTTACATATGTATACAATTTAATATAAGAAATATAGAGATATTCAATTATTTATCATGATTGGAAGTCATTTTAGGTGTAATGTAGTCTATTATATTTTATTTGAATTTTTTTTTAAAAAAATTTATTCAAAATTGTTAATTTTTGAAATAATAATATGGTTTTGAAAATAAAAAAATGAAACAATACCAATATACCCTTACTAGAAAGAATGCATGGGGTACACTTCACTCAAAAATAAATTGGTATGTATTTTAAATATATAATAATTTTTTCATGTGATATAAAACAACATATATTTCTTATTTTATATGTAAATTGATGAATTAAAATCGAAATCCAATTCCATTTCATGTCATGTTTTATAAAAGGAGACTTGTATAAATAAAGAGGGTAAACTAGTTGATTAAAACACACAACCAGTATAGGAAGCATGCGTAAGTATAAAATAATATTAATTAAGTACACTTTATTATTGTATTATATAAAAATATCTATTTATATTCAAATGTTTTTATACATGTTGGACATAATAATAATCATCAATTATACTAGATGATAATCTATATTCAGTAGCTTTGATGTGGATAGAATAATATAGTCATGTTTGAATTGTAGGTTTTGGAGTGCCATCTCAAATATATTTTTAGAAGACAAAGCCAAAAGCAAATATATATTATATTATCAAAGGTTTATATGGTCAAATAAATTAATATAAAGATATTATATTTTAGTCTAGTTTTGTGGATAAATATATGTGAAAGGATCAAAGAGAAATTTTAGTGGAATAATGAATAGTACAGGAAGAGGAAAATTCTACACTAACATTGAGGCAACCCATTCCCTCAACTACCTACCTTAACCAAGTTAATGAATTTTGACATTATTTTTTCTCCTAAATGTGAATCAAACAACTTATGATGAAATTATATTTATAAAATTATATAGGGTGAAGTTATATGTTGTTAATATCTATCAAAACCCACACATCACCTTGTTGTGTGGGGGATGTTGTATAATGTCCCATGATACATAATACAAACCAATAAAATCCAAAATGATCACATGAGAGTGGGGATTGGAGAAGCTCATGATTTGAGGGTTGATATTCCAACTCCACTTGATGATATAGATATTACCACAATCAATGATGTTATCAAATTTTTAATCAAGGCCATCTTATCTTATAAAAAACATGAGGTATGTATTTAAAGAAAATAAAATAAAATAAATAGCAATTGATGAAATGATGTCTAAATTGTTGTACAATATTACATGTGGATAAAAAAATTGTGAAACAAAATTCCAAACAAGAAAATCCATTATATCAACCAATAATCTAAAAGTCCCTTCTGGTAGTACCTTTTCTATGTCAGTTCCACTACCTCATGTATTAACATTACACGTTATTATAGGAAAAACATTCAGAAAAGAATACATGTCATAAATTCAATATTGAGAAAAATTATTTGGAAATATCATAATAGAAATGGTGGTTCAAGGGAGCAGAAATTATATTACCAAGTTTTAATGGTTTGGAGTTTTAGTTGTGAATACTTAGATGCGGTTTCATAACCTATTTATTCAAAAAATGATCTACAATGTTCATTAAAGTTAATAAATACTCATATTTTCTATGAGAATTTATATTATTACTATACAAATGGAAACCCTTGTGAAGAAGGATTTGGACTCATTAATCCCTCTATTGTTTCAAAAAGATAATTTTATTTGGACTTGAAAAAAAATTATTAGAGAAAAGGATAACTAATTGAGGCATTTGAGATGAAATTAACAGATGAAAGACTCTTCTTTATTTTTAAATTATAGCGGTAATACTATGCAATCTAATCATATAAAATATATTTTTCTTCTTTTCATTAATTATTTATTTTTGTTTTTTGAGGAAGAATATGATATTGATTAAAATCAATTTTGATAACCAAAATGTTTATTTTTAGGTTTAAATTCATGGATTCCCATTATACTGACCACACTATATGACTATTGTGAATTTTTAATGAATAAAAAAATATTTTTTACAAAAAATAGAATAATATTTTGTATATTGTGTTTTAGTGTAAATTTTGTTATTCCTGGGAAATATATATTGGCTAAATCATGGTATGAGGTCGGTGACTCAACATAAGAATCATATTGATTTCTTCTAATGGGAAATTATTAAGGTATATATAGGTAGATTTAACTATCAAAAAATATTTCAAAACTATTTATTTGTTTCAATTTTTATTTAATTTATTAATTAAGAAAATAAAAATAATTCAAGATATTACATTTTCAAATTTATGAATTATATCATATAACTTAAAAATAGTAGAATCCATGAAACATTAATTTTTGAGGGTAATTAATTTTTTTTTTAAAAGTTACTTAATCATTATTTTTTCTATATTTTCTTAGTAATACCAAGATTCTCAATAATCTACATACTCAAAAAAGGAAGTATATTGTTTTAGACATTATTGTATAGAGTACAAGGTATCAAAATGTTTACCGACATCAAATTTAGGGGATTACCAATTATGTTTGTGATCTTGTATAGGATATGACTGTTGTACCTCTCGTACCCCTCAAGGTTTTATTTTCATGATCACAATCACTCTTTTATTTTACTAATCTTGTTTTAAGTGTTCGTGTTGATAGGCAAAAGGTTGCCAAGGAATTAGGCCAAGAAAAAGCCAAAAGTGGACTGGAATTCAGTCCACCGGCCAACCAATGGAAGACCACCGGCCAGCCGATGGAGCCTGGACAGAAGGCATCCCTCTGTCCAGACCACCGGCCAGCCGGTGTCACACCAGCGGCTAGCAGGTGGCACCCAGCCCAAACAGTGGAAGCTACTGCCTCAGCACCGGCCAACCGGTGGCCTCAGCACCGGCCAGCCGGTGGCACCCAGCCAGAACAGTGTGAGCCACTGCCTCACCACCGGCCAACTGGTGGCCTCAGCACCGGCCAGCCGGTGGAGCCTAAGCCCGAAGGCCTCTCCATTTTGCACACACCGGCCAACCGGTGGCTCTGTACCGGTCAGCCGGTGGAGCCAGTCAAACTAGCCGTTGGGCTTTTGACCAGCCTGTCCACTTGCCTCCCAACGGCTCCGAAAGCCTCTCCAACGGCTCCAAAGGCCTCCAACGGCCATATGAGGGTTCCCCCTCTATAAATAAAGGACCTTGATCCCCCGGAAGCCTAAGGAACATAGCCGGAACTATTGTGAAGCCAACGAACACATTTTCCATCATTTGGCGAATCTCCGGCGGATTCCTCCAAGGGAACCCCACTTGCTCCAACACACTTCCACATCCAAGGAGCACCTCCAAAGAAGCTTGGGAGCGCCCTTCATCAGCTCCATCAATCCATTGGCGCCCAAGACTTCCTAATTACGGTTTTTCATTGCTTTATTTATTTTGAGCATCAATTTGGGTTTGTACCTACAAACCCCACCTCTTTCTCTCATCCTCTCTTTTTGGGTTCTCACACCACCTTCAAGGTGTGAAGAGGTTAGTCAAGCCTTTCCTTTTAAAAGGCTTGAATCAAAGGTGAGCTAGCCTTCACCCGTAAAAAGGCTAGTGGGTTCTTGCTCAACCATTGAAAGCAAGTGGGTTCTTGCATAACCATTAAAAGATAGCTGTAATAGGTGAGCTAGCCTTCACCTGTAAAAAGGCTAGTGGGTTTCTTGCTAAAACAATTAAAAAGCAAGCGGTAGTAAATCTCTCAACGGTTGAGTTGGGAGCAGAGACGTAGGCCGGGTTTTAGGCCGAACTCCGTTATCAATTTTGTGTCTTGCCTCGTTTATTTCCGCTGCACTTTCAACTTTGATTTTAATTTGTTAATCATTTTTTTAAAAGGCAATTCACCCCCCCTCTTGCCATCACTCCCTTCTTTTCTCCGCCTAACAATGACCATAGAGGCACATTTGGGATGTGAAGTTTTAGTGTATTATTTATTTATTTATTTATTTTTACTTATTTCTCATTGAGATTTATAATTTACTGTTGCACTCTATGGATTCAAACATAGATAGTATCATGTTTGGATATACCTGTGCTCATGCAATATTTGACATTGAGGTTGAAAATGGGTTATTGAAAGTAGTGAAATGGATTAGGAATGTATATAGATATCATGAAAAGGTGTATTACTTCTACTTATGTAGTAAATTTTTTCATCATTTTATCTTTTATATTTAACTTAGTTCCCTTTAAATTTTTATCTTATACTTATTTAGTTTTATATAGAACATTTGGGATGTCATACTTTGCTTTCAACTATCTGCAACAAGTCTAGAAATATAGATTATTTTTCATTTGTATATATGTATAAACCACATCATTCTGAAAATTTAAAAGAAATTGTAAAGGTGCATTTAAAAAACAGATGATAAAACTTATTTTCTCCAAAAAAATTTTTGAAGAGAGTCTATAGTTCACATAGAATAACTCATCTACCCAGGGAAGTTTTTATAATTAAATAAAATATATTAATTACAAAAAATATATTCCATGATCTTTACCTTTAATGGTGTAGTAATCAGCCACAAAATAACAAACTGCACATCAATCTAATAAACAGTGTTCTCTGTATAACTGGATGTGTGTGTTTTTAGTTTATAATTTGCATTTTCGTTAAAAGCATGCTTCACATAATCAAAGACAATAAAAAAAATATATCATCTTTAATATTTTGAAAAACTATACAAAATAAATTAGTGGTTTGTACGAATCAACCACACCTCAATCCGTTACACAGTGCATCTGGTATGACTGAAGGTGAATATTTTTAGTTTAAAATTGATATTTTAGTACAAAACACATGTGACATACACAAAAGTAAGAATATTATGTCAAACTTGTTCTGATATATTAGAAAAAAACTCATAAGTCAATTTTGACATGTAGGAATAAACCTCACATCAATATCATACATAGTGTTCCCGGTATGATTTGAAGTGTATGTTTTTTGTTTAAAATTGAAAATTTAGTTCAAAACATACACCACATTATCAAAACCAATAAAAAATTTTTATATTGTTTTTATACATTGTAATAATTATCAATAAGGCATTTTTTATATATATGAATCAACCTCACCTCAATCTGACACACGGTGAGCCCAATATGACTCCAAATGTATGTTTTTTGTAAAAAAATTTCATTTTTGGTCAATACACTTGTGACATACTAAAAATTGAGAAAATTTGATCATATTGTTTTGATATAATAGGATAATTATCTATAATTCATTTCTTAATTATATTAATTGAACACATGGAAATCCAACACATGATGTGGTCGGTATGACTCAAAGTGCATGTTTTCAACATATAAGTACCATATAAGTCTAAAACACATGCCATATGGAAAAAAACATGAAACTATGAAAATATTATTTTCATAATTTATGGAAAAAAATCATAATTCATTTTTTATGTATAATAATTGACCGCACATCAATGTTACACATGATGTGGTTGGCATTACTCAAACTTTTTGATTTCATTATAAAATTTTTCTTTTTGGGTTAAAATAAATCACATTGCTGAAACCAATGAAACAACTTATATTGTTTTCAAACGTTTGGATAATGATCAATAATTATTCTTGGACATGTGAAAATCAATTGAATGTCGATTTGATTGAATATGTGGGAGTTATGACTTGAAGTATGTGTTTTCAATATAGAAGTGTATTTTTAGTTCAAAACACACATGACTTACTCAAAAATTATAAACAAATATTCATATTTTTTATAAACATAGAAAAATTATCATAAGTCATTTTTTGACCTGTATGAATTGACCGAACATCAATCCAACCCATGATGTGGCCAGTGTGGCTCAAAGTGCGTGTTTTCAATATAGAAGTTCCATTTATGTTTTAAACTCTATTCAATTTTCCAAAACCTAGATAATGAGGTTAAATTTATTTTGAAAATTAGGAAACAAATTAATAAAACATTTTTCACATGTATCAATTAACCTCACTTTAATTTTATAGATTATGTGGTCAATATGATTCAAAGTAAATGTTTTCAATATAAATGTTTTAAGTAAGGTTGGAATGTGTATCACATTGAAAAAATTGATGAACAAAACCTTGGATTATTTTCAAATATTAAGAAAATTATCTATAATTCATTTTCACCTTGTAGTAATTAACTATAGATCAATGTGATGGATGATGTGGCCGACATGACTCGAATAGTTTTTTTTAATATAGAAGAGTCATTTTTGTTTAAAATGCATGTCCCAAAACCAAAAATAATAAATAGAGCTTGGATTGTTTTCAAAATTTTAGCAAAATAATCCATAATTCATTTTTGATGTATAGGAGTAAACCACACATCAATCTAACTCCATATATGCCCGGTATGACTCGAAGTGTGTGTTTTAAATATAAAAATCTTATTTTGGTCTAAAATTCTCATCACATATCAAAAACCATGAAAATAATGTTGCGATTTTTTTCTATTTTAATGAAAATAGTCTGTAATTCATTTTTGATGTGTATGAATCAACAAAAAATCAATATAGCACATGATGTGGCTGGTATGACTTGATGTGTGTGTTCATGGTATAAAAGTTTTATTTTACTTAAAAATGTGTATCACATATCAAAACCCAATAAAATAAGAATATATTTCTTTTAAACATTAATAAAATGGTCTATAATTTATTTGTGATATGTAGGAATCAATTATACACCAATATGAAAGAAATTTTGATAGATATGACTCAATGTTCATGATTTCCATATAGAAGTGTCGTTGAAGTTTAAAATTCACCCCACATGGCCAAAATTAGAAAAACGTTCTTGTATCACTTTTAAACATTAGGAAAATGATCAATAATTCATTTTATACATGTAAAAATCCATTGAACAATAATCCAACACATGATGTGGCTTTTATGACTCAATTTTCTTGATTTTAGTATAACAGTTTCATTTTTGTTCAAAATGTGCATCATATAGCCAAATCAAGAAAACTAGCATATATTATTTTCAATTATTAAGAAATAGATACATTATTAATTTGTGATGTGATGTAATCAACCTCACATCATTCTGACACACGATGTGGTCGGTATGACTTGAAGTGCTTGTTTTGAATATAAAAGTGTCAATTTAGTTTAAAACCGACATCACATAGTAAAAACAATCACATGAGATAAAATTATTTTAAAAAAATATGATAGTGATTGATAAATAATTTATAACGTGTAGGAATCAATGTCATGTCAATATGACACATGATGTGGTCGGTTTTACTCAAAGTTCATGTTTTCCATTAAAAACATCCATTTTAGTACAAAACAAGTATTACATAGCCAAAACTAGAAAAACACACTTATATTATTTTCAAAAATTAGTAAAATGAACCATAATTAATTTTTGATGTGTATAAATTGACCACACATCAATTATATGCACATCATGATTGATATGATTCGAAGTTCATAATTTCAATATAAAAGTGTCATTTCAGTTGAAAATGTGTATCACATGGAAAAAATTGAAAATTGAGATCATATTATTTTCAAAAATTATAAAAATAATGCAGAAATCATTTTTTATATGAAGGAATAGACCGTACATCAATCTGAAACATGAATAATCGATAATATCATTAATATATATACACACATTAATTAATATTATAATTTTTAATATGCAGATTACATAAAATTAAAATTAAAATTTATTTATGTTTTAATTTACTGTTACTAAAATCAAAAATAGTTTTTTTTATAAGGAAAATATTTTTTGAACATTTTGATATTTGGATAATTCCTATTATAAGAGTTATGATTTTGTATAGTGGATGTAATTTTTTAGATTATTTTTAAATATCACATCAATTTAAATATTTCTTATGTAATTTTTGAATTGAACTTATATGGAAATTTTAGATTTTTATTTTAATCTAATTTTCAATCTATATGAATTTCTCTGTATATTTATAATGATTATGTTTTCTATTATAGGACTTCAATAGGGATTCTGTATCATTTCAGTAGTTACATGGCCGCTATTAGTGCTAATAATTACACTGATAAAGGCCACCTTTATCAAATCCACTAAAGGAATTAATAAAGGGGGCCTTTATTAGTCATAGTAAATGTTTTGATAAAATACCCCTTTATTAGAACTAAATGAAAGTTTTAATAAAGGGATCATTTATTAGTTCTAGTAAAAATAATGATAAGGGGCATTTATCTATACTAAAATAATGAACCAATAATGGTGTCCTTTATGAGAACATTCATTTAACACTGATAAATATATCCTTTGTCAGTCATTTCTTTTAGCTCTGATAATCGGGGACTTTGTCAGTGCTATTAATAGAATTTGTAAAATCGAGAGGATTTTATGATTTATTTGACTTTCAGTTCATTTTTACACAAACAATTACCATTTCTAGTGCTTTTAAAGGCCCCAACTATTAAAGTTATAATTCCTAAAAACCTGAATATTTAAAAATAACCAAAACATTTGGAGAGGCCACCACTTGTAGAAAAATCCTCATCCTTTACCAGAGACATCATCTTGCCCCATCTTTCTAAAATATGATTATCGCTCAGGCACTAAAAGCTAATATTTGAATTCATCTTTGAGAGGAACTTGAAAAAAAGGCAAAGATCATCTGTGATAATATTCCTACCCCATAATAAAGCTCAAAATAAAACCACAACTGTAATAATTGTACATAAGAAACAAAATCTTTTAGTAATAAGTGGGTAGACTGAAACTTCATCCAAATTAAATCAGAGCCATGGACAAGAGTTAACATTTCCAGTAAATATCCAGACTTAACAGTATACCCAATATTTTGAGAGAAAATATAGGAGATTCCATCACTAAACATCATTATAAAAATAGAAACCTTTAATATCAAACATATATACCTCTCATTAAACAATAAATTACATTTATCAATAATCCCTCATAAAAATCATCATTGATAATATCATGTACAGATGAATTCCTCATTTCTATGGGTTCATCTGATGAAATAAATTGAAAATAAGCACCCCAAATCCAAGGATCCATATAGATAATAATAGACTATATATCATACATATTCTACTAAATAACCTCCACCTAAAGTACCTTAGCTTCTGAAACACTATAACATAAATAAAATGGATAATTTCTAAGCATATCTTACAGGAAACAAACATGGGTGAAATATTTTTCAGGAATGAATTGAAAAAAAGGGAAATATGAAAAAATAAAATCATCCAAACACTTCATAGATAAATAGTTGTTTTGAAAGAGAAAATATATCAGAATAATAAACCTCCATCCTCTTCAGGGAGACATAATCATTCCCATGAAACGATGTAAATCTTATTCATGTCCTCAAAATAACCCCACTAGATGCGTGAGAACATGGAATGGAATTAATATATAAGACTACTTATATGTTGTAATAGGGACATAAAATAAGTATTAATAGCTTGAACCCAAGATTTGATCAAGAAATTATTCTCATCCCTAAAAATATCATTCCCATTCCAAACATTAATTAACTTACAAACCCTATACTTAACAGATGAAAAAACCACCTTTTTAGATGTTCCAATAACTATCAAATTACCCAGGTATATATTACGATTATGAAATACATTAACATGTAATTCATCACACAACTCATCCCTTTACTTTGGAAGATAAAGTTATGAGTCCATATTTAGTTTTTAATCGTTGTTGATTTAGTTATGTGAGGAGTGGGGTAATTTGTTTTCTCAGCACTACTAAATATTTATGAACCCATCTAATTTTTCATTCTAGTTTAATTATATGAACATATTGTATTTACCTTTTATATTCAAGGAATTGAATTTCTATTTTGAGTATATTTCACTGTTTATTAAAAAAATAACAATTATTTTTTTTTGTTTTTGAAATAATAGCAATAATTATTTAATATTTCATTTTATTGTTTTATTATATTCAAAACTCAAGGAGTGGGGCATAGAATCAAATTGAGAGTATTATGAAAAATATTAACAAAGGAGAAAATGGGGATTCCATAAAAAAATTAGGAATCAATATATGTAATAATAATGGACTAATGAAAATGATATTGAAAATTAGAAACATGTAGGAAAATAAAACAATTGTTTATGAATGAAAAAACCATATCCTTTATAATCCTTTTTTTTAATTAAAAAGGGAATCCATGATGAATTAAAAACCATATCTTTTTTTTTGAAAAACCAAAATTATTAGGTTTATGAAAACTATTAATAAATGAGAGAAGGGGGTTCTATAATAATATTATTAAGAAATATATATAATTATAATGAACTTGTGAAAGTTATATTTAAAATAATGAATATTTACTAAAATAATAGAATTTTTTTTGAATAAAAACACATATTTATTCTTATCCTCTTATAGGTACATGTATGTGAAGAATAATATCCTCTATTTACAAGTATATTAATTAATTAATTAATTAATTAATTAATTAATTAAAACTAAAATATATATAATTACAATTTAATGTGAAATTATTTTAATTTTTTATATTAATATTTGTATGATATTTCCAAATGAATTATAATTAAATTAATATTTGTAAATATAATTTAATTAAAATTGAAAAGATTAGTTGTTAAAATATATGAATATAGATTAATTCTAATTTTAATTAATATAATATTTTATCATATTTATAATCATATAAGTATAGTCAATGATATAAATATAATAATATTAATAATAATATTTTAGAAATATATATATGTATATATATATATATATTAGAAATATTTATTGCAAATATAATTTATAATATATTTTGTGTATTTAGATATTAGTGAAAGATCTGAAATTTCATCCTAATAATCATTCTACAAGAAATATAATAATATATTATAAATATATATATATATTAGATATATAATTATAAATATATTTATTGTAGTAGGAGAGTAGTAAAATAAGGCAAATATCATCATTTTAGCGAGTTTATATAATTATAATTTTATTATAATTAGATAAACTGTTTTCCTATACAATGAAATTTAATTAAAAGATCAAATATCAAGAAATATAAGTGATCTTATCCAATGAGGAAAATAGACGAACCAAATATGTGACATTGCAATATGATCTTAAGTTACCAAAAAATGGTTTGCCCTCTTCCCATCACTTTTGATTAAATATAACATGCATATGGAGATGATTTAGGAAATGGATGGGATATTCAAAACCAATAAGACAACGGATTAGAGGGAATTCCCTAATTCATGTATCACATAAATGATGGTGAGGCAGGATGAATCAATAAATATGTATTTCTATCCTTTCTCAAAGGAAAACATTAGACTCTCACAGATAGCATGGGCTTCCACAACTTATGGATCTCAATGAGAATGGAAATATTTTTTGTCAAGATACCACCATGCATCTGGGGGAGTCACAAAACACAATACCAATACTGATGGATCCACCCCTTAGAGTGGTGACTCCCCATTTATTTTCATTATATCCATTGTGGGGGGTTACATAAGATAAAATTGGACTAATAAATTTGAACCTCAAACTACACATCCTTCCTTTTCCATAACTCTAACCAAGATGTCACAAACTCAATAAAGAGGTATATTTTCCTTGATTATTAATGAATGGAAAAGTCATTTCTTCATAACCAAATAATCCAAGAAACTACGTAGATTGAATCCACCATCTCTATTGGAAGATAAGAATACCACTTCAATTGAATCATTGCAGGATCAGTAACCATGTCCACAGGATAATCAACATTTGAATCCTACCTTTTCCAAACAAGCACAATCCTGAAGTAGAATAAAATAACATCTACAAGTGACTTTAATTGATACATGAACATGGGGAATATAGGATAATCATATAAATAGAATATCATGAGGAAATCTTTGTAGGGGAGGATACCAACACATAGATTCCACCAAAAAACTGTACCATCATAGTGATTTTTAGCCACTATAATGTATTTGAAAAAACATCATTCCATGCGAATCACATCTGGAGTTCCATATTCTATATATTTAACCTAATGATTTAAGGATCTCTACTTACTCCAATAAAGTCTATACCAACCCTTTTCCTTCAAAAATGGGATACTCAAGATGATTCTTCTATCTCTCTCATTGAACTACATTCCCAAAATTTCATAACACAATCCATTTCTGGTACTACCCAATAAGGAGTTGATTAATTCATATTAACACCCAAAGACCATTGGTGAGGTATGTTTTATGTATTCTTCATCAACCAGCCATGGTTCCATCCATATCATTACCCAGACTCTATAATCAAATCTCAAGTACATTCCATCACAAAGGGTTTCCCATTACCCCCATTAAATTTTCCAGAAAAAACAATTAATGTTATGTAATAATGAACCGTCACAGTCCATATAAAAAAATATATATCTTGAATTATCCAAGTGAATAGTGAGTCTAGATTTAGAGAATCCACCACTGTTACCTTTCTAGTAGTGCAATATTAAAATGACACAAATATAGGAAATCCATTACCCCCCCCCCCCCCGCACAATTTTCATGATGAAAAATATTGTCCCATGATATAAAATGAATTTATTTCTCAAATAATTAAACCCCCACATGAAATTGCTGATATAGAAGTTGATATGGTCAATAAAGAAGACAATAATTTTATAAAGTGACATAACATATGTCAACATCTCCCACAATCTTCCCTAATGAGAGACTATTTCCATGATTTTCATATCGTTTAAAAGTTCAATCCCATATTTCATTTCACTATGTTCAAGATACTCGAGAAATCCTCTCTTTTAGAGGGAAAAAATATCATCCGAATCCCAAGGTATTTATTATTCTTGTCAACAACCCGAATGCTAGAGTCTCTATTGATTTCATCTGCCATACAATATTTAAATCATGAACTAAAAGAAATTTTTGAATTAGTAATGTTTAAATACTATCAAGAGGCATTATCAAACAAAATAATCAAGTGATAAATATGTCTCAGATATTCATGGGAGGTTCTCAAAAAAAATTAAGCTATCACCAGAAACAAATGATGGGATATAATTGGTCTTTTTCGGGAACAACATAGATCCATGAATTCTATTTCCTTTTGCTATTGTAGAAATGAGATTTAAAAACATGGAAGCCACAAAAATAAAAAAAGGAAAGGGGAAATAGGGTCCCACTGATGAGGTCCCCTAGTAGGGTAGAGGATCTTAAAGAGGATACTATATATTTTAAAAATAAAATAAACTAAAGATATATATAAAACTGATGAACTCAATAAATTTATAACATAATCCAATTTTCATCATAAAAAGTAAAGAAAGTTCCTTAAACAATATTGTATGCCTTTTCCATATGAATATTACATTAATTAATTCCTCTATTAGCATCCAATAGATTACTCATGGGATAAAATACTTCATGGGAAATAATCTCATTATCAGATATGAGTACTTTCGGAATTGATAAACTCTATTTTTCTGAAATAATAGAAGTAAGCCATGAATATTGGGAGTTTACAAAAATATATTAAAATGTTTTATAGATAATATTGTATAAACATGTGGACCTAAATTAGGATACTAAATATTGATGTTTAATCTTCAATAAAACAGTAATAACTCTTTAATTTAGCAAATAAAGTTAGATTTATCCACCAATAAGTCATTCATTAGACTCAAGACACCATGCCCAAAAATATGCCCGATTTTTTTAAAAAAGGCATGAAATACACTCATTCATGGTCCTTTAATTTAATGATTTTTTAAGGGCCATAAATATTTCATCATCAAATTGGTGACATGAGAGAATCTTATTCATTTCCTATATAACCTCCAATGAAATACATGACGAAATACCTAGAAAAATGGTCGAATACCACCACTATATAGACCTCCTTGTAAAAATTCATAATATGATTATGGATCCCCTTCTCATTGGATATATTTCTGACCATATCAGCTATTATGAAGGATATGTTACTATTACACCTTATTTTATATTCATTTTTATATACATAAAATATATTAGAGTCACCTTCTTTGATTTGTATTTTACAAGAATATTGGGACTAAAATACTTCCTTGATTTTAAGGGCTACATCCAAGTCTACAAAAAGGGACTGAATAATTTTAAAGAAAAAATCATAGGGTGTAAGTATCGATATTTAGGTTTTATTTAAATGGAATCTCAAAGAGAATTTGGTTGGTGGAACCTAAAGTAACTCTAACACTTTGAATTCTCTACTACTAATTTGATATTACTTCCCGTATCAAGATCCCCTATCTTCCAAAATTAATGAATTAATTCTGCACATTCCTTATATTTCATGAAAAAAAATTTAAATATAAAAATTATCCCAGGCCTTAGAATTATGTGTCTTTGTGTGAAATCGATGACGATAGGGAATTTTTCATAAGTGGTAAGATAATGTTGAGAAATGTTGAACAAGATAAAAAAGTTTTTCCTTTCACATGATCCAAAAAATATATCGAGAAGTTCCTCAACTTTATTATTTTCAGTGTTCCCAAATAACTAAACTGTTAGGTTGCCCGAATACCCCAAATCAATATGTCCCACCCTCTTTGTTTCTTGCAAGAATTGTAGCATTAGGGAAAAAGGCATGTTTTAACCCCCAATATTATCATGTAGGAATAATATTTTGTTAAATTTCCCATTAACCATAGGTGGCCCTGGTTATCTTTCACAAAGGTACATAATAAACTTCATTGACATCCTTTTATCCATTTGGTAGGTTCATCTAAAAAATCCTATAAAAATATCATTCTAGGATTTCGGGTGTGTGAATGGAGGTAGCAATGTGATTATAAGAGAAGTGTTTAACCGTTAAATAAAACTACTCTATTAAGAGAAGAAATATTCTGCCCACATGTCCATATTAGAGGATAGGGAAGTAGAAATGAAAATTATATTTTCTAAATACCTTATATGTTCTCTCAATCTAATATTTTTTTAGATAAGAAAACTATATCAGGGAATCTTTTAGCACAATAACACTGGTGCATCTGAACTGAGCAAGGGTTTCATTAGCCATGGAATTTAAAGCAAGAGGTCTTCTTTGAATATGTAGGGTTGGTTCAATCTAGACATTAAATTTTAATATTCACAAAGGATATCATTTCTTCCATTTTTAATATTTTATCATATCTTTCATCAATAGTGGACGTTCCACATGTCATTTAGAACTGGTTGTTTCTATCATTCTCATACAAATTCCATTCTCCCTTATCAATTTTCTCCACCACATAAATAATTTTTCTTACCAGATATTGAAGGTCTAAAAGGTTACTTGTTTGATAAAGTGGGGGTGTGGGAGGTCGTCAAGGTGTATGAAATTATTCTGGTCTTGGGAGTTTGAGAAGGTTTTCTTTAGGCTGGAGGTCAGTTTCACTTTTCCCTCCACTGCAACATTCCTAGGAAAAAATAGAATGTTTAACACCCTGGGAAGATTAACCTGGATATCACACAATTTCATAGAATCAACAAAATTAATTTATTGAGCTTCACCATGCATATTTTAATTACACTATTCGCTTTGAAATATGGGAGGATGCAACAAGATATTTTTTGGGGTTAAAATAGTCTTTATGGACCTTTCATATATTTTATCTATTTTGTTACTTTTCTTCTTTGATTGTACATGACATGACCATATTTTTTCACATCTCCCCGAGCCATACCATAGGATAATTTTTATATCTAAATTTATCTTTTTTTCCCTTATATTATTTTTCTATATGACTGAGACAATAAAAATAGAAGAATAAAATAGGAAAATTATCTTACTTGAAGGATATCCAAGTATTAGAGTCATCTGAAAATATGAATGTCCCTCCCATAAGAGGTCTATTTGAATCTATCAGAACCATGATTTTCAACATTGTCCCCTAGTAAAAGGGATATAAATGGTCCCATTAGATAAAATCACCAATTTTGTCACTAGTTTCATTAATTATTCATTCAAATCTTCCATGTAAGGGAATACCTATCAACCATATTAAGAAGTTGTTTTCAGATAAGGTAATGTTCTGGATGTCACATCTATTTTTTATATCCTACATTAGGATTATTATATTATTGATGGACCATGGTCTCCCATTAAGATCCCTCTCATTGAAAAATTTAAAAATGATGTTCCTTATACCAATTCATCTGATGGACACATAATCATCTAATCGTTATATATTATAAATTGTGTTTAATAGAATATTCGGATTAATGTGTCTATTGGTAATGAATTTTCTTATAATCATAAGAGGGACGAAAAGTATAAGGAATGTATTATCTTCCTTCTTTTCTACAATCAGATCATTCTCCTTGTCTATCAATAAATTATTTTTCTATTAGTATAACAAATCAGATTCTATATAATAATGATTTTATGTAAAGATTCAACTTATCACTAAATAAGGAGCATTTTCCATCACCTTCCATTATAATTCATAATTTTTCATAGAGATTCCACTAATCTCTATCAATGGATGCTTTCACCTCAATAATCATGATCTAACCAACACTGAGAGGCCTTGTAGATCAATGTAAAATTCCTAAGAAACTTCAACCCCTAGGAAAACCTAGGAGCGTCCTCTCAACATTTAGAGAGACTCATATAATTAGATATACTTATAAAATTATTATTATTATACAAAATACATTAATAATAATATTTTATTTATTTAAAAAATCATTTAATTATTATTATTATAAATAATCGTTTTTAGATATTGTTTTAAAAAAATATTACATTAAAAACAACTAGGAGGTCTTCTGTTTGACCCTCTGTTACATTTTAATAACAATAATTATTGTTTTTTCTGAATATAATAATGATAATTATTTAATAATGAAAATTATTATTTAAAAATATTCAATATTAATGAGATATTGCATGAAAATAAGTATGAGGACTATGTAAAATATTATTAATAGATAGAAGAGGGGATTCTAGAATGAATTTATGATATAATAAATATAATTATAGTTGAACATAAAAATGATATTGAAAACCAGATGTATTTATTCAAATAAAAAAATTGTTTATGAATGAAAAAAACATATCATTTTTACCCTCTCTTACAAATATTTTGATTAATTAACCAAATAAATAAATTTAACTAGAGTTTATATAATTAAATTTTAAATTGAAATATTTTCAATTAATTGTAATTATAATTTTAATATGAAGAATATAAAAAAATAGAAATTATTTAAAATTTATAAATATAATTTAATTAAAAAATTAATCAAAAATTGAATGTTCTGCATTTATAATATTATAAATATATCTACAAAATTTAAATATAACAAGATTATTTTCTTTTGGTGGCTTAAAAGGGTAGTAAAGTTTATCAATAATTCTATATCTAAAAATGATTCAAATACAAGAAGTGAATTTAAGGGAAGATTTATCTCTCCAATTAAAGAATTAATGTGTCCAACACCATAGTCACAAATAAGTTAAATTCACAACAACATGTAGCAAGATGGATCAATGAGACCAGGTGAATGATGTGGGATGAATAAATAGGCAACATGGCATGATGACACACATATATTTCTGGGTGGGGGGTAAAAAGAATGATGGGTGCATTGGAACCTATCAATCATCCCCCTACCAACTTAGATTTCTAATTTTGGATTGAGGGTTTCTTTCCACATCATTACTTGGACAAAACGACATGATGAATACATGAAAGGGGTGGCATGACCTAATAATTAGTGACACAAGATTGTTATGTTATAAGGTAGATGATATGGTGTGAGTGGCAGGTGGCACACACTGACAACAATATATAGGTGGGAAATTCAAAAGAGTGTTGGGTGCATTGGTTCTAATTAAGCACCACCCTACCAAGAAGAATTTCTGATGTGGGATAGAGGGATGACCTTCCACATCATGATAGAGGCCAACATGATGTGATATTTCTCACATGGGGGTGGATCAATGTAATAACTAGTGAATAATCAACAGCATATATTGATCATATGATCCTTCAGGATATTTTCATATGGGGAGTTTGGGCCGCAAATAGTTTGTCCTTAAATCCATCAAAGAATAGAGATTTTAGGCCACTTAAATGACACAAAACAAGTCCATATATTGTATATAAATCCTTTGGGGTGATAAGGTATGACACACTAGAATTTATGGGAATGTCTATAAATATGGTTATAGAAATATATAATTATATATACATATACTAGAAATATAATTAAAAATATACATAGAGTTCTAAGAGAGGTGTGAAAGATGAGTAATTCTATCATTATGATCATTAAATTTAATTATGACCATAATAGAATTATATATAGTTATAAATTATTATTATTCTTTAAAATATAAATAAAATTTGAATTAATATATTGAAAATTATTTCATAAAAAATAATTTTTTTAAAAATTATAATTAAATAAAAAATTTAAAAAAAAATTATTTTAAAAAATGAATCAATTGTATTATGTTTAGGAATCCATTTTTAGCTTTTTACATGAGTTTATTATTTTCGTATATATTTCTTGACACCATTAATAGAATAAAATCAAAAATATTATTAAAAATAATTAGTTTTTATTTTTTAGTATTTTCATTTATCTATTATTTTCTTTGGAAAATAAAATATATTTTTTTATTGTGAACCCATTTCTAGAATTCATAAAAGTGCTTTTTGATTGAATATAAATAAAAATATTCCCAATTAATGTGAAAAAATAAGATATTCAATAATAAAGGATGATAGTTCACATTTTTATTTGGTTCAATGCACATAACCCTCATTTTTATCTTGTATATGATTACCTGACCCCACTGACGACCTCATTGCACCTCACTTCCCTCATCTATGGTCTACTTCTGGTACCATATCTTCTGAGTCTATCCTCCATGTTCCTTATATTCATTATGCTGAGAAAGCATGTCACGTTCTATGATGGGTACCCCAGTTTCCCCACTCCTTCAATTCCCATTTACCTTTATTCTCTTATGTAGTATCGTCATCGCCCTTGAACAGATTGAAGTAGGCCATAAAGTGAGGGTGAATCCAAAATAAGCATTCCATTCCTCGAACAAAATTTCCTTCAAATAACGGAATAAACTCAATTTCAAGATGTAACAACCAGAAATACACTTCTCAAAGCCATGTTCATGGATTAACCAGTGATCAAAAAATGATCGACCAATTAATGAAAGAAAAACATTCATTTTTCTTCAACTATAAATTCCCTAGGAAACCCCCAACTCTTACTACCTCCATAGTTCCTTCACCATTTAAAAAATTATGAATATAGATATTGAAATATCATCATCCATTGACCTTTAGTGTATGTCGGGTGACTTCTAGGGCCGACCACCCACCAAATAAGAATCATTGTGGCGGTTATTGTTCCTCCCAGAAAAAATATACAGTGGACTATTGAAATCCTCTCTTTTATAATATTTTTTATTTGGGTTCCCTTATGTGATAGAATAGATGGGGATTTTTTTTATCTTTTTATTATTTTTTGAATAAGAAAATCCATTTCCTTCTCAATGGATATAGGTCGCCCGGACCGAACAATGTAAATTTTAGTCTCCTTTTTTCTCATATTGTTTCATTGCATTGAGTGCATGATTTTCATCAATATATAATAGAATGTTGATAAATGGTTTAAATATAGGCATACTTAAGAATATTACATGAAGGATCTTGGAGATGTTAAGAAAATTCTTAAGATGAAGATTAGATGAGACAGATCTAAGGGTGTCGTTACCCATAGTAAGTTAGAATATTTAAAGAAATTGCTTCAAATTTTTGGAATTGATGATAAATCAAAACTGGTCAATACCACATTATAATTACATTTAAAACATAATGAAAAATTTAATTTTAAGATATATGAAGAGTGGAATCAGTTTGATTATTCCCATATGCAAGAGTGGTTGGATATTTGATGTATTTGATAGTGTGTAGAAGAATTTATATTCCACACGTAGTGAGTATGGTATTCTTGTATATGCATGAACTTGGTTATGTTCATCGGAAAGATGTATAATAGATTCTAAGATATATCAAAGGGACTATAGTTGTTGTCTTGATGTTTATGAGAGATAAAAATGCTCAGATATTTCTTGTTGTATATGTTAATTCATATTATCTAGGATACTTGGACATGAGATAATCTTCAACTGATTATGTATTCACTAAGGTATAAGGGCCAGTGAGTTTCAGATATACTCTATAGTCAACAGTGGATTTTCCTACTATAGAGGCAATGTACATGGGAGTGACAGAAACTTTCAAAGAAGGTATCTAGATTCCTGGGATGATTTGAGACATAGGGATCATCTAAGAGAACGTTTTCGTATTTTTTGATAGCTATAGTTCTATTTTTATTTTTAATAATTAGTTATATCAAATTCAAACCGAACATAATGATATTTGGTTACATTTCACCAATGATATTATCAATGAGAAAAGTATCTCACTCTAGAAGATCATTACATTAGAGAACCTAGATTACATTTTGATGATAGTGGTTACAAGGATTGAGTTCCCAAATTGTTTGGAATTGATAATTATCTCTTGTAATTGATATGCCTCTGGGAATTAGTAAGGCAATAGCTATAGAAATATTTGTTTAAACATAAACATGGTGATATTTTTAATCAAGGTGGATATTGTTGAATATTGATGATGAAATATCATTATTCACTAAATTTAAATGGATGGTTGGTGATCACCTAGGATGACCATCCAAAAAATAAGAATAGTTTCACGGGTTTAGTGCTGCCCAATGAAAACATACTAGATCCTTTTAAATTCCTATCTCCTCTACTACTTTTTTTTCTGATCTATTTGTGGTAAAATTTCTGGCGAATTTTTAATCTTTGTATTTATATTTTAATAAGAAAATACACTGCCTTCCACATGGTCATAGGTCACCCAGAATGAACCACATAAATTAGCGTCTCCATGTTTTTTATTTTATTTGATTACATTGAATGCATGATTTTGAGAGTGAGGGTGAGGCCTCCTCCCAAAAAATATTTAAACTGTGCGACCACCCTCATATTCATTTTTCATGATTCTAGAAGATTAAGGTTGAACCCCAGCCTTTTGATAACCATTAAAAATCAAGGGATTCTTCTTCAATCGACCCTAAATCTTGTGCTGAAATTGAGAGAACGACATGAAAATGTTTTTGTAGTGATGTGAAAAAAACATCCTTATAGTTGAAGATGAGAAAGAATTTGATTGTACATAAAACTAATTTTCTATCAATCCTTCACTCCACCCATCTGTGAAAATACATCTATTATGGTTGTTTACTATTATTTTGGTATTTATTTACATAGTTGGAGATGTATATGCATAGGTTTAAAAGAAATATTTATTTGGTTTCCTCATATTTTATAAACCTCTTTTGTTTTGTACTAGTGAATTGAAAATTTTCCATCATTATTTTTAATATTTTTCAAGTGCTTAATTTACGTTTTATCTCTAAAATTTGGTTTTATCGTGTATATTTATAATTACATAATAATTTTGGAAAAAATAAATATAAAAAAATTTATTTTTATATTTAATAAAAACTAACTCATTTCATTAAAATTGAAAAAAAATTATACTTTAAAACTAATTTGAATTTTTTTAATAATAGATATTAATATAATCCATATAAATAATATTTTAAATCTTTATAACATAGAATTAATTCTCGAAAAAAAAAATTGGATTCAAATTTTTTAAAAAAACTAAATAAATCCATAAAAAAATATTGATTTATTTTGGTTATAACTTAACCTAATGTTACTTTTGAATTTAATAGTGTAATAAATATTTCATTCATTATATAAGATACAATCTACATAAAATAATATTTATTAAATTTACTTAAATAATGTTATTTTGAAAAATAAAAGTAATTAGATTTTTTATGTTATAAACATTCAACTCAAAAACAATACAAAGAAATTCGACTATAAAAGTATAATCGAAAATTAAATTAAAATATTACAAACAAAAAATTTAAAGTACTAGCAAAAAATGACATTGGAAAATTATAGTTGAAAATCCCACTACAAATTTATATGTCATAAAATATGGCTAAAAATTGATTCAAAAATTCTTGTGGAATATCATATTAAATATTTTATTGTAGGAAAATTAAAATCCAAAATCCCTAAAGAAAATTTCCTAGAAGGTTAGATTCAAAAAAATGTAATTAAATATAATAGTGGAATATATCACTAAAATTTTATAGTTCAATAATCTAAAGTAAATTTAATAGTGAAATTTCTTGAAAAACATCACAATAATATAGATGAAAAATAAAAAATAAAAAGTACAATGGAAAATTAATCTAAAATATTTTAGTTGATAATTCCAATATAAAAATATATCACAAAATACGAGTGAAATTTTAACCGAAAAGTTTAAAGTAAATATTCCACACAAAATAAAATCATTAGGTATAAATAGTAATAATTTTTTTATAAATTATTGCAATAATTATTTTTTTACATTAATATAATTTCTTATGCATTTAAAAGAAAATATTTTCCATTAAGTATATAATTATTTTAGTTTTTTTTTATTTTTGAAAAACGGTTAAAAATTTAATTTTATAATATATTAAATATAGTTATATAATGAAAATACAGACTTATTTATAAACATAAAAAATTTATTTCTTTAAAAAATATAATTTGTTTTTTTATGAATTTTTTAAAAAGTCACCCTTTAAAAAAATTATTTTTCCTCAAACAAGAAGAATGTTAATTAGAATTTACAATTAATTAATTTTTTTTTCAAATATCAATATTGTTAATAAGAGTTTTATAAGTCAAATGTCAAATTAACTGTTTCAGTATATTTCCAAAGTATAAATTCTTGTGACTAAAGGAAAAGTCATACAATAAAAATTCATCGAAATATGAAGACCTATGAATATTAGTATTTTTCCAAAATTTAATTCTATTATTGTGGATATTATTAACATTATATTATTATAAGAAAATTCTACACCAATATTTTTTTTGTCAAAAGTGGTATTTCTGAGTAATTAAACGGTTAATTAAATAATATTTTTATTCATAATAAAACATATTATTCTAAGATAAACCAAAGTTTCAATAAACAACTATATATATACATATATTTTTCTAGAATGAATGTAAATAGAATATTATGAATTAAAATATAATCAGGGTTTCTATACTATATTTTCATCATGTAATTATTGTAGCATGACTGAGAATAAACATCTATAGTTGTTATGTATTCAAGATTATTTTCTATAGAATAAAAAATTCTATAGGTTCACGTTGATGTTATATTCTACCCTTATGAACATTATTCATTATCTTTCAGTTTCTTCAAAAATTTATGATTTGAACCCATATAAATTTATACATCCCCTTCTCTATTAATTTTTCACTCTTTGTTCTTAGTGTGTGAAGACTTTGGGTAGATCTTGTAAAGGGATATATTGGTTAAAGACTTTGGAAACATTTAATAAATTTATAGTTTCATACATTCAACTATCAATGTTCTCTGAAAGAGGACCTGTATAATAATATTTAATAATAAAGAAGAGATATTATTGGTGGATTGGACTAGGGGATATTTTTGCTCTAAATCACTATAAATATCATGTGTTAGGATTCTTGTATTTTATTTATTTATGATGTACATGTATGTTAGAATAGTGGGATATATTTATATAAGTTTTAAAAGAAGGATGTAAATTTGGTGTAAATGTTTTAATAACTCAATTAACCCCCACCCCTTATTGAGTCATTGTGTGACCCTACTAGAAAAACACCATTGACACATGCATTTTGTTATGTTGATTAATCGGCTAGTTCTGTCATGTTGACTACACGGGAACATTTTTAGCAGTGTCCCCAATTAGCATAATACATTTTTTCCTCCCAGAAACCATTGAATTTTTCCCTCCATCAAACCCTGGAAGAATACCCATGCATCCCATGTAATATAATAGAGTGGGTAGATAGTCATATGATATGTTCCAAAGCCCCGCCCAGCGATGACTACATGTTTTCATGTCATGCCTCCTGTGAAGTCAACCAAATCTATCATTATTTTCCAATTATATCACCCATATTCTTGACATTGGGGGCCATAAGGGTAGTTTCCATAAAGGCCCAAATGAATGGATCAAAAACCCAAATCAAGTGAATAGTTTCACTATTATAGTATTGTTTCTGAAACACTACAATAAAACTATCTAAATTACTACTAAAATACTTAAAAAAATCATTCTCCCACCTAAATTTGAACAATTATTTACCTTATGAGATGATATACTTGTGAAAAAAAATATTGGGTTTCATTTCATATATCATCCTTTTTTTGAGTTTTTTTCATAACTAAAATTATTAATTAAATTGATTTTTTTTCGTAAAATAATGACTAAATTGTTAAATTTTTTAATACTTATTTTTATAACAACAAGATTCTATTATAATTAATTATAATGGAAAAGTATTATTTTAAAAATAATATATTATCTCGTTCCATTTTAAAATTAATTATTAGGGCTACTTTTTTTGATGCTCAACACAAATACATTGGAATACGATTAAAATATGAAGATAGAATAGATAAATCCTCAAGAGGTAAAAAACCAATAGAAAACATCACCTAAGAAGAATGGTATGATTTATAAATATTATGGACTACCATATTACCATAACTTATAACAAAAGAAAATAATGAATAAAAATAATATAAATATGCACACCAAATCTGATACAAGAGGATCCCTAATAAAGAATAGATATTATAGAGAGCCTAAACAAAAGAGATTTGATTGAGGAAATATGATTCCTAAATTACCATTATACAAACAAGATCACTTGAAAACCTAAGGTCTATATAGGAATAATATTTTTAGCAACCTATAGATAACAATTAGTAATAAAAAAATTTCATAGAAGCCAAGACTACCTGAGATGAGTCACCAACCACCATGTCTACTCCAACCTAAGAATATTTAATGATAGAAACATCGACAATCACCATTAAAACATCCATTGGAAGTAATGAACAAGACAAACCATGTTGTACAACATTATATCAAAACCACCCTTTCCCATGATTATTCTATACAAAAATATCATTTTACACAAGCTTCGTCAAGGATAAACTAATTCATAAAAAGAAATTCATTTCATCTCATACAAAAAACAAATATATTATAAATAATTTATAAATTCTAAAATATTTTAAATCCCCAAACCATTTGGATAATCCATATGTATAATAATAAAGATCATCTAGAATGATAGAAATCGCCTTACCCTATATTTCCCAAATTGGATTAACACTCAAACATTAAAAGTAATCGTGAAAATCTATCTTAGGGAGGATCTAGGAAAATCGGAATAGATCATCCTTGATAATATTCCTACCTCACAAAACTAATGTAGCCTTGATCACATCAAGAACTAGACAATATAAAACATCATGAACCGTCAGAAATAAGTGGGTATATGGAAACTTCATCCAAACTGAATTAGATCCATAGACAAGCCTTCATACTTCCAGCCAATATCCACGATTTAATATATACCCAATATTTTGAGAAAATATCTAGAATATTATACCACCAAACATCTTTATACATATATGGATATTTATAATCAAACTTATATCCCTCTCATTGAACATAGAATTATGTTTTTTTAATATTAAATCAAAAAAATATTCCTTAGTAATATCTCAATCAAGAAAATTATTCATTTCATTAGGGGCTATCAATGAAATGAACTGACTATAAGAAACCCAATTATAATGATAAATTCATATATTAACAGACTATTCATTGGATATATTCCAACAGATACCACCCACCCCCACAAGAAGGACATTAGATTCCCAAATAATATTCCAGAGAAAACATGGATGATGTATAAGTGGATATTACATCAAAACAATATGAGAAATATTTTCCTTTTAGGGCCTAATAATAAAGGTAATAAGGAAAATATAAAATCCTCCAACACTTATTATCATGAAGAGCAGGGATGAACGACCCCATATTCTAGAATAAATAACCAAAATTCTCTTTAGTGAGACATAGTGTTTCCCATGAAGACATGTTTATCTTATTGTTTTCATCATAAAAACCTAACAGATGTTATAGAACATACAATGAAAAATATTGATAATAACATTGGGATGTTTTAAGAGGGACATAAAATATGTTGAAATATATTGCACCATTTATTTGATAAAGACGATATTATTGACCATTGATAAACCTTCCTCTTCCAACCATTAATTCGCTTCCAAACCCTATCCACAAGAAGATGATAAAACATCCATTTAATATATGAAAAAAACTATCAGAATCCCAAGATACATAGTATGCATAAGAACTTTATTAACTTGTAATAGAGAAAAAAAGTCATCCCACTTCTCTATAAGATGAGTTTTGATGTGCATATTGAGTTTTTAATCATTCCTATTTCAGTTTTTTGAAGAGGAGGTAATTTTGTTTCATATAAAATTTCATGGTTTTTGGGAACATCTAATATTTTGATTTCATATAATTATGTTCCCATTATGGCTCTACCTTTTATATGTAAGTATTTTAATTTCTATTTGGAGTATTTTTTTATTTATTCAAAAATTAAAAATAATCATATTTAGTTGTGTAAATTATAATAATTATTCAATATTTCATGTTATTATTTATTTTTATTCTAAAATAAAACAGTAGGGTATAAAAACATAATTTTTTTATTATGAAAATTATTAAGAAATGATGGAAGGGGGATTCTATAATAAAATTTTAATCAAAATATAAATTTCGAATGGACTAGTGAAAATAGAATTTAAAATAAGAAATATTTAGGAAAATAAAATAATAGATTATAAATTAAAAACCATGTCCATTTTAATGTTTTTTGAAAGCCAAAAGAGAATAGTTTATGAATGAAACCCACATCCTTTTTACCAACTTGTGATAACCCAAATTAAGAATACTATGAAAAATATCAAGAAGTGAGAGAAGCGAGATTTCATGATAAAATTATAAAGCATTATATTTTATTATAACGGAATTCTGAAAATGATATTAAAAATAAGGAATATTTTTTAAAATAAATGAATAGCTTATGATTGAAAAACCATAATCTTTTTTACCCTCTTATAAGTACATATTAGTGAATAACAATATCCTTTATTTACATGTATATTAATTAATTAAATATTTATTTAATTCACTATAACTATAACTATAATATATCAAATTAAATAAAATAGGGAAATTACTACAAGTTTTTATATTTAAACTTTTATGAGAAAGATAAATAATTAGAATTATTTAAAATTTATTAATATAATTTAAATAAAATTAAAAAGGAATGTTTTTAAATTTTATGAATATAAAAAAATATTAATATTAATTAATATTAAAATTTATCATATTTATAAAAATATTAATATAGTAATTATATTTATATATGATTACATTAATAATAATATTATATATATATATATATGAAATAGTTTTTAGAAATATGATGGAGGAATAGGAGAAACCGATCCAAGTGTTCTACAGTTATTTTTCATAGTTTATCCATCCCAAAAGGTCGAATTTATTTTATTATACTTTGATTGTCTATTCTAGGTAGAATGGATGGTTACCTTCAAGGAATATCATGGAATATGAAAGACAATACTTGAAGGATCATGCATCCTTTTCTGGATTTTTGGGTGGATCTTTCATCACACTCAAAAATCTAATCTCACCACGAATCACTTGAAAAGGCCCCATTTCTCACATCTCAACATCTAATGGTGATATATATGAATTTATTGATCTAGGTAATTACTCTTTTTATTGGCCACATTTCTTTTTTAAAAAGTATGAAAACCTATAATATAGCCGACTTAGTTTCTTAATTAATTTCTACTTAGAGATTTTCTGATGTCAAATATGGTTCACATGTCCTTGTCTTCATATACATAATATTCCCATATATGGAATTAAAATGAAATATTTGATTATGGGCTTTATCAACATAAGATTAGTCATCTTGAGGATTCCTAATTTGAACTATAATTTTAACATGACTAATTTTATGTAATCTTATACCTAGGTGTGGTTTAAAATACATTATTTAAACTCTGTATTAGAGCTTCCATAAATTTTATGTGACGTTATTTATGTGATTTATATTATAATTAGCATGGATAGTGACTATAAAATGGTTATTTTTTGTCACTTTACAAGGGTTTTGGAAAATGATTATTTAAGTTATACCTTGATATATAAATTTTTCCTCCTGAAACTGTGACATGAAATCAATTTTAGAATTTAGTATGAAGTAACATGACTTTTCAATGATTCATATTGAAACATTGGACACTATAGTTATGTTTTTAGAGGAGATATTGTTTTTCATAATTCTTAGTTGAGTGGAAACGATTTGTAGAACTTATGAATAAGAGAAAATAAATGGACCAAGAAGTACAATGATAAGAAGGCCAGAGATATTATTAAGGATGAGGATATCTATTCTAATAATTCTAGTAATTTAAATCCCCCAACATAGTAGGTACATATTAATGATAAAGGATATCCTCTCGGAACCCAATTAATTAATTTTGTAAGAACTTCTCTAGGTATTTTTTGTATAGAATGCCCTAATTTCAGGGATGCTAGGATAGACTGGTCCAAAACGTGTCAAAACCATTGGCATAGGTAATGCAAAATAAAACACACAGTAGAGGTTTGATCCCAAGACCTCCATCTTATATATAAAGGATCGAACCACTATTCTAAAATTTTAATAGTGAATATATTTCGAAATATATATATAATTTATTTATTTATTTATTTGATGATATTTGTGAACATTATTCATAAAAAATGAGGGTACCTATACCAGAAGTTCTGAAAACCATTGGAATATGAACCCAAATTCAAATGATTTATCCCAAATTTTAAATAAAACCATCATGATAGCCTTATATTACATGCATCTATCCCAACAGTTTGACCAAACCATTGGGATATCCTTTTCCTATCCTAATGGGTTTCCCTAACCATTGGAATACCTTTATGTCACCTGGATATATCCAAATGTTTTTATAGAACGACTATGATAACCTAAAATTACATGTCTTATCCCAATAGTTTTCCATAACTGTTGGGATAAAACCCTATATCCCAATGGTTTTTTCAAACTATTTTCATATGGTTTTTGGTATAGGTAGAATTTCTAGTAGTGTATCATTATTCTATCTTTATAATCCCACTATGTACTGTGACTAAATTGATGAGGTGAGTCACGTGTAAAATGATGGTATTTATTTTATGGATGTTTCGTCTAGGGGAATTATTAATGATCAAGATAATGATAAATTATATGAATGAAAATATGCTAAGGAGCACTGTATACCAGATAATGTGGACTCTACTCTATTACTAGAGGAGAATATGATAAATTCTAAGAGTAGTAATGGGTATGGAAAAATGGAAACCTTAATAGAAACTAAATCCAAAATGTTCGTACAAGAATAATAAAAATATTCTCCTAAGAAGGTATGGGGAAAGATAATTATTCCTCCTATTAAATCCATCTATTTTAAAACAACTAGATCCCTCACGGGGTCTTCGGGTATGAAATGTTGTTTGTAAATCATCATAATATTCTTATCCACCTCTTCATCATATAGTGTATATTTTAGTGAGGGTTTATTTAACTTCGTTGAATACTGTAAATGATCATTAAAAGTGTTTTGATAATGGAAAACATAAATAAACACATGATACTAATGTTTCAATGGCATAGAAGATCACTCGGGGCCCAGGTTGCCTTCAATGCCTTTTCAAGAAAGGGAGATTCTTCTTTACACCAATGAAATAACACAATATTTTAGGATGGTGGATACCAATGTTTCAAAGATTGGTGTTGTTTATTTTATTAGAAAACTACATGTACTATCTTGTTTTGTCTTCATTGAAATAATTTACTAACATGGATTTTGTTTGGTCTTAGAACCTACTCAGTCTAGGCAGATTCATAATACAGTTGTTGAATTTACCTAGGATTCATGGTTGAACTTTATAGACAGCTAAGGGTAAAGTGTTGTGACTTCTCTTAGAAAGAATATTATGGGATCTGGTTGTGATTGATACAATCCTAGGATCCCAAAATTGGAGGTGTTCAAGAGGTAAAAAATTGAAAACTATTATATCTTCAGTAAGTTATGATCTTAAATATCATGTGAAGAGAAAATCACATTTGAAGGTGATTATGCATAAATATTTTGAGGTTATATCATTTGGAAGTAGTGATTTGGATAGGAAAATAGTAAATATGTGTTTGAAGTAGTAGAAAAGACAATCACAATTGATTTTGGACTTCCAGATGATAGAGGTGGGCCATCGTTTCCAGTAAAAATATAAATAATGGGTTGGAATCATCTTGGCCAGTGTGGTTTCCCCTCTCACCACAACATGAGTACTCATTATTGAGTTACATGATTTTACATGATTTTATTCCTTTTAAATTATTCACATAATTTTAATTTATTACATGTTCCTCCTATATACTTCATTTTTATTACTTTAATAATTGGGTTGTTGATCCTCAACCTTTGAAAAATAATTATTAGAAATATAATTAAAAATATATTTAGATTACAATGAGAGTAGTGAGAGGTGAGTAATTTCATCATTATAATCATTTTCATAGAAATATAATTATATATATTAAATATATAATTAAAAATATATTTATAAATCTATGAGAGTAGTGAAAGTTGGGTTATTTCATCATTATAGTTATTTTTTTAATTCTGATTATAATATAATTACATATACTTATTAAATTATTATTATTATTATTATAACAAATATAATAAAAAATATAATTTATTTATTTTAAAAAAGTATCATTTCATAATTATTATTATAAAAAAATATTTTATAATGTTATTTAATTTAAAAATATAATATTAAAAAATATCTGGAATGTATTTTGTTTGAACCTATGTTAAATTTTAATAACAATTAATATTTTTAGGTTTGAATATAATACTAATAATTATTTAACAATTCTTATTATTATTTAAACCTATTCTATATTCATTGAGAGGTTCATGAAATTTCATTTGAGGATAATAAAAAATATAATGGTAGGAGAGACGAAAATACTATAGAGCAGCTCGCATATCGGAAACATGTGACCATTATAGTGTTTCACAAGATAGGTTGGATTATTTTCCACCTTGGATTTCATCCCCTGTACTCCCTAATCTTCTATCATTTTATTGATTCTCCTTTCTCATCAAAACAATATGATAAAATATTCCCATTGGTTATATACCAACCCATTGTGGGTGGGATGAGACTTTACTAACTAGAATATCTTGGTATGTTTGTATTTTGGACTTATATATCCTTCTTCTGAAAATATATTATATTAGAAAAATATGATATATATATATGAAATGTAATTAAAAATATACATAGAATTTTGTAAGAGCTATGCAAGAAGCTTAGCTTAATCGTCATAATCGTGGAATTTAATAAACATTATAATATAATAAGACAGAACTATAAAGTTTTGTAAATATTTAAAATATATTTACATTTTTCAATCAATATAATGTAAAAAATGAAAAAAAAATATTATAAAATATTTAATTAAATAAAAAACACTAAAAAATATTGATTTTAAAAATACATCAACCAAATTTGAATTTTGTTTGAGACTCCATTTTGTAAATATATATGTGAGTTTATTATTTTAGTTTATATTTATTTATTCCACTAATCGAATAAATTTAAAAAAAATCAACAAATTAATTACTTTTTTATATTTTAATATTTCAATTGATTAGTTATGTTTACAAAAAATGGAATACATTCATGTTTTTTCGGAACCCATTTTGATAAATCATAAAAGTTGGTATTTGACTGATTATAAAGAATAATATGTTGAATTAATATTAGAAAGTAAAATTTACAATAATGAAGGATATTATTTGAATTGTTGATTTGTTTCCACACCATGAATCCTCATTTTTTCATCTTGTATGTAATTATCTATCCCCACTCCAGACATTCCCATTTTCCTCTATACTCTTTTGTAGAGAAATTTACATAATTGAACTAATTGAAGATGAATGTAAAGTGATAATGAATCCCGACCAATCATTAATTCCCCATAACACAATAACCATCCACCAAAGAAAAAAATTCAGATTCCAGATGTTCTATTAGACGGACACTTCCCTAGGCTTGGTTCGTGGATTAACCCATGATAAAAAAAATGATCAATTGATTGGTGAGAGAAACCTATTAAATTTTCACTAACTGCTGTAGTTCTAGGAATCCAACCACTCCTCCCACTCCCACCATGGCTCCAATGTTAGTGGAAAATGAATAGGTTGTGATTGATCTAGAATTTATATTTTTAATATGTCGGAAGCCTAAGGTTGTCCCCCACCCTTTTTATAACCATTTAACATTTAGTATTTTATTCATTGTCCATTCATTCCTCACATATATAAGGTGAGAGAGAATAATTTTATTGTAATGTATTGAAGGAGAAACATGTCCTTATAGTAGAATATGGGGAAGAATATGATGAAACATATATCTTATTTTCATTGAATCCTTCCTTCCACCCATCTTTAATGCTCCATTTGTTTGTATTGTATTACTTCTATTTTGTGATTTCTTTTTGAGTTGGAGATTCAAATGAGAAGATTCATAATATATTTTTTCTCATTGTTTTATCATTTTTATAATTTTTTTTGTTTTTTATTAGTGAATTGAAAGTTTTCCATCAATATTTGGAAACTTTTACCCATGGAAAATTTATGATTTTCCATTCAAATTTCATTAGATAGTTTATATTTATATATAAGTACTGATTTATGGAGAATTAAAAAAGATTATACGTGTTTTTATTAATAAATAATTAATTCTTTCAAATTATAAAAATAATTATAATTTCAAAAAATTTAAAAAATATAAATTTTTCAAAGAATATTTTAATTTTCAAAAATCCCAAAAGAAAATTTACTAAAAAAATCCGTTCGAAAAATATAATTTAATATAATAATGGAAAATATCACTATAATATTGTATTCCTATAATCCAATGCAAATTCTCCTATAAAATTACTTCAAAAAATCACTAAACTATACTAAAAAATCACTAAAAAATAATTTGAAAATCTACTCTATAATATTTTATTGGAAAATTCCAATAGAGAAAAATTGAAAAAATACAAGGTAAAATATCAAATAAAATTTACTTATTTGTTATTCCACTCAAAAATATAGATATATAAAAATAGAAATATTTATTAAATTTATTAAATAATAATTATTTTACAAAAAAATAAATTCTTATGGATTTAAAAAAAATATGATCCATTAAAGATATAAACACTTAAAATATTTTTTATCAAATGACTAAAATGTGTAATTTGATTATAGATACATTATTTTCTAAAAAACACACATTTTTATAAAAAAAATATTATTTCATTTATAAATATAATTTTTTTTCAAATGAATTTAAAAAAAGTGTCACCATTTTGAAAAATTATTTATATATTATATATGAAGAAAATTAAATAAGAATTTCCAATTTATTAAAAAATTTTGTTTTTCTAAAATAAAAATAATTTTACCATGTTTTTGTTAAGTTATGAGTTGTATAAACTTTTCCAGTCTATTTCCAATGTATAAAGGCATATTATTAAAAGAAAAGCCACATAATCAAAAGTAATACTAATAAAATTATTATAAAGATAAAGACCAGTGAATCTTAGTATTTTTCTAATATTTAATTATATTTTTGAGGAAGATATTTCCATTATAATATTTTGTGAAAATAAAACACAGACCTTTTATGTTGTAAAAATTGGTCTTTCTAAATTATTAAATGGCAATTCAAATAATGTTTTTTTCCAAGATAACATATTCTTCCACGGTGGAAAAATGTTTTAGTTAAAAATAACTTTGTATTGGTTATTTTTTTTATGGTCAAATAAAAAAATTCTTGATTCTTTCTAAGGATATATATTTATATATATTTATATATATTTATTTATTGAAAATTTAAGATTTTGAATTGAAATATAAGTATAACTATAGTTAAGATTCAACAACCCTCTCCCACAAAATGATTGCTCTAATTTTCTAACGCTATCCATGTAACAATATAAAAAATTATCAACTTCTGCTGTTATGAATTCAATATTATTTTATATATCTAAAGATCCTATCGAGCTTCACATTGAAGTTATATTCTACCTCTATGGGAATTCTTCATCATATTTTAGTCGCTACATTTAATTGTGTAATGCACCCATAATAATTTATTCATATCCTTCTATGTAATATTTTCACTCATTGTTCTTACTATCACCACCACAGATCATGATTTAGGTTGCACTGGCTTTTATTAGTGCTAAGCATAAAGCACTAATAAAAGAGTAACCATTATCAGTGCTAGCTAAAAGCACTGATAATGGTGTATATTTATCAGCATAGATAAAAAATTTATTAAAAAAATATTATTAATACATATATAATTATCATATTTATATTCAAAAAACAATGTTTATTTATTTACATTAATTAAAAAATTCACATATATAATTAATATAAATATGATATATTAGTATATATAATTAATATTTAAAACATTTATATAGATATAAATGATGTATTGTTAATATGTGAAATTTGAACATATATATATATATATCAATGTTTAGGTGCATATTTGTGTACACGTTATGTTGTCTCTGTGTGTGTGTGTTTTGTGTATGTGTATATATAGATGTTATACATGTACATATATATGACTGTGAATGTGTGTGTATCTGTATTTTAACATATATAAGGACTACATAATTGTCCATAAATAGTTATTTTTCAACCTTTAAGATTAGTTATTTATCCAACTCTGAGATGGAATTTCAATACTTGTACTAGAAATATAGGATTTGTACTATAATAATGGATTCCTCTGACTCTCCATGTATGAGCCTCCTCAATTTCTTGATCATGGAGGAGGGGTCGATAACTAAAGAGAAGAGGTCATTATCCAAAAAACATTGGATCTAGAGGGAATTGTAGGAATTGATATACTATGTTAGTTTTGTTCTTTGATGAGGTCAATTTTAAACACTGTTTGACCACATCAATTTTTTCTATATTTCTCTTTTTTTAATGAATTATGGGGTCCTTGGTATGGGTCTCGATGTCTATGGTCAAGCTGTCTGGATTATAATAATATAAAATTATAAGAATAGATATAATTATATAAGTATAATTATATTTATATACAAATATTTATATTGATATTTATATATAAATATAATTATGAATAAATATACATATTTTAATAATAATATAATTATAATAAATTATTTAATTGAAATTAGGATGGACATGGGGGGAGATCCCACTGATTTTAATGGATTTCTTTCTTTTTTGGTTTTCATTGATGCTAACCCTATTTATGTAGATGCTTATGTTCTTCACTCAATGAAATATGGAGATTCTTTTCCTCTATTTAAAGAGGAATTCTTCAATTCTTCCTCGAATTTGGTGGACTCTAATGTGATTATTCGTTATGGTAATTTCAATGGTTTTTTTTGATCAATATGATATCCCTAGTGTTGAAAACATTATGGTGTAGGGAGACCCAATATTGGATCATAAGGAATTGTAGCAAAATCATGGTTCCCTTTATAGATTCATTGAGGATACTCATTTTTGATATTCTACTTCCAAAACAATTACAAAAAATGAAATGCTAGATTTTAGAAAAGAAAATCACTCACTAATTACACAAATAGTCCCTTATTAAAAACACTCAATTATTTCTTAGCTGGTTTCCCAACAGTTGATTAATCTATGCAAGTTAGAGGAACTATAATGTCATATTATTCATTACTATGGTTTTGGTGTATTTAGGATTATATATCTTGGTAATATTTACTTTTATATTATAATTCCTTACTTTGATATAATGGTGAGATGTTGAGGTATAGGATTTTTCCCTCTTATGCTTGGAGTTCTTCATGTTGATGATTGGGGCCAAAATTTAAATCAAGAAACTACTGATAATTCTACAACTCCGGTAAGGATTCAGGTATTTTATCTCATTTGATATCTGTGGAATCCTCAAATCATGTGGGAAATTTACTCAGCTATTAGATCCCCAATAAAAAATGAAAATGAAGCCCAACCTTAATGGTTTAGTCATAATGTTTGAATTCTATTTGATATTGACATGAACTACCTTATCCATGACCAATGATTAAAGAAGACAAGAAATCTGTTGGAGGAAGAAACCATAGACATGTTATGCTTAAGGCTTCTTGGAATGTTGACGATAAGAAAAAAAAATATTTGTACTATAAGACATTTGATTTTGGGTAGTCTTCATAGGAACATATTTTAGGTCTCATTGATAATTCAAGTTTCCTTGAGAATCAGTATTGGAATATGGTTGTTTCATTTATAAAGGAGGATGTTTCTTCTTATATGGATAGGTACAAAACCTTGCATTGTGTGTCCTAAATTATTTGAGAATTGTATGATGATAATAAGAAGAAGGAATGGAAATTAATAGAGTATGATACTGATTCCATTGTAATGTATCAAAAATCATGAATCACGCCAGAGTGTGGTCTAAAGTATACATCACTGCTGGTTGATCCTCAGTGTTGGCTGATCCTCAGTGCTAGAATTTTCTTATTTCTTCTATATGGGTCAATTTATCTCCTTAAATGGACTGATTCAATGTCCAACATGGTTTATCTATTACTGATACTAACAAGAAAGAGGTAGGGAATTTATCTGGGTCTGTTGATAATCTTTCCATTGAAATGTATTGTGAATTTGGGTTTTCAATCATGACTACTGGTGGTGTTCAGATTTATTTTGATAGAAATGAAAAGGATACCCTATTGGAATTATCTATGGATACATCTATGCTAGATTTTAATAAATGGTATTTAAGAATTGTAACTACCGTTAAGTCAAGATCCCTTGAAGAGGCAGATAGTTGGGATGTGATGAGGCATGTAAAAGTACCTCTTCTACAAATACTGATTTAGGTGCAGGAGTTGTTGTTTCCAACGAAGTAACTATGGAGGTGGTGTAAATAGGGAATTTGTAGAATATTTTCATTGAGTAGGTACAATTTTATAGGATGGTTTCCAGTTTAAAGGATGATGTGGACACCGATGAAAATCTTCAGATGAATTTCATGATCCCTGGAAAAGTGAAAAATCTCTGAAGTGTGGCAGACAACGGCATGGTAGAGTTCCTCATGGTAGAGGTCATAAAAGACATAAACTAACTCATGTGGTTGAATTTCTAGATTTTTATTATAATTTTAGGTGTTTTATTGTGTGGATTTCTTTGGATCCTTTCTATTTTTTTATGTTGTTAATTTCTTATTTTTGTTCTCCCATTCTTCTTTTGTTTTATTCTTTTCTTAATAAAAGATATTGTACCCTATCCTTATAATACATATATTTTCTTAATAAATATATTTATTCTATTTAAATTATATATTTTTTTATATTAATTAATATATATATATATATAATTATATAAAATTATAAAATTATAATAAATATATGTAAATAATGAATATATTTATTACATTTATAATTATGTATATTTAAATATTAAGATTTTGATGGCATATGTGCTTGGGATATCTCCCAACAGTAGATCAAATGGAGGATGATGAGATCATATCACAACTATGGAATATTTAAATGATGATCCAACTGAAACAAAGAATATTTTTTTGTGGATGTGATTTTTTGGATATGGTGGTATGCTACGAAGAAAAAGAACATTGGGATCAAGATTAGATCCTGAATGAAGGAACATACCTACATATCAAGTTTTTCTATTCTCACCATCATTTTTTATCTAGATGATGTTTCAATAAGGGATGTGTCACACATGTATTTGTAAGAAAAGTTGTTATTGCAGGTTATTTGTAGTCCAACAAGAATTACACAATCTTGAACATCATTCTTTACAAGGAGTATAATGTCTAGAATATCTCATATTTGATCCAATGTATTTCAAGAATCCATAGATTATTAGATAGTATGTGTATACTTATAGCTTGGGGATACTTTCATATATTGTTTTTGAATAAATAACTGAAGTGGTGGGTATTGTTATTTGCAATGGTTTCTATCAATCAATTATCTTTATGAATATATGGTTGGAATTTTAATTTCAATCTGTTAGAAGACAAAAAATTTCTTTCTCAACATTGGGTGATGATTTATGTTCTTCATTGGATATTTTGTCACCCCATATATTGTTTTTATATTTCTTCCTCAATAGGTGTTACTATAAAAATTTATAAATAGACTAAAAAATATCAATATGGATACTTTTGTCACATTCTTGTGGATGTGGTTCTCAGTGTTACTTTAATTTATAATGTTGTTTTTAATTTGATTATAATGAATTGAGTCTAAATTTTTTTCTGAAATGTTTCCATATTTATTTCATGAGTAAAAAACAATAGGTAACTCCATGAAATTGTTCCAAATAAATATGGGGAGTTCTTTATGCTTAAAAAATGTGCATTGATTGGTCACTTTCAAGATAAATAATAATATAGAAAATGATGAAGGTACCAGTTAGTAGGGCCTCTTGGAAGGGTTGGAATAACACTATCCTAACCGTCCCTCTAGACAGACCACCTAGATGCTAGTTGAATTTTGTTCATCAAGTGTGATAGAAGGGGAACATGGACCTAGCCCTATAGTAATGGAGAAGCATCTTGGAATGGAATAATGTAATTTTTTGGCTCCTATAGTGAAAAATCATATTTCATTATAAGATTCATTGGTTAAAACTAAAAATATGGAAGGATTCCATGTGATAGTGGTTGGGACTGCTAATGACTCAACAGAGGATCATGTTATTGATGAAGAAACTGTGCCAGATATTTATAAATAGAAATTTTGGTAGGTAGAATTGATTTCTTCAATGTCTCACAAAGGAAAATAGAAAATTGAAGTTGAGAATATTGAGGATAAGGACATGAAGTAAAGTCATGAAAATCATTCTAAGAAGGATGATGCTTCAGTTATTAGGGTAGAGGATGAGGTTGAAGAAGGGACTAGTTATGGATATTCATTATTAACAAGTGTGTGTGTTCTCACTTCTCAAATTCAAGCACCACTTTCCATGAGATTTCACCCAACTCTTCTGAAGTGCTCAGTTCATTTTAAGAATGAGAAAATAATGAAAACAAAGGTAGCAGGGATGACTGACATGATGGATCTCAGGTAAGGGAGCACTCACTAAGTATGCATGTCATTTTGAATAGGTCCAAGAGAAAGGATTTGTTCTTTGAGGAATTCAGTAATGCTCATGGAATGAGCCATGTTGAAGGAAAACCTGAAATCACTGATACTTTCAATGAAAAGGATGACTAATTTGATTCTAGTGTTGATGACACGACTTGGAAAATTCCCAAAACATGGAGAAGGGGATTTCAACCGAGAGACGGGGGTGGTGGCCATTTTTAATCCACAAGATGAACTTTATTTTTTGGCTTGTTTAGTGGACAAGATCTTTTCTTTATGGTAGTTATTTTTCACTATTTACACATGAAATCTCCCATTGTACCTATTTCATTTATTTTAAAAAAAATTGTGGATCATGGGCCACAACTCATGGTTCACACCATTTTAAATATATTTATATAATATATATATATAATTATTAAACATATATCATTAAAAAATTATATATAATATTATAGAATATATATAATTATTTTTATATATTTAAAATTATATACAAATAATGTTAAAATACTTAGATATAATTATAAATATATATAAGTTTATATTTAGGTTTATATTTAATATTTATTTATAATTATATACATTATTTTTTTCATTATATTATTTATAGTTTTATATTAGGTCTTTATGAGTGCATTGTTTGCACTAATAAAGAATTATTTTCATCAATGCCAAAAATTTGCCAATCAAATATTTCTTTATCAGCACTAGAATTTTAGCAATGATAAATATATTTTTTATAAACACATTTTAGTGATTTGGGAGATTTGTTCTTTTTGATATTAAAATTATTAAATTCAAAAACCACCCTTTATATATTCATTATTAAAATCACTGATAAACTCCTTTCCAATTTTTAAATAGAACCCTAACTAAGTTCTTCTTTCTCGAACCGTTCAAGCTCTCATGGAATCGAATATATTCCATATCTCTCCCTCAATCATTTAGAGTGAATAAAACCCTTTAAAATTCATGGTATAAGATCACTTATGAGCATCTATCCCCCATGAATTACTTTTTTGTTTTTCAATTTCCCAAATGGGTTTAACAGCTGGCACGTATAGTGATCGCATATGTCTTCACAACTCAAAAATACCTAAGGTTGTTGTCGTAACATAAGGAATAGTATCATTGTTCTCCAATATCCTTGATGGTGTAACCAGTATTCGATATCAAAGAGTCTATTGAGCATCCAAAACCCTTGTATCTATTTATTTTGATCAATTCTATGACGTTGTAATGGCCTACGCCGCAAGCCCAACTCCCATGGAAATCATTTTTCTCCATTATTCCATGGTGCAGCCTAAATAACTTCCATGAAATCACTCCACAAGTATCTATGTATTCTTATCTTGTTAAGGTTCAACCATAATTTGTTGCATAAGGCTCCTCGAATCAATATAACTGAACCTCTAGAAAATCCTTGGCTTCCATGGTGTATAAAAAACTCCTTTAACCTAAGATTTGTTTTCTATATTTAATAATTGTTTTTAAAAAAAATCCCTATATAGTGAAAATTGAAAAAAAATTCTAGAATTCCAATAAGTCCATTTCTTTGAAAGTAATTTTGAGAAGGCTCATTCCTAGAAATATCCATGGAATAAATAAATTAAAGAAAGTGAATTCTTTTAGAGAACATTCTTCAAATGTTTGGTGATGAAGCTACTTTCCAAGAAAGTGCCTTCCTCTCATCACTCTATAAAAAATCACTTTATGAATCAATCATTAATTTAATCTCCATTAATTATTCCAAAATATTAAATTATATGTGGGCATCACCATCCATAAATTGATCTCCAACTTCAGTGAATTGATATACATCTTGCGCAACATGATATTCGACTTCTGTGAATAGAAAGAGGCCAAACATGAGGCATAGATCCCATGTAATAGATCTCCATACAACAGAATAGTGTATCATTTCAATGTATAGGGACAAGAAACATTTCACACATTACAAGAAACAATAAATCAAAGGAGTATATTCATTATATTTATGTGAATTTTATCTTCATGCATGATATACCTCCCCTTATATAAATATATTATATCTCTGTTAAATTATTTTGTTTATTTATTCATAGAAAGGTAATTTATCAATTACTACCCTTATTTTTCCTCATTAACATTTTTCTTTTATAATTTACATATTTTTATTTCTAATATATTTACATATGAAAAATAATTTTTTTAATTATTTATTATTATTATTTTATAAAAATTATTTCTCAAAGAATTTATTTTTAAGTATAATTATATTGTGATGATAATATAAATATATAATTATTAATTTTCAATAATGATTCTAAACCCAATATCCCTTACCTTGATCCCCTGTTTTTTCACTCTCTCCCTGACATTTATGTTCATTTTCACTCATTCGTTGTTATTTCCCACTCTGATTATATAGAGCTCCTAGTTGTACACGAAAAAACCCTACCAACTTATCATATAAGGTGGTGACTGAAAATGATAAGTTGGTAGAGTTTCTATAGTGCATCGATAGTAATTGTAACCATGTTCCAAGAATCTCTCATACATTTGTAGATTAAAATCAAACAATTTATCCCATTTTCTTGTATTATCAAGCATTAGAATCCCACTAATTTTAGTGTCTCCTGATTTATTTTAAAATTTTATAAGAATTATGAAACGAGTTTAATTAATTGTGTATTATTTAATTAAATTTTTTATATTTGTAATAATTGGTAAAATATTTCCATGATACTTTGATACTTATACACATAATCAACATATTAATCCTATAATAGATCTCTTTGTTGTTATGTAGTTGAAAATTTAATTAGAATATTTGTAACATTATAGATCTCACACATTAATTTACTTCAATGATATCCACCACTATAAAACAATCAGAATACCCACCATTCAAAAACTATTATCATAGAATAATGACATCATGTATATTAAACAATTATTTAAGAATGACCTTTTTGAGTTACAAGATCATGATATCTATGTATTTATTTATTTTTAAAAATATTAATGTGGAAATAAAATTGGATGGATCTGAATAAAAAATGGATGGATTTACATCATATGAAAAAAAGATCAAGAGGATGGGGTGAAAGAGTTCATCATCATTTCAAATGATCATCCATATGTGCCTTGTAAAATACATTATATATGTTTACACTATCATTATTCAAGAATAATTATTCCAAATTAATTGTAAGATCAATAAATAAATCACATAATATATTGAAGTGATAATTTTTGGGCTAAACATTAGGAAATCTAAATATAGCTAGTGACTGGGAGAGGATTGTGTTTTATGGATCATCTAATATGACTAAATGTATGGAAAATGATAAACAAATGTATCAAGGCAACGATTACAGGTTGTAGTGATGATAAATATCATATTAAGGAAATGAAAAAAAAATTGAAGATGAATTTTTTGATTATCTAAAATTGTTTTAGGAGGTAAAGGGTTTTGAACAGATGTCATTGTATGATTATTTCACTAAATATTAAAAAACAATCTGCAATATTGAAAATTTATAATATAAAATATGGAAACAGATGGAGTGAATCTAGTTTTATTGACCAACTTTCTCTCTTGAATTTTATGGTCCCATAAGATAATGAACTTCCTTACCAAAAATATGATGTTAAAAGAATGATATGTTCAATGGGTATGATCTCTGAAATAATTCATGCATATCCAAATCACTATATAGGATTTATAAAGGACCAAAATCACATAAAAAATCCAAAACATTGGGGTTATTATTCATAAAATAATTCTTAATCAGGTCTTATTAATGTTTTATTGTATATTACACTCATTCCATGGTTTAATTTCCTCTAAAGAAGTGAGGAGACTACATGACAATCAAAATGGGATAAAGATATAACAAATGAATAAGGGAAACTTCATCACCTGAAATACTATCCTCAGTGGAAGATAATTGATCAAGAGTATCCTCATTTTGGAAATGAGTTGGGAAAGTGTCGTGTTGTAAAATCTAATGATGGAGTTAATCCTTTTGGTTTTTAAACAAGGAGTCATAGTAAATGGGTAATTATGTTGGTAAATTATAACTTACCACAGTTGTTATGAATGAAATAAATATACATTACGTTTTGTCTACTTATATCAAATCCAAAACAACTGGATATTGATATTGATGTTTATTTGGATCCATTGATTGATGATTTGAAATTATTGTTTGATTCTGGTGTTACATTTTCTAATTCTTACAAAAATTAAGATTTCATTTTGAGATCCATGTTGTATGGGATGAAAAATGTATGTATTTTTTATGTAAATTTTCAAGATATATCATTAATTGAACTGAAGGGTGTACCATTTATTATCATGTTACACAGTCAATTAGGTTGAAACATTAATTGAATAATTTTTTTTATGGAAATCATAGATTTATACCTCATTGACCCAAGTACTTATCTTGTACGAAATCCATCAATGGTATTTTACATGAATGTACAACACCATCTTTAGTAATAGGTGATCAAATATTTGATAATGTAAAATATATTGATTCTATTTTTGTTAAACCTTTTTTGAAAAACATTACAAAAAACAGTTGGAAAATTTGATTTTGTTGAATTACTATACTATATTTTTTCATATGTCATAAATTTTCTTGATGATATACCTATTGAAAAAGTTAAATGTGATATTGTCATTGGAATGTTACAAAATTCACATAGAAAAAAAATTTATTGAATTAAGTCTATAATGTACATGATTGGAAATGGAATATGAGAATGTTTGGTGAAAGTGATGTGTCAAAAATAGAATTTTTTCCCTCTGGATGCTTACACCTTTTCAATGAAAAACAGATATCAAATATTGAACATAATTATTGATGTTAAGGTTCTAGTGGGGAATTCAAATATAGAAATAATATCATGTCTATAATTGTTTTGAAGTTAAGTGGTCTAAAATCCCAAAAAAGTCATGTTTTGATGAAATATCTAATTCCTATTGATTTACATTAAATTTCACCTAAGAATGTTTTTCATATATAAACTAGGTATTGTTTTCTTCAATGACATAGGTAGATATTTTTTAGGCTTGATAAAATTTCCAACTATGGAAAAGGAAATCATTGTCATATTATGTGAATTGGATATGTTCTTCCTACTAGAAATCTTTAATGTGATGGTTCACTTTATGGTACACTTGGTAAGATATAGTTAACTATCTGATCCTATACGTTATAGATGAATTATCCTCATAGAAATATATATGATGATTTTTAATTGGTATTTTAAAAATTGATTTCGGATGAATGGTTGTATTGAGGAGCGATGTGTTGTTTAGGAAGCTTTTGAATTTTGTACCAACTACATGTCTCATGTGGAAATTATAGGTCTACCAAAATCTCATTATATTGGGATGATTATAAGTGAATTGATTTTTAAAACATATTTTATAAAAATTATAATTATATAGTGGGAGAATCCCCACATTTACCTTTTTTATAATAGTTTAGAGGTTGCACCATATGTTGAAACCCCCAGAGTAATTATTAAGAGTTTGAATCCATCAAAGGATGAAAGATATATATCAAATACACATAAAAAATAGTTTATAAGATGGTTTTGAGAACATATTTTTAAGGAGTCAAATAAAATTCTAGACTCGAATTCAGAATGACTTCAATGGATAGCCATAAGTCCAAGTGTTCATGTATTATCTTACAATATTTATGTAATTAATGATTATAAATTCTATAAAAAACATTATGAATAAAGTACCCTGAAAAATATTCGAGAAACACTTGAAGCTAAAGTGATTCATGTATCTCGTACCAAAGACAAAAATCTAATTTATACAAATTTGAAATGATTCGGCATCATAAAAATTATATGGGAATTTTATTATATATCATCAAAAGTTCCAGTTTTTCAATTAAAGTGGGTTGATAACTGGAATGATGTTTAAATCAATGAATCAAGATTTTTGAACATGGATTTAATTAAGGAAGGGTATAAATATGAATCTTTTTTAATGGAATCACATGTAGTACAAGTATCTTATGTTTTAGATCGCGCAAATGATAAGTGATTAATTATTCTATTATTGACCAAAACCACTAATGGGACAAATATCAATTCAAATTAGGTTGACCCTTTTATTGGGATGAAAAAATCAAACGCATTGGTCCCAATATATATGAGGTGTTCTATGTAATAGGAGACCATAATGAAGGGATGTTAATACTCGATAGAGGATTCAAATCCCTTCAACCATTAATAAAAGTGGGTGAAATAATTGGGTTATGTTTATTTTTTTAATGTACATTATGTTACCTCATAATAGTTTTAGTGAATTTTTGAATTTATTCAATCTAAATTAAATTTTCAACCACATCTGCAGATAATAATTATACACATGAAAATTCTCCCAATTATAAGGAACAAGAAGTTCCTCAACATGATGGTTCTCCCAATGCATAGGAACAATAAACTTCTACACATTCCAATGTGTCCAATCAAGAGGAAGAACATATTGAAACTATTGAAGTTGAGGAAATGGAAGATGGTTAATGAGCAATGTCCTATAAAAAAAGAGCATCGTAGTGTGAGTGTGTTAAAAAAAGTAATTAAGGAAAGAAATAAAGGCATCCAATTGGAGGATGGATGGAATGAATGAAACCATCATGTTAAACCCACAAGGCCATATTAAATAGTTACATTGGGATCACCACTCCCATGAATGTTTCGATTCATGTTGATTCTTAGAACAATATTGTTTACGTGTTTAAGACACTAATATGGGGAGGTATTAGGGTAAAATTATGATATGAAATCATTATTTTACTTTGAAACAAAATTATGGAATATTGATTTATTCTTCATTATCCCTTGCACAGTGAATTTATAGTAGATGTCTTTCAAATTAAATTTGTATTATTTCATCTTGAAATGGATCATAGAGGCTTAAAAAAATTATGAAGTATCATATAAAATATGTTGAAGTAGAAATAAACCTACACCCACTATAAATTTATTAACACTTGATAAACCAACAAGCATGGGATCGATTTATTTTTCATTGTGAGGAGTCATATTTTCAGGTATATTAAGACTGGTAATACATTTCTTTACAATACAAGTATAAATTATTTTGAATAATAATCATTAGTTTAGGAAATAACTCATTAGTATTGAAAATTACAAATGAGAAGAAAAACCCATTTACTCATACAATAAAGCAAGGATGTGGTTTACTTCACCTGGAAAAAATGGTACGCATTTTAATTCTACAACAATAATTTATTATGAAATGAAAATACCATAATTATTTTCCTTTTTTATATGAATATTGATAAATAATAATCCATTTCCACTTACTTCCCACATCATGTGTTATGGAAGGAGGCACATGTAAATAAAGACGAGACACTGACAGATGAAAACACACAAAAATTTGGGTAAGGATGTGTAAGTATGACCTAATTTTAATAAATATTTAAATAAATATTACATAATAATTATAACATGTTTTCCAATAATTTTATTTGTCATATAAATAAGAATCACTATCAACGGTAACCAATAAATAACTACTATCAGTGTAATTCAATTAGACAAAATAGTATGGTCACATCATAGGTGCGGGTTTCCATGTGTCACCTCGAGCATATTTTGAGAAATGAAATTAACATGATGTAAAGATAAGAAAATGGAAGAGTTGCATGCATGATTAGATACTCTAGAAGAAAAAAATAATTGGTAGTCATAGCTATTAGAAAATGTTATGGTAAGTAATAAAGGAAGAGAAACAACATAATAACTACCACTACATGAATATCCCCTCCCCACCATATTTTAGCTAATTCATTCCCCTAAAACAGTTATTCTAGAGTAGGTAATAAATATTGTGATAATTTTTTGTGAAAAGTGAATCAGTAAGATAAGGATACCTTTCCTATAATGATATAATACAAGGTGAAAATGACTATGATTTATATCCATCAACACCCACCCATTGCCTTAGTTCTATATTGGTTCTTAGCTTAATGTGGTTGTTTAATTCTATTTCATTTAATCCAGATTTATTTAATGCAGTCATTTTAGTAAGAATACACCTCATCCCTCTCATATTCCCTTAGGTATAGGATGAAATCCATATATAGTTGAGTGCAATGAAGTCAAATTGAATGATTTTTGTTAGGAATGAATTATTAATTTATCTCTTATGGACTTTGAGGTTTATTTATATGTCCTTTTATCTTTATGATGGTGTATAATAACACCATTGGTATTTTCATTTTTTCAATGATGGTAACATTGTACATGTTTAATCCTTAGAATGCGTTGTCGGTGCTATTGTTTAGTTAAAATTTTCCTTTAGAAATGTTTTGGAAATATTGTTTAATGTTTTATGAACACATATCTAGAAATTACATGTGATAGTTATTAATTTTTTTCCAATATTCTACTTAATGTTTGGTAAGTAAAAAAGAAGGGGTATATGCTTTTTTAATTTTCAATCCATCAATCCTTCTTTTAAATATTTTATTGAATTTTCTTATCGATTATTATAAAACAAAATTTTATTAATCATCGAAAAATAAATTGAACTGAATAAGTTATAGGTAAATTTAGTAAAAAAAATAATCATGGATTTCCCCTTTTTCTGAAACATGTTTAGAAAATAAATCCATCTATATTCATAAAATCAAAAATTGAAAGAAAACAAAAAAAAGATTTATGATGAATTCATATAAATTTACACATGCATATATATCAAAATTTCAAACCAATATGAGAAATAATATATTTTTTTCGTAAAAGAGTAAATATTCCAACAAATTCCACACAAATAGGTCAATGGAAAATTATAAATTTCAATAATTGGAAAAAATAACAAATTTACTGAATAATATTATTAAGAATATAAGCAACTGATAGTGTAGAAAATTAGAGTATGAAAATAGTGGTGGAGTCTAGCATCATAATTCTTATTGTTTTGAATTGATTTATTTAGCAATGTTGGAATTGAAAAAATCATAAAAACAATGTATGTGAAGTGTATGTTCACTAAGAAATGTTCAAATGATGTGGAATAGTCCAAAAATAATTGGGGATTTCACCAACATAGGTTTTCATGGTTGTTTTTCAAATAAAATATATAGTGGGATATGAATCAGATCAGGTACATTGTTTGAACCATGATTAAAGTGTATAAGATATAATCACATACATTAATTATTGAGAGGATCAATTCATCCATGAAATTGAAAAATAGTGGTGGTGAGGGTTTGTTTCTGAAAAATATTGACTGATGCGAGAGAGGAGGACTCTACTATGGTTCAATGTACAATATTGGGTAATGATTTCATTAGAACATAAAAAATTCAATAATAAAACAGAGTTTTATCAATGTTAAGATATTACACACTAATAAAATTTATCTTTATCATTTATTTTTTAGTACTGGTAAATGTCTTTATAAGCTCAAAAAATCCATGATTAAAAACTATTTTTTAGTTATCTAATATTAATCCTGATAATTATATGTTTTATCATCGTATTTGTAGTGATGATAAAACTAAATATTTTGGTCTGCTAAAAAATAACTAATAAAGACATGATTTTATTGAAAATAGTGTGAATCATGGGTTGAACCCATTTCACCAAATAAAATTATTAATAAAAAGTAGATATAGAACTATGGAATGAAAAAAAGTATAAGCACACAAGCCACCAAAACATAGATAACATATTCTTCCATCTCATTTCCCCACTTCCAAGAAAGAGTAAAAAAATTATTATCGACCAAAACCTCTAGGATGACATCCCCTCATCCATTTAAGGTTTACCCAATCCCCCTCCGCCAATCATCTAAATTGGCCCCATTCTATTGATGTGTATGCTCCATATCCAACAATTTATATTTTACATCATCACTTAGATGCTCCTAAGTTGTGGGCTCCTTGTCCACCACCTGTTGTCTACCATCATCCTAATACCTACTACCTCACCTCACCTCCCTCATGTAGAGATAAATGTTTATCTCCACATGTAGGATTCTTCCTAGGTTCCTCAGGGCCTGAGGATTCTCCTTGGATACCACCGTGGTCATTTCCAAATTCAACACTTAAGAACTCACTATTTTTGGACTTATTTAAAATGTATGTAAGATATAGTTACCATACCTTTGATTGAACATGGGCTTCCAGGGTAGTGGATTTAGCCTTAGTTGAGAAAATTCATTTCATCTGAAATTCCATGGAAAATTTTTCCCTTAGTTTTTTGTATTTCACAAAAATACATTTATATGAAGAATGATAAAAAGAGGGATACTTTCTCTGTTTACATATAATAGAGAAGGATCCCATAGTGGCAAGATTTGTTTTTCACTAGAGTCACTAGTTATTATAAATGTTTTGTCATGATCTGATTAATTATTGATCCTCTAATCACATCCCATAAAAAGAAATCATTCTTATCCTAAGAATTAAGTCAACCCATTGTGTGCTAATCCATACCATCATATTGTTTATTTTTTGGCCACTCGTAACACATTAATCATTGTTAACTAATGTTTTGGCCAAAACATTAACAAGTGGAGTTTTATTTTCAAATCAAGACAACATTTTTGATGATTCCATGAAGCCAATACATCTTTGAACCAGATCATATTCATGATCCTGGGCATCACTAACTGGATTCTTGAACTTATATTTTTTAATGGAGTTCCCAATTTTCCTAAAATTGGAATAGAAAAGGTTCTTTTAACATTCTGAATCATGGTTCCAAAAGTTACAAAATTTCTTAAAAATTGATGGTTTCCATTCAAAACCACCAAATAACTCCAACATTCTATCAGTACCCATATGTATTACATATTATGCTAAGGTCAAACACATATCAATCTTGACATGAAGTCTAGAAAAATTACCATATCATGAAAGCTTAGTTTCCTTATTAAATTTTATTTTCACCCTAACTATAGAATAAATATCCCAATGTAGCTAAGGATACCAAAAATCCACTAGGGATCCAGAATGAATATCCATAAATGAGCATCAGAAATCTTCATCAATTATGAGTTAAAAAATGAATCCCAATCTTTATTTAAGAAAATTCAACATTTGAGGGAAACAAACCCTAGGCCCCTGGATCAAGATTTCAGTTCCTCTAAAGAAAAAACAATTTGAAAGTGGTCTTTTCCAAAAAAACGTCTTCCCTTATCCACTAAATTCCCATATCTATTGGAATTGAATATTAAACTCTTCAAATTTCAATGGATTATCCTCCCCCTAGAATGTCACATGATCCAGAAATAAAATTCTATAATTGATTAACGATCTATTGTTCCTCATCTTTTACCAAAATGGATCAACCATGGATTTGGAATCCAAACCCATGACCCAAAATATATTAATCAAAAACAAAACTTATGAGGAATTAAAAGGGTCATGGAATGGGTAAAATTCCCACATAATGATAAAATATCCCAAACCCATTCAGTCAATTCAATGGTGACAAATTCATATGACATTTTCCTCTATCATTTGGATATAATCCAATTCTCTCTGTTCTTGGACCATTCTAAGGTATCATATTATTAATCTAATTATGATTCATAAGTGACCTCTAGAATGTAGTAAATCCTAAATTTACAAGATATATCCCAAAAATCCATCATTGAATTGGATAAAAAACAATTTTCAATATTAATTGATAATAACTTCTTGACTGTTTAATAATCAGTGAAACTGAATACATATAGCTCTATTATAGAGAAATTGGATTCATATTGGGAGAAGTACCAATATTCCACTTTTTTACTACGTCCTTCATTGGGTCTTTCATCTTCCTAGACTTCTAGAGGCATGATAACCATATTTCTAGGGCTAGGTATTGTCACATTATTTATTATTGTCCATTCCACAAGATATATAAGCATTTTTTTAAATTAGTAATGTGGGATGAAAAATATCACCCCATATTTACATATACATTATCACTCCTATGTGAGGGGTTGTACAGAGACAAGTAACCTAGAGGAATGGTATACATGAAAATCATATCAAAAACTTACATAAACTGAGATTATGACTCATATACTCTTGAATTTCAAGGGATGACCAATTAGAAAACATCTTCATCAACCTATATTTTCTTTTATTTATTTAGAGATATTTAGTGAGTGACTTACCTAGAGCCCAACCCCTAAGTTTTTGATTAATCCTTACCTTCTAAGTGATTGTTTATCTGAGTTGGAGAACTTTTCATTCCAAATGAGTTCCATTCTTCATAAATTTAATATAGAAATTTTCCTTAAATTTATTTTTTCATTTACTTTATTCCAGGGGAAAATATCACTCCGATATTTTATAATCAACATCTATGTGCATGCCAATCTCAAAAATTTGTTTGGGCATCCAATAAAACATCTTTTTCAGACATCAATTCGTCATACATGCATAGTTCATTTCAATTAGACATCACAGTTAGTAATATCTCATGCTTATCTTCTATAAAATCTACAGACAAAATCTTTTCTACATGAGGGATGATTCTCACCATCCACACCTATGGGATGTATATCATTCTCCTTGGTCTTGCAAGATATAAATTCAGCCCCTTCAGGCTTCTAGATAAGGGAATAATAGTGAGTACCCATGGATGTTGACACCACTACCCCTGTAGCCTATGCATGGGAACAAAAATTCTCCATCTGGTTTTAATTTATTGAATGTGTTCCATCCCAGGAAAAATATTAGATGGAGGACACCCATGGAAAAAAATCAAATTCAAGGTCCTTCCTTAATTAACTCCTTTAGGGTGAGTAGGTTTCATCCTTTTTAATATCTGAAAACATAGATTAACATTTTGGACTCTATAAGAACAGAAAGATAATATCAATGTACTCCTATAATTCATCCAACCTTATATAATCATTTTGTAATGAGAACAAAAACAAAGGGAATTTTTCATACTTGATCCCCTATTTGACATCATCATCCTCATCTGGGAGGATTAATTTGTAAACATTCCTCACCTTTTATACAATGTTTGTACGATAATTACGTGGGTCTCCACAATTAATTATAGAATCAGGCACACACATAGGTGTAGAGCCGAGAACATATTCACCATTACTGTTCTCTGAGCCTTTCTCTGCTTTCTAGCCCATTAAAGATGGAATTTGAGATGTCAATGTATCCATGTTTACTGTGATCAACTACTCCACTAGTTTTGAGCAACAAACAAAAACATCATACAATGAAAAGACTCAATCCAATCCCAATACCATCACCATGAACCCTAATAACCATCGTCATCTCCAATGGATTATCTCCCAGCCCACATCATGCCCTTCTTCAAAGACACAATTTTAATAATTTAATAAATATAATTAAAAAGATTAAATATGTATAATTATATATAAATATTTAAATAATTCCAGATATGTTTTTTTAAATATAATTATATATAATTATATTTATTATTTGAAAATATTTATTATAATTTTATAATTATTTAAACATATAAATTTTTATTTATAATTATAATTATAAATTAATATATTTTAAATTTTTTGAATATAATTATAAATATAATTATAAAATTATATATATTTATAAAATTATATATATATATAATTATATATAATTATATAATTATATATATTTATATAATTATATATATTTATATATTTATATATATTTATATATATTTATTAATATATATATATATATATTTATATTTAATTATAATAATTATATTTGGTATAATTTTGTAATTATTTATTTATATATAAAAATATATTTATATATTTATAAATATAAATAAATATTTTCAAAAATATTTGTATATAATAATAAATATTTTTATTTAATAATATATATTTATATAATTACATATATTTATATATTTATATATTTATATATTTTTATATAATGCACATGAGGCTTGGATGAGTGGTTTACCATCTCATCATTCATCTGAGTGGCATGGGTTTAATTCCCAACCATGTCTCTTCTTGACTCCTAATATGAATTAAAATGGGGTTTTTTTGTTGGTTGGTGTCAAATGATGCCATCAATGAATGGTTAGCCTTCGAGAAGTATAAAAATCCTCGTTCGATGGAAAGGTTGAAACAGATTTGGGCCACAACTGCAGCCTTGTACTATTATGGTAGGGGAATCAATTGTTCATTTTAGTTGGGTTGGACATTTTCGTACTAATGGAGGACCAACTATAGATAGTATATCTAGATCGCAACAATGAGTCCTCGATGGCATGAATGAAAAATGGGGTGTATTAGTTAGGGGAAGGTCGGAGGCCTCTATAGGTGGCTGGTGCATGCAGAAGATGGTTGTCTCCGACAATGACATGTCCCTTCTAGTGTGGCAAGAGATATCCCAAACGTGGTGATCCCAGAGCTGCATGATGGCCACACTGTATTGTGCAAGTGGTGCTATGAGATTACCTACTGACAGAGGAGGGAAGGGGTTGATGTTTTGTCAATGTCTGATTCTGGCGTGATTATGGTACACCGGCTTGGATAACTAAAATTAAGGGGTGACCTTCTTGCACCCATATAATATATATATATATATATATATATATATATATGATCAGGGTGTATTTGGTTTATCCCTAAGGGGCTATGGAAGGGTATATCCCTGGCGTGTTAGTGAGGGTGTGTATGTTTAATGCAATTTTACCCCTGAGAACCTATTAGTATATATATTTATATAATAATATATATATATATTATTTAAATATATTTACAATAATTTTATAATAATCTTATATATATATTTAATTATAATTTATATATCAATAAATTTATTTAAAAATTTATTTTTTTAATTATAATTATATATATAATTACATATATATTTATTAAAATTAAAATATATAATTTTAAATATAATAAATATATTTACAATATTAGTGTATTTATTATTATTTTATAATTATTTAAATATATATTAAATTATTAATAAATATATATATTCAAAAAATAATTTAGCTAAAATTATAAATTTATTTATATATTTATATATATTTATATTTATATTTATATAATTATATATATTAATTTCTAAATGTCTATAATTATAAATATAATAAATATATTTATTATAAGTTCAAGAGCCTCATCCCAGTTGGTGAAGACTCGCTTGGTGCATCTAAGAGACCCGAGATGAAATCCGGGTGGAGGCATATTTCTGGGTACTGGAGCAGTACTGTAGCAGTACCGGAGCAGTACTATAGTAGTACTGGAGTGGTACTGGAGTAGTACTGTAGCAGTACTGGAGCAGTAGTGTAGCAGTGTTGTAGATGTACTATAGCAGGCACTGTAGCAGGCAATGTTCAATACTGTAGTAGCTGGAACTATTCATCCATCTGGGCCTTCGGGCCACCGGATTGGTCCTCGGATCTTGAAAGGCTATCGGTCCACCCAAGGCCATCGAGCTAGTTGATTCCTAAGGCCTTCAGGCCACCTTAAGGCCTTAAGGCTACCCCAAGTCCTTCGGGCCACATGAATGCAGGCCCCAGACACACTACAAAAAAGGAGGAGCCCCAAAAGAGGATTCAGAGTCGGTGCACTCACCAGAGAAGAGAAAAATAGATTTTCAAGTTGAGAAGGCATGTCTATGCCATCGGTACCAGCCTGTGCTTGCATGGGAAGCCTATCCAGGCGGTCATGAAAAGGTGGAGAGCTACTATTAGGATGCAGATGCTAGGGAGGGGCAGTTCCTTATAGATAGTCCAGTTGAATTCCCTAAGACCTTTGGGTCATGTAATCTACTAGGCCAAAGGGCCATGTAATCTCTGAGCCTATGGGCCTTGTAATGGTTCCCCCCCATCCTTTGAAAGGGGGGTTATAAAAAATCAATAAAAATTAAGGCCTTCGGGACATTCAGGAAGGTTTGAACAAAAGATTAAAATCCAGTTTCTGAAGTAGTATATTATTCAAAAAGGAAATACAAAAAAAAGAGCGGATCCCAATGTTAACAGCATGTCACTAACAATACCACAATAAAAGAAGGGTAACAACTGTCACATTCTTTTTTTTATACCTCTTGGGGAACCCCCATCCTCTAGGATGCATACCTAACTTCCACTATTTCAATGCCTACCAAGGGACATCGGGATCATCTGTGCAAGGAGATTCATCTTCTTCATCATGAGGGTTATAGCCACTTGTAACATTGTCTTTAAATGCACTAACAACTTTCTCTGATTTTCCCTCAACTTGGAAATTTCAAAATTACCCCCAGAAAACTTATTTGCTTTGAGTTATGTTTTAAATGTCCAGCAATATAGAATTATTAGTATTAGGCCTAGGGTCCATTAAGGCTTTGGAACTTCCCAAAGTTTCTAGATTTCCTTCCATTGTACCATGAATATCAAGATTCATCTTTGCGTCTTCAATACTAGTATGCAAAGGTGAAACGTTTATTGGCATATTATCCTACAAAGAAGGATCATAAAGAGGGAAAAAAATTATTTTCCCAAATCATCTATGCCTGAATTGGATCTTATGATTAGTCCTGAATATGTCTCTCAATAGAAACATGCGCATGATGCTTAAACATACTACAAATGAAAAACTGAAATCCATCATCATCCATCATTTTGGATTTCTCTTTTATTTGGGTTGTGATTTGTTTAGGACATTGATCCTAGTCGACCTCCTCTTGTAAAATAGCCTCACATAATAATTTTTCATAACAAACCACCTTGTCCACTATGTCTTCAGTCCTTCTACACATAACCTATTTAAAACAGATGTTATCATGCACTCTATGTACCCCCCAACACTGGTTAGGGGGTGAACCTTCTCTACATTCTGTAGTGGATTGTCCTCTATCCAAGGAACCTATGAAGTGCTTCACTACACATCACAAGGAATTCACCCTAGAATAGAAGCACCCTACTTCGCAAACTTCTTATATTCCTACATCATTCCTCCAGAGATTTCCCAATGGCTTTTCAAGCCACACAATAATTTGGAAACTTCTTATACACATGTGTACATGTAATATATATGTACATCCTACATGCATGTGTACATATATATACATACTCAATATAAAGTTATAGACATAGAACATCTATATATAAACATATGAAATAAACCTCACACAACATAATGAATACACATATATGAACATAGACATTGATATAAATATATATGTTAAAATATCACATATTAACAAGACATCATTTATATTTATATATTTGATTGATTTATTTAAAAATATAAACCGATATATAATATTGGTATTAATTATATACATGCATTTTTAAATTAATGTTTCTAAATAGACATTAATTTTTTAATATAAATATGAAGATTTTATAACATTAATAATAATTTTGATGAAATTTTTTTATATGTGCTAAAAAAGTGTTGATAAAGGGTGAAATTTTATCATTGATATTTTTATCATTGATAAAATTTACCTTTATCAGTGCTTTTAGCAACCACTGAAAAATGTTACAATTTTACCATCACTTTTTGTTTAGCGTTGAAAAAAGGAAACACTGGCTAAGGCACAATTTTTATTAGTGTATTTTGGTGATTTTATATAGAGTCGATAATGCAAATGCAATGGTTTAAAGTAGTTTTTTCTCATTTTGATGCTTATTAATGAATATGTTATGTTATTTATTAGTGAATTGAAATTTTTAAATCATTATTAAAAAAATTAAACAACTGAATAATTGTGGTTTTACCAGACAATTTTTGTTTTGATAGTGTATATATATCTTCGAGTATTGATTTTTGAATAAATAAAATATATTATATTTGTTTATATTTCATAAAATGGAACTAAATTCATTATAATTGGAATATAATTTTACACTAAAAAAAGATATTTTTAAATTAAAAAAAATAACATCTTTTTCATTCATATATACAATTATTTTATGTTCATAACTCATTTGTAATTCTAGAAAATAAAAAATTATGTTTTGAATAAAATTTTTTAAAAAATGAAATTAATCTCTACAAATTGATATATTGATTATGGTTATTACAAAAAATTATGTTTTTGTTAATTTAATAGTGTAATAAATCATTCATTATTTATGTAAGACACAATCTACAAAAAAAATATTTTTTTTAATATAGTTAAATATGTTCATTTTTAATATAATTTTCTTAAAGTAACAAACAATAAACATCAATGTAAAACTAAAAAATTCATCTATAAAATTTTATTTGAAAATTCCATGTAAATAATACAAAAATAAAATGTAAAATACTTTTGGAAAATGTCCCAAGACATTACACTTAAAAATCCTACTAAAAAACTATACATGATAAAATACCAGAAAAAATGATTATAAAATACTAAAAGAAAATCTTACTAAATATTTCAAAGTAGAAATTTTAAAATCAAAATTCCCAATATAAAATTTCCATGAAAATTCAATTAAAAATATTATTAAATATAATAGTTTGAAATAAGAATAGAATTTTATAGTTCAATAATTGAATTGAAATTTTATCGTATAATTCCTAGAAAAAGTTACTATAAAATACTGTTAAATTTCACAAAAAAAATTACAATGTTAATTTAATATTTAAATTTTTATTGGAAAATTACTATAAAAATATTCATTATAATACACTAGAAAAAATATAATTAAATTTATATAATTAAATATTCCACTAAAAAAATTTAGATATGATTTTTTAATATCTAATAAATACATATAAAAAAAATTTACATCAAAATGAATTATTAAGAATTTAAAAGAAATTATATTCCATGAAAGATATAATTAAGTGAAAATATGTTATTTTTTCAAATGACTAAAAATTGTACTTTGATAATATAAACATTTTTTTATAAAAATTCCTAGACACACTTCATTATATGCATAAAAAAGTATTTCTTTTAAAAATATAATTGTTTTTTCTTATGGATTTCATAAAATTTGTTTTCCTTTTACAAAATTATTATTTTTAAATACAAATAATGTTAATTATCTATTTCAAATTGATTAAAAACTCTTATTTTTTAAAATATGAAGAATGATAATTTGGTTTATCTAAGTCAATAGTCATATGAACTGTTACAGTATTTTTCCAAATATTGACGTTTTATGACTAAACGAAAACCCATACGATCAAAAGTATTATCGATAAAATTTTTATAAAGATGATGATTTGTAAGGAATATTGTTTTTCCAATAATTAATTAGATTATTGAGGAACTTATTACCATTGTAGTATTCCATGAAAAGTCCACATCAACCTTTTTCATTTTCAGAAGAGTTCTATCCAAATATGGAGGGGATTAATTAAATAATGTTTCTATTTCCATGAAAAAATAGATCAATGGTGGAACAAAGTGGCATTAAAAGACTACCTCTTTTTGGGGTTTTTTTATTATGACATGAAATGTATTTCTGGATTCATTCTAAATATATATATATATATATATCTTTAATGATTGAAAATTTAATAGTTTTAATTCATATATAATGAGATTTGTTTCTATATTTTCTTCAATTTATTCTTATTACATAACAAAAAATGAAAATATGATGTTGTTATGCATTCAAGATTATTTTCTACAGATGAAGAACCTATTAGGAATTACATTGATGTTATATTCTATCTTTATTGACCAACATCGTCATCGTTTCATTTTTACATGCAATTGTGTTCGGCACCCATAATACATTACTCATCTCATTCATTTTAGTGTTTTTATAATTTCGTTTTAGTATGGGAATACTCTATATATGTCTTCTACATAATGATATTGTTGAAAGATATTGGAACCCTTGTAAAATGTTTTAGTTTCATTAACTCAAGTATAAAAAACTCAAAAACTGACTTGTGTGGTGGATATCACCAAGATTGAAGAGAGAGTGTTGGAGGAGTAAACTAGGGGATCTTTGTTCCCTGAACTAAAATAAATCTAATGTATCATTCTTATTGTCTTTTCTTTACTTCCACCATATATTTATTTTATAATAGTGGAATAGATTTTAATAATTTTTCAAATATGGAGTCTATTTTGTATAAAACGTTATTGAACTCAATTCACCCCCTCTTGGGTCATTATGTGATCCAAGTGGAACAACACCAGTGAAACATGAATTTCTTCATTTATTGATGTCTTCAAGTTTTATCATTTTTTTGGAATGGACACATGGTTAGTAGTTACACCAGTACTCGCCCCACATCACCTCCCTACCTGCAACCATTGCATTGTGTTTCCCACTATCAAGTCATAGAAGAGCACCCCTCCACACACCTTAGATATGAGTGTAGGAAGAGGGAAAAGGTGATATGTTCCATTGTACTCATCACCCTTTGATCAACCCAACTAGTGATTCATGTCTTTTGTCTTGTCATTATGCCTGTGAAGTCACCCTACTCCATCATTCTTGTGAAATTATATCTCCCAACTACTTGAAATGGGTGGACCAAAGTCCTAGTTCCCTTGTATCCCAAATTCATATCCAAAATTCCCAAAATAGATGAACAATACAAATATTATAGTTTGGTTGAAACAACACTACTATGGTGCCTACTAAATTACCTATAAAATACCTATACAAATCATTCACATATCCATATTTTAACTAATATTTTCCATCGGAGATTGTAAACTTTTTAAAAAAATACTTATCTCTCATATCTTATTCCATCCCTTTGAATGACTTTTTGGTTCAATAAAAATATTAATCATACTGGTTTTTTTGTAAATACATTTTTAAAAGATTAAAATATTTATAATTATTTTTATAAATACTATTTTCAATTATATTTATTAATAATAAAAATTAATTATTATTTGAATAATATATTTCATATTTACATTTTAATAACAAATATTGGGATTTTTTTATAAATCTAAACAAAAAATACATTCAAACGTGTTCCAAATGCAAGGATATAAAAGGAAAATAATAAAGAGGCATAGAACCGAGCCAAACAGATGCCTTAGAAGAAAGGATAGACTTATAAAAATGATGGAACACTATATTACCATTACATTTAAATAATGAAATATAAAAATGGAAATAATATAAATAATCACAGACAATATCATACAAGAGGATATTTAAAGAAGAAGGGATAGTAGGGAAAGCCTTATCAAAAGTGATAAGAGAGAGGTAATCCAACTCTTCAATAACCATATACCAACATACATCAACAAAAAAACCTAAGGAAAACACATGAAACAATAGATTTAGCAATCACCTTATACCAATTATTAATAAAAACACCTTTCATAGAAGCCAAGACAATCCTAAAGGTGTCCCGAACCACCAAGCCCACTCCAACTAGGGCATAATCAATGATAGAAACATCCAAATTCACCATTACCACATTTATTAGAATAAAATATCATGAAACATCAGGTTTCATTACTTGATCTAAAAAAACATCCAACACTTGGTTTTTTCAACCTCAATTGGAACAAACAACAATTTTACCCAAGCATCGTCAGGAATCAACTAATTTTTAAAAATTCATTCATCTCACCTCATCTAGAAACACCAAGAAACTATTAAGAATTCCTCAAATTATAGGGATTTAAAATCAAAAAATCATTTGGAGAGGCCATCCACATTAGTAGAAACCACATCAAGCACTATATAAATCAACGTACACTATTATTCCCAAATAGTTTTAACACACATGCACTGAATGTTGTCATGAAAATTCATCTCTGATATTCACTTAAAATGTCCATTGATCATCTATGATAATATTCCTTCCCCATAAAATAGTTTCCAAAATCACATCAACAATAAAACTACATAAAAATCATTAAACTTTGGTAATAATTAGAAAGATTAAAATTTCATCCATACCTAATCACATCCATAGAAGAGGCTTTGTATTTCTTTCCAATATCCACAATTCACCATGTACCCTCAATACTGTGAGAATATCCAAAATATTCTATCACTAAACATACATCTACAAATAGTGATACTTCATATCTAAATTCTATCCATATCATTGAATAATAAATTAAATTAATATAAATTCTATCCAAAGAACCTCCTTATTTATATCTCGAACAACCACATTCTTCATTTTAGTAGAGGAAGTTGATGAAATAAACTGAAAATCATCACCTTGAAGCCTTTGATCAATTGAAATATTGATAGACTACTCATCAAAATTATTCTAACAAATACACTCCACTAAAATGACATTAGGTTCTGAAATACTACACCATAGAAAACATAACTAATGTCCAAGATGAGCATATAAAAAACATGGGGGAAATATTTTTTCACTTCGGACCCATGGAGAAAGGGAACTAAGAAAATATAAAATCCTCCAACACTACTTTACTAGATAATATTTTTTGAATGAACTGTTAATTTTTAATACCAAAACATTATCCTAATTAGGGAGACATAGTCTTTCCCAGGAAACTATGTGAATCTTCTTCTAATTATCCATGGAACACCCCTATAATTCCAAGAACATGGAATGAAACTAATTTATAAGAGTGTATGAAATTTTTAAGAGTTACATAAAAATATTTGGAATACATTTTACCACATATTCGATTAGGACAAAATTCTTGGACCTATATTGAACTGTGCCCTTCCAATATTTAATTCACTTTGAAACCCAATCCATAATAGATGAAAACACCACTATTTTATATCATCCAATAACTATTAGCATTCCTAGATAATTTTTATATTTAATAACCTAATTAACTTGTAACAAAGCACAAAAATAATTACTTATTTCTAGAATATTTGGTTTTATTTTCATATTCAATTTGTTGTCATTTTTTTATTTATGTTGGGGGAGGCAATTTAGATTCCCACAAAATTTCAAGGTTTTAAGAGTTCAACTAATATTTTTATTTGGATTGAAGATGTGACCTTTCTGGATTCATCTTTTGTATTTGGGTATTTGAATTTTTATTTTGATGATATTTCATTGTTTATTAAAAAATAACAATATTTTTTTGTTTTGGAAATAGTAATATCAATTATTTAATATTTTATGTTATTATTTAAATATATTCTAAACTCTAGGAGTGGGGAATAGAATGAAATTTTGATTTTTAGGAAAAATATTAAGAAAGGCGAGTTTGTGGATCTCATACTAAAAATAAGAAGCAATAATTTTAATAACAATCAACTAGTGACAATGATATTGAAAATAAATAATATTTAGGAAAATAAAATAATTTTTAATAAATGTATAATCATATCATTTTTACATTTTTTTGAAAGTCAAAGGAGAATAATTTACAAATGAAAAACCATGTCCTTTATACTAACCTATGAAAAATCTAATTTTAAAGATTATAAAAACTCCCATGAAATGAGAGAAGGGGAATGCCCTGATAAAAATTGGAACCAATATATGTAATTTTAATGAACTAGTTAAAATTATATTGAATATAAGAAATATTTGGGAAAATATACTTAAATTTTATAAATGAAAACCAATATCTTTTTTACCCTCTTATAATTACAAGTAAGTGAAGAAAATATCCTTTATTTACAAAAGAGTTAACTAATATAATTTTTTATTTTTATATTTTTATACTTTTATGATAAATCTAAATCAATTATAAAGAATGTAAAATTTATAAATAAAATTTAAAAGGATAGTATTTTAAATTTATAAATACATATAAATTTTAGTTTTAATTAGTATTAAAATTTATCACATCTATAATCATATAAATACAGTCACTAAAATTAAATATAATACTATAAATAATTTTTTTTATTAATATATATATATATATACATATGTGTTAGAATGATTTTTTGAAATATAATTTATTTTATATTTTGAGTACTAAGAGAGTAGTGAAACATGAGTAATTACATCATTATAATCATTTTATTATAAATATAGTTATATATATATATATTTATATATTAAATATATATATTTATATATTTATATTAGATTATAATTAAACATATAATTAGAGTAATTAGATAGTAATAAAATAAGGGTAATTTTATCATTATAGTCATTTTATATAAATATTATTATAATATAATAAGATATACTTGTAGAAGTATTATTATTAAAAAATATATATTTAAAAGCAAAATGTTTTTATTTTAACAAATTATAATTTAATAATTATTATTAAAAAAATTAGATATTGTTTTTTTATGAATTATTTTTAAAAAACATCTACGATATATTTTGTTTGAACATTTGTAATATTTTAAAAAAAATAATTATTTTTAGTTCTGAATATAATACTACTATATATTTAATAATTCTTATTACTATTTAATCCTATTCTATATTGATGGAGCGGTGCATGGAAAAAAATTCCTAGGATTATGATAAATATTTTGAAAAAATAGAAGCGAAATTCTCCAATTAAATTATGATGCAGTATATATAATCTGAATCATCCCATGAAAATGATACTATAAATATGAAATATTTGTTCAAATAAAAAATATTTTCTGAATAAAAAATGTATCCCTTTTACCTTTTCTTAAATATATATTAATTAATTAATAAAATAATTAGTTTTACATATAATGTATATAATAAAATTTAAAGGTTATGTTTTTGTAATTAATTTCAATTAATATTTTAACTTGAAAAATATATCAATTATAAATTATTAAAATTATCTAAATACAATTTAATTAAAAAAATTAATTTCAATTTAAAATTACTTCATTTTTTATCATATAAATATAACTAAACAGTTTAAATATAACAATATAATTTTTCATCTAGGAGCATACCTAACTAGTAAAGTTACCCAAAAATATTACATCTAACAAGGGTTCAAATTAGGGTAGCACCTTTAAGGGAGATCTATCTGGCCATTAAATGAATTAAATAATGTCCAACACCATTGGCATAAACAATGGGGGAATATTAATCTCACCATTGAAGGAAATAAAAGTGTCCCAAAACATAGTCCCGAACAAGGTGGTCGCACAACAGCAGGTAGGAAGGTGGCACAATGAGACTGGGAGAATGGTTGGGTGTGAATAGAGAGGAGGAATGACATGGAGAAACATAGACATTACTGGGTGGGCAGCTCGAAAGAGTGATGTGTGCATTGGAACCCATCAATCATCCCTCTACTTTTGATTTTATGACGTCGGTTAGAGGGGTGTCTTCCACCGTAAGACACGGGGAAGCATGACGTGATGGTTTCCGGAAGGGGGCTGTGTGATGTGCTAATTGGTGAGACAAGATTCTTGTGTGATCTAGCGGATTATGTGGCATGAGTGGCTGGCGAGCCACCATAGCAATAAAAAGGCCTCACTAGGTGGGTGTTTTGAAAGAGAGATGTATGTGTTTAATCATGTTAACAAGCCCTCAACCCAAACGAATTTATAAGGTGGAATAGAGGGAGGTCTTACCACAGCATGATAGAGTCCATGTAGGAATTATTTGACTTGAATCGGGGTGGTGCGATGTAAATTCTAGTGAAAAGTATAGACGGAAGGCTTCTCATATAAGGATTTATATCATTTTCTTCGAGGTAATTTGGGTCACATTCAGTTGTCCAATTGTAAATTAAGATCTTGGGCTTTAATACCACTTAAATGTAAAATAATTGTATTTTGTTTGTATTTTAATCCTTTGGGGGATGAGGCTTGACTGACTGGAAGGTATGGGCACCTATGTATTTTTGTTATATATTCCCTTCTCCTAAATATATATTATTTTAGTAAAAATTGATATATATATATATATATATATATATTGTTGTGAGAGCTCTGCAAGTGGGTTAATTCTATCATTAAAATCATTAAATTTAATTATAATTCTAATATGAATAGTTATAGTTCATATCATAAACCAGCCCAGGTACCCTAGTAACCTAATAACCGAACCATCCTTGACATGGCCCAAATGGCATTCTCGGTCCCCACGGGTTGATTACTTGCACCTAACATCAAACAACATACAAGTGGTAATTAAATTTGGCACAAAACATAGAGTATGTAATAGAAGCATGAAAGTATGTATATCAAAAGAAAACTCCACTTGGAGTAAAGTACTAGAATATAAAAAGGCATAAAAGCCCAATGTACTACAACCCAAAGAACTAAAATGGTAAAAATATCCCCAAGGTCCCTAAGGACACAACTAACTAAGGCCACGGTTTAGCAGCTGGATCCACCTTTAAGAGATCTATTCCCGTTCCTCGGACCTGGAAGAAGAAATTCTACAGACACCCAAAGGAAAAATAGGCTATGTGCCTAATCCCAGTAGGATACCACCAATGATTATATAAAAAATTCCAAATATATAATATCCAAAGAAAATGATTTCAATTTTAAAAAATAAATAGTTTTTTCATTTCCAAATCACATTTATAGAAAACATGTTGTTTATTTATAAATGATGGAAAATACATTTAAAGCACAAGCTATATTTTAAATGAGATGCAATATTTCTAAAAAAATTATATAAAAAATTATATAAAATTATTTGTCCTATAAAGTAGTTCAAACAACATTGGCATACATTTATATCTCAAATATAAATAAACAAGCGAGAAACATGGTCTTCATCCAAAAGCTATGATAGTATTAATGAGCTATAGGATTCCACACTCTTTAAGTGATCACAACAAAATGAGTATTCCCATGTCCCCCTAACATTTTCTATAGGTTAATCATCACCCTCCATTCTGTAGGTATGTTTTAGAACATTGTAATAACATACAATGTGTCCAAATAATTCACCAACTACCTAATCCTTTCATGTGCTCTTATGTGATGGGAAAATTATTTTAAGACTTCTTAAAATAAAATAAATCACATTCTTCCATATCAAAAATTCATACTTATTTCCATTTAAAAACAAAAGGGTTTTTAATCAAAATCATGCCCTTTCCTCAAGATAAGACCCCTCGGTTTCTGTCAAATAATTCTAAATCCATTTTAATAAGTTTAAAATCCATAAAAAACTAATTCCATATATTTCACAATTAATTTCAAAAATTAAATTCAAAATAAAATTAATTGAAAATATTTCCATCAAATCAATAGTTTAAATTATAAAATTTAAATAAGACAATTTCTATAAACACACCCCAATTCAATGGAATTGTTGGTTTTCCAAATTTCTATATAAAAAAAGTTTCAAATCTCCTAGTTCACAAAATTTCTGTTTTACTAATTTAATATAAATAAAATATGAGAAATTGAATTTAAATCAACAATTTAAATAAATCAAGCAATTCAAGGATAAATAATTTGTTAAATAGGGATAGAACCACCTACCTTTTCATAAAACCTATAACTCGCAAGGACACATGACAACAAGAACAAAGGGGCAAAAGATCCCAAAACTCAACCTAGAAGCGAGAGACGACATCAATGAGGAAATATCCATGAAATTTAAGATTATCCATTTAAATCTCAATAGAGTAGAAATAGAGAGAGATAAATAACGATGAAGAATGCTTACCCAGATATCACCCGCCATTGAAATGATGATCGATCACCAATGGAATGGATATGAAAGGGTTGGAAGACTCCATGAATTCATGGGGAAGGATTTGGGTTGAGATGAGGGGAATCAGAGAGGAGTGAATTAAAAAAATGGCAATGCACTACCTCTATTTCATGGCCTACTATCGGGGCATTACGTGCAGTGTAATTAAGATACATGTCATGAAAGTCTTAGTTTCCATAATGGTGAAGACACCATGAAATTGTAACACCCCATTAATGTCGTGGTATTATACTGTGTAACCCCTATTCACATCGTGAAACTCATGATATTTGTAACGGTTGAATTCCCATAATCATATTTGGATCTTTGTAGACCTATACCACTATCCTGAATTAAATGTCCAATATTAGTCTTTAAATTACCACCTTAATTCTATGGTCACACTAACGTTGATGACGTGTCAATTCGACACCATAGTAGGGAGTTATGGAAGAAATCATGTTTTGACAATGATAATAATAATAATAACATCAATTAATATTATTATTAAATATCTCACATTAATAATAATTATTATAAAAAATTATATTCACACATCACTTTCATAATTTCCATCATTAATATAATTTTTCATATAGTATAATAATAATAACAACAATTATTATTTCTATCGTTAGTTATCTTTAATTATTATCACCATTACCATTTTGACAGAAACTATTAATAAATACCGACAAAGTAAAACAACCATTTTACCGATAATTCATCATTAAGTTACAGGTGGAGTTTTTAAATTCACCCATTAATGGGGTTTCCACCAAATCATATTAAAATGGGGATGAAATTGAGGCTTTTAAAACAATTCTATGTCAACCATGATGGTGTGGCGGCTAAAGGAAATTATTTTCTATTTTTATATTAAATTAATAATTTAATTATTGAGTTCATTTATTAAATATCTTAATTTAATTAGCAACCTAACCAAATGCTAGTTGCGTAAGAAATTTATCCCCCACCTATGGTAGACCCCACGTGTCTAACCTAACCGTGGTCTCATATTTCTTATACGATGCACTATTTTTGAGAAATTATTTATTTATAAATAAAATTATAGAATAAATAATTAATTATAACTAAAATGGGATTAATTGTGTGTGGTGTTTCCAAACACCATACTCGCATTAAAGTTATACCACACATAGGGAAAATGCCTTATTCTATACACAAAAGTAGTATCATATTTCTCATACGGTGCACCATTTGAGAGATTAATAATTTAATATTAAAAACATGATTGAATAATTAATTAAAATAAAAAGTTTGTTTTTCACTGATGCGTCCTAACATCTGACTCTTACAAATTTTATACCCTGTCTAGGGCAAACACCTCATTCTGGACCCATCATTGTACTCGAATTTCCCATTCGATGAACCATTTTGGATTTATTCAAATTATTTTGAAAATAAAAGTGTGCACATAATATATTATATTTAATATTTTCATTCAGTCCTCACGAAGACTTTGCGGCCCTCAAAATATCACACTAACTTAATGTCGAACTCCAAAAATATTTTATTAAACATTCTAACATGTTAACTTCCATTTAGGGTCATTAACACTTTTATAAAAATTTCACAAATAAATCGTCTTTTCCCACCGAAGATATTAATAATTTAACCTAATAGGTTTTTGGAATTCCTAAAACATTAATGGGATGTCACAAAGTCCCTTCCATAGGAACTTTCTATCCCCAGAAACCGTATGAAGAAGCCTCCATGTCTAAAAGATGAGGAAAATGCTCTCTCATTTTTGCCTACCTCTCCCACATCTTAAGAGAATCGAAACCATGCTGCCATAGAAAATAGACCAGAGGTATCATCATCCCACGAAGTACATTGGTCGCATAATCAACAACCTTTACTTGTCACTCTATCAATGATTAATCAGGTTTAATCTCAAGATCACTCAAACTCCAAATGTGACATGGATTAGAAAAATACTTTCAAATTTTTGATTCATGGAACATGTTATGTATCGACATTAGCTGTGGTGGTCAGGCTAAATGGTAAAAAAAATTCCCCGCCTGATCAAAAACCTCAAAAGGTCCCACAAAATAAGGAGCAAGATTTCCTTTCCATCCATGTAGTTGATGACCCAACCAAGGTGAAACCTTTAAAAACACCTGGTTTCCAAATAAGAACTCCAAAAGTCTAAGACGATGATCATCACAAGACTTGTACAAGCTTTGTGCTATCAACATTCTCTGACGAAATAAATGAATATTTGATGTTGTCTCTTGGACCAAACATGGCCCATCCAAGGGAATTACACCAATATCTAACCAATATAATGGAGATTTACAAAGATGGATAATCCATTCCACAAAAGGATTTATTTTGATCGCGGACTGGTATTGTTGTTATAAAAACAATCAGCCTCACTTACTGGTGGTAAACTAGAAAATTCAGTAGAAAACATGACATGAAACTCAATTAAAAACGGAGGCAGATCACCACTCAAATAATCTCACTCTAGATCAAAAGAAAAAACTAATATCACCTTCCCCAAATCTGGATAAGGAAGCCCAAATTTACTTGATCTTGGGTCCCATTCTCCTTAAAAGACAAGAGACACACCACAGGGTGTAGTAAGGTAGACCTGTCGAAGATAACAATTAATATGAGATTTATTGGCAGTTAACCAAAAAATTCTAAAGATGACGTTAAGAGGTTTCATGTTGAGAACCAGAAAACCACATTCTATCTTGACCTCAGATAGAGAGAAGACATAAGTAAGATTACTAAGATCCTATTCAATTTTGTACCAAGGGGATTAGTAATATCCATTGCACAAGAGAGTTTATCCATAGGAAGATTTTGTATATTAACGATACAGGTTGAAATAAAATAGTAATATGTACCGGTATCAAAAAGAGAAGTCACTAATAATGATTCTATAGTAACGGTTCCACTCAAAATTACTGGACCCATGTCTGATTCCTATAGAGACACTTCCACTACATGAAGTAGCTTCATTTTGGACATCTATAGCTGGAACCCTTTTGAACATGAATCATTTCATTGCCTCTTTGTTTGGGGAGGATCTAATGATTGTATCCCACTACGAGGAGTAGAGAAGTAATATAAGAACCTCTGTATGTCTCCTGAACAACAATAATAACTACAGTCCTTAGGTGCCTAATTACAAACCTTCTTAGAATTCCCTAGCTTTCCACACTATTAGCAAACCAAAGAACTTACTATGTGAGCTATAGGAGGTCTGGAATGACTATGTTGTCAAGAACCACCATGAGAATCATCATTCTTCCATTTTCCATTGAAGGAACAAATGCTACCACTAGGAGGAAAGGAAACTCTTGTTAACCCTGACATTCTAGCCAGGTCCATCTCATCCATCATCACCCTATATATCACATCAACATAAGTGGGTATCTTTAGTAAGAAAAAATGAGAACATATATCTGATCGAAGAACCAACTCAAATTGTCCAGCCATCATCCTTTCATTGGATACTATCTTATGTGAAAACTGCACTAGCTCAAAAAAGTAATTTGAATACTCGGTCATAGTTTTTTTAGCTTGCAGAATCCTGAATAAAATCCACACCTGGGCCAACACCATTGACTCTAGAATGAACTGGTCAGTAAAAGGAACCATGAATTCCTTTTACTCTAATACTCATTCTTCCTTTCCTTCACCATTGTTTCCCACCATCTCCTACTTGTTCCCTCTAGAACAAAGGTGGAACACTTCACCTTGATCATTTCTAGTGTCTCCAAAAACTCAAACAAGAATTCTATCTTGGTCAACCATAACTCATCATCCAATGGCCCGAAGGCCATCATTTTTTATTGATTTTTGATAATCCACCTTAAAAGGGTTGAGGTAGAACCCTTTAAAGGCCCGTAGGTGTATGTATTACATGGCCCATAGGCCTTAGAGGAATTCATTGCCCATAGGATTCAAACATTACATACAACCTAGACTAACTACTTGGAACTGCTCATCCCCATAATCTTCATCATGAAATCAGCTCTCCACATTCGCATGGCTTTTCAGATAGGCATTCCTATGCATGAACAAGCTTGTCCTGATGGCAGGTTCTATACCCGCTCATTATTTCAATCTATTTAGCTTCGGCTGTGGTGAAATCTCCTTTGTTCATCCTCCTTGTAGAGATTGTCCCTTGTAGGTTGTCTGGTTTGCATCTACACTGAAGGTGTCCTGAAGACCTTACTAACCTAAAGGCCTGGGTGGCCCGAAGGCCTTAAAGGACTCAAGGACCAAATCAATGGCCTGAAGGCCCAAACGGGGGCATATTCTTGGATGCTATAGTCCTAAATAGTACCTGCTATAGTACTACTACATTACGTACTACAGTACCCCTCGGAAATTATGCCTCCACCAGGATTTGATCCTGGGTCGCTTGGATGCACTTGAGGATTAGTGGAACCTTTGAGAACTTGTGGATTATAGTGAGGGAACTCATGATAACAATTTTTATGAATATCCCCCTGAGGATCCCCAACAGAATCTCGAACAGGGGATGGAGGTGGTTCCTATCATAGATCTTGGATAGTGCACACAATCACATAATATTGATTTGGCTCCACTAGAGGAACTGCTTGATATGGTGAAGCAGTATCCTCCTCCAGGATCTGATTTTCATGTCTTCTCGAAGACATGATGCTACAGAACTTCAATAGACAACGGTTAAGTGATTAGTTAGTGCCCAAATGGGGAAATGAGGGAAATTAATCCTAACAGATGGAACAACCAGATTTTGATTCTACTCTACCATAATTATAACAGGGAAGGGACAAGAAATAATCCATAAGATTCCCTTCCCTAACAACCCATGTCGACTTATTGTTTATTGTGCTAAGAGTAGGCTAGGTTCTCAATCCAAACTACCACCCAAGTCCCGAAAAGATTTCAAAGATTCATATTGTCATCACATAATGATTTTCAAACTACCTATATTACCAATTTGTCACGAACCTACCTAGGAACTCTGGTAACCTAATAACTGGTCCATCATTGACATGTCCTAAAGGGTTTTCTTGATCCCCATGTTTTGTCGAATAGCACTCGATATCATACAACATGCATGTGGGAACAAATTTTCCTCAAAACATAGGGGAACAAAAATAAGAAACACAATATGCATATCAAACGAAAACTCCACTGGGAGTGAAGTACCAAAATAAAATAGAGAATAAAAGACCAAAGTACTATAACCCATGGAACTAAAATGGGAAAAATATCCCCAAGGTCCATAAGGACACAACTCACCATGACCATGGTTCCGTAGCTGGATACACCTCCAAGATATCTCTTCTCATTACTCGAATCTGGAAGAATAAAGTCTAAAAACACCAGAAGGAAAAAGTAGGTTGTGAGCCTAAGCCCAGTAGGATACCACTAAATATTCTATAACATATTCAAAATATATATTATCCACATAAAATGATTTCAATTTTAAAAAATAAACAGGTTTTTCATTTCAAAAGAACATTTAAACAAAACATGTTATACATTTTCAAATGATGGAAAATACTTTTAAATCACTAGATATAATTTAAAAGAGATGAAATATTTCAAAAAATGGCATAAGTAAAACATTTATATAAAATAGTTTATATAAATTTAGTAGGCATGTAAATTATTTCAAACTACATTGTCATACATTTATATCTCATATATAATTAATCAATCGAGCAATATAGTTATCTTCCAAAAGGTACAATATTATTAACCAATTATAGGATTCTACACTCTCTAAGTGATCACAAAAAAATGATTATACTCAAATCCCAATGACACTATCGAGAGGCAACTCTTCACCCTCCCATTGGGGATGTGATCCACCACATGTATGTTTCAGAATATTGTAATAGTGTAGAGTGTATCTAAATAACTCACCAACCAGCGAAGTCTTGCATGTTCTCTTACATGATGGAAACTTATTTTAAGACTTCATAAAATATAATAAATCACATTCTTTAGTTTCAAATGTGCTAATTTCTTTCCATTAGAAACCAAAATAAGTTTTAATAAAAAAATATGTCTATTCCACAAGATAGAACTACTGGATTTCTATCAAATTATTTTAAATCCAATTTCAAAAGTTTGAAATCCATCCAAAAATAATTCCACATTTTTCAAAAATCATTTCCACAATTAAATTCAGAATACATTATTGAAAAAATTTCAATAAAATCGACAATTTAAATAGGCCAATTTCTATAAACATGTACAATTCAATGTAATTGTGAGTTTTCCAAATCTCCATGTGAAACCCGTTTCAAATCTCATGGTTCCCTAGATTCTGGTTTTATTAATTTAATTGTATTCAAATTTTAGAAATTGAATTTAAATAATCAATTTAAACAAATAATTTCATATAAGGATAATGAATTTTCCTAATAATGATGAAACCACCAAACTTTTCAAGAAACCCGACACTTACAATGACACCTATCAAAGAGAATGATGTCATAAAAGACCAAAAAAATCAACCTAGAAGTGAGATACAACATAAAGTAGGATATATCCATCAATTTTTTGTTGATCCATATAAATCTCAAAATAGGAGAAAGAAATATAGATGAAGAATGATATAAAACATTCACTGGGAAATCACACTCCATAGAAATGACAGTCGATCACCAAATGAATGGATCTATAGGGGTTGGAAGACACTATAAATTCCTAGGGAAAGAGTTGGCTCAAGAGGAGGGTAATCAGAGAGAAGTGAAGGGAAAAAATAAGCATGTGTTTCCTCCCTTGTATAGCCTGATGTCGGGGTGTTACACAACATGTAATTCATTTACACACCATGAAAGTCTAAATTTTTATAATGGCAAAGACGTGTTTAAAATATAACACCCCTTTATTGTCTGGGTATTAAATGGAGAGTAATCCCTATTCACGTTATGAAAATCCTAATTTTTATAATGTTCAAAACCCCATCATAATAGTGGGAACTTCGTAGACCTATACCACGAGCCCAAATTAAATATCCAATATTAGTCTTGAGAAGGCCACCTCAATTCTAGGGTCACACTGCCACTGACGACGCGTCTATCTGACACCGAATAAGGGAGATAAAACTAAAACGATGTTTTAACAATGATAGTAATAATAATAATAATAATAATAATAATAAAATCAATTAATATAATTGTTAAATATCTCACATTAATATTAATAATGATAACAAAATTATATTATCACTTCACTTTCATAATTTCAACCATTATTATTATTTTTCATAAATAATAATAATAATTATAATAATTATAATTATTATTATTATTATTATCATTATTTATCTGTAATTATTGTCACCATTAACATTTTGAAAAATAAACTACCATTAAATAACAAAACTTTAAAACACCCATTTAATCTTTAAATCAATATAATGTTAAGGGGTGGGTGAATCCAAATCATTTTAAAATAGTTAAGAAACAAGAGTTTTTACAACCTTGCTACGTCAACTGTGATGGTGTGTCATCTTAAAATTTTTTTATTTATTTTTATATTAAATTATTAATTTAGGTATTTAATTCATTTATTAAATATCTTGATTTAATTAGCAACTTGACCAAAATCCAATTGCATAGGAAATTGATACCTCTCTGAGGATAAACCCCACTTTTCAGACCTAAAATTGTATCATATTTCTTATAGGATACATCGTTTGAAAGAAATTAATAAATTATTAATTAGAAAGGAATAAATAATTAATTAAAAATCCCTCATGTTTTATTGTGTGAGATTTTTCCAAAACCCTATGCACTTTAATGTTATACCCCTTTTAGGGTTAACGCCCCATTTCAGACACAACAGTGGACTTAAATTTTTTATGTGGTGCACCGTTTGAGAGATATTAATTTCTTAAAATAAAAAAATGTATTAAATAATTAATTAAAATAAAAAAGGGTTATTTTTTGACCAAGGCATCCAAACGTCCGACTCATAAAAATGTTATAACCTATATTGAAGAAACCCCTAATTCAGGACCCATCGGTGATCTCTGATTTCCTATATGATGTACCATTTCAGTGTTGTTCAATTATTTTGAAAATCAAATTGTGATGTTAATATATTATATTTAATATTTTTATTCAATCCTCACCATTACTCTGTGGGCCTCAGAATATCACACTAACTCAGCATCAAACTCCAAAAATATTTTATTGAACATTTTATGATATTAACTGGCATTTAAGGTCTTTTATAATTTTATAAATCTTTTTGCGATAAAAAAATCTTTTTCCACTGAAGATATTAATAATTTAACACTATAGTGTTTAGGAATACTTAAAATAGTAATGGGATGTTATAGTTATAAATTTTTTATTTTTTAAAATATAATTAAATTTTTAATGAATATACTGAATATAATTTCATTAAAAATTAATAATTATAAAAACATTAATTAATTAAAAATAATTTAAAATAATATTTCTCTAAAAAAACATAGACCAAGTTGGCCTTGTTTTTGAGCATCCATTTGTACTTTTTTTCATGCATTTATTATTTTAGTATATATTTCTCTATTCAATTAATAGAATATTTTTAAAATATTATTAAAAAATGAATTAGTTTTTAAATTTTAATATTCCCATTTTTTAATTATTTTTATTTCAAAATGTAATACTTCACTAATTTTTTGAATCCCATTTTGAAAAATCCTAAATGTGGCTGGTTGACTGATGATAAATTAAAATATCTTAAAATAATGAAAAAAGTAAAATTTTTTATAATGAATGGTAGTAGTTGACTATTTTATTTGATACTGTACAAAGAATCTTTGTTTTTTCAACTTTTATATAATTTCATGACCCAATTGAAGACCTTGTCACATTACGCTTCCCTTGTCTCTCATCTTCTTGTCGTATCATCTCTCCTCCATGTTATAAAGGGAGCAAAACACGTTCCATGATGATCAGTCTAAATTACATAGGGATTTCATTCCATTTTTTATAGTCCTCCTCAAGAGTATAATTTTCATCCCAGAACTGATAAAAGAAGGTTGTAAAGTAATCGTTACTCTTTAATGATCATTTAATTCCAATAAAAAAATGTCATCCGAGAACAGTATAAACTCCAAATCAAGATAAACCATCTATTCAAAAATGGACTTCTTCCCACCTCAGTTCGACCCTGATGCTCCCACCCAAGCATCTAGATTCTAGGAAGCTTTGTTGGACCACGATGGGAAAACGAGAGAGGTTCCGGCTTCACATCCTGAGTTTACACCTTTCCTTTGTTGTGGGTGTGTTTCAGGGCCAATAGTTTGGTTTCAGGGGTGCAGGGACATTCATTGTTTTCCAAATTCAGTACATATATGTGGATGGAAGATGTAAGAATGATTGGTACCAATGACATCCTCTCCTCATCATTTTATTTCTAATTTTCTTTAGGATCAGAACATGCAGGGTTAACCACTTCTCTCAGGCCATTACGAGTTTGTAGAGGGTGACCTCATGAACACTCGGTTATTAAGACATTTCCTCACCGGTTCTCCCCTGTTTTGAAATTTTTCATTTTGAGGTTCTATATAGTTTTCTATGGTCTAAAAATGTTATTTTAAGATTCTACCTACTTTTTTGTCTTTTCTCATCATGCACCCCACCATTTTTGGAGGGTTCAAAGGTTTATTTGGCTTATTGAGATGGTGTTGGTGGATATAATGATGACTATTTTGATCTTGGAGGATATTGAGTTTGCTTCTAACTTCACCCCAATTGTTTCTCCAATGGTGGATTTACTTGGGCATATTGTAGTTTCTTGTTTTGTTTGGGTTGGTCTGGATTGTTTATGCAATGGTATATCCCCTTGGACACATTGCCTCAGTTTTTTTGGTTTTTCGGTTCTCACTTAACCAAAAAGTCTTTTTAAAAAATCAAAAAAAATGAATTTTCATCCCCAAGATAAGCCACATAGAAATAAACTCTTCTAGGTTGGTTTCTTGGATTCCCTAGTGTTTAGAAAAATTTAAAGCAACACATTCAATGTTCTCCATCTCTAATAGTGGAAACAAATACCACTCCTACCACCATCAAATCCCCTGCACCAGTGGAAAAAGTAAAAGGTGTGACAAACCCGGAATACATTTTTTCACAGTGTTAGAAGATTAATTTTGTCCCCAATTCATTTGAGGACCATTTTGAATTCAGTGGTTTCTTTTTTTATCTATAAAATTATCACATGGGAATGATGAGAGTGCGCCATAAATATTTTATTCAGTGAAGGAGAAAAAAACTCTATATAGTAAAAGATATGGAATAATTTGATGACACTTACAACTCATTTTTGATCAATCTTTCCATCTACCAATATCCATTAATTAGATCCTCATGGATTAAATCAATATGGTGGAAAAGCTCTATTTGGGTATTTTTACTTTTATTTTGGAAGTTTTTCAGAATGGAGATGTACATGCAGAGGTTTATAGGATATTTTTTTGGATTTGTTGTTTTTTAATATGCTTTTTTTGTTTTGTGTTAATTAATTAAAAATTTTCCAACATTATTTGAAAACTTTTACAAGTAAATAATTAGGGGTTTACTACTCCAATTTATTTTGATGGTGTATATTTGGAATTATTTACTTATTTTAGAAGAAATAAAAATCATTATATGTGTTTATATTTTTAAAAAATTCAACTCAATTTTTTATAATTAGAAAAATAAATTCTTCAAAAAATTAACAAATTTCAATTTTTTTAATTAATATTTTTATCATATATAAAAACCATATTTTTTTACATTTATAATGAATTCTTAATTCTTGAAAATGAAAATAAAGTTTCGAATAAAATCTAAAAAATAGAAATCAATACCAAAAAATTGATATATTGATTACGGTTATTTCATAAAATTAAATTTTTTTGACGTTAATAGTGTAATAAATATGTCATTTCTATGAAATAGAAAATCCACTTAAAAAATATTTTTTTATATAGTTAAATATTTTTATTTTCTAAATACAATATTTTTATGTTGTAAACAATAAACTTGAAAATACTACTAGAAAATTACAATATAATATTTCAATGGAAATTTCAACTAAAATATTAAAAACATAATATATAAAATACCGGTGAAAAATTTCCTTAGAAAATAAGAATTGAAAATTACACTAAAACTTTATACATGATAAAATACCATGAAAACCCATTTTAAAATACTAGTGTACAATCCTATTAAATATTTTGTAGTAATGAATTTTAATTCCAAAATTCTAGTAGAAAATTTCCTTGAAAATTCAATTCAAAAAATATAATTAAATATAATAATTGAAAATATCAGAACAATTTTAGAGTTCAGTAATAAAATGTATATTTTATTTAAAAATTCCTTGAAAAATAACACTCTAAAAAATAAGAAAATTTCACAAGTAATGTGGAAATTTAATTTTGAATTTTAATTTTTAAAATTCCAATATAAAAATACATTACAAAATACTAGTTAAAATCTCACATAAAATATATAATTAAATATTCCACTAAAAAATATTTAGATACCAAAAAAATTGAGATATTTAATAAATTTATAATATAACAGATTTTTTACTTCATTTGAAATTATTATGCTTTAAAAAAAGTGTGATCCATTAAAGATATAATTATCCGAAAATTAGTTTTTTTTCAAATGGATAATAAGTTTATTTGAAAATATAGAAAATATTTTTTTTAAACATATTGACATGATTCTTTATAAACATAATCAATATTATTTTTTTTAAATATAATTTTTTATCTTATTCGTGTCAAAATAATCATTTTTATTTGACAGAATTATATATTTTTGAACTATGAAGAAAGATAATTTTCCTTTTCCAATTGATTAGAAATACTATATTTTTTAAATATAAAGAATGTTAATAAGGTTTTACTCATTTACGAGTTATATGAACTATTATAGTCTATTACCAATGTTTAATGTATAATGATTAAAATAAATATGATAGTATCCAAAGTCTTAAAAAGAAAAGTATTACAAAGTTGAATACATATGTAGATTATTATTCTCCATATATTTAATTAGATTAATGAGGAAGTTCATACCATTTTAGTATTCTAAGAAATGACCATGCCTAAATTTTTAATTTTCAAATGAGTACCTTCAAAATGTTGAAGGTGTTTATTATATAATTTTTTTTTCAAAGAAAAAATCATTCTAAGGTAGACCAATATTGAAGTAAAAAACTCCCAAATTTTTTGGTATTTTTTTGATGATCACATGAAAAATACTAGATTATTTTTATATATATTTATCTTAAATGTTTTAGAATATAAAAGTTTTCAAGAAAATCATTGTCTATTAAATAAATAGTCAATGATCTGATGTTAAAAGAGAAGACATCTAAAGAGGGAAGTCCTTAAATGAAACACACAACACTTTGGAGAGTATGTAAGTATAAATAAAATGAGACACCTTATTACCCTCTATTTTATTAAAGGATAATGAACATGCGGGAAGGAGGAGGGAAATGGATTGGATCTCCAGAACAAGTATTCCAAAGGAATGGAGACCACACTATGATGAATTGATGACATTTATGATTAAAATATGGTTGAATTCTATGATAACACTTTTCCAACTTCTACCCATTGTGGACATCAAACTGGGACATAATTCTTGGGCTTTATCAATAGATGGGTCCTAGAAAGAAGGGACTGAGTTTTGGAAAGAAGCAACAATGTAGCGCGATGGATCAGGTATGGAGATATCCCTATCAAAATTATTCTTAAACATATTTGGTGGTAAGGGACTCTATTTTCAGACACTATATAGTGGGAAAGGTTCATTAAATTGGATATCGTTATGCTTTCATATTTATATCCAATAAGAAACCCGCTCAATCCAAAAGGCGTATAGTCTTGAAATCTTATTAAAACCCATATCCTTTCTTCTTACCCATATGAACCAAGACAAAGTATGAAGTGATTCAATAGTATCTGTGTGAATAGAAGCCAATAATTCTAAGAGAAGGAAAAACCCATTTAATAATATCTAGAAAATTTCCATGTTGGATATCCAGGCGTGCAAGATGTTCCTGGTCACTTAAAAGTAGTGGATCACTTCCATGGAAGATTATATTTCTTGAAAACAAAATGGACATGGGATATCATTAATTATGTGATGTATGGTAAGAAACACCGTTAAAAGGATGATTCCCAAACATACATTCCACTAGAAATATAGGACCTTTGGATGGGCCTCCATGCACCATAGTGACTTTTAGAAACCATCTTTATGAGGGTTCCTCATTTGGATGGCCATTCTCTACCCAGATTTCATAGAGTAGGATCCAGAACTTCCAAGACTCGTACACAATTTATCATTGAACAAATATTTCATTAAAGGGATATAAAAATTAAACATCTTATCTATTCCTCTGAACCATTTATCATGTTTTACATAACACTATCCTTTTCCATCTTTATAAAAAATCTAGTAGATTACTGAATCCTCCCAGTAATGGAAAACCAGGGAATTATGCCTCATCCCACATTTATTGACAAGTCACAAGTCTATCTAGATCCTTACCATGGCTCCCTCCCTAATCCTCTAATAAAGACCCTTCCCAAGAAGATCATTCAAACCTCATAGGCTTCTCAAAAAAACATTGGAAGAGGCTAATTAATGCATCACTAAAGCGTGAATGGGGGAAATATTTGGCTTTGATGATCTGAGCTTAAAGGGAACCAAGATTAAGAATTAGTAGAAATACTTTCTTTTCTAATAGAAAAATGTTGAACATATACATGTCTATCAATCCCATAGCACCACAAGAGTTAGGGGGACACAAATTTTCCCAATCCCCCCATTGAACATTTTTTATATTATCGTTCATACATACCATAAACATTCAAGGAGGGAGTGAATTTGGTCAATCCCAGTGTTAGGTAGCATAAACGGGGACATACTTTATGCCCAGATTGATTGATCCACAACCTTTATAAGAATTATATTATATTACATAGAGATATTTATAAAAATCCAACCATAGATTTTCTTACCTAACAATTCCAAAATGAATGAAAATAACACTATTTTAGATCATAAAAAATCATAGGTAGCCCAAGATATTTATTTTATTTCTCACCCATCGGAATACCTGAGGTTCAAGAAAGATCTTCAATTATCCAAGTAGAAACCCTAGAGCTCAATGAAAATTTTGATTCAAAAAAATAACTGATTGTCTACAAGCCTTCACATTTATTTTCAAAAGATAGAAAATAGATATGCATTATTCAAGAGTATCTTTTCAAAAAATAGAGGTATAGTCGGCAAAGAAGCGGTGGGAAATGCCTGTGCTTCTTGTGTGAACCTTTTCCCCATGAAAAATGTTTCCCTTAGGATCCATTGAAATTAATTAAGAGAAAATATCATCCATCATGATAAAATGAAAAGGGGAAAGAGGATGACCCTATCGGAGCCCCCTGGTAGGGATGATGTTATGAGAAATAGTGTTAGTGATATTGATCATGAAGTAAATAAAAGGGACAAAAAACATAATAATCAGCATCTATTTTTAACAAAAACACATTTTTCTATTACAAACAAGAGGAAAGGCCACTCATCCCTATCAAAGTCCTTCATAATATCACATTTCCATGACATTATTACTCTTTTTTAACAAGAGTTTGTTTTTATAGAGTGAAAACATTCCTGTAATGAAATTGAATTGTATGATATATGCCTTCTGGGGATGAACACACTTTGATTTTATAAGATGGTAGAGGGAAAGAATGTGCATAGATGATTTAACAGAACCTTGGAAAAATTTTGTAGATCAGATTGCACAATCTAATAGGTCTTAATTCCAAAACCAAGGATGTTATTTTTATTTTATAAATGATATTAATGGTGTATTGATTATTTTAAATAAATTAAATTTTCCCATCTATAGATAACTCATGAAGGCTATAATAGTTTTTTCAAAAAAAATCCAGTAATTTTTGAAATATATGGCATGAAATCCATCTGTATCAAATTCATTACATGGGTAAATATTTGGAAGAGAAAAAAGGATTTCTTCAATAGAAAATCCATACATAAGCTGCTAGTTTATTAAATCATTGACAATTGAATCAATTAAAGTGGTAATACATGCAGAAATAATAGACTTCCTTTTGTATAATGATACTTGAAAAGTGCAAGATAAGATCATGAATTCCGTTTTCGTTAAAAACAGTACATCCATGTTCATTTTTAGGCATGAAATATTATTCTTTTTTCTTCTTACTGAGGCTTCGTGGTATAAATAGAACATATTGGAGTCTCCCTCTTTGATATGGTTTTCATGCACATGTAACTGCTAAATATTTACTATATATATGATATTATATATATATATAATGTGTATATTTATTTACATGGATTTTATATGTGTATTATAATTAATGTATTAAATACATGCGATAATATATATATATATATATTATTTATTTCTCTTGAACGGTCTTATTATCAGTTACAATATATTATGAATAGATTAATTGGATTAACCACTCATTTAATAAGATATAATGAATCAGGGGAATAAATGGACATGGATAAATTATTATTTCAAAAATAATTTCATTTAATTAAATGCATCATGGATGGATATATAAAGGGATGTGATCCCTCATTTTGAGTACAAAAAATTGTAAGCAAGCATGTCATTTCTCTCTCCTCCTACACAACTATTCATTTTCTGAGACAAATGTGATGTTACACCTTCAAAATTCAAGATTCCTCATGTTACGATAATGGATCCAATAGTTGGTCCCCCTCCATTGGAGGAATGGTGCTTTTGTTCACTATTATGTGATTTATATCATGCATTCTCCTTCATTGAGAATGAAGAAGACTCTAGCCAATCATGATTTATAGGTAAATTGTTTATACTGTTTATTTATGTGTTGATTTTAAAAGATAGATCTTACTATGGTTGGGTTTTATTCTATTACACATGGTCAGGTGAAGATCATAAAAAACCATCCATTATATCAAAATAGAGGCTAAAGGGTAAGATGATTCCTGATAAATCTCAGGCATGAACATGTGCTCAAGTGTGGCTCTTCATATGGGAGATCAATTACTGATGAAAAGAGTTACATAACCCTAGTTTTGGGGTAATGGAGTCCATTTATAGGTTTTATGGATGTCATGTTAGACATGTTCATATGAGGAATAGGGATTAAACCACCCATTAGTGGTATCAAAACGCAGGCTTCTTCAATGAATCAACATGTTTATTGATTTATGAAAAATATGTTATAATAGTAAAATGAGATTTTTCAGTCTTGGAAATAAATATGAAAATTGCATACATATTACTCCTGTTTATAAAAATAAATTAAGTATTTTTTTCATCAAGAGAATTATATTTTGATTTTAATTACATTATTTATAAATAGTATATAAATAATGGAAAATGAATTTTTATATATTTATATAAATTTTAAAAATTATTTTATAAATTAATTAACTCTTAAATGTTAATGGTTAATTTATAAATATTTTTTAAATATATATTTGGACAAATTAAATTGCATGATTTATGATATAGAAATAAACGGTTTATTTAGAAATCATAAAAGGAAATTTATAAAGAGATTATAAATTCCAGAATATGTTATATTTATATTGTATAAAAATATTTATGTAACATATATTGAATAATAAAATGTATATAATTCATGAAATACTATATAAATTGAATTTAATATAAAATTTAAATGATTTTTTATTAAAAAGAATATAAAATGATTACATTCGTTTTAATTTATAAATCAACGTAATTAGAATTAATTTTCGAATAGTTTATAATTATCTTATATTTTGGAAAATAAATTAATTTTTTATTTATTAAATTTACATGATATTCATGTTTAGTTCATAATTAATTAATTTGAAATTGTTTAAAATTAAAGGGTATTTATTTTGATATTTTTTCAGCCGCATCAAAAGGTTTTTGATAATTGGTTTGACCAAGGATTAAATAATTATTATGTATATGATATTTAAATTATGTAAAAGGTTTACATAATAAAAATTATATATTAAAATATTTTATAATTCATATAATATCATATAATTAAAATGAAATTCCATATTAATGATAAATATAAAAATATCAATATTAGAAATAATATAAAGAGTTTATATACAAAATTTATGGAATGACTATAATGTTTAATATAAAATTATAAAAGGATTTATAATTTACTTTTATATCTAAAATTGTTCTTTGATTTTTGTCGCATATTTAAATATTTGAATTTTTCATTTATTTAAATATTATTCCCTATTTTATTAATAGTTATAATTTTTATATATTATGAATAATTTCATGCCAAAATTTATATGATAAATTGATTATAGGATAGAGACTTGCATATCATGCTAGTTTAGATATAATAAAATTTAGTTTTCATATACCTTGAACTCAGTATGTAATTTTAGTTATGAGTTTGAGAGTAGTTGTTGGGAATTATTTGTGCATAATAGGTGTTATAGTTTTCATGACATGAATTCTCTCATAAATAATGTATCCCTGGGTAGTGGGACTTGGGATTAGAACACCTACTTTTTTATAGGATTGCATTGGATTGAAAGAAAATGGGTTTGGATATCTGTTTCCCCGGGCATTCTCATATTGAACATGATAATTTTATATAAATATATGCCTTCAGATTAAGTACTTATATGTGTTATTTATATGATGTGTTTGGAAATGTATGAATATAATTGACTTCAATTTTTTAGTGATTAAGACGGGCTTGTGCTTTGTGTAAAAAGTGACATAGTAATGTGATGTGAACACATTAATTTGGTGGTTTTAATAGGGATTCCAAAACAAAATCACTAAAATCATGGATAAACAGAAAGGTAATAAGACATGAGAATATAATTATTATATATTATGTAATAGTTTTAAATTTAATATATATATATGATGCATAATAAATTAGTGACACCTTAAAAGAAGAACCCTACAAATACTAAAGGTGGGTTTCCTTCCAAAGAGACACTTCTCAAGGCTTTGATGAGACAACCAGGTTCTTTTGAGATCAACACAAGTGCCCTTATATTATCTTGTGTAAGGAAATCAATCTATGAGAAACTCAAAAATATCATATTGGTTATTTCCAAGATCAATACAAATATCCCTTAATTTTCCTTCATTTTCATATTCGTGGAATTTTTTTTAGGTTACACAGTCTAAGAGACCCTAAAAATTAGGATACCAGAGGAATAGAGTTGAGTTAATCCATAGTGACGGATTTGGATAATGATATATCCACTCAACTATCTAAGAACCATAACTATTATGATTAGAATGATTCCATAACTAAATAATCATGAATTGATTACATGAAAATTGATGCAACTCATGGCTTAACATGGGTATTATCCTAGTAAATATATATTATGCATAAGATCATCGTTTTTTAGTGGAAAAACATTTAATAAAATTAAATAATGAAAATATATAAGACATGTTTAACATATGATTAAAATGTTCTGTTGTAGATAAATACATCCCAATCATAAAAATAAATATTATATTATTCCTTGAATAAAGGATCTTCATGTAAGAAACTCCTAATACTGATAGATTATGAAATTCTCTTGAGTAATAGAGATATTCTATGTGTTAAAACAGTTCTGTCATGAGTAACCAAGTATTGAAGTTGTTCAACAAGAGAATAAAGATTCTTATGAATCATAGAATGATTTCATTATATTTTAATCGTATTATATTTGATTTTACTAAATTTATCTTAGTATCCACTCTTTTACTCAATGTGAATGGTTACATAAATGATTTTAGTCTCATATACTCAATATTATTTGGTATGTATAATGATATTCATTATAATTGATTATATTTTTTTAGAGTAAAAGTTTTCTTCAATGATTTATTTTTTATAGAAATCAATTCAATTGTTATGATAGATATATGATATAGAATTTATGATTTAAAAATTAATTTATATATACAGAAGGTTAGAATGATGGAAATAATTGAGTATTGATTTTTTTTCAAGTAAGTGAGAAAAATAGTTGCTACATTGATAACATGGATTTTTTAATCTTGGATAAACTCTTCATAAGATGTATAAAATATCTTATATATCTTTTTATAAGAACCTGTAAATAATTTTCGTTTAAAATAAATCAGATGGGTATTTTTACACATTGTTTATGATTAGTTTAATTTTATAACAGGATTTAAATAGGTGACTAAAATGGATTGTTCTGGTCATATAATTTATCATATTTTCATTATAGAAATGGTCCAAAAATATGACTTAACTCAATGAAAAAGGATCACAAAATATCCAAAAAGTGTTGAGAATAAATGAATTGAGAATATGATGTCTAAATTTTGATACTATACCGATAGTAAAAGTTTTCAAAATATTGATGAAAAAATATTAAAAAATGCTTCATATTTTAACCATGTATCTTCAAAATTCATAGCATGGTCATTTAAAACTAGGGTTATCAGGAAAAGAAAAATAATAATTCAATATATATCTAAGATATACCTGATAGAGTCTGTGAAACTCAATAGAATGTCATAGAAATTAATTATTGTATTTTTTATGGTTATGTGATGCCAAATTAATATTTTAAAAAGTTTTTTAAATATACATGAGTTCAAAATTGGAGAAATAATTGATGGAAATTGTAGTTTATATTCCTGAGATTAATTAAACAGTTACTAAATCATGAATTTGAATGTAACATAATGTGTCAAGCTTGGATGAATATATGTAAATGGTGTCTATATTCATCTCCATTATCTTATGATGTGAGAGGATTTTCAGTAACAAATGGTTGTTATGAGACGATAAAATGTATATACATGGTTTATAATTCATTGTATTTCTATAACATGTCATGAAAAGAATATTTGGATAAAAATGTTCATTCTAGATAATAGTGTTTTCCAAATATTTTTTAAAATATGAGGGAATATGTTCCCACCATCCATTAATGGGATATTTTAATAATATATTCATTATGAAAGGAAATGTTCCAAACACATAGAATACCATATATTATATGAATAAAAATTTATTTTTGTTAAATATACCTAATAAAAAATAAATTTTATTTTCAAAAACATAAGGTAGTTTGTCTTGGGTCTTAGAACGATATTTTGAAGTAAATATAATGTCTATTGGTCAAATTGTGGGAGGTTTTGTACTTAGTGAATTTCAAAGTTAATAAGTAAAATATTGCTCCGATCTGAGTTTGGGTGATTTTTCACATTATTTCCTAAAGAGTTGGATATGAGATTGTAAAAAAATATAAATAGATATATTTAGTTACTATAGTAAAGTAAATATCAATGTTATGAAAGCTAAGTTAAAAATTGAAATTCACTTGATTTCCTAAAATCATTATGAAATATTTATAAAGTGATAATATAAATAGTTACATTATTTATAAAATATTTCGAGGAATAAGTTTTATTGAAAATTTTACAAGGATTATGATGATATACATAGAAAGACTTACATAAATAAAAAAATATAACACAATAACATTTCATGTTATGAAGCTAAAGAGTTTTGAATATAAGTTTAAAGAGTAGAATAAAAGGAATATGATTACAAAGTCTCACCATTATTCAGACTTTCTTACTTTATAAATGTTACATACTAAGAGGTTAGTGTGGGTATTTTATTAGATAGTCACCTAGGGATGTTATGCGAATTACATTTCAATGGAATTTTGAAAATCCATTTCAATAATAACCACATTACGGTCGTGTAGAATCTGAAGCTGTTAAATACACTAGAGATTGGTTGAAATGGTTTTAAATTTATTTTAATAAAGGAAATATACATTTATCATTACATTAAGTGTGATGATATTTATTTTATATGAACAAGCAAATGATAAATATCCCCTCAATGTACAAAGGTCGATTTCTCCCAAAATGATGATCATTATGAATTTAATGGGTTGTGGGGATATGTAAAGGTTATCTTAAACATATTCTTAAATAAAATACAAAATGGTTGTGTATGAGATATTAAAATTGATTATTTAGGTACTACATAGAAACTTATAACTTAGAATAATCTGCTAATTTATATATCATGGAACATCATACGGTCATTGGTATAATTAGGGTTGTATTCTCATTATCAATCCTTATTACATGAGGTTGGTGAGATACCTAGCATGAGAGACTTTATAATTTTATACCCTAATTTCACAAGTCACCATATGAACATAGCTAATCCTGTGGTGGTTGATTATGTTGATGATCGTGTCTTTGGTTTTAGTGCTATTGAGAAAGAATTTATCCACATATATGACAAGGAATGAAATCTGGCCCTTCATTGAATTAGACTAAAAAAATTCAGGTCCTTGCTACGTTGTTTCACATATGATGTGTTCAACTACTTGCATAGGTGACATGTTATTTTCTTATCATATAGATCAATTGAATGTGATGTATTCATCCATTCGATTAGAATTTTCCATAGAATCATGAAAATGAAGAGAGGCCAATACTATATCGATATGTTAGATATCTATTGGTCCCTTAATGTCATTGAAATGGGATTATATAAGATACATATGGTGTATATGATATATATTTTGGTGGAAATATTCATATAGAGAAATGCGTATGTTTTTTGGAGATCACACTGGACCCCTTAGTATCTTGAATATAATTAATTCTATTCTAGAGGCTACACTTTGCTTACATCTATAAAATAGTGATTTCATAGTTTTTTTAAATGTTGTTAAAGACTATACGGTCACACAATTAGGACCTCATATAAGGATAAAATGTTGGATCAAGGGTTTGTTCAAAATGAAGTTATTTTGATGAAAACCTATATACAAAAGAGATTTTATGGATTTACAAAGAGTTTTGAAGATATACATAAAGTCTTTATGACATTTTAGTGAATGTTGGAGACTGTTAAGTATGAACTAATATATATATATATATGTAATATTATATATATAAGTTGTATATTTAATTAAAATAATATTATGTGTGTATTATAATGAATTTATTAAATACATGAGATAATAAATATATATTTGTTATATATTTATTTCTCATGAATCATTTTATTATCAGCTGTAATCCATTATAAATGGAATAATTATATTGACCTTTCATTGATTATAATTCAATGAATTATAGGAATAAATTTATATGGATACATTACTATGTCCCACATATTTTCATTTAATTAAACACGTCATGGATGGTCATATAAATGGATGTGATCCCTCTTATTGAGTATAATAAATTGTTACCAAGCCTCTAATTTATCTCTTCCTCCCACACTATTTTTCATCATATGAGATGAAGGTGCTATAACCCCTTCAACATTTAGGTATCCTTCCGATACAATCATTGATCCATTTGTTGTTGTCCCCCACCTTAGTGGAAGGTTTCATTTGTTCAATTTTATGTGATCTTTATCATGAATTATCCTTCACCGAGAAAGTAGGGGGCTACTTCCATTGATGATTTTCATGTACATTTTTTATATATTTTATTTATTCTTTGATTCTCAGAGATAGTTATTCCTTTGTTTGGGATACCTTATATTTCACATGGTCATGTGATGATCATAAAAATCCCATCCGTAATGACCAAAATCTCTATTTGAGTTTAAGAGCTTACATTATTTCTTTTTCAAGTCTAAAAATATTAAGGAGAAAAGAATCCATTGAATTGAGAGAGTACAAATCATTCAGTTTTCTTTCAATTTTATCATGATAGAGATCTGGCTGGTGGAATTTGGCATAACTCTATTTTTTTAAATTAACTAAAACATTGTAGATATTTTCATCCATATTAGGATCATCCAAATTACAGTAAGAGTGTATGACCTCTTTAAATTCACTATCCTTCAGCCAAAAACTTTCAAATGTAAAAGTAATATCATGCCCCTATTTTCTTGTCGAATAAACAACATCGATAAGTATTTGGTAGTGGTGAGAGGTAGTAGTGGTTTTGTGGGTAACCTAAAAAATTAAAATGTTTAGCCTATTCAGAGGACCTAGTGAATCTACCAAAATGTTCAGCTACATGATTATTTACTGAATTCTAATGAAACAATGTGAATGAGTTTCTTGAATACCTATGATCAACAAGATCCAACTACTATATTTCATAATGGAAATATCTCATTGGTGAATAGGGTTTTAAAGTACCCCCTTTCTTTTCATGTGGGAATAAAATCTCATTGATATCCCCGCTAATAATGAGAGGTCTAGCAAAAGGCACCTCAAGAGTCTTGATAAGCCTCTAAGACTTCTATTTTCCTATTGAGCGGTCCAACCATAGAATCCAATGATATTGCACATTAGTTTTTTAGGACAGTGGATGGAGGTAGAAATTTTATTATGGGATAAATACTTCACCCTAACATCTATGTTCTCCCTCCATAGAAGGGAGGTTTCAGTTTAGAGACCTTTATGGGAGACATGTAAACATCCATGAATTCCTTTTTCATGAAATACCATCCATGTCCTTACTTTACAAGATGGTTTCAAACAAGAAAATCATATCAAGGAATCATTCAACACATAACAGCTTGAGAATCATGACTAAATGTGGGTTTATAATCCCATGGAAGATCCAGCATAATGTTTTCATTGTGATAGGTGTGGCTATTTCAAGCTAGCCTCCACCTCTAAAATATCCATAAAGGACCAATCCCAAACCAATTTCAATATTTTTTTCTTTCCCCCCACTTAATGGTAGATACTCTAAGCATTATTTGGGACCACTAATGACTATTTTACTCATATCTCGTATGTTATAGCCTCTCATTTTCATTTTTGACAACCTCTTTTTTATGTAAGGTGAATGAAGGCTCTCCAAGGTATTCATCTTGAATATAGGGTAATAAGGATACAGTGATAGTTTGGGTAATGAATTCATGTTTTGGGTTATTACATAGCCACTTTGTAATTTAGGGGGGATTTTCATTATCTTCTAGGAGTATTGTGCTATCCCCAGGGCGAACATCCTTCACCCATGAGGGTTTGACCAACGATTCATGAGAATATCTATCTTTTTTTAGGGTCACTGAAAACATACTTCTACATATCTTCAAATTGTATATTCACATGCTATTTAGTAGGATAGCCTGGTATCCCCATCATGAGGGTTTTTTTAGACTGGGTCTACATGGGCACATGCAGCTTTTGACAATTTCTCTCTATCTCTTTTTTTTTATGATTTATCAATGATGAAATGCATTGGATTTTTTTCTCTCAAATAAGGACCATATGAAATATAATATTCCCATCTTCATATATTAACTTTGAGGTGCACTCCTTTTCCCCATTCCCCATACACTAAAAGAAGAAATATAATATTTTTGGAATTTAATATTCAACAAAAATTCATGCACTCAGCTTCTTTATCGAAAGGAAAGCACCTCACATTAGTGGTTGGGACACCTTGATGATCACTCAGATCTGGACAATCAACCCCAAGAAAATTAGATATAACTAATCCCATTCATCGAAATATTCTATTAGGTAAAATATTTTTTTCAATGTTCATTATATTATACAATGAATGGGGATTCCATTAAGGAAGATCCATATGGGAGTTTTAGAAAAGGTTAAATTATGGATATCCTCTTAATACTTAACATCATTCATAATGATAAGATGATTATTTAATGACCATTAACTTGCATTAATGATATTCTATTTTTATTCTATATTGAAGAATTTTAAGATCAAAATGCCATCTCCTATTTTTCTGATGGACACTCCCCCCTCCCAATGTAATGCATTATTAAGCATTTTAATAGTGAATTTATGTTGAACAACCTACTAATTATAAGTTTTCCATTAATCTGGAGTGATAATAAATTCATAAGGAACACATATTCATCTTTTTGGATACAATAGACAAGTATTATCTTTTTATTATTTCTAAAATCTTCCATCATGAAATAATATTAGGAACCATTCATTCACTCATTGCCTCAAGGGCTAGAAGATTGTCGATTTTAGAATATATGTTAATATACATATGAATGAAGAAGATATGAATATCACTTCCTATTTAAATATGTTGTCACCATTGAAAAACCATTGGATCTATCAAACTGAATAAATAATAATCTTTTAAAATAATCACTTCCATAGAAAAAAGGGGGAGGACAAGAAAAAATAGACAGATGAGCGATCCAAATAATCCACTACCCAATGTCAACCATCAAATCTTATCACTACCAAACATAGGAAAACCCAATAAAATGAAACCCTAGGAGAAACCTATGAGTACTCTCTCAACCTATAGAGAGGCTCTTGAAAATATAATATTTTGAATTAAGATATATGTTTAGTTTTTATTGATCTTTTTTCTTTAATTTATTCTTGTTTCATTACTCAAAATGAAAATCTATTTTTTTTCTACGTTAAAGATTATATTTTACAACTAAATAGCCTCTCAATATTCACTTTGTATTTATATTATATCTCTATTGACATTTTTTATCATCTTTCAGATCCAAATTTCAATTTTGTACTGCACTCACAATAATTTATTCTTCTCTTTCTTTTTAATGTTTTCATAATTGGTTTAGGGTTTAAAGACTATAGATAGGTCTTGTGAAGGGAGACACTTGAAGTGCACTGTGTTGCATTTGTTGTCAATGAGGTATGTTGTTGTCAAGGAATGAATGGATGGATGTCAAGGAGTCAAGATGTGAATGTCAAAGGATGTGATGGTGTTGGTGGTAAAGGAGAATGGCCATGGTGCTAAGAGGCATGTCACTTAGGAGATTCACTAAGTGGCATAGGAGATGTGGTTGAAACATTCTCTAGTTATATCTGACGATTGTTGAACTGGTCTTTAAGTTCCAAGAACTTGTATCCTGATGATACAAAGTCACAACATTGATTGAAGACCATGCATTGTCTTCACAATGCATGAGGAGTTGAAAGGAGTTCCATCCACAACTACTAAGTGGATGATGTGCATTAATGAAGTCCATGCACTATCACTTAGTACATGTGAACATGAAGATGATCCAATTTGATCTCTGATTAGATCAATGAAGAACATTGAAGACTCTATTTGATTAAGGAGCTCGGTTGATGAAGAAGACCCTTCAAGAATTTCCCTCCTAAGTAATGAATATATGTTGAGGAGATTGGAAGAGTTCTTATGAAGAAGAAATTAAGAAATGGGAGAAATGGAGAAGAATAATTTGAAGTGGCATTTGGCATTTTCACTTGGTTACTTTGTTTTTAAACAAAGTCCTAAGTGTTTCCTCAAGAAAAAAATTAGCCACCAAGGGCCAGCCTTAAGGGTTCAACCCCCAAGGCACATGTGGGCCTAAGGCGCCACGCCCAAGGGGGGATCCCATGTGGCCAGCCCGAGAGGCAGGGGGCCGTGTGTAAGCCCCCGAGGGCACGCGGTGGTGAAGCCCGCGCACCCGAGTGTGCATAGTGGGCGCTAGGTGCGCGCCCGCAGAGGCGAGAGTGGGCGCAGAGCGCGCCCGCAGAGAGAACTCGGTGCGGGGCGGCACCGGGAGGGGAGAAGTTCAATTGCGGGGTTGAGGGAGCGCTTGGGTAATAAACTGCGGAAAAACCGCTCCCCGTTTCGATGTGGGACGCGGAAATTTCACCCGGGAGCGATCCTGGCCGCACGATCGATCGCGCGCCAGATCTCGGCCGCACATCTGATCCGCGGCGAGATGATCTAATCCTGGCCGTCGCGCATCACGATCCGACGGCTCCCGGCTCGTCTACTTCCTCGAGCTCGCCCGAAGGCCACCCGCGTGCAGCCGCTGAACCAGAGCCCTCCGAGCACCAGTTTTTGAGTTCCCGGCCATCTCCGATCAAACTGAAGTGTCCATTGGGATCGTCTGAGCATACCGAACACAACCATGCCTTAAAATATACTTGCATGCAATGAGATGAAGATTTCGGTTGAGGCCGAGGCAAGAGAAGCTGCCGAGGCCACGTAGGGTTGATGATTTGCATGGGTTGATCTTTAACAAAGGTTGTGCATGCGTTTGTAGTCGCATGCACGTAAAGAAGAGAAAATAAAAGAAGCCACGTGAAATAGAGGATAAAAATCAAGATTTGAAAAGATTTTTAAAGATCCGAAGATCTCGGAGATTCAAGATTTCCCACGCGGATGAACTGAGGCTCTCCTCGCCTATATAAAGAGAGGCCGAGACCTCGGTGAGAGATTGCTGATCCTTTGTTGAAAACTCGGAGCCCCGCGAAGCCTCTGCCTCGCGAAGTAGAAGCCCCACGCAAGTACCTTGCGTGGCTGGAGTCCCTTGCGCGCAACCCCTTTGCGCGACAAGAAGTGGAGGTTGGGCAGCACAAAGTTGTGCGCTCCCTCTGTGCACCGTGCCTCCTGCGCGGTTTGCACTAGAGCGGCCAAGGTGTCCTTGACACACTTGCACGCCCGCGGTATTTTGCACCTGTGACTTGCGCGACTCGCGGCCAGTGCACACTTGCACGCCCTTGTAGCAGTGGCACTTGCGCACCCGAGCCTCCTTGCACTCAAGTGCTTGAGGATTTGCGCGATAGTGGGGAATAATAGGAGGGCTGCACCACTTGCGCGCTTCTTTGGGTTGGTGTTCGGGTGTGAGCAAGAGAAGGCCGAGCCTTAGTGCCTTGTGTGCCAAGTGAAGTGGAAGACCACACATTTGTGTGTGTGTGGTAAGTGGAGAAGGAAGACCCTACGGGTTATTTGCATTCAAGAGAACCCAAGGCCGTAGCCTTTGTGTGTGCAATAAAGGAATTGAAAGGCCGTAGCCTTGCGTGGGTGAAGTGAATACCACACCTCATTTGAGTGTGTGTGTGTGTGAAAATTGAAGAGGAACACCCTACGGCCATTTAAGGGTGTGCAACAAGAAGTGTGAAGGCCAAGCTCAAGTGTGTGCCAAAGTGAAGAAGTTTTGTGTGCAAAGAGACAAGAAGGTCGAACCTAGGTGTGTGCACTAAGAAGTGTGTATACACTTAGAAGAAGAAAAGGGAGGACATCCACACAAAGAAGAACACACATTTATGTGTGTAGACAAATTGCATAAAGTGTGTGAAGTCTGAGAAGTAGGTGTGTGCTGAAAAGAATTACACCCTCTAAGGGTTTACTGCACCAAGAAGAGAAGAAGGGGAGTGCATGCATGCATGCATGCATGCATGCAAGTGCACATGTGAACAGTGCTAAATCAGTTGTGTGCATCTGAGTTGTCCAAGACCAGAAGATCTTGAAGAATCAGAGTTTCCATGCATTCAGTGCATGAAGATGATTTGTACTGAGACTGAGCCAGACTGAAGTGAAAGATATTGTTTGTCTGAGTTTTCAGTGATTGAGAAGAGCCTGATCAAGAGAAGTGATCAGAAGTTGCTGAGAAAGACCAACAGACCTTTTCAGAGGCTGTTGAAGATTCTTGAAGAGAGAGGCCAGGTCATCCTGAGAAGAAGGAGATAAAGCCTGAGCAAGTTGAGGAGTCATGTTCATCACAAGTGAACAGAAGAGAAGAGAAAGGCCAGCAGCCTTTATCCCAGGCTGCTGAAGTTACTTGAAGACCTTAAAGAGAAGAAGAGCTACTCGTGTGACTCGAGGAGCCAAGAGAAGACCCTGTGGGACTCAGGTAGAAGAAGTCTTCAGTGGGATTCTGGAGCAGGCCAGTGGGACTCTGGTAACACTGTGTGAAGCAGTATAAAGACCCTCCTGTGGGACTCAGGAGAGATACGGTGGGAAGCTGTATCGACCATTGTAATTCTAACAAGTTATAATGGGAGAATCCATGCTGGTAGAGCATGGCAAGGATGTAGGCCTTTGGTGCCGAACCTTGTAAGTCCTTGTGTCCACTGCCTTTACATTTACTGCATCATTCGTGGAAAGGTGAGAGATACAAGAAGAGTGGATCGAGGCTTTAACCAGCCATAGAGGTCTAATTGATTAAGAATCAATTAGTAAAAAGTTTTAAGGGATCACTGATTCACCCCCTCCCCCTCTCAGTGATTCACACTGATCTGGGCACTTCAATTGGTATCAGAGCGAGGTTACCTCTAAAAGATCCAAGGGAGTCTTTATGAAGTGCAGATTTGAGGAAACGAGCGACCAGCCTCAAATGGAGATATCTGCCAAGACTCAGAAAAATAGAAAGAAGAAACAGGCCAAGAAGATGAAGAAAGCCTGTCCTAGCTGTGATGAAGTTGGAACAATGAAAGATCTTCAAAGTGAAATCAAATATCTTCAGAAGACAGTCCCCAAGGAAGTGGCAATGTGTATTACTACTGGCATCCTTGATCTTCAAGAAGAAAAATTACAGCTAGAAGAAGAAGCCAATGTAATGGAAGATCAATTGGCAAAAAGGGTTGGCATAACCAACACTCTCAGAAAGCTGGTGAAGGCTAAAGATGAAACTATTTCTCTTTGCAATGAAAGATATGAAGACACTGCTGAAGAATTGCAAAGAAGCCTTTCTGAGACAGAAATATTTATGATAATGATCAAAGAAGTTTTCCATGCACTGGAAAAGTTGCACAAAGTGTCAATGAATGTCAGAGATGCTCAACTCGAAGACAAAGTCAAAATGGTGAAGGAGCTTGACAATTCATTGCTTGAATTGAAGACAGTGCATGATGACCAGATGAATCAGCTGAAAGAATGTTGGGAAGGAAATCTAAGAGCTGTTGAGGATGAGAAGAACTCCCTTAACATGAAGTGTTTAGAAGTGGAGGTGATATTGAAACATCTGCAATCACCTAAAGCTGAATCCTCCCAGTCAGCTGCAAGAAGACATGTTGCTACTCAAGAATGCTTTGAGCAGGATGATTCTAAGAGAAAGACATCCTCTTATGAAAGTGCAACATCTTCCAGAAAGAAGGTACCATCCATACCATCTTGTACTGATGCTTCTAATTGTGTTTCCACAAAAAGTGCAGGATGGAAAAATAATTCCAAACAAGTATGGATGAAGAAAATGAAGAAGAAGAGCTCTCCTGAAACAACACAACTTGTCAAGAAAAGTACCCAGCAATCAGAAGGACTGAAAAGGTCAAGATTTGTGGGTCAGTGTTGGTGTTGTAACAAGTATGGACATTGTGCAAAGGATTGTTGGTACAATCCACTGAATGCCAAAGCACAGAGGAAGCCCTTGCCTGGGGGGATCAAGCCAGAAGAAAAGAAGCAGCATCCATAGGTCCAGAGACATCTGTTTACTGCAAATAGATTTGGATTACTTGACAACATTTGGGATGGTTGCAAAAGTGGTCAAAAAGATACATGTCAGTCTCCAACTGTATCCAGAGCTCAAAAGAAGAAAAGATCACAGAACCTGGCTCAAAAAGATTCCTTGGGAAGCAAGAAGAAAGTAGAAAATGCTCCCATGAAGTGCTTGAGAAATAAAGAGAAGTCCTTGGAGTCTGAGTCCAAGAAGGGTGATGCATCCAGAAGGACCACCAAGAAATGCTTCTACTGTGGAAAGAAAGGACATATCATGGATCTTTGTAAAGAAGCCATGAAATTCAATAGAAGCAGACTGGACTCAAACAGACAATCAATCCAGAAGAAGCAGAAGGGATTGGTTGAAAATAAGTTGCCTAAGAAAGGTAGCTTAACAGCATCAAAAGAACCATGTGGAACTTCCAAAACTGAGGCCACTCTTCCAAATGATTTACTTGTCATATGGCCACATCAGTTGCAACTTTCCAGAGAACTACAAAGAGTTGAAGATGAAGCTTTGACAATTGCTAAAGCAAAAGGGAAGAAGAAGGTTTCACATGAAGATGTTTTGAGAACCACACCAGCACAAACATCATTGAAGATCAAATGTGCAAGTGTGAAGAATGGTGAAAATGGGACATCTCGGTTGAGAGAATCTTCTCAACCTTGTTGTTCACATTGATGAACCAAGGAGGTTCCATCTTATTCCCTTATACACTTGTATTTACATGTGCTAACATTGTAGGGAATTGAAGATGATGGTCATTCTCAGTTGGAGGATGGTTTGGAAAGAATGGAGTGCACCCCTTGAGGGGGAGCCAATCTGCAGAAGATGGGATTCTTAGATTAATACCATCTTGAGAAGAAAAGTGAAGGTATTCCAATCATACTTTCATCCCTTGTTTCTTAATTGAGTTTATCTTGTCAATTAAGGGGGAGTATGGATTGAAGACAAATGGATGAAAGGGGGAGCTTTATCTTTGCACTGAACTTTCTAATGAGTCTTGTGAAGTATGTGCAGGATTTAGCAATTCATTGTTATATCTGAAAAATTTCAAACCCCTAAGCATGATCTCACATGTGTAGAGAGTTATGGACAGCTTTGAATTCCTTGGTTATATCACTCTTGTTTTCTACACCGGGTTTGCCCAAGTAGACTTAGAGATGATTTACTAAAGGTTCTTTGCTAAAAAGAACATGTGACATCATCCCTCTCTTAGTGCTTTTCAAGAAGATGCTATTCAAAGGGAGGAAGATATTTTTGAAAGTGAACCACACCACACCTTTGCATTTGATTTCCAATAAGGGGGAGAAAATATTGGCACACATGTTGACCCATTCATATGTGCTGAAGAAGTGTATTGACAACAAATACAAATGGGGAGATTGAAGTGCACTGTGTTGCATTTGTTGTCAATGAGGTATGTTGTTGTCAAGGAATGAATGGATGGATGTCAAGGAGTCAAGATGTGAATGTAAAATGATGTGATGGTGTTGGTGGTAAAGGAGAATGGCCATGGTGCTAAGAGGCATGTCACTTAGGAGATTCACTAAGTGGCATAGGAGATGTGGTTGAAACATTCTCTAGTTATATCTGACGATTGTTGAACTGGTCTTTAAGTTCCAAGAACTTGTATCCTGATGATACAAAGTCACAACATTGATTGAAGACCATGCATTGTCTTCACAATGCATGAGGAGTTGAAAGGAGTTCCATCCACAACTACTAAGTGGATGATGTGCATTAATGAAGTCCATGCACTATCACTTAGTGCATGTGAACATGAAGATGATCCAATTTGATCTCTGATTAGATCAATGAAGAACATTGAAGACTCTATTTGATTAAGGAGCTCGGTTGATGAAGAAGACCCTTCAAGAATTTCCCTCCTAAGTAATGAATATATGTTGAGGAGATTGGAAGAGTTCTTATGAAGAAGAAATGAAGAAATGGGAGAAATGGAGAAGAATAATTTGAAGTGGCATTTGGCATTTTCACTTGGTTACTTTGTTTTTAAACAAAGTCCTAAGTGTTTCCTCAAGCAAAAAATTAGCCACCAAGGGCCAGCCTTAAGGGTTCAACCCCCAAGGCACATGTGGGCCTAAGGCGCCATGCCCAAGGGGGGATCCCATGTGGCCAGCCCGAGAGGCAGGGGGGCCGTGTGTAAGCCCCCGAGGGCACGCGGTGGTGAAGCCCGTGCACCCGAGTGTGCATAGTGGGCGCTAGGTGCGCGCCCGCAGAGGCGAGAGTGGGCGCAGAGCGTGCCCGCAGAGAGAACCCGGTGCGGGGCGGCACCGGGAGGGGAGAAGTTCAATTGCGGGGTTGAGGGAGCGCTTGGGTAATAAACTGTGGAAAAACCGCTCCCCGTTTCGATGTGGGACGCGGAAATTTCACCCGGGAGCGATCCTGGCCGCACGATCGATCGTGCGCCAGATCTCGGCCGCACATCTGATCCGCGGCGAGATGATCTAATCCTGGCCGTCGCGCATCACGATCCGACGGCTCCCAGCTCGTCTAATTCCTCGAGCTCGCCCGAAGGCCACCCGCGAGCAGCCGCTGAACCAGAGCCCTCCGAGCACCAGATTTTGAGTTCCCGGCCATCTCCGATCAAACCGAAGTGTCCATTGGGATCGTCTGAGCATACCGAACACAACCATGCCTTAAAATATACTTGCATTCAATGAGATGAAGATTTCGGTTGAGGCCGAGGCAAGAGAAGCTGCCGAGGCCACGTAGGGTTGATGATTTGCATGGGTTGATCTTTAACAAAGGTCGTGCATGCGTTTGTAGTCGCATGCACGTAAAGAAGAGAAAATAAAAGAAGCCGCGTGAAACAGAGGATAAAAATCAAGATTTGAAAAGAATTTTAAAGATCCGAAGATCTCGGTGATTCAAGATTTCCCACGCGGATGAACCGAGGCTCTCCTCGCCTATATAAAGAGAGGCCGAGACCTCGGTGAGAGCTTGCTGATCCTTTGTTGAAAACTCGGAGCCCTGCGAAGCCTCTGCCTCGCGAAGTAGAAGCCCCACGCAAGTACCTTGCGTGGCTGGAGTCCCTTGCGCGCAACCCCTTTGCGCGACAAGAAGTGGAGGTTGGGCAGCACAAAGTTGTGCGCTCCCTCTGTGCACCGTGCCTCCTGCGCGGTTTGCACTAGCGCGGCCAAGGTGTCCTTGACACACTTGCACGCCCACGGTATTTTGCACCTGTGACTTGTGCGACTCGCGGCCAGTGCACACTTGCACGCCCTTGTGGCAGTGGCACTTGCGCACCCGAGCCTCCTTGCACTCAAGTGCTTGAGGATTTGCACGATAGTGGGGAAAAAGAGGAGGGTTGCACCACTTGCGCGCTTCTTTGGGTTGGTGTTCGGGTGTGAGCAAGAGAAGGCCGAGCATTAGTGCCTTGTGTTCCAAGTGAAGTGGAAGACCACACATTTGTGTGTGTGTGGTAAGTGGAGAAGGAAGACCCTACGGGTTATTTGCATTCAAGAGAACCCAAGGCCGTAGCCTTTGTGTGTGCAATAAAGGAAGTGAAAGGTCGTAGCATTGTGTGGGTGAAGTGAATACCACACCTCATATGAGTGTGTGTGTGTGAACATTGAAGAGGAACACCCTACGGCCATTTAAGGGTGTGCAACAAGAAGTGTGAAGGCCAAGCTCAAGTGTGTGCCAAAGTGAAGAAGTTTTGTGTGCAAAGAGACAAGAAGGCCGAACCTAGGTGTGTGCACAAAGAAGTGTGTATACACTTAGAAGAAGAAAAGGGAGGACATCCACACAAAGAAGAACACACATTTATGTGTGTAGACAAATTGCATAAAGTGTGTGAAGTCTGAGAAGTAGGTGTGTGCTGAAAATAATTACACCCTCTAAGGGTTTACTGCACCAAGAAGAGAAGAAGGTGAGTGCATGCATGCATGCATGCAAGTGCACACGTGAACAGTGCTAAATCAGTTGTGTGCATCTGAGTTGTCCAAGACCAGAAGATCTTGAAGAATCAGAGTTTCCATGCATTCAGTGCATGAAGATGATTTGTACTGAGACTGAGCCAGACTGAAGTGAAAGATATTGTTTGTTTGAGTTTTCAGTGATTGAGAAGAGCCTGATCAAGAGAAGTGATCAGAAGTTGCTGAGCAAGACCAACAGACCTTTTCAGAGGCTGTTGAAGATTCTTGAAGAGAGAGGCCAGGTCATCCTGAGAAGAAGGAGATAAAGCCTGAGCAAGTTGAGGAGTCATGTTCATCACAAGTGAACAGAAGAGAAGAGCAAGGCCAGCAGCCTTTATCTCGGGCTCCTGAAGTTACTTGAAGACCTTAAAGAGAAGAAGAGCTACTCGTGTGACTCGAGGAGCCAAGAGAAGACCCTGTGGGACTCAGGGAGAAGAATTCTTCAGTGGGATTCTGGAGCAGGCCAGTGGGACTCTGGTAACACTATGTGAAGCAGTATAAAGACCCTCCTGTGGGACTCAGGAGAGATACGGTGGGAAGCTGTATCGACCATTGTAATTCTAACAAGTTATAATGGGAGAATCCATGCTGGGAGAGCATGGCAAGGATGTAGGCCTTTGGTGCCGAACCTTGTAAATCCTTGTGTCCAGTGCCTTTACATTTACTGCATCATTCGTGGAAAGGTGAGATATACAAGAAGAGTGGATCGAGGCTTTAACCTGCCATAGAGGTTTAATTGATTAAGAATCAATTAGTAAAAAGTTTTAAGGGATCACTGATTCACCCCCTCCCCCTCTCAGTGATTCACACTGATCTGGGCACTTCAACACTAATGAAAGTTCTTGGAACCTCTATTAAATGTTTTATTTTTTTAAACTAATCTATCAATGTCCTTGAAAAAGGAGATGTATAGTGGAATCACCAATATTGAAGAAAATGTGTTGGTGGTTTGAATTGTGTATATTTGGGATTTGAACCACTATAAATCTCAAGTATCATGATTATTGTATTTTTTACTTCCAATTTATTTTCTTTTATAATAGTGGGAAATATTCGAATAAGGTTTCAAAGAAATATTTCTATTTTGAGTATTGATTTTAAGAACTCAATTCCCCCCACTCACGAGTCATTATGTGAACCTAATAGAACAACACCAGTGACACATGCATGTATTTATATTTTTTTCATGCTAGTTGTATCATGTTGTCTACATGGCCTCATAGGTATCATTTTTATAAGTTATCACGACACATTTCTTTCCTACCAAGAACCATTGCATGGTGTTTCCCACCATTTGTTTCTTTCCATATCACCCCTCTATAAAACATTATATATCTGAGTAGGCTGAGGGACATATGATATGTTCCCATGAAATCATCACCCATTCATGATTCCCACCTAGTGGCACCTTTTCATTTTAATGTCATGTCACATGTGAAGTCTCATTGCTTTACAATTATCATCCAATTATATCACCCAGCTTCTTGAAATTAGTGGGCCAAAGGCCCAATTCCATAATGTCCCAAATGAGTGGCCAGAAAAACCAAATCATGTTAATAGTAAAAACTATTATAGTATTGTTTCCATGGAACTACTATATTACCTGCTATATTACCTCTACAATACCTACAGAAATATTCCCCAATGCCAAATTTGAACATTGATATTTCGTATGAGATGGTAAACTTATGAACATATTCTTATCTTTCATTTCATGTCTCATCCTTTTGATTAAGTATTTTTGTTAATAAAATAATTTTTATTTGGATTTTTTTGTAAATATACTTTTAAATGTATAAAATAATTAATGATTATTTTTATTACCACTTGATTCTAATATTATTAATATTTATAATAAATAATATTATTATGTAAAAAATATAGTTAATCCTCAAATATTAATAACAATTATTGGGGATTATTTTTTTGATGCCAAACAAAAATCTCTTCAAACCTGTTCCAAATCCAATGATATTAAATACAATACCTCAAGAGGCATATGACTGAGCCAAACTGATTCCTCAAAAGAATAGTTGGACTTTGCAGTATGATGTACCACCATTTTACCCTCCCTTTTAATGAATTAAAAGGAATGATGTAAATAATCTAAATATGCACACAAAATATCATAAAAGATGATCTCTAAAGAATAAAAGATAGTAGGTGGATCCTTAACCAAAGAGACAATAGGGAGGAAATATGATTTCAAAGTAACCTTATGCCAACCAAGACCCCTTACAATCCTAAGGAAAAATATTATGTAAAAGATTTATAAACATACAAATACAAATTAGTAATAAAAACCTATTGTATAGAATCCAAGAATACCCAAGAGGAGTCACAACCCACCATACCCACTCCAACCCGAGCATCTTCGATAATAATGAGATCAATGGTCACCATTACAACATTCATTTGAAGAAAAGAACAAGAAACGTCATTTTTTACAACTTGATCAAAAAACCCACCATCCCACGGTTGTTCCATACCTAAATCAAAACAAAATACCATTATACCCAATATTCATCAGGGATCGACTATTTTTTAAATATAAATTCATTTCATTACATTAAAACAAACCAAGAAAATGAAAATAATTCCAAAAATACAAAAGATTTAAAATCCCCAACCCATTTGGAGAGCCCTTCAATTGTAGAAGAAATCTGATCAAGCACTTGGGAAATCACCTTATCCTATCATTCCCAAATAGGCTTAACACTCATGCATTGAAAGTTTTCATGTAAATTCATCTATGAGATTCACTTGAAAATGGTCATTGATCATGCTTGATAATATGTTTATCATAAAAAATATCTCTAATTGGAAGTACATTAGAAACATGCTTGCATAAAAAATATGAAACCATTGGTAGTAATTGTATAGAGTAAAACATCATCAAAACTGAATTATCCCTATAGACAAGGATTCATATTTCCATCCAATATCAAAACTTCACTGTGTACCCTTTATAATGATAGAATAACTATAAGATTCTATTACCAAAAATCTATAAAAATATGGATATTTAATATTCATATTATATCCATATCATTGATTAATGATTTAAGTCAATAAATATTCTATCTTGAAAAATCAACCTTAATAATATCTCAAACTACTAAAGGATTCATTTCAATTGGGGAATTCAATGAAATCAACCAATAATAGGCACCCCTAAGGAAATGATCCTTCCTAATTTTAATATAACACTCATCAAATATGTTCCAATAGATACCCAATACCATAAGTAACATAGCTTCTGAAATACTATTCCATATAAAACCTTGATGATGTCTAAGTGGAGATTGTAGTAAAAAAACATGGTGGAATTGTTTTTCACCCAGGAACCAAGAATAAACCAAACTAGGAAAACATAAAATCCTCCAACACTGATTAAAAATAGTATTTATTTTGTAATACCCCATATGTTGGAATACCAAACCTCTATTCTCTTTAGGGAGACATAATATTTTTCGTGAAACCATGTTCATATTCTTTATGTCATCCATGGAACCCCATCATATGTCTGATAACATGAAATTAAACTAATTGGTAAGTGTGTTCATAAGCATTAAGATGGACATAAAATAAGTAAGGATCGATTTCACTGTTTACTTGGTCAAGACATCGTTCCTATCCCTAGATATGACTTTCCCCTTCTAAACATTAATACAATTCCAAAATCTATCCATTGTAGATGCAAACAAAACCATTTTAGATATTCCAATAACCATTAGAAATCCATGATACATATTATTCTTAATAACTTGATTAACTTCTAATAGAGTGAACAAATCACCCTCTACTATGGGAGAGTAGGTTTTATGTGAATCTTTAGTTTTTAATCTCTTTTTTTTGGAGAGGGGAGGTGATTTTTTATCTCACTAAATTTAAAGGTTTAAGATGTCATAAAATTTTTTTATTTTTTTTAATAATGTTCCCTTTTAAATTAATATTTTTTTGGGATTTTAATTATTATTTGGAATATATTTCGCTGTTCATTTAAAAAATAACAATAATTATTATTAGTTGAGTAAATAAAAAAATTATTCAGTATTTCTTGTTATTATTTAATTTTACTCCAATCACAAAGAGTGGGGTATAGAAAACATTTGTGAGGATTATGAAAAATATTAAAAAAAGGAGAGATTGGGGATTCCATAATACATTTATTAATCAATATGCATAATAATAATGGACTAGTGAAAATGATACCAAGAATAAAAAATATTTATTTAAATAAAATAATTGTTTATGAAGGAAAAATCATATCCATTTTTATAGTATTTTTGTAAATTAAAAAGAGAATAGTTTATGAATGAATAACCATATCCTTTTTATTGTCTTGTTAAAAATTATGATGATTAGGAAACAAATTAAGAAATGAGTGAAGAGGAATTACATGAATAAATTATGAATTAATATATACAATTATTATAGTGAAAATGATATTGAAAATAATCCATATTTAGGACAATGAAAGAACAGTATATTACACAAAAACCATATCATTGTTTAACCTCTTATAATTAAATTTTCTATCAAAATATAGTCATAAACATAAATATCAGTGGAAGAAAAATTAAATAACTCTAATGGAAATAAAAAAACAACATTAATCCCTCAGAAAATTCATAAAAGTATCCATAAATTGCGCTATTAAAATTCCGTCTCCACTAATAAAGGTGAAATAATAGGAAACAAACAATGGTTTCGAAGATATAATATTATCAATAAATTAACCAAAGTTTGTTGGCTTCCTTCAGACATCCCCAAATCAATGATAACAACTTGACTTTCAAATTCAACAATGATATTACTCCAACCTTGATATGAAATATACTCTACATAATTCCAAATGTAAATGGATTCACCCATAAGGAGACACAACTTGTAGAAAGTATTGAGTGAAGAGGTAGAAAATAAAACCTTCATGATCATGGATAACCTTACTAAGGAAAAAACAATTAACTCTCAGTAGTGTCACATCATTATTTATCATGAAGACTCTAGAAGGTGGAGGAATTCACCTCAACAAAGGGGAATCAACTGGTGAAGGAAGACCATACCCCTTCATCAATCCAATGAGAACTTGAACTATTCATAATTTCAAAAAACCATATCATAGATGGCAGTGAGATCAAACAAATAGCCATTTCGATAGAACCAAATAATCTACAGCTGAATAAATAATCCCGAAATAATTCTCACTGGAAATAATATTAACCATCCCCCACTACAATCATAACATCCCTTATACCACTTCAAAATGTGTAGACATGTACATCACAAATCAACCACATCCCAGTTACCTGAGGGAAATAGAATATAATGGGGATATCGGTTTCTACATTGGTCCCATAAGTAGGGCAACATGCGATCTCTGATAGATGTTGAGTGGCATAGAAAGAATAGGTAGGAATGATACCTCTACACATTTAATTATAGAAGTGTTTGTCCATTGTAAGATATTTTAACTTCGATTGATACTTCAAAAAGAGAGGCCTTATAACATCTCTATTCATGAGGCAAGTTTTATAGCTCACATGGACTGAGTAATGGCCAGAAGTCTCCAAAACCATGTAGAAAAAATCTCATGAGGTTCTGTTTACCACTAGAACCACAAAACTTTCATTACATTAAAGCTTAAAGAACCAAATATCAAACATATGAGGAACCCTCCCACTATGGTTGTCAGACCAAGTATCCCTCGGTGATTCATGCTCAGTACCTAGAGCCAGATTAGCGAAGGGTTTCATACATTTGAGATCAAGTAAAAATAAAAAAACTATATATTATCCCTAGAACTAATTCATATTATCCAGTAAATACTGAATATCAAAATAGATTTGGATACCCAAATCCTCCTCTATAATAAGTACAACAAAGGTCTTAGATTAGTGGACAAGAAATCATCGTGACAGAAATACTTTTCTTTGACCACTTTTGAGTACAATCTAACCAAGTCCTATTAAAATAATGACCCTTTCCATTCCCTAATGACATTGTTAAAAATATTCAATTCCATGAATCACATGCCTCCTAAATAATTTTGTTCTCAAATATTCTACCAAGAGACCCAATTTATGTTTTTCCCATTATAATGACCCCATCAAATATTATTAAAGTCCTATTAGAGATGATGAATGATGGAAACCATTATCTTGATGAGATACATCATGTATGATGGTACTGCATTAGAAACTGCATTATAATGACCTATTTTCTATCCTCAGAGATATTATTATAAGAAAAACCCTGAATATTTCCATTATAATTATCAAGGATGAAGGATAAGTTTCTATTTTAGAGAATCCAAGGATCATTGAAAGACCCAAATACTTTTTATTTTTCCCCACAACCTTGAATCCACAAAAGGTAGCAATGGTAGCTCAAATCCCATCCATCACACCCATATTAAAATAAAATTTATTATTTTGAAAAGACAACACGTTGTCCGGAGGATTTTGTGAAGGAATCAATAACATTAAGAATTAACTAGAATTATTGAATAATTGATCATGAAAAAGTGTTGAAATCATCAATGAAAAATAAGTGCGAGATGGGAATTATATGTTGAAAAACCTTAGACCCATTAATGAGTCTTTCAAATATTCCTTAGATAAGAGATGAAAAAAGTCATCAAAAACAAGTAGAGATATTAAAGGTGAAAGATGGTCACCCTTTCATTTGAATCTATATTTTTTAAAACATTTTGTTAGAGAAACATCGGCCTTAATGTTGAAAGATACTATCTCGACACAACGCATGATCTCTCACTTACATATTGGTCCAAAATCCATTCATATAATGTACTATTCTAGGAAATAACATTCAGCCCTATCATTGGATTTAGTTATATCCAATTTAATTTGAAAAATCCTCTTAAGAGAAGAATAATGGTTTTCATAGAATGGATGATTTCATGAGTGACATTAGTTTTATCTATAATAATTATCTTAGGAACAAAGGCACTATTATTCTTGGATATAAGGGTAGGGATAATCTTACCCAAATGACAAGAAAGGACTTTTATGATAATTTTTAGACCACATTACACATGTTTATAGGCCTTAAATGAGAAATTTTTACTGTGAAAGAATGTTTTGGAATCAAAATAATGAAATTTTCATTAACCTTTTCAATCCTTTTGGGGTTGAGGCTTGAACCAGCTGAATTTTTCAACTAATTTGTTGTCTTTTGCGATGGAGTTGGTGATGTCATTGGGTAAGAATAAGGATCAAGGTCTCAAGTGTCCAACCAGTGCACTTTCCATGTCAGGGGTTGAGATGGAGTGGAACCTCATAATCTTGGATATTTACATTTTCAATGTAATACTCAACATGTATTTTATAGTTCACTTTCAAGCGAATATCAATTTCTAGAGGTGGTATATAACAACCCTTGTCTTTATTTCACACTTAAACACAATTTATTAGATAAATGTCACTTTATACAACATATAAGATCAAGATTTTTACTGTATTTGGGGATTAGGATCATTACATAACATCTTAGGACATAAAACAAACAACATATTTATTGAAAACTTCCTTTATATGACCACTACATTCCCTCATACTTAGTATTTCATGAGATAACATGAGGACATGCATATGAAAAGGGTGAGCTATAAATCCCATTAAGGGAATAAACATGGTATAACATGAGGAATATAATATATGTTAGAAAATAGACATATAAATGGATCACAATAGAAACATGAACATAATGGCATGATAATGCATGATAATCATAACCTTGAAATGTGTCAACAACACTTAACATGGAATTTAGAATGAGCCAAGGCTCATTGGAAATGGAGAATGAGTAAATCCTCATTACACATGAAGCATGAGTAAACCCTAATTGCAATTGAATTATTATGAGTCAACACTAATTTTACATAACGTATCATGATACTATACTTTACCCAATGTGTTGGAGCGTTATCGGGGCTCACCCTTCTAAAACATTTCATTTCATGCATAAGTGTGCCACATGGTTCATATAATAGGGAATCAATAAATAACATAAGTTATTCCATGATTAAGTAATGTAGAATAAATAAATTAAAGTAACATTCAATATATATATGTGTATAAAGTTTAATACCCTTCAAAGAGACATTGGTATGGTATTCACAACACAATTATCTGGGCTTTGAAAAACGCGGTGCAATTTTGGCTACGTAACGGCGTGACATAAGGATTCCTGAAAAAGTATGATGAGATAGAAAATGGTTTCTCATCATATTTAAATTAAATGGATAGTAATTGGGTTATATAGATACATGTCCTAACAAACTTAACGGAATTTAGATGCATAAAACAAAAGAATTACTTGGATGTAAAAGAGGTGAGAGAAATCCCTCACGGAATGTCCGCATGGTTACAGGTGTACATGGGTGGAATTAATGAGAGATAAAGGGGTATCCAAACATTAAAACATAAATAGGGCTGTATGGGGGAGGTGAGAAATCATACCCCAACTTTAAAAACTGAAAAAGGGCATAACAACTTAAAGAAAGATAGAAAAAATGAGAAAGAAAGAAATCCCTTACTTGGAAGTGTGATCCCAACGGCTTGGTAGAGGAATGAGAGAGGCTCATTGGGATCATGGGGAACCTGGGGAGGATTCAAGAGAAATTAGGTCAGGATTTGTTCAATCTCCATGGGATTTGAGTGAAGAGGATGTGGGTGCTCGGGTGGGTTTATATAGGAAAGGAGAGGGAATTATTTGTTATTTAGGTTTGGGACACCTCATATTAAACTAATCCAAACCACAAACCAACCCATGGTTTTTGCCCATGGTTTTTCTGAAAAAGGATTGGAAAATAATTTTTTATAAGGCAAATTTCTAACATATTAAAATAATAGGGTTGATTATGTGGAGGGGAGTCACACTCTCAAGGAAATTCATTTAAAAAGTTGAAATGTTTTATAACTCATGGAGGGTCTACTAATGTTTTTTAAAACACATAAAACAAATATAAAATCACATTATTTTAATTCTAAAACATATATTTCCCGAAAATAATGTTTATTATATTTTATTACATCACTATTGGGTCATTATGATGTCATAAAACACATTATATATTTAAACGATATTTAATTTTTACCCAAAAAATCAACAGTATCAGAAAATTGTGAAACATTCACCATTGGATAATTTGGATGCCTTGATTACGAAAATAATATTCATTTTATCAAAATAACTTTCTAAATATATGAATTTTTACTTTCAAATTAAAAAACCAACATTTATCAAAATTTAATGGGTTTTGAAAAAAACATCATTCAAACCTTAATAAAAATTACAATTTCATTGGTAATTTATATTTAATTAAAAGTAATTTGATAATAATAATAATATTATTATTTTATTAAAATAATATTTTATTAAAAAATCCATTAATTCATCAAAATATATTTCTTAGTTGAATATTAACTAAAAATACTATTCCTTCTTTAAAAACTATTTACAATGCAACAATAATAAAATGAATGCACATTCATTATACAAAAATAATGTACATAGTAATAGTTCTATGGTCTTGTTACATTACCCCTTATAATAAACACATAAGACCAAAGGGTACAGTGTGTGATGATGACACACTCTTGAGGTGGCTCGAATAACATCACTCGGGTGGTAATCTCTATTAACTTCCACTTCTACCGTAGTCGGTTCCTATCACAAATAAAGTGTTCAAGATCGGCTTGGGATTGGTCAAGAGAGAATCCCAATGATGCCACCACCTTTTCAAGAACTGACAAATGGTATTCATGTGGGTCAACTCTACTGGATGAGGCCATTACTTCCTTTGTCTAAGGAAATTGGATTTGTTAAAGCCCTATATTTATACTAATCATGTGATCACCATTCAATGGCTATATTAGAAATGGTCACATTTCATAATGGTATTTTAAAATCCAGAAAAATAAAACCAATGAAGTTCACATTTTATATAACCATGATAATACATTGAATTTGATAAAGTTGAATTCCCATTAATGAATGTTTGGGTCGTTACAATCTTCCCCCCTTAATAAATTGAACCCATGAAATATCCTTTTCCCACACGAAAACAGATCGGGGTAACTCTGCTTCATCACTGCCTCTGATTCCCACGTCACTTATTCAAACTTTTGGTTTCTCCACAACACCTTGATTAGGGTCATTGTCTTATTTCATAGAACCTTTTCTCTACGATCTAAGATCTTCACCGGTTGCTCTTCATAAGAAAGGTCATCCTCTAGCTGTACTACTTATGAAGAGAGTACATGTGAAGGTTCTGGTATGTACTTCCTTAAGAGGGATAATGAAAGACATCATGTACTTTGGCCATGGTAGGTGGAAGTGCTAGTCTATAGGCCACAACCGAACATGATCAAAATCTCGAAGGGGCCGATGTACCTTGGACTTAAATTCCCTTATTTTCCAAACCTCATGACCTTCTTCCATGAAGATATGCATATAAATACTATTTCTACAACCTTAAACTCAATGTCTCATTGATGGTTTTCTGCATAATGCTTATGTCGACTCTGGAGTTCCTTGATATGATACGGATTGGTTTTCACCTTCTCCACCATTTCGTCGACCATTTCAGGTCTTAGCAGCTTACGCTCACCGACATTATCCCAAAATGCATGTGTTCGTAACCTCTTCCCATACATGGATTCATATGGTGCCATTCGGATGCTCTAGTGGAAACTTTTGTTATAAGAGAACTCAGCCAGAAGAAGATGTTGATCTCATCCTCCTTTGAAGTCCATTGAGAATTCTCTCAACATGTCTTCAAGTGTTTGGATAGTCCGCTCATATTGGACATCAGTTAGAGGATGATAGGACATACTGAAGTTCAGTTTAGTATCCAGAGCATGTTGAATACTCTTCCAAAACATAGAGGTTAATCTTCGATCTTGATCGGATATAATAGATAGTGGTACTCCATTCATCCTTAGAACTTCCCTGATATATATCCATTCCAGTTGACCCAATGATAATTACTTATGAATTTCAATAAAGTGTGCAGTCTTTGTAAGATAATCCACAACAACCCTGATTGCATTGTTTCCTTTGGATGTCTTCAGATGTTCGGTGACAAATCCTGTGGCGATGTTCTCCCATTTCCATACTGGTATGGAAAATGGTTGCATCATCCCCTTAGGATTCTGCCCATCTACCTTCACTTGCTGACACACTAGGAACTTTTATGTATACTCAGCGATCTACTTCTTCATATTGTCCCACCAATAATGCTCTCGGAGATCTCGATACATCTTTGTGTTTCCTAGGTGATTAGATAAATTGGAACTATGTGCATCATCTAAAAGTTCTTTCTTTATCTCTATACTTTATGGAACATATAGAATTTTCCTAAATCTAACAATTCATTCTTCATTAACAGTGGACTCCAAGGATTTCCCTTTTTTATAGATTCAACATTCTTTTGAATTCCCACATCATCCTTTTGAGCATCATTTATCCTTTCCAAAAGAGACGGTTGAGAAATCATTTGTGAAAGGATTGATGATGATATCTTCTTTATGATGCCAATGTCAATCTTCATCAAGTCTAAGAAGATGGGATACTTATCAATTCTCATCAATGATAGAATTGTCGTGTCCTTTCTACTTAGAGCATTTACCATGTTGTTCACTTTCCAAGGGAGGTAACAGATTGAGCAGTCATTGCCTTTGATTATCAATAACCATCTTCATTGGCACATGTTCAAGTCTTTCTGTGTGAATATATACTTGAGGATTTTGTAGTCCGTATATATTTCACACTATTCCCCAAAGAGATAATGCCGCCTATTTTTTCAAGAAAACATCACCGCATCCAAATCCAAATAATGTGTTGGATAATTCTACCCAGGAACATACAATTTCCTTGAATACTAGGCAATGAATTTGTCATTTTGCATCAACACATAGCCCAGGACCTTCTTCGAAGCATCATTGAATACCAAAAAAAGTTCTCTACTAGTGGGTAAAGTGAGCACAGGCACAGTGATAAGCCTCCTTTTTTTAACTCCTTAAATCATCTCTTCACATTCATCACTCCAAGAATACTTTACTCCCTTCTGAGTTAGCTTGGTAAGAGGGTTGGACAATCATGATAAATTTCTCACAAATCGTCGATAATATCCAGCTAACTCCAAGATCTATGGATATTTGTTACCGAAGTTAGCCTCTAACATTCCTCAATTGCATCTTTTTTTGGAGGGATCCACTGATATCACATTTCTTCTGATGATATAGCCCATGAATGAGGCCTCCTTCAACCATAACTCACACTTGTTTTACTTTTCATAGATATTCTCCTTCCTTAAGGTCTCTAGTACAATTATTAGATTCTTCTCATGATCCTCCATGGTTTTGTAGTATATTAGAATATCATCTATCAAAGACTACAACAAATTTTTCGAGGAAATCCCTAAATACTCTATTCATCAAGTCCTTGAATATTTCTAGAGCATTAGTTAGTCCAAAAGGAATTACTATGAATTCAGAGTTCCCATATCTTGTAAGAAAACTAGTCTTGGGGATATTGTCTTTCTTCACCCTTACTTGATAATATCCTGACCAAAAATCCACCTTGGAGAAGTATTGTGCTCCACTGAGCTGATCGAAAATGTCATCAATTTGTGGGAGAGGATACTTGTTCTTTATCGTGATTTTTTAAGCTCACGACAATCAATGAAATGGAACATTGATCCATCCTTCTTCTTGATGAAAGGGATTGGTGCACCCCATGGTCAAGCACATGGGTGTATAAATCCTTTATCCAGATTCTCATATAGAAGAATCTTTATCTCCTCAAGCTCCACAACAGCCATTTTATACAGACTATTGGATATTGACAATGCCCCAGGTATAAGGTCAATTGATACTTCAACATCTATTCTAGGAGGAAGAACGATCAATTCCTCGAGAAACACTTCAGCAAATTCCCTCACAATAAGAATGTCTTCAAGGATGGTTTCCCCCTTAGACTCAATCATCTGATCTAGATATGCATTCTCATAGGGCAGTAATATCCACGCTCGAGATGATGGAGCTAAAGAAGATTCTTCTTCCTCCTTTCACTTGTACAGAATTTGGGGCCTATTCTCCACATGGAGAGTGATTTCACTCTCACAGAAATTTATGTTGGGTCTATATTGGTAAATCCAATCCTTGCAATGAATTACATCAAATTTCACAAGAAGGAGTTTGATGTGGTTCACCGGGAAGTTCAATCCACTGATTAAAATAGGGGAGGAGTTATATTCTTGGGATTCAATGATTTCACCATTTTCCATACTCACAGAAATCTTTACATCCATGATTTTTTTTGGTGTTGGGGTTGTTCTACTAAAAATTAGGGATATAAAAGAATGCATAGAACCTGAATCAACATGTACATTCAATATTCTTGAATGAATAACTAGCATACATGTCACCACTTCGTTGTTGAGGTTCACTTCGACAGTAGTGATGGAAAAATCTCACCCTAACTACCTTGGAGGTTGTTGGTTGCCTCCTAAAACCCTTGTCTTAGGGAACTAGTGTGAAAAGTACCCAGGTTCATTGATGTTGAAGAAAAGAACAACCCGTTGACGGTCGATCGGAGCATTCCTCTCATCTGTCATAGCCATAGATTTTTCTTGCTGACAGTTAACAGCTTGGTGACCTTATCTTCCACACCTAAAGTATATCCTCTTCCCCTTCAGGTAATTTATAGGGTGCTTCTTTCCACACCTTTGGAAAGTTGGGTGATGGATCTTCTTAAACAGTTGGATTTATCCATTGGACCTCCAACATTGAAGTACACCTTACGCTTCTTGTCCCCATGATACCTCTGATATTATCTAGTCTCCATTTCAACTTTGAGGGCACATCAGACATTTTCTTCATAGCTTTCAAAGTCATTGATCGACAGTTCTTTCCGTATTCTAGGTTTCAGGCCGCCAATGAAGCGGTCAACCTTGCATTCGGGTGTAACGATGAAGCCAGAGGCATATCGTGCAAGCCTTGTGCATTTTGCGTTGTACGCTAAGATAGATTTGTTGTCTTTTTTCTTGAGGGCATGTAAGTCAATTTCCATAATAATCTAGAGGGTGTGAAAAAAATATTTATCGAAAAACATCTTCTGGAATTTCTTCCATTCTAATGCCTCAATCTCCTCCTCAGGCTTCATATTTTTTATCAACGTCCACCATTGATCAGCTTCACCCTCTATATGATAAGCAGCCAAGAGAACCTTCTCTTGTTTATAACATTGATGTATTGAGAAGATCATTTCAATGGAGATGATCAATTGTTCGACGGTTGAGGGATCTAAATATCCATTAAAAGTAGGACTCCTTTGTCTCATGAAGCTCTCGATAGTGACTTGTTCTTTCATATGGGGTGTTGAACATTCCTCTTGTTCAATGTTTCTATTCAAATATTGAGTTAACTGAGAGAGAAGTGTGACAAAGTTAATGATTCCCTCTCCCATTGAATTGGGAATCTCATTAACACAGTCATCACATTGATCTTCACATTGGTTGTTAGCTCGAGTCCTCCTATTACAGACCGTTAGATGGAATAAAAGGAATGTTTGGAGTAACACATAAAGGGTAATCCAAGGAAAAAACTGATGACTTATAAATAACTTTTATTTCCATAACTTAGGAATCCATAGGCTTCAATCTATGATATTCATGATCAACTTTCAAACATATATTCTTAGGGGAATTTTTTAATTCTTTTAATAAGGATTCATACTAAGCTTGTGAATTTACCAAAGCATATCCCCCAGGAGTGTCATAAACAAGAGTGAAGTAAGGACCGTTTCCGTACACCAGTTCCCATTCGAGTCTAGCTCAAAGTGGTGTTTTCGGGTTTTACCCATAGGATACATATGTGCCAGAGCCGCCTCTACTTGCTTGTATCTAGATAGGGATGTATTTTTTTGATAAACCACTTAATCAATACTTACCAAAAAAAGGTTTGTTTTTATTATACTTAGTCTAGTCTCTAAGGATTCACTGTGGTTTTATAATCCTAATCCCAAAAATAACTAAACCTATCCTCTGATACCAACTCTAACAACCATTCTCTTTATTTCACACTTAAACATAATTTATTACATAAACATCACCTGATACAACATAGAATATAGATATGTATGGTGTCTTAGGGGATTAGTATCATTACATAATAGCATAGAACATAAAAAACAACACCTTTATTGAAAAATTCCTTTACATGACCACTACATTCCCTCATACTTAGCATTTCATGGGATAACCTGAGGACATGCATAAGAAAAGGGTAAGATATAAAGCCCAATAAGGTAATAAACATGGAATAACATGAGGAATACAATAAATGTTAAACAATAGACATATCAATAGATCACAAGATAAATATGAACATAAAGGCATGAAAAATCTTGGTAATCATAACATTGAAATGTGGAAAAAACACTTAACATGGAATTTATCATGACCAAGGCTCATTGAACATAGAGCATGAGTAAATCCTCATTGCACATGAAGCATGAGTAAACCCTCATAGCACTTGAATTATAATGAGTCAAAACTCATTGTGCATGATCTGTCATGATATTATACTTTACCCAATGCGTTTGAGCACAATCAGGTCACACCCTTCTTAAACATTTCATTTCATGCATAAGTGTGCCACATGGAACATATAACATGGAATCAATCAAAATCATAAATTATTCCCTGATTAAGTAATGTGGAATAAATACATGAAATTTCCATTCAATAGGTATATGTGAAGAAAGGTGAATACCCTTGATAGAGACGTGGGTATGGTATTTACTATACTATGATCTTGGCTTGGAAAACGCGGTGGAATTTCAGAAGCATAATGACATGACATAAGGATTCATGAAAAGGTTGATGAGATAGAAAAGGTTGTCTCGTCATATTTACATTAAATGGATAGTAATGGGGTCATATAGATACATGTACCAACAAACTTATTAGAATTTAGAAGCATAATACAATATAATTACTTGGATGTAAAAGAGGAGAGAGAAATCCCTCACAGAATTTCGGCATGGTAACAGCTGTACATGGGTGGAATTAATGAGAAATAAAGGGGTATCTCATCATACAAACATAAATAGGGAAGTATGGGGGAGGTTAAAATCATACCCCAACATTTTGAATTAAAAACAAAAGGTCATAACAACATAAAACAATTAGGGAAAAATGAGAATAGAAGAAATCCCTTACTTGGAAGTGTGATCTTAAAGGATTGGGAGGGGCTTGAGGGAGAATTATTGGGATCTTGGGGAAACTTTTTAGGATTATAGAGATAGTAGGGTAGGGGTTGGTCTAACTTGAAGGGATATTATTGAAGAGTAAGTGGGAGCTTGGGTGGGTTTATATAGGAAAGGAAAGGGAATTCTTTATTATTTAGGTTTGGGACACCTCATATTAAACTAATCAAAACCACAAACTATGCCTTGGTTTTTGCCTATGGTTTTTTCTCAAAGGGGAGTTGAAAACAATATTTTATAAGTCCAATGGCCTAACTTCTTAAAATAATAGGGTTTCTTATGTGGAGGTGAGTCACACTGTCTAGGAAATTCATTTATAAAGTGAAAATGTTTTATAACTCTTGGAGGGTCTACTATGGTTTTGTAAAATAAATAAAACTAATTTAAAATTACATTATTTTAATAATAAAAAATATATTGGTATAAAATTATGTTTATATTATTTTATTACATCACTATTGGGTCATTATGATGTCATAATACACATTATATATTTAAATTGTATTTAATTTTTACCCAAAAATTCCACTGTCTCAGAAAATTATGAAAAATTCACCATTGGATAATTTCGATGTCCTAATTCCAAAAATAATATTCATTTTATCTAAATATATTTCTAAATAATTTATTTTTTTATGTTAAAAATAAAAAACTGACATCTATAAAAAAAATTATGGGTTATGACAAAAACGGATTTCAAACTATAATAAAAATTAAAATTTCATTGATAATTGAAATTTAATAAAAATTAATTTGATAATAATAATAATAATATATTATTAAAATATTATTTAAATAAAAAATCCATCAATTCATCAAAATATATTTCTTAGTTGAATATTAACTAAAAATACTATTTTGGCTTTAAAAACGATTTACAAAGTGACAATAATAAAATGAATTCACATTCTTTATACAAAAATAATATACATAGTCATAGTACTAGGTTAGTTTTACATAACCCCTTTAACACCTGCATATGATCGAAGGGTATGGTGTGTGATGGTGATAAACTCTTGGCGTGGCTCAGATAACATCCCCCGGGTGTTAATCTCTATTATCTTCCACTTCTCCCATAGTCGGTTCCGCTCAAGCTTAACGTTTTCAAGCTCGGCTTGGGCTTAGACAAGAGCAAAGCCCAATGATGTCACCTCTTTTTTGAGCTCCAAAAAATGGGTTTCGTATGGAGCGAGTCTACTGGATGAGGCCATCGCTTCCTTTATCTGAGTAAATTGGATTTGTTAAAGCCCTATATTTATACTAATCATGTGATCATTGTTCAATGACTATATTAGAAACAGTCATAATTCATAATGATATTTTAAAATCTAGAAACATAAAACCAATGAGTTTCACATTTTATATAATCATAGTAAGGAATTTAATTAGATCAAGAGGAATTTCAATTAATGAATGTTTGGGTCATTACATGGTATGTGTGTTTCATGGAACCTGATGGGAGTTCTCAGGTTTCTCATAGGGAATGAGATCCTCAGTTTGGTCATATAGGACCCCCACTCCCAGAGTTGGGAAATTTAACCTTGAATTTATCATCTCTCTTGCTAGAGGATTATGGTCATGATCTTGAGTGTTTATTTCCTCATGTAGTGAATGAATTCCCAGAGGTATTTCCAGATAATTTTTCATGGTTTCCCCAAGAGCAGGACGTGGAGTTCTCAATTGATTTCGTTCTGAGAACATAATAGATATCTCTTCCCTCATATCATATAGCCCCCACTAATTTGAGTGATTTAAAGATACAACTATATGAATTTAAATCCAAATTATTCATTCTCTTGAGTGTCTCTACTTGGGCCACTCTTGTTCTTTTTTAAAAGAAGGCCCACAGGTCCCTCTTGTTGTACATTGGCTACCAGAAGCTAAATAAGATAACCATCAAGAACAAATATCTGTTTCCCCCAATATATGACTTGTTTGATCATTTAATGGGAGAAAAGTGACTTTGCAAGATAGAATTTCCTCTAGGATACCACCAAGTCATTCTAAGAGAGGCGAATATCCTGTAGATATCCTTCCGAAACAGGTACAAACACTATGAGTACTAGTTCATTCTCATTGGATTGACCGATGCTCTAGTGGTATTAATGGAAATCATGAATACGGTGTTCCAACAATATCTTGACTCTTTCATCATGGTATCTGTGGAATAAATAATGGTTTACTATAGATCTGAGGAAGAACACGAGAATAAATGGATGATCGGGTTGGGAACTCAGCAAGATCATCGCCTTTATGAACATTTATCTATGTACAATTTCTAGAGTAGGGAGGTGAAGTTTATGGGTCATTTTATCTTAGAATAGGGGTTTTTGTGGACCCCAAGAAGATTAGTGTAGTCATGTCATGGGAGGAACCAAATTATGTGTTCTAGATTAGAATTTTCCTCGACCTGGTAGGTTACCACAAGCTGTTTGCTCATGATTTCCCTCGGCATGTTTCACCCATGACCGAGCTCACCCAAAAATGGGTAATGTTTTAATGGCCCCATAGTGATAGGAATCCTTTGAGGAGTTAAAGTAGTCATTGACTATTGTCCCCCCATTTTGATCTTTCTAGAATTTAGAAAGGGCTATGTGGTGTATTGTGATGCTTCAGGTATGGGTCTCGTGTGTGTGCTTATACAGGGTGACCACGTGGTGTCATATGGTTCTCTATAACTCCAACAACATGAAAAGAAGTATTGGCCCCTTGACATGGAATTGAAAATAGTTATGCATGCCTTGAAGAAATGGTGTCACTGCCTCTTTGCGGAGAGGTTTGTGGTGTACTCTAATCATAAGAGCCCAGCTTACATCTTCTCACGGAAGGAATTAATCTTAGGAAGCACTATTGAATCATGTATTTGTAGGGGTTTGACATTGATAACATCTATACCTAGGGAAAGGGTAATGTGGTAGCTGATTCCTTAAGCAGGAAAGTACCAGGGTAGGCTTTTAGGAAGTCCAGCAATAAGTGGACCCAGATGGGATTTTTTTCTGAAATTCATATAGAGAACAAGGAGTTCCGTAGAGATACTTTTCTAGGTAGTTTATTGTTGATGCCCTATATTTTATCATTTATTCATCGTGAAATTCCCAGTGATGATTTGTGTCAGCGGTCTATTATGTTTCTTTATGGGGGAGATATCTTCTGATTGTTCTTCATCTCCTAAGGGAATCTTGTACTTATTGGGGCGTTTAGTGGTGTTGTTGTCTCTGAAAAAGGTGTTGATTCATGATATCCACCAATAGTAGTGGGTTATTAATCATGGATCTACCAAAATATATTATGATTTTCGTCAGTAGTTTTTTTGGCCAGGTTTGTGGTGATACATATATGACATGGTGTCGAGGTTCTACACAAGTCAACACTTAAAATAAGAGAATAAAAGGACATATTGTTTGGTTCAGCCATTCCCCATTCCTACCTATAAGTGGGACAATGTCTGCATGGATTTCATTGTTGTCTTACCTCTTACACCTTAGAGTAAGAACTCTATTTGGGTTGTGATTGATTATCCGACCAAATATGTCCACAATATTCAGATTAGAGATAAAACTAAATTCGATGATCTGGGATGATTGTATATTCAGGAGGTGGTAAGTCTTCATAGTGTTCTACCAGTATTTTTCTTAGATATAGACCCTTATTTTTCATCTCTATTTTGGGGAGTCCTTCAAAAGGATTTGGGTCATAGATTATGATGATCATGGAATACCATCTTGAAAAGGATGTTCATATGGAGTAGTAAAACAAGATTATTGAAGACATGCTCCTTGCATGTGTCTTGGAATTAAAAGGGTCAATGTCTAGCCATTTTGAATTGGTCTAGTTTTCTTATAATAACAATTACCAATAATCGATTCAAATGGATCCTTTTTAGGATCTCTATGGTCTGCATTATCAGTCCCCCCTATGTTGGAATGCAGTAGGTGAGACCTCGCTCTTGGGGTCAAGCCTTGTGAAAGAGACATATGATAATATCAAATTAATCAGGCAGCGGTTATTTATAGCTCAAATTTCCAAAGAACATATACTAACCAGAGTTGTTGAGACCATTGAGTTCTCTATGGGTGATCAAGGGTTCCTGAAAGTGACCCCTCATCTGGGGCATTATCATTTGGGGAAGTAGGGAATGCTAATTCTGAGGTATGTCAGACATTTTGAGATCACTTAGCAGATTTTCAAGTTGGAATACATGTTATCGTTTCCTTCATAGCTTACATCTATTCACAATATATTCCATGTCTCCAAATTTAATATGTACCACCAAGATTTGTCTCGCATTATGAGTTGGGAATAGTTGGAGATATATCTTGATTTATTGGTATTTGAATGTGAGTGAGAATAGTTGATTCCCAATAGAATGTGCTTCATGGAAATTCTATTTCATTGTTCCATGTCCTTTGGAAGAATGGGAGTGATTTTCATGAGACTTGGGAGTAGAATCTGTTGGTGGAGAAAGAGTACCCATTCCAGTTTGTTGATCAAGCTTCTTGATGACTTTCTAGGGAGGAAAGTTTTCATGGTGGGGAGAATTCTCACATCCATGTCATTATTTTATAGTATTTCACTTCTTATATTGTTGGATTATCTTTTAACCCTAGGCTCCACCTTAAACCCCCTTTAATTTAGAAGAAAATGGACAAGTTTTGGGTGGACAAAAAAGGCCCCTTGGTTTACTAAACCGTGTGAAAAAACATTTCACAGTTTCCAGGCCATATTTTTTTATTCCAATTTTTTCATTCTATAAATTCGCCTCTCTCACCCATTTCTTCTCCCATTCGACCCTAGAATCAACATAAAGATCCCAAGCTCCCTAAAGGTCCCTTGGAACCCATTTTGATGTGATTTTTGGTGGGGAAACATCAATATTCTTCAAGTAAGTTATTCCTCCTTTGTTTTTAATCCTTATCTCTAGGATTTCTTCCCTCTCTTTTTAAGTGTAAAATGTCCATCGATTGGGTCATTGTACCTAGGGTTTATTTTTTAGTTTCTTGGTTCCATTTTATTGGTTAGGGTTTGTTTGCATTCCTTTGTGGTGTGACGGTGTTGTTATTGAAGTTTCACACAATGATTTGGGGTTTCTAACATCTATGGAAGGTGATTCCATGTGTAAGAATTATTTAATGAGTTAGAATCAGTTTCTGGAAATTCCTAGAATGTTTCTTACCTATTATGTGTGGTTCCAAAATTATTTATGATATAATTGTTTATGTATTGGATTTTAATGTTTAGTTTTTTCATGAAATTGTATGTTTTCATGTGAAACTAATGTGGTATCACTTGAGGGAATATTATAATATATTAAAATAGTTTATTAAATGTCTCTATGGCTAAAAATTCTATTTTGGTATGGTTTTGGGTGCTTTTTTCCATGAAAGTGGGTTTTGAAGTGGATTTTGTGTGCGAAGCCTTGTTTTACTTCTTGGAATTGTTTTATGAAAATTTTAAATGGTTTACTGAGTTATACAAAGGGTGAAAAACATGTTGGTTACTGTTTAGTGTGTGAATGATTCAAAAATGGTATTTTTATCTCCATATTGTATAAGACAACATGTGGAACTTGTTCAAGCACAAATAAGAAATCTGAATATCTAGGTGGGAGGACTAGGACAAGTATGCTAGTAATCCGGTAGTGGTATCATCCCTATTTCACATAGAAAGTTTGACAATGAAAACAGTAAAAAAATCTTGAATGATATTTAGGGACCAATAATACGTAGGGGTTTCCCTTCCTAGTGGATCAGGAATGATAAGGATATTGATTTTGGTTACTTATACATTGATATACGATGTACCTAGGTCCCCACAACTAGTTATTGCCTAGGTCTGATCCCATGACTTGTGCTCATTGGATATATCATATTTACCATCGACATAAATTTTTTTATGTAAAATTCAGTTTCATGTTTTGTTTTATGTAATAGTGTAACTTCTCCCACCATTCCCCCTTTAAAGTTGTTTTCATTTAAATTTTCACCATTAGAAATTGTTAATAGCATTTTGTGTTTATAAAAACATACTATATTTTTGTCTTAAAATTTTTATCACATGGAATATTTTGGGTGTAAATCTTTTGAGATTAGGCTCACACCCAACTTACACCTTTTGGTGTAATTATACTTGATAACAATTGACACAGGTATGGGAAAGGTCATTGGAGGTGGCGATATAAGTAGTTAGCTTCTCATCCGGGTGCGGTGTTGTGGATAAGGCTTGGGGGGATATCCCCTTAACGGGTGGTGGTTCTTAAGTCATAATCTCTAGTTGTTATGAGTTCTATACCTCTTGGTGTTTTTTTAAATATGTAATTCAATTATTAATTTTTGTTAAAAAAATTTAGGTGTAAATTTTCAGATTCGTTTTTTTATTATTGTCGATTGTTTTATGTTTCTAAACTAGGGTAAATCATTCCCAGATCGTTATTTTTGAATCCCGGGCACTTGTTCCTGCCCATGGGGGTAGGGAAAAGCCTTAGTTACATGTCACAGACTGGGTCGGGTGTCAGTTTTAATGGAAACCATATCGAGTTCTTGACACATTTTTCCAATTCTATATTGGAGAAATATATTGACATATAAAGTATTCATATCCCAAACCTCATATGTATCCTCATTTCATGATCCATCATCAACCATACTAGGAAGTGGATGGTTGTCACCCAAGGGGAATGAGGGGTCCAATTTTGTATGGAAAGGAAAATATAAACTCCCAGGTACATGGGGGAATGATGGAATCTCCACTAATATTTTCGTAGCCTATAATATTTGAAATATTTTATCTAGAATATTTCTAAAAATATTTTCTAGCCTTTATTTTATATCCTCCATTGTGGGTGGACCACCAAGTGGTTTCACATAAATCCACATGAAATATTATAGTGTGATCCTCCCCGCTAGGTAATGTTTTTCATTCTACTATCCTTATATCGCATGAAGAATTATTTAACAGAAAAAATAAAAGAATAAAAGCTTTTTTGAATTCAAAAGACACTGATATGTTGGATTCTGTGAGTTTTATGAATGAACCTCACATAATGGGTTTTTCAATGTACACAATAGCTCTGATTCATATTACTAGACACCATTGTATCAGATCTAAAACATCACATTCCATAAACTCCTCAATAATATTACTAATCCCATGCATGATTTGATTGATCTTGTACAAAAATGGAATGCCACCCTCTTATAAGTACATGTTAGGAAAAGATAACCATTATTTACATGTGAATTAATTAATATAATTTTATATAATTATATTTTTATAAGAAATCCATATCAATTATAAATAATTTAAAATTTTTATGTATAGTTTAATTAAAATTTAAACGGATTGTATTTAATATTTAAAAATATAAATTAATTTTTATTTTAACTAATGTAAAAATTTACCATATCTATAATAATATAAATATAGAAAGAAATATTAAGTATAATAATATTAATAATAATATTTTATAAAAATATATATAAATATATAAATATATATACATATAAATATATAAATATATAAATTTATAAGAGATACATTAATTAGAAATATAATCAAAAATAAATTCAGAGTACTATGAGAGTTGTGAAAGATGAGAAATTTCATCATTTTAATAATTTTATTAGAAATATAATTATATATAATCATATATTAAATATATATGTATGATAGATATATAATAAAAAATATATTTAGAGTAATAAGATAGTAGTGATTGAAGGGTAATTTCATCATTATAGTCATTTTATTTAATTATAATTATAATGTAATTAGATATAATTATAGATTTGTTATTATTATATAATATATATTTAAAGGATGTTTTTTTATTTCGAAAATTGTTATTTAATAATTATTATTGTAATTTTTTTAGATATTGTTATAAAAAAATATTACATTAAAAAAACATGTATGAGGTCTTTTGTTTGAACCTACCCTATATTTTAATAATTATAATTATTTTAGTTATTAATATAATATTAATAATTATTTAATTACTTATATTATTATTTAAACCTATTCTATATTCATGGAGAGGTGTATGAAAACAAATTATGAGTATTACGAAAAATTTTATGGAAGGATAAAAGAGGGGATTATATAATTAAATTATTATGATATATATATTCTATCAATATGAATTCCTAATGTGGCATGGAGGGAGGAACTACCACAACATGATGGAGACCAACATGGAATTATTGGGATATCATGGGGAGTGGTGAGATGTAAATTTTGAAGGGAAAGCATGAGGCAAGGCTTCTCATATAAGAATTTGTTTTATTTTTCATCTAGGGAATTTGGGGTATAATCATTCATTCCATTGGGTCTTCACACTATTGGGAATTAATTAAACATAATTGTAAGAAAATATGACCATTTTGTTTATTTTAATCCTTTGGAGGGGTGAGGATTCACCAACTGGAATGTCTGGCATTGTCTGTATTTGTAGTCTATAGTCCCTTCTTCCGAATAAATATTATTTTAGAAAAATATGATATATCTATATATATATATATATATTATAATTATAACTAAATATATAATTAGAGTGTTGGGAGATCATTGCGAGAAGGTAAATTTTATCATTATAATTATTAAATTTAATTATAATTCTAATATGATTAGTTATAGTTAACAATTATTGTTATTTTTTAAAATATAATTAAAAGTTTAATGAATATAATGAAAATAATTAAATAAAATGATAATAATAATTATAATTATTATTATAACTATAATTAAATACTAAAATATTAAATGATATTTCTTATAAAAACTATATACTAAGTTGGTCTTGTGTTTGATAACCCATGTTTACTTTTATGCATGTGTTTATTATTTTACTATATATTAATCAATTCCATTAAAAGAATAAATTGAAAAAATTATAACAAACTAATTAGTTTTTAAACATTTTATATTTACATTAATTAATTATATTTATCACAAAAGGTAATTATTCCATGTATTTTGAGAACCCATTTTGAAAAATCATAAAATTTGTTGTTTGAAAGATGCCAAATAAAAATAACAAAAATGTATAACAATAAGAAAAAATTTAAATATTAATGGATAATAGTTGACTCTTTGATTTGTTACCAAACAAAAATCCTCATTTTTCTATCTTGTATATAATTCCCTGACCTATCCTAAGACCACATCACTCCACACTTTCCTCGTCTATCATCTACCTCCCATACCGTCTCTCCAACATGTTCCAGAGAGTATGAAATTTCATGAGGATCAATCCAATATCCCCGCACATTCCATTCAATTTTTACTTTATACTCCTCTGTATAATCATATTCTACCTTGAACCGATCAAAGAAGGACGTAAATTGAGAGTGACTCATGAACCCGTATTCCATTCTAAAGATAAAGCATTCTTCCAAAGTAGTAGAAAACCAAAATCAAGATGTACCATAGGGAAATACACTCCTCTAGTCCGAGTTCCAAAACTCACTATTGTTCAAAAAAGGATAATCTGATTAAATAATGCCACACATTCAATTTTCACATGCAAAAATTTTTCTAGGAAACCCACCACTCCTCCTACTTCCACCACATCTGCAACATCGGTGGAAAAATTAAAATGTACGACAACCCTGATATTTATTTTTTCATGATGTCAGAAGATTAAGGTTTCCGCCCAACCATTTGATGACTATTGAGAATTAATGGGTTTATTCTTCATCTAAACCTTCCCCACGTGTGGTTGGTGATAGCACACCATGAAACGTTTTGTGCAGTGAAGGAGTAACAACCCCATAGAGTGGAAGATGGAGAAAAATATAATGATACTTGCATATCACTTTTGTCCAATCCCACCATTACCCATCTCCATGTATTAGAGCATCACATATTACATCACCATGCTGACACTTCTCTGTTTTGATTTTTTTACTTTTATTTTGGTGATTTTTATAGAGTTTTAGAAGTACAAGAAGAGGTTTAGAAGGCATTTTTTCTAGTTTAGTTTTTTTAATAGAAATGTATTGATTTATATTATTGAATTATAATTTTTTCATCCTTATTTTTTAAATTTTACAAGTTAATAATTGTGTTTTGAGTTCTAAAATTTTGTTTGATAGTGTATATTTTGAATTAAGTACTAATTTTTTAGGAAATGTAAATTTTAATGTGTTTATATCATCAAAAAATTATAACTCAATTCATTAAAATATGAAAACAATTTTACAAAAAACAATGTAAAAGATAATAATTTTTCCAAAAATCCATATTTGTATCATCCATATAACCTATATTTTTTATATTTTTAATTCATTTTCAATTATTGAAAGAAAATATTGAATCAAACATACAAAAAATCAAAATGAATTGATGAAAATTGATATATTGATTGTGGTTAATAGATAAAATTTAGTTTTTTGTGACATTAATAGTGTAATAAATATTTCATTCATTATGAAACAGAAAATCCACAAAAAATTAATATATTTAATTATTTTTACTTCTTAAATATAAGTTTTTTCAAAGTTATAAACAGCCAGCTTGAAAATACTACTAAGAGATTACACTATAATATTTTAATATCAAATTCCACTAAAATATTAGAAACATAAAATTTAAAATACTGGTTGAAAATTTCCCCAAAAAAATGAAAGTTGAAAATTCCATAAAAAAATTATATATGATAAAATACCACTCAAAAATCGATTGTAAAATAATAGGGTAAAATATTATTAAATATTTTATAGTTTTCAATTTTAATTCAAAAATCCCAATTGAAATTTTCCTTGAAAATTAAGTTTAAAAAATATAATTAAATATTATAGTGTAAATGTTTTCTAGAATATTATAGTTCCATAATCCAATGAAACATTTATTATAAAATTTCTTGAAAAAATCAGTATAAAATACAAAAAAATTTCACCAAAAAATACACAAGAAATTTACTCTTTAAAATTATATTGGAATATTACAGTTGAAAAATAAATTGAAAATTACTAGGGAAAATCTCATAAAACATTTATATTAAATATTGCACTCAAAATAATATTTTGATATAAAAAAGTATAGATTTATATTAAATTTATAAAATAACATATTTTTCACTTCAAAAGAAATTATTATGCATTTCCAAAGAAATTCTGTGCCATTAGTGATATAATTAGATTAAAAATTATTGTTTCTATCAAATGAATAAAAAATTGAATTAGATAATATTGACATTATTTATTAAAAATATATAGACACACTTATTTATAAACGTAAAAAATATTATTTCATTTTAAAATAGAATTTCTTTCTTATGCCTTTAAAAAATTTATTTTAATTTTACAAATTTATTTACTTTTGATATATGAAGAATGTTAATTTTCCTTCTCCAATTGATTATAAAACTATTTCTTTTTGAAATTAAAAGAATGATAATATGTTTTTACTAAGTCAAGATACATATGAACTATTACAGTCTATTTCCAATGTTTAAAGTTTTATGGTAAAGTGAAAACCCATGTGATCAAAAATCATACTAATAAAATTCATATAACACTATTGACTGATGAAGATTAGTAATTTTCTAATACTTAATTAGATATTGAGAAAAAAATTCCCATTTCTGTATTATGATAAAATTACAAACCCAACTTTTAAATTTTCAAAATAGGTCTTTAAAAATGTTGAAAGGGTTAAATAAATAATGTCTCAATTTCAAATAAAACAAATAGTTCCCAGGTAGACCAAAGTTATAGTAAATAACTACTAATTTGAGTAGTACTTTTGATAATTATCACATGAAAAGTGCATATGGATGATTTATAATGATATATTTTTCTTGAATTTTTGAAAAGATATGTATTTTTTTTACTAAAAAGGGTCTTTCAATAAATGGTTAGAGATCATAAGTTACAAGAGAATTTTTCCAAGGTGGTATGTCCTCAAACAAAACACATGACTCTCTGGAGGGACCACAGGATGAAATAAAATGAGCCGCATTATTACCCACTCTTTTAATGAAGGAGAATGAACAAGTGAGAAATAGGAGGGAATGAAATCATATCTCTAATAAAATTATGCTAAATGACTAGAGACAACACTTCGACACATTAATGGAATTATTGATGGAAATGAATCATGACTATATGATGAAATTTTTCCATCCACTATGTATTAAGAGAGTCAAATAGAAACATAATTCTTAGGATTAAGAAACAGGTGCATCCTATAATGTAAGGACTATGTTCTAGTAAGTAGTAACTGTGTGATCCATAGGATCACGCACCACCGTACCCAAACCAATAATACATCTTCCATAGATAGCCACATCAACATTAACATTAAGCATATTTGGTGGTAGATACTATATTTTAAAATGTGATATTGTTGGAATGGGTAATGAAATTGGATCTCATTATGTTTCCAGATATTCATCGAATAAGTAGCCTACTCAATCTAAAAGTTGTCTGGCTTTGAAATCTAGTGAAATTCCAGATCATTTTTTCTTACCCATATAAACCAGGCCAGTGTATATAGACATTTAATATTCTTCATGGGATGAGAAGACTGTTGGAACCATGTTTTTTCATTATAAGAAATGGAGTGTGGTTTGTGTTTTTTGTCAATACTCACATGGAAGATCAGGGAGTTAGAATGGAAAGGGATCATACAGCTCAAGAAAACAACAGTATTAAAGGTGTCATCATTTCCCAATTTTTTCATAATTTTTGAGTCTAAAAATTGGTGAATATAGTAAAGTGTTTTTGGAAAAGGGATTTGTGAACAATATTTAAGATAGTAAATAAATTTTCATACATGTCATGATTTGGGATCATCTCAAAAAAAATATGTAAAATGTTCCAATTTTAATGTTTTAAAACTCCATTCATGACACAAAAAGTTTGAACAATTTTGAAATTGCCTATTCTGTTTTCCTATTAAAAGGGACTCCCTTCAACCTGTTAAAAACCCAAAAAATTGTATTTTCTATGAAAATAATTCCCAATACCACTCTAAAATTGTATTACAATTTCCTAAATCCCTTGTAGTTATTATAAATTTAATAACTCTAGTATTCCAAATTTAATCCATTTAATATTTCTTTATGTATTATGGATTTTTCCTCAAAGTTGGCACTATTTTCGAGTGTCACAGTACATTGAAATTAATATATTATTAATATTATTAATATTAAAATCACTTGCAAACATATTTTATAAATTAATAATTTCCCATTTATTGAGACAACATATAGAAAATATGAGACCATTGTTGTTTCTAAAACATGCGGTTTATCATAGGTATAACAGATGGTTTGTCAGCATCAGAAGTTTCGTTAAATGAAGTCATTGGACGGTGTGTCAAATGCCTTAAATTATTTAATTTTTTAAATTCTAATCCAACCACTACTCTATTTATATACACCACTATATGAAACCTCCCAGGTTATCTGTATAACCATATAATATTAGAGAGGGGAGGAGGAGAGACACCATTTTAATTTATGGACTCAGGACCATGGATTAGTGATGAATAATCAAAGAGATTCATGGAATTAAAAATAATACGACATAATATTCAACGACATATCTTGAAAATATTTTCTCCACCCATGATCTTTCCATTATCAAGGTATCATTTCTTATTTTTTGAATTCCTACCCTTGTGTTATAAATTTTTTAGAATTGATTCATTATCTTCGTAATCCCATTATGTTAGTTCTTCACATAAAGAAAAATTAAATTAGTGTTGTTGAACCTAATTATTTTTTTTATTATTCCCATATTTTATAGAGTTTGTGGTATACATGTTTAATATCATTCTTCAGGATCACATCGGCCAATGATAATCACACCTTGTTATTCCTCCTCTCTCACATATGTTCCTCTCCTTCTTCATCATTGGCCCATGGGGTCAACAATTCATTATTTCTAAAATCATTTGAGCAAGTTAAAACCATTATAATCATGATGACTGTATGAAGAACCTATAGATCGATATTTTGGGGTTGAATCTAGGGTGATTTGTAGAATATCGATAATGGTTCTTGGATCGAGACCCTAATTTCTAATTGGAGGACATATGTATCGTTCTTGGTAGAGAATAATATAGTTTTACGACTATTGAAGCTAACAAAAATATTATTGGGGGAATTTAATTTTGATTCTAGTGGATTATTTTATTTATTGTTGAGTTGAATTAGTGATTTTGGAGTTTCTTGAAAACCACATGAAGACTAGTCCTACTGTCTACAAAAACCAAGACTACGCACCATATTTTCTAGAGGATGGTATGTTGTTTTTCTTGAATCCCTACATATTTTTGGGTTTCAGCTCGAGATAAATACAAAATGTTTTGTGGAGGAGCCCCCAAACAATGTGATATTACCCTAGTGGATAAGCCATGTGAAAAGAGTATAAGGTTAAGAGATCTATCACATTGATCCCCCTAGGGAGATGTTGTGTAGAAGGATATTGATACTAATGATGTGTGTTGGAAATAATATTCATATGTTATTAGGTGGTGTCACATGATGTGTACCCTAAAGCACATAGAAAGTAATTTTTCAAAAACCATCAACCTTGTGTATCTCCTTATTTGGGTCTCTAATTTATGCTATGAGTATCATATCCAAAAAATAGTTCCATAAAAGACATGATAGTGAAATTATTTTGAAATCAGAGCTATTTAGTTGGGTTATATGATTAATATGCTTCTTCCAATGATTCTTGGTTGATGGTAGTGATCTATTATTATCCTTAGATAGATGTTGGGTTTTGTACTCCACTATCTCACTGGGGTGTGAGTTCCCCCATATCCTATATATAGGCAGAGCCAGTACTCTGCCACACTGATGAGGGAATGGGTCCTCTATCTATGGATTGGTAGTCACCGATCATCAAGCTCTGACAAAGAGCTAGTCCTTCACTAGAGATATTTGTCCCTATACATTGGAGCGCAGTATCAAGGATGAGGTATCCCACTCAGATTATCATGTGGTTGTATATGGTACTTGTCGTTGGGGATAAAGCCTTTATAGCTATAGGAAAAAATCATCATTCTTATCTAGTGGTGGAGATTGATATTCCACTCACTTTTTAATAGAATTTTTGTATTAGTATATCTATTTTGGGTTTCTTTTTACTCCTTGAAATATGGGTTGATATTACTATTTTATTATTTTTCATTATTTTTCATTTTCATGGAATCTTATAGAGTATGTTTATACTCACCCCATCATGGGCTTTTTTCCCATGAGTTGTGTCTTATTCATATGGTATGAAGAATAGTAGTGATTTTGGTAGACCTGGTATCGGTGGATATTAACTACACTTGGAGGCAAGCTTTCCATGTTCATTGGTATGTCTAAATGATTTTGAGTCAGCATCTCATTCATCTTTTCCCTCATTAGTTGTTGTTAGGTTCTAGCCTCTTTTAAATTTGGTTCAGAATGTATTTTACCATCTATACTTTTATATTATCTTTCAATACATTGGTGTGTTTTGAATAGGTTGTCACATACAATGTTTACTCTCTAGATGACACATTTTTATTAAATATTCGTTCCATTTCTTGGATATTGGTGTGTTAATTTGTACTGGTACATTAAAATAAGGTCTCCCATTTCTATGATAATCCTACTCAGAACATTTCCCTAGACCCTGGACCATTGGAGGTGGTCATGGGCTGTCACACTTAGCTTACTACTATCCTATGTTGGGCCATTGTGGGTAGGGTCATGATAATGTGGTATAAAATGAGGTTTTTTCTAGGGTCAATGTTTGGATTTTGACATTTTGTGATATTTGTTTGGGGAACATAGGGACATTATGTTTGAGTTTCTCATGTTCATATCATAGTCTAGGGAACCTAGTGATGGTGTGGTGGCTTACATATCTGTACCCCATGAATCTGACTACCTTCTTGTCAAATCATCATACAGAGGCACTAGCTACTTGGAAACTAATGTTACATCCATTATATATGATTAATTATTTTTTAATTTCATGTTCTTATTGAGTTATATCACCAAATATTCTCATCTAACAACGGAACATCTGGATAATTTTTAGGATGCCTCCATGATGATTACCGAATATAATTAAATATAGGTACATGATGATGACTATTTGAGTGATGAGGCCCCAGTTCAGGGTTCTATTCTTATGGTATTACATCCATGATAATGTAGAAAAGTTCTTCCACAAAATTGGTAGCATTTGGATCCACATATGGTGGTTCGAGAGGATGATCATCCCCATGTTGAGTAACTGGTATCACTAGTAGTTCAGGATGATGATGCATATATTATTATAATGTTTCTTCAATTCTAAAGATAGATACTACTCAATTTCAATGATGATATAGACCCTAAAGTAGTGTATTATTAACTTGATTCAGTGGTCCATGTTTTATATTTCTTACAAACCCTGACCAATTAAAATATGGCACTCACATATAGCCTTATTCATGGATTTGTAGAGTGCTAGTGGGTAATAATCACTTAGAACCATGATGTGATGATGCTATTATGGAATGTATATTAGAGTTTTTTCTATGATGAGTACCCTTTTATTTTATTCTCTTTGTAGATATAGAAGATTATTCAAAATTATCAGGGTGATATTTTTGTTGTTGAGTATTCCATGAGTTTTACTAAGGTCAAAGACAACTCTCTTGATAATGTGAAAGATGTATACTTATAGACACTAAATATATAGTCAGGTGTTAAATATGATATCTAGGATACCATGGTCTCTTTATGCATTCCCATGTATGCTAGATTCCTTGAGTGTGACTTGGTGATAAATAGATACCAAGAATATAGTTATTAGGTATCTTGAGAAAACAGTTGACATCATGTAACTAAATAATCTATAGAATCTATTAGGCATCAACCGTCAAGGTCTTGGCACTTGAGAAAAACTCATTCCCAGGAATGGATATTGGGATTTTCATCACAAGGATCATGAAAAGTGTCCTTCAATCTAATATATGGATGATTTTATGGTTTTTATGGTTGAAAAAACATGGATCATATTTTCTTGACCAAACACACTACAAAATGTGGATGGAAAGTGGATAGACCTCTAAGTAAGAGGAAAAGTCACAACAAAGGTTCATTCAAGAATAGTTAGGGTGCACCCTAGGGAGGTGGTTCAGATGGAGGGGTAGGAAGAGTCCTATATGAAATATATGTATGTGGAGGATGATTTTATAACGTACTCACACCACCACCACCACCAGGTTTTAATTCCATGCTTAGAGCGTTGGTGGAGGAGGGCGTGTTCAGTTACAGGATATGCAAGGATTTAAACAAGAAATAATTGAGGTGATTTGATGTATAATATGTGACTTATATAATTTAACTCTAGTACTTGTAGATTCATGTGTGATTCATTCCATCATCATCATATCCCTTGTGCAAGATCTTGATATTTTGGTTGAGTCTTTGACCCATCATATATTGATATAGGTTCCTATAGTGAGTGATTCTTTTATGTCACACGTCTTTCAATGGTAAAAGTTAGCGGATAGTGGGGATTGTTTCTCCTAGTATCTCATGTTCATCGTGAGGAGGCCTTATGAAGTCAAACTAGGAATAGAATATTTTTTGGCAGCGCGTACTCAGATATACTATAACCACATGAGAGTTAGATTCATATGATTTTTTGGGAAGGGTAACCCTTCTTAATTGATAATAAACATATCATATATTGAGTTCGATTCATTTCATGTAATCTCAAACCTATCACACATCATTTGTTAAGATTTTTTCTTAGTTCAAAAGACTCTTCAGATATACAGATTCTAGAATTAGTGAAGTTTTATATAGGCGTATTTCCCAAAGATAACCGATGACTAATGTTGAGGTGGGAGATCAACTTCTACATTCAAATTCACCACAGGAGAACAATAATATCATTTAAATCATATCAAATGGATCTTTTGATCTCTGAGAGCATAGGTTGTAGATTGAATACCTTCATGAGCCAGGTTTTTTTAGACCCAGTGTATCTTAGTGGGAAGGTATTGTTTTTGAAAAGGAAGGATGGTCTATTGAGTATTTTGTTGGTTACTATAAAATAATTAAGGTGAATATTCAGAAAAATTATGCATTTTTGAGGATTGATAACCTCTTAATCTAGTTGGAAGTCATGATTTGTTTTTTAAGGCTAATATCAAGTTTGGCTACACTCATTTGAGGTTTATTGAGGATGATATTCCAAAATTAGCATTATTATATTTAAATGAGAAAAATTAGTTCCTGGTGAATCATTTTTATTTTAATAATTCCCTTGATGTTATCATGAGTCATAAGAACTAGATATTCTATCCTTTATTGGATTGTTTTGTGGTTTCTTTAATGATGAACTTCTCATTTACTCTTTGTATGAAGAGGAGTATATAGAGTATTTAATGATCATAAAAGACATAATCTAGGATATATAATTGTATTTTAATCTCTCAAAGTGTTGGATTTGGATATATGAAGTAAAATATATAAGGAATATCAAGTCTGGGCATGGTGTATTGGTAGTCTAAGAAACAATTGATACAGTACTCACTTGGGATCCACCAAAGATCATGTTATAGGTATAATGTTTCCTTGTATGTGAAAGGTACAAATAGTTGTTTTTGTGTAATTTTGTAGGATTTTGACACCTATAAAATCCTTTACATGGAAAGGGTATCCATTTTATTTGATCGAATTATGTTAGAGATCCTTTTAAAAGCTAAGGCATAGATTGACCAATTCTCCTTTGTTGAGACATCCAAAGGATCGAGTTGAGTACATGGTACTTTGCATTGCCTCAATATCTAGGATTAGATGTTTCTTAATATAGAGGTAGGAAATGATTTTTCCTGTTTCATGATATTTTACACCCCATGATTATAACTATATGACACATGACATGGAATTAGTAGTGGTATTATTCCCTTTAAAGATGTGGATGCATTATCCTTTAGGAATTTTTTTTATTATTTACTCTACCCACCAGAGAATTAGGTATATTATTACCCATATAAACATCAACATGATATAGAGGAATTGGTTGAATATCCGATAGTTCTATGACTTAGAGATACTCTATATTTCAGGAAAGGGAAATGTGGTCTTACATGCCCATAGTAGAACATCACATTCTCTCTACGTATAGGAGATGTTTGAGGAGTTGACCTCATTCAGGTTAACCATCTTAGAGGATAGGGGTGTATATTATCTTTTGACAATGGTGGTCACAAAATAAATTCTTTAGTTTTTGTAGGGATTCGCTTGGTAGATGTAAACTATGATGTTCAACGCGAGCAGATATCCTCATGAGATGCACCAGTTGGATGTTTTGAAAGTATGGTGTGTTCCATCCTTTTCTATGGATGAGTGGTAGTTAAGATCATGTTTAATGTGGAGTAATTGATGTATTTACATAAATATAATTTTATGTGCATCCAGAAAAGTTTAAAGGATTTATATAAACTTTTAACGGTAGTTTTGGTGGGCGGGCATGATGTGGAGAATTACCGAGGTTGTTTCTCGATGCCTCATGTGTCAGTTGGTAAAGGATGAACACTAGGTTCTAGTAGTCTTGTCTCAACCTCTTGAGGTCCCAGAATAGAAATTTATTAACATATAAATTTA